>OW052185.1:12400000-13000000 GCA_932526625.1 Rhingia campestris | reverse complement strand
TTGGAAAAGCCTGGAACCAAAAATAGACTGCCAATGTGCTTAGGCGCAATCTTACTTACTTTTCCACTAATATTAGGAAGTTTTGTAAGAAAATGAAACATTTTGTATTAACGCCCATGCAGGGTCTTAAACCCAGCATCTCCCTTAATTTTTAGGTGCATAAAGTTTTTTTGCCACAAAGAAAAGAACACCCAGCTTAACGTTGAATCCGAACGGCAAATTTGAGAAGCTTCTCATGACAGTGTTACTCTTGGATGTTTGTCAGACTTTCTTAGAGTTGGAGCAGTAGAACAATCATAGTTGTTGTCAAATTCGGGATTTTAGCGAGACACCCTGTACTTTGTAAAAAAAAAACATTGTGAGGAAGCAGCTAAGAGCCTCGGAAAGGACTGATTTTATTGCTGAAGACCATGATACACGAAAAGAGGACAACGACGTTCGTATCTGCACTTCGAATCTGAGGACATTAAACAGGAAATGTGCTGGCCAAGAACTAACGGAAGCCCTAAGCTTCTGCAAAGCAGACATTACTACCATCTGGGAAATATAATAGAATGTGCCAGGTGGGATGAGGAACTGTGCGTCTTCGACTATTCGGATGTGTATTAGTTATAAGGGCTAGACATAGGCAAGAAGTCTTATATGTTTCAGACGTTAGCAAATGCATTGTAGCAATAGGCATCAAATTCGTCAACATAAGCCTTTTATACGCTACGCTCCGACGAAACAAAGAGATGATATTACAAAAGACTGCTTCTACGAGCTCCTGGAAGCAAAGTTGGAAAAGAGGATATCTTTAGCAGTATTGTAGGAAAATACAGCCTACATGACACCACGTAAGCTTATATCCAACACACGATTTCCTCACCTCGTTATCCATAAGGGAACATGGCGGTCTCCAGATCAATGAATGGTCAACCAAGTTGATCACATTGCGATAGACAATATGCACGCATCTATGTTTTTGGATGACCGAACATTCCGAGGGTATAACATCGACTCGGACCTCTACCTTGTTGCAGCCAAGGTAAGAATGCGGATATCCACGATGCCACAAGAAATGCGAAATACTGTGAACAAATTTAACGTCGAAAGACTGAAATCACAAGACCCTCCGATTCCATAACCTTTTGACTAAAACCATACCAATAGCATCTATCTTCGAACAAGAATGGCATCGATGTCAAGAAGAAAGGTTTCTGCTATCAAACAGCAAGGAAACCCTGATTCCTTGGAACTGGCCTTTAAAAATGAAGAAAAATGGCGAGAAAGGCATGCGATCAAAGACATATAGACCAAAGTTCAAAACTTCAAAGCAGGGAACTCAAGGCGGGAACAGAATCCTGTCGAGATAAATAAGGAGAATTTGTAGTTGAGACACAGTCGATGCTGATAATATGGAAGAACCACATCTGCAGACTTTTAAACGGCAATGACGAACAATCTCCCGCTGTCAGATAGAACGGACCATTCAATAATGGCGACGACAGCGAAAACTACCAACCACCCGACCAAAGTGAAGTTAATTACCACCTTGCTGTCGAGCTTTATACAGCCGGTGGTGATTGACATTCACCAACTCATAACCAATAGTTGGTCGGATGAAGGTATGCCTGATGAAACCAGGAGAACCTCTGCCGTAACTACTGAAGAATAAGTCTCCTCAACATAGCCTAAAAGATCCTGTGTACCGAAATATGTGAACGCCTGAGACCGTTTACCAACAACATAATCAATCCTTACCTATCAGTGTGGTTTAAGGTCAGGAAGTCCACAGCTGATAGAACCCAATTTTGACCCAACTCAACCCAATATTGACTCGATACCCACCACCTATTCATCGAATTTATCGCTATTAACTCTGACAACGAAGAATTTCTCTTGCCAACCGTTGTTTCTTGGGGCTAAAAAGGCAATTTAGTAGTAAGGCCCTCAATCGAACAACTAAGGAAATCCTATACAAGACCCTGATCATCCCAGTCCTGCTCTACGGTGCTGAAGCATGGACAGTATCAAAAGTGGATGAAGAAATCCTTGGTCGATTTGAGTGGAAAATTCTTCGGTCCCGTTTGCGTTGACGGGCTATGGGGAAGATTCAACCACGAACTATACGAGCTGTACAGCTACGTACCCCTAGACAAAAAATCCGCATTTGACTTTTATTGTGGCTAGGATATGTAGAGCAAATGGTAACCAATACTCGGGTTCGTAGAGTCTTCGATTCCCAGCCAGACGTCGGACGCAGTAGAGGAAGACCTCGCTTTAAACCGCCCTCAAGCAACTTGAAGTGCGCAACTGGTGGCATTTAGCTATGAACCGGGCTTATTGGAGAGGCATGCTCGTTGAGCCCCAAGCTCATTCCGGACTGTTGTGCTACATACATCGAAAATGTCTTCCCTCCATATGAAAACAAGGGCGCTGGCAAAATACGTGTTGTACATCTTCTTGCAGCTCTTCGCAGTTTAAACAGTCAGGAGATTCCTTGAGCCCATATTTTTGTAAATATCCTAGAAAGCAGATCTGCCCAGTTGGGAACTGGAAAAGGTAGAAATTTACTTTGATCTATTTTTCAATATCCGCTATAATCTTCCATTTCAAGACTGGTTCCATCTTCCATCTGGTTCCATCTGCCCTTGAAAAACTGGTTCCATCTATCCTGCCAAACTCTACTGCTTTGCCGTTTTTCTTCCAGCTTGCTATTTTGGACTGGAGCCCGGGCATATAGACCCGGCTTTGTAGAAGCTGTGAATTTCTCTAGCTATGATATCCGCTATTCCCGACACTATGACGCTGTGACGCTACTGACACCGTCCGAAAAGTACAGCGCACACTTTCAGAGCACAACTTTGATTCACGGATTTTATGCTTCTCGGGAAGGTTATGGGCTAAGTCCCATATGGCTGCCGCATACAGAAAGGCATTATTTAGGCCTGACAGGACCTTAGCATTTCATAAATGTGACCGATGTTTTTTTTTGGCATAAAAAATGGCACCAGTGGGTCTAGTTTTGTACGGAGAGGAGTCGGTGATGTCTGACGGGAGAGGAAGCAATGTTCGCGAGTACGTAGGCTTAAAATGCGTAAGGAATTATTAGGTCCTAACAGGAACTTAGCATTTCTTTTATGTATCCGATGTTATATTTTCGACATAAAGAATGGTATCAGTGGGTCTAGTTTTGTACGGAGAGGAGTCGGTGATGTCTGACGGGAGAGGAAGAAATGTTCGCGAGTTCGTAGGTTTGAAGGGGGAAATTTTTTCGTCGGTCGTTGTGGCGTTTGGTTGGATAGATTCGTGGCATGATATTTTTTTAAGGATCACGTCAAATAAATTACGGTTGGGTATAAGTCGGGTATAAATTGTAAACAGTGGATGATGGTCTTTGGGATTAAGATCGGTTCTGGTTAAAACTTCTGAAATTGTTAAAAGATTCCTACCTAACATAACTAACCGCTAAGAGATTTCTGAACTCGGAACTCCTTCCTAATGAACCTGTCAACCCATGATTGCGGAGAAAATCATAGGAAGTTCTAAACGGTTTCTTTAGGAATTTCAACTGGTCATAATGCTTCCTTGATAGAGAAGTGGATGCTTCTGCTATTGTGATAACGAACAACATTATCCTGAGGATTTCATACTCAGGATAATGTTGTTCGTTATCCATCATAGGGTAAAGAGTATCAAACCTAAGGAAACGGGTGGTATGACTCGTTCAGAGGCTGTTAGGGTGAAAGTGTTATGTTTTCGGTCATGCAAGACCAATCCTACTGAGGAAAATGGATTAAAGTTCAAATTTTTCCACGGTCATTTTTTTTGTCCCAAAGTTAGTACAAACTTTTGGTAGTTTGTAAAAAACATGAAGAATTCGACCTCATCCGCATCCCAACGGTCATTTACAATAACATTCCAGCTGTCACGTCTCTAGACAAAGCCCTAATCGCTGCTCATTTTGCAGCCAATTCCACGCTGAGAGATTGTGCCCAGTCTCCACCTGCACTAGAGAACGTAGAACATTTATGGAACCAATTCACTTTCGTACTTTTACCGTCGCAAGAGTATTAATCGATCTTGACATACACAAATAGTCTGGTCCAGATGGTATCTCCTCCATAATTCTGAAGAAGAGGTATTCTTTCACGCTGGCAAAACCATTGCGTAAGCTTTTCTATCTGTCCTATTAATCAGGACTCTTCCCGACTAGAAGCAAAACAGCATTTATCCAGCCTGGCCCTAAAAAAGGCGAATCTTCTTCTCTCTCCAACTGCCGACCAATTGCCTTACGTCCCTTCATTCTAAGGTCATGGAAATGCTGATAAACCGTCAGGTTATGAAATATTTTGAATCACGAAAACTCCTCAATGACCGACAATACGGTCTACGTAGCAAGAGTTCCACTAGTGATTTGATGACATATATCTCACCGAAAAGTGGAATCAATTGAATCAGGCGAAAACAGGATCGTTGCATTGGATATTTCAAAGGCTTTTGACAGGGTTTGGCATCAAGCCCTTTTGTCAAAAATGAGTGCATTTTTAATCGATGAAACTCTTCTTCTATGGATTAGGAGACTCTACCATAGCGAACTCCATAGTCTCACTCGAACATCATAGGAGTGTCTCCTGCTTTACACTTTGTCACCGCTCACCGCTATTATAACAGAAAATGCTCAAATGAAATAGCCAGCTGTCTTCCGAACCTTCAAACATTCAACCGTAATACTCGCCATGCCATGAATGCTAATCAAATAACCCTCAAGCCTGTCTTCGGACGAACTATGAAATAAAGAGATTCATTCCTAAACCGTACAACACGAATCTGGAATGATTTACCAAACTCAGTCTTTCCTCCACATCCTCTAAGATCTTCGACACGCTGGTTCCAGTTGTCCAGACCAAGCGCTTTGGCATCCGCAATGGCTTGGTCTTTGAAACGGAAGTTTGGTCTTCCTTGTCTTCTCGAACCTGCGGGCTGGGATTCTTAGATCTTTTTTGCTGGAGCATTGTTCTCCATTCGCTCTCCGAGCCAATGCAGTCAATGGACTACATCCACATCTTTGTACAGCTCATAGAGTTCGCGGTTGTATCTTCAACCTCGCGCACAGGACCAAAAATCCCCTGAAGTATTTTTTTTAAAGGAGCCCAGTATCAGATGTTCCTTCTTGATTATCGTCCAGCACTCGGTGCCATAAAGCAGAACTGTCAGGATAAGGGTTTTGAAGAGCACACATATCCTCCTTTGAGTTAGGAGTTTTGAACCCAGTTGTTTTGCAATCTGATGTAGCATCAGTTTCCTAGGGCCTCCTCTAGGGTGTCATTTTGGAGTCTATGTTTACTACGAGGTTGCTGCTATCAATAGTGACGATTTGTTCTAGGCGGTGGACATATGCTTGTTTGCTTGTTGATAGCATGTTCTTGGTCTTGTCCTCATTTACTTCAAGGCCAACGGATTTCGCCTGTTTTTCAATCGCCGTGAACGCTTTTATCATGGCACGCTGGGAGCGACCGATGATGTCAATATCGTCCGTATAGCCCAGCAGCTGGACGGTCCTGTTGAAGATAGTTCCTTCCATGTTGACACCTGGCCTGCGCATTATTTGCTCCAGTACAAGACTGAAGAATTCGCATGATAGCACGTCTCCTTGCCGAAATCCCGTGCATGTTTGGAATAGTTTTGAGGAGCTACTTTCAAACTGCACGTCGCGTCAGCGGGTGTTATCCAGCGTCAGGCGACACAGCCGGAATTCTAAATTCGGCCATCGCCATATAGAGCTCCTGACGATGTATGCTATCGAAGTCGATGAATAGGTGGTGAGTTTCGACTTAGAATTCGTTGGTATTTTCTAGGATTTGCCTCAGCGTGAAAATTTGGTCTCTAGTCGATCTGCCGGCCCGGAAGCCACACTGGTTCGTACCGATTAGTAAGTGTTACAGAACGGTTTTAGACGTTCACACAGTACGTTGGATAGGATCATGTTTGCGACATTAATCAGGGATATGCAACCGTTTGTTCTTGCAAGACATAGGATCGCCTTTTTTGTAGATGCGGCATATGGAGCTGATAGTTCAGTCATCGGGAATGTTTTCTTCCACCCATACTTGGTTGATGAGTCGGTGCATGCTCCCTACCAAAACATCACCACCGTAGTTAAAAATCTCCGCTGGTAAGCCAACAGAGCCCGCGGCCTTGTTGTTCTCAAGCTTTTTTATAGCTAGGCCAACTTTTTCTATACTAGGTGGTGGAACTAGTTCTTCATTGACTGGACGTGGGTTCTTTTCTTGCCCTCTACATGATGCCCATTAAGCAGCTGCTAGAAATGCTGCTTAAACACATCTACTATTCCCTGCGCTTCGGTGACTAGGTTTCCTTCGCTGACTCTAAGATCCTGCGTTCCGGTTTTGTAGCCAGCGGCCAGTTGCTTGTTTTTTTATAAAACCTCCGGACTTTGAGCTGAGAAGCTGCGTAAGCCTTCTTCTTTCGCAGGATCTTTTTTTCTCCCCTTCTCCTGACTCGATACTCTTCTCTCACTGCCCTTGTTTTTCGCTGCAGCGCTTTCTTGTGTTCATCTTCTGTCACCTTTTTCCTGTACACGTATTCATCAACATACCACGGGCTCTTTCTCTGGGGTAACTGGTACCCTACAGTGGTTTTGGCTACCTCCTTGTTGAAATCGCGATACTGGCACCACTGATTGTTGGCGTCTGTGGTATGTGACTGCACAGAGAGAAATTTCATACTCAGGCGCTCGCTGTAGGCTCTGGATACTCCAGGTGCTAAGGCGTCGAATTCCTTCTTCTGGGCAGTTCGCAGCTACTTCTCGTTAGAAAGTCGAGCTCTGAATTTAGCCGCTACAAGAAATTGGTCAGAGTCGACGTTTGCCCCTCGGAATGTGTGCACGTCAAGGATGTTGGCTCCGTAGGTGCCATCCAGGAGGTCAAAGAACTCCTCCTCGATGGGACCATCAGCCTCGTCGGTAGGGCGTATGTACATATTGGGCTTATGTTTTGGAAAGGTGCTTTGATGCGGATCACAGAAAGGAGATCACTTATCGGCTTGAAGTCAATGACTTTTGTCCTAAGCCGATTTTCGACGACGAATCCGCATCCAATCTTTTGTTGCAGCTGTAGTAAATGTCGCAATTTTTTTCTCTTAATCATACCTGATCCTATCCATCGTATCTCCTGGATTGCGGTTATAACAGATTTGTACCGCGTGAGGACAGACAAGTTTTTGAGTAGCACCTGGGGTGTAGAGTGTTCGTACATTGCAGGTACATACTCTCAGATCATAGTCCATTGACGTTCCGGGTCATTTGAGGAGTTCCCTTATCCGAAGCTGGTTGTCTCTCTCTGATAACTAGTGGTTTTTTCCATGGTCGGGAAGTTACCACGACGGCCCAACGACCATCCTGAAGAGCCAGAACCTTGTTTGACCCTAGGATAGCGGGCCGGAGAAACCGATGTCAGTAACGCATTTTGGGATATGAGCGCTGCCGTTAACTCATTGAGGGCCCCTCCGCCACCAACTCTTTTCCAATACCCTGGCTCAGTATTGGAAGTCCCTATAGACCTGGTGTTCAAATATGTCGAAGCAGTTCATATAAAGATTGCACTTACCAGTTCGATCTAGCTGGAGCTGTAGGCGCCACCGTTGCTTCCAACTAGGGATTTCCTCCGCTGTTGCCTGAGATTAAGTACCTTATTGAGATGACACTCCTGCCCCTATCTCCTTTGCTGCCACCAACGACCTTCTACAGGTGTTCTTTACCCCATGTCCAGTCGATGTACTAGGCTGTCACCAACGTGGAGGTGAGAGTAGGATCAAGAGTGGCTAGAGTGAGAACGCTTGTGTTCTCATGTAATCGCATCACACCCTTAAACCGGCCCATTCAGTCACCTAGTATACATCAGAACCAAAAACCCAAGGCCCCCTCAGTCAGAATTTCTTCAAAAATAACCTCCAAGGACTAATCCACTGCATCAAATATTTCTGTTAGACATTGCAGACACATTCAGGGAAATTTATCTTCAAAATCTAAACCAAAGAAAGTCCTTTCAAAAGAAGAAAACAAGGAAGACAAACTTGTCAAATTGAAAGACGACTTCTACTCCTAAATATCCTTTTTATCAGGATTGCATTGAAATTTCAAAATAATAACCTCATGACAGATAATTTATGTTCGTCCATTTTGTTTTTGTCATTTCAGAGTCTAACATGCACCGGTGTTATGGCCAGTAAGCGGGTCAGGACGCTCGAGGTCCACTCAAGTGCTTCACTCATCATCAATTCCAGTAAATCTGTCTCATAGACCAAGCGCCAAACACAAATTCTGGCAACAGAACTCAGTAAGTATAAATCTCACGAGACTCCTTAAAATGTATCCACACACCACTCAGAACTGATTCTGATTTTACTTTATTTCCAGGATGTCCTGTACGGTTTCAGAGCTGCCATCGGGGTGCCGTCTCCGTGGCATGGGCTCTGCATCACAAGCTTCAAGCAATGTACCACTATCTGGAGGCGGTAGTGGCAGTGGTGGTGGTAGCGGCGGCGGCAGTGGTGGCAACGGCAGCGGTAGCGGACCCACCACAGTTGTTGCCCCCGGAGGCATACACGTAGGTGGTATCCTAACCACCACAAGTGCCCTCGGTGCGGGCAATAACAATGCACTGCAAGAGGCACCACTGCAACGGCAGCAATCCCAGAAGCCATGCTGCTTCTGTTGGTGTTGCTGTTGTTCGTGTTCATGGTATGTATGTCCTGCTAATTGAATTGCATTTGCTTCCTATCAGTGAAGCGCTCACCTTTTATTTGGTTTCGTCCTTTTTTCTTTCATTATACCACGAAAAGTTAATTAATTCCTGCTGTTCTTTATTTTATTTTTTTCTCGTTTCGTTTCGTCATACCTTCTTCGTGGGATCCTTGTGGTCATCTTGGACATTTATATGCAAAACTCCAGGGCGAAGTGGTGAGTACATAAATAAGGAGGCATTTTCGTAACTTTAGTGGGCCCCTTAGGGTGGCAAATTGAAATGGAAAAGCTCAAATGGAAAACTTTGTTCACAAAGGAGACACTCTGACAGCAGAAACAGGGCCAACAAAACACAATTCACCATCAATTAACGATGTTTGTCTTGGAAATCCTATGTCAGGATACAGAGTAGGTAGAGACCGCAGAAGGATTTTATTTTTTTTTTTTGTTTGTGTGGAGGAACATTCCACACTGCAGTGTGTAGTTGTGGTTTGTGAATAATTAGTAATTAAATTGTGAATGTGGTGTTGCTCAGCAGGTGCTTGTGAAGGAGAAGAGTCCTTGCAGAGTTTCAGTGCGGTTGGTTTTCCTAGCAGTGGATAGCAGTCTCCTGTTGGTGAGTGGGGTTGCCTTTCTATGATCATTATTTTAATTTGAAATTTTGTTTGAGGATTTGAATATCCTAAAAGTTTTCACACACATAGACATACTTTAGGAATCAATTCGGTGCTTCAGGATGGGTTGTAGGATTTTATTTTTCAAACAATGAATTGTTAAGTGGTTCTCTGTGGATATATAGAAATTTTTGAGGATACTTTGATTGTTTGGGAAAAGTTTGTCTGCTTTGAAGTGGACGGAACTGAGTCACTAATTGGTGGTTAATAGGTTACGAGATTCGCTGCAAGTGCCCATTGTCCGTTGAAGTTTAGTTTTTGTTTTCGGGGTAACTTTTGAAAATTGCATTTGTAATAGTGCGGCCATTGTTTCGAATTTGTCTGTTTATGTTTAGAAAAATTCTTTGTTGGAATGTGTGCGTGTGGTTTCAGGAATGCCAAAGTTCCTACGCTCCATTGACATTTGCGGTGGCGCACTGAATGACAATCGTCCAATGTGTGGTGGATGTGAACCGGCTTAGAACTTTGTCGAGGAAATAAGTGTTCTTTTGTGTTGCGGTCAGGAGATGTTCGTTTCCAACATCTTGATGTGCCTGACCGCAATGTCAAAGTGCAAGTTAAGGTGTGGATGACTTGGGAATGCAACTTCCTATTTATAATACGAGTTATATTGTTGGCATTAAGGGACATTTATCCTTATTTAGCCATCTGTTAGGAAAGGTTAGGTTTTGCGCGTTGGTTACGTTCAAATGAGGTGTGAAATTCGCAATAGACCTGTGTGACCCTAACAATTCACGTTTTTGAAAGTGCTGACGGTAGGGGAGTATCATATTGATACTTGAGTGAGGTTATGGTAAGGTGTTCCGGTTGTTCGAAAGATGGATGATCTATGCCATCCTGTAGTTCTTTGTACTACCTACTGACCAAGCATTTTACTTCGTTCGTTGTTTATCGCAGGGCTTTAGGCAGGCAGGCAGTACATGATATTCAGTTTTATAAGGTGCGCCATTTTTTCTGTCGGTATGTGATTGTTGAATAACTTTAAAAACTATCAACCGATTTGCATATATGAGGTATTCTTGTTTAACTTGGTCTTTTACAATTTATTTGAAATAGTTTTTGAATACAATATCGATCAAGTGACTGCCTCAATTGACCAAAGCAAAATATTCCCTTTCTGCTGCGTTTTTCATCAGTTTTTCGACCATCTCGAGTGGTATAGCGATGATTTCGGCACGAATGTTTGCCTTGAGCTCGCTAATTGTCTGAGGCTTATACTTTGCTAATAAAATTACCCCACAAAAATATGTTCAAATCTGGCGATCTGGATGCCCAGTCAATGTCGCCATTTTTAGACGGAACACGTCCATGGAATTTTCGTTGCTGAAACTGTATTGTTGGATTTGAAATGTGGCGTAGCGCATTGTAAGGGAAACCAGTAACCTCCAAGACCTTTATTTCGCATTTGTAGGTAGAAGTTCCCATCGACTGTTTCGCCCAATGATGGCCCAATGATGGTTTTGTCGCAAACACCGGCCCAAACCATTACTTTTTGGTCTTGGAAAGGTGCGTTCCATGGATCTCGTGTGGATTCACCGTTTCCCAAATGAGTCAATTTACCTTGTTAACGTCAGTGTAGAGTAGGACTGAACTGATTCACTTGACAATAAAATTCGCCTGGCTTAACCTGGTCCATCGATATTTGGAAGAATCCGGTGGAGGGCTGTCTAAGGTGTCAAGTCTATATTGCTCATAATTTGACAAGTTTGAGATGCTTGTTGGATGTATGACTGTATGACTGAACTGACTGCTTTTGACAATGAAATTCGCCTGGCTTAACCTGGTCCGCCGATACTTGGTAGAATCCGGTGGAGGGCTGCCTGAGTGGTCTAGTCTATGTTGCTCATAATTTAACATGTTTCTTGAAGTTCAGGTTGTTGTATGTATGACTGAACTGACTGCCTGAGATACTGCAGCCTTCCATCCTCTACGATCATTGGCTCGCTTCTTCCAGTTGTCTAGACCAAGCGCTCTGGAATCCGCAATGGCTTGGTCTTTGAAACGGTGGTTCGGTCTTCCTTGCCTTCTCGAACCTGGGAGCTGAGATTCGAAGATCCTCTTAGCTGGAGAATTATTGTCCATTCGCTCGATGTGGTCGAGCCAATGTAGTCGACTTGTTCGCGGTTATATCTTCTCCTCCATTCGCCCTCCTCGCACACAGGACCAAAAATCCGCCGAAGTATTTTTCTTTCGAAGGAGCCCAGTATCAGCTCTCCCTTCGGAGAGCCGGCCGGCTTAACCTGGTCCACCGATATTTGGTAGAATCCGGTGGAGGGCTGCATGAGCTGTCAAGTCCATATTGTTCATAATTTGACATGTTTCTTGTAGTTCAGCTTGTTGTATGTATGACTGAACTGACTACTCCTGACAATAAAATTCGCCTGGCTTAACCTGGTCCACCGATATTTCGAAGAATCCGGAGAGGGCTGCCTGAGCTTACAAGTCTCATAATGTTTGAATGTTTCTTGAAGTTCAGCCTCGTCTATCATCACACTAAGGTACCTGATGTTTACCTTGGAGTATATCAATCTGGATGCAACCTTTTTTTGACATAGATAATCTACAACTTTTCCCCAAAATGTGACAATTTTGCTTGATAATGACACCAAAGAGTGTGAAATGGGCTTCGTCGGTCATTAACATTTTTGCTTCCAGGTTCAATGTCAACTGTTTTGGCCGTATTCCGTATTCCAAGCAACGTGGACGGTCTGTCGGCAATATTCATTGAGTTTGCATTCTATACGTAAAGAAATACAGATTATCCTTCAAAACCCGCCACAAGGTGGTTCCAATGCTGAGCTCAGTTGGTTCATGAGGGTTCAAAGTAGCACTCTCCCTTACCGCCTTTAACCAGTTCAACAGAACATCCAAGGGGTTAATAAAAGGCATGTCCATGATTTCTCACTATCCCGTAGTCAGCAAAATTCGACGCCAAACGATGAACAGCGTTGTCAGACGGTGCTTGTTCGTCTCGATACTTTCGACGATATCCACGTTGAGTAACCACAACTGAAGGACTATTTGCAATGTACAGCGTCACTGTTGCGGTATGAAGAGGTTCATGGATCAATTTTACCGAAATGGCGTTTCAAAATCAAATCTCCTCAAGTCAATCGGTTAATAAATGTCAAAGTTATTCAATGTTTACATACCGACATAAAAGTTGGCGCACCATTGGTTATTGTTTCACTTTTGGACAATTTTGTTCTGGCCTTACTTTATGTCCAATTGTGAACCGCGGGTTGTGTATTCTTGTTCTCCATTCCTTGATCCCTTTGATGTGGACCATTGCATGCTTCGTGGTTTCTTCATAGTCGAGGCATTCCGGGCATAGTTGCAAGGTGTCATGACCAAAACGATATACTTAGGTATTTACGATACCTGTCATGCTTCCATTCTTGC
The DNA here is from genome assembly GCA_932526625.1 of Rhingia campestris. Classification (NCBI taxonomy): domain Eukaryota; kingdom Metazoa; phylum Arthropoda; class Insecta; order Diptera; family Syrphidae; genus Rhingia; species Rhingia campestris. Next base: position 12,987,178 of record OW052185.1, on the reverse strand, counting down.
GACTTATCCAGATATTTACGATTGGTAAAAGTTTGCAAATACATCTGCCTCTCGTTGTCCTATCTGATTTGCCACCTAGGAAGTGTTGTGTTGAGGGAATCTCCTGGCAAAGAAGCGGGACATCTGTATCGAATGCAACTTATTCCAAGGGTTTTCGAGGCTCACTTAAAGTTCTCAGTGCACAAAGTCTGTGATTTTTACGGTTCTTTTTCTTAGGAGGACCTTTGCTTCAGACAAAGTGTTGTCAATACTTGCGCGGAACATATATAAACAGAGCTTTACAGCTCTACAGCTTTTCTTTTTGCTGATACAACAATCTATGCCGATGTCAGAGCCTAAATACCCGCTTGACTATCTATGTAGATGGAGATGAGATATTCTCTTGTTATATGTCCAGGACCATTCATCCCTGCTTCGTAATTGAGTATTTGATATCCAAATCGTGGTAAGGGATGATTTAGTCTGACATTCCTTCCTCATATCCCACCTGCATTGTGCTGTGGCCAAAAGGTTTCTTGCACAGGTTTTCAGCTTATTCATCATTGATATGAAGATCAATTTTTGAAAAGTTGAGGATTGCCTCTAAGCCTGTAGTTGGACTGGTACGCATGGCTCCTCTTTTCAGTAAACATGTCATCCTTTTTACTTTAGTCAACGATGTCCTTTATTTTGCTCTTTTCATGGCATTCCACCATACCAAGCCTACCCACATAGTATTGGTCTTATTGCGGCTGTGTATAGACATTTGGAAACCTTTGCAGATTAGCCCCTGCTTTTGCTAGAAATTTTATTCAAGCTGAAGATACGTCTTATAGTCGTATTAAGACATGTTTACCCGGCGATTTTTTTATTGGTTCCAACCAACCAAACAACCAACGCCGGCTTATCCGAAACGGATTACTTCCTCGGGATGCCAGCTGAAATTTTATTTCTTTTATTAACCTTGACTTCAGTTTTAGACGATGCCTTCCTCTACGACATTTCATCCGCCAGAAATTTCTCCTTCGCTTTGCAAGAGGACTTTTTTTAACGTTGGTGCAGGTTCTGTTAAGCTTTATGGTCCGGAAGAGAGCTACTTAACCTCAAGTTGCACTTTTGTGACATAGGGTCATAAAACTTGCAAGATTTAGCCCTGGCTACTGACTCTGCACCTAATTGGCACGATTACAAATTTACTGAAGAAAGAGCCGTGGTCAGCCTTTAAGAGTTTGTCTTCCATAAGTCCAACTACAGCTTCATCATCAAAGCCAGATCTGTCAGTGGCGTATTCTATAGAGGCAGAACTAGACATTCATGTTTGTTGCCACGAGTAGGGCTAAGAAGACTATCAGCTCATGCAGGGCTCTGTTTTAAGTGGACTGGGCTAAATTAAAATCGGAGGGCCCCCGATATCCGGAGATCTAAAGTTGGTGACTGGGTATTTGTTGAAGCCCGCAGCCATTCAAGTCCTATACATGGCGAAAGAAAAAACACTATGACCTTGGATACGGATGGGGAAGGTGAAGATAAGCTTCACCAATGTGAAGACCGAAACCATTAATGAAGATTATGTAACAGAGCTACTAAGCCGCAACGGCAAAAAATAAAAAGGCGACAACTGTTGCTTATCAAAAGACAGTTCAGAGCAGATTCGCGTTCAAAGACTGTGCCTATGGTTTCACAAGCCAGATTAGAGTAAGCAGTGCGGTTTTAGACCTGCCTTTTCACTCTTAGAACCTTGTCTATAGCTGTTTTGAGGATTTGTCGCCTTAACTCGTGGCACCAGATCTCCTTAAGGCCATTCCATCTCTACACACAAACTGTACTGGTAAACATACTTACTTAAGTGGCGCTACAGTCCGAAATGAACCTGGGCCTCAACCATCATGACTCTCCATTTTTCCAGGTCCTTAGCTAACTCCCTTCAGTTGCGCACTTCAAGTTGGTTGAGGTCGGTTTCTACTTGTTGGTGCCACTTAAGGCGAGGTCTTCCCCAACTGCGTCCGACATCTGGCTGGGAATCGAAGACTCTGCAAGCCGGAGTATTGGTGTCTATTGGACCTACATGCCACAATAAAAGTCCAATGCGGAGTTTTTTGACTAGGGGTATGTTCGTTATGTTCTGGGTTGAATCTTAGTCGCCATAGTCCTTCATCGCAAACGGGACCGAAGATTTTTTCTCTAAAAACGACCAAGGATCCACTTCGTCGACGTATGCTAGTAGTTGCATCGATTTTGTGGAAGATTGTGCCTCTGGTGTTGGCTCGGGAGTTTTGTACAATCTTCTCAAGAATAATGTTGAAGAAGTCACATGACAGTGCGTCGCCTTGCCTAAATCCTATTTTTTGGTATCGAATGTGTCGGTGTGGTCGTTGCCGATTTTGATGGAACAGCGATAATTCTCCATCCTCATTCTGTACAGACGGATGGAGTTTGGGCTTAATACCAAAACTAGACATGGCTCTGTTCGTCTCAATTAAGACTGTCGTATGCGGCTTTAAAATCGATTTGGACCTCTGCCGAGGTTTAAAGATCAGTTTTGGACTTTTAAGACCTAAAAACACACTGATAAGGAACGTTCAGGTTGTTAGAGAAAGGTTTCAGGCTTGCACATATCCACAGAAATCGATTTGGACCTCTGCCGAGGTTTAAAGATCAGTTTTGGACTTTTTAGACCTAAAACCACACTAATAAGGAACGTTCAGGTTGTTAGAGAAAGGTTTCAGGCTTGCACATATCCACATTATCATGATCTACCTAAGTTTGAAGATTTTATCAGCTGTCGACTTTCTTGACCTAAAATCAGACTGAAAAGGACTGATCAGGTTATTGGTGAACGGTTTTGAGGAGAACTTTGCTTCTGTTGTTGGCGCAATTCAGAGGATCTCTTTTTATTTGTGGATCCGGCCAACGATGCTACGGTTATATTCTTTCAGCTGTCCAAATTTTGCAAATAAGGTGGTTTCTGTTGAATACAATCATCTCCACCGGCTTTATATAGCTGCGACAGAAAGGCCGTCTTTTCTGGAAGACCTGTAAAGGTTGAACTTACATTCTGCTGTTTTCGCTGCCATCGCTGATATCGAATGGGCAGAAGGGTTACTTCCATATTGTCAGCATCGACATCGACGATTTTTCATCTGGACGGAATTCTGTTCGCCAACAGTAATTTGTATTTTGGGATTCCGTTAATGCCTTGTATTCCCGGTTTTAACGTTTTACATTTTGATAAAACTTGCAAGCATCACTCCTGGAATGACAATCGTCCGCTTTTCTTGTAATTTGTTCTTCTTTCTGAAAAACCACTGTTTTTCCAAAGAGATTATACAATGTGCAGCCGAAATAAACTGGGTGATAGAATTGATTCTTGAGGTACTCCACCGTTTATAGAAAATCTATCGGAAAAAAGTATTTTTTGCCGCTGACTTGTAGAGATTTATTCTGAAGACATCATTCTATGTAGCCGTACCGTAATTCAGGTAGTCCGTACACTGTGAATTTGCATATCAAAGCTCTGGGGCAAGATTATTACTGATTTAGTGGACACTGACGTGGTTATATCCAAGGCATGATGCAGAGATAAGTCACAAGTTTTATAGAGTTGGTATCAATTCAGTAGTTCGCCCTGGGATAGTGGCGATCGAGTATACCCCGGAATTCATTGTCTCTGGATGTGTCGTCATGAATTGCGGCTCCCATCATCGTTGAAACAGCCCATCTCCCAAACTAAGAAAATTATTCTCCACTACTTCGAGGAGCGTGTAGCATGATGTGGTGGTACCTCTATGATATAAAAATCTGCATCCAAATAACAGCTGATTTTGGATATTCAGCCCTCGCTTTAATAGACTTGACATCATCCCTTAGCCTCCTTCATCCCCAATCCTTTCAAACTTATGTTTCCACTTTTCCGATAAAAACATTCCTCACAGCACAAATAACCCATCAAATGCAAAATCTTTTCCCTGAAAAATGAACCACCTTAGAACGTCCAATCCAATGGAAGTCACCTGCAAAAACCATCTTTTCTTCGCAATTAACTCGGGATATCCCACTGTGTGTAGGTGCCCCAAAGTAACTCCTTAAACCCTTCCTCGGTCATCCACGTCTGTCCCGTCTCATCATCAATTTTTGGGCATGCACGTGAAATTTATAACAAAGACAAAAATCCTCCCACCAAAAATGTATCTAGATACATCTATAAAATGAAACGAACTCAAAAAGTCGTAAAAAAATAAGAAAAACCCCCGATCATCATATATACGAAAGCAAGTGATGAGTCAGGTGAAAAAAAAGAGAGCCTTCTTCTTCTTCTTCTTTTTTTTCAAAAAAAAAAAAAAATAAAACGGAAGCCATTACATTCCATGGATTCTTTTGTGTGTACCGCATAGCGAACAACATCCCATAACATCTCATGGGGTTGTTTTCCTCATTCATTAAGTTTTCTTTGCGTCTTCCTCTTGGTGCGGATGGTTCTTGTTCTCCTTCGGGTTCTTTCATTTTTTTTTGGAAAAAAAACAATAAAATCCAAGATACCTAACTTCCAAGCGAATTTCTGTTTCGCGATGATGACGATGCTTCGATCCTCGATACACATTGTATCTGTGTATCTGCAACAACAACATCCACAAAATAAAAGTATCTTCATTCAGTTTTCACGTTTGGAACACAGAGGGAGGTGAGGAATTTTCAGTTTCCATCATTCGCAATGGAAAATCAATTCGTAGACCCACCCCCGCCCTGCTGAAAAGAGCACCATACGCAGGCATATCCGCACACACATCTATACCTAAAATGTAATCACATTCGTCCTTCCTTATGCCCCCAAATCAAGCAGAAAAAAAAAAAACATTATTACACCAAGAGTACCTACACTTGCTTCCAATTTAGAAATGAGCCACTACGAACTAACGGGATTGTGTTAGAGTACGCATTCCTGGAAAGCTGGAAGTTCGAAAAATTAAGAACTTACCTCTCTGCGATTTCCCCAGGTGACACAGGTCTACTGCTCATGAGTGAAATCGCAAGCTTTTGCATCTCCAATCTTGTCTGGAAGTGAGATTCATATTAGTGGAATTGGAAGGCGCTTTTGGTGGAGCCAACTTATACCGTTCTATGGGGCTAACATTCCAGATCCATTGCATCTGAAAGCAAGAAGAACGTGGGTGTTAGCTCGATGATGCCTTGCTACTTCGTCATCAGTCCCGGCAAAGCATGAATATTTTTTTTCCTGCTGTTTCCTTCGAACCGCATCATATGGTCCTTTCAAAGGACGAAGGACTATGATAACAACAACTTCGTTACGATTATCATCATCGCAACAGGGCGCTGCGGTAGGAAGGTATCCGTATATCGGCATCACCAGTATCACCATTCACCATCGAAGATTATCAGAAGAACAACAACAGCAACTCCAAAGGATAAGAGGAACACGACAATGAGAAGGACATTGGTATGATACACGTTAATGCTAGGAATTGGCAAATAAATCCAACGTCATTAATAAACTTTATCGGGTAGGTGGATGCCATTTTTAGCCTTCGACGTTGCCTTTGTTGTGTCCTCTGTGTTTGGTGTAGTACTACTTTTTGTTGGTCCTGTTTGTCCTTTTTGTGTGTATTTGGTTACTCTTTTGGATTATGTACGTATACCTCAATTTGAGGTCTTTTGGCTAAAGCGAAGGAATAATGCATACTAAGTAAGTTTTTCCGTTTTTTTTTTTTTTTTTTAAGAATTTGTGTCCTTGCTGTGTTGTGGGTTGTGATGATGATGGTGAATAGATGAATGGTTAGCTACGCGAATGCGGAATTATAATTCATTCTTCCTTTTTGCTTGGAGAGTTTGTCCTTTTTTTCCTGTGTGTCTCGGTGGCTGTTGTTGTTGCCACTTTGGCGTGTCACGGATTGTTGTTTTTTTTTGTTGTTGTTGCTGCTGCTCCTGCTGTAATGTAATGCGGGTTAAATAGAATTTCCGTATCCTTAATGGGTATTTCAACGCCCATCTACTTTCATTAGATGAAGCGTGCGTGATGTTATACCGGGATAATGCAATTGAGTGAAGAGGTCATTGCGTGGGCTGATTGTCCCACACAGCCCAGCGATAGGGCACATATCAGACACCATTAAGTTGAAGAGATTGCACAACGAGTTGTGCAGTGTAAGGGTATTTTGATCTATTGGGGTTGGGGTAGTTATCAAGCTGGTGACGTCAACAGGATATATGTGGGGGCGCAAAAGGCAAAAGAAGACAAAAACGTTGCGAAGACTTTCCTAAAAACTTCTGGTGACAACATTTTCAAAAACTGGCTGTAATCCGTCTAACTCTGTTGCTTGCTTGTGACTAGTCCAAGGAAATATGAATGGAACAGCCAAATCGGGACATGTTAGGTTAGGTTTGATGGGATATCCTTGGTGTGCATGAATTTAATTTTTATGAGTTCACACCTGGTGAATCTCCAAACCCAAGAAGATTTAAAGAAGCTATAAAGTCCATTCACGCCTTGCCGGAAAGTTCTTCTAGATCATGGATCTCTGAAAAATCTGTGGATCTCTGAAAAATCATGATGCTCCTAAATTCATTCAAAGATTTACCGGAAAGTTCTTCCAGATCTTGAAGAGTTACTTCTCTAAGGTCTCACATCAGAGACTGGAGAAATGACATAGGAAGTGAGCTATGTCCTCGTACGACTCTTCATCGCTATACACACAGCCTCTGCAAAGTTCGTTTAGGTGCAGATTTAGTTACCTAGTGTCATTCACTGGTCCCTAGCTGAGCATAGATGAGTCGTTTCGGATGGCCTACTTCTTTGCTAGCTTTAAACTATTTAACAATCGATAAGACAGATCTTGAGCTGGCTCTGACTTATATTTGATGAATTTAATGACTGTTTCCCCACTCTTGTTAAACAGTATTGACAGACCTATATTATTGGTGCTGCAATCCGCGGTGAACATCGGCCTAAACCAACATGCCTCTTCAACTATCGAGCTCCTTATTTAACTGCTACCAGTTCAAGTTGCTTGAGAACGGTTGAGTTTGAGGTCCATTTGTATGCGCCACTTAAGCTGAGGTCTTCTTATGATTTGTAAGACTTACCTACTAAAGTGTGGCTACAGTACGATATGCACCTGAGCTTCAACCAACATGCCTCTTCAACTATCGCGCTCCTTATTTAACTGATACCAGTTCAAGTTGCTTGAGAACGGTTGAGGTTGAGGTCCACTTGTTGAGGTCCACTTGAGGTCTTCCTATGATTTGTAAGACTTACCTACTAAAGTGTGGCTACAGTACGGAATGAACCTGGGCTTCAACCAACATGCCTTTTCAACTATCCCGCTCCTAATTTAACTGCTAGCAGTTCAAGTAGCTTGAGAACGGTTGAGGTTGAGGTCCACTTGTAGGCGCCACTTAAGCTGAGGTCTTCTTATGATTTGTAAGACTTACCTACTAAAGTGTGGCTTCAGTACGGAATGAACCTGAGCTTAAACTAACATGCCTCTTCAACTATCCCGCTCCTTATTTAACTGCTACCAGTTCAAGTTGCTTGAGAACGGTTGAGGTTGAGGTCCACATGTATGCGCCACTTATGCTGAGGTCTTCTTATGATTTGTCAGACTTACCTACTAAAGTGTGGCTACAGTACGGAATGAATCTAAGCTTCAACCAACATGCCTCTTCGACTATCCAGCTCCTTATTTAACTGATACCAGTTCAAGTAGCTTGAGAACGGTTGAGGTTGAGGTCCAATTGTATGAGCTACTTAAGCTGAGGTCTACCTATGATTTGTCAGACTTACTTACTTAAGTGTGGCTACAGTCCGGAATGAACCTGAGCCTCAACCAACATGAGTCTTATCCCGCTCCTTATTTAAGCAACTTGAACTGGAGTTGCTTGAGAACGGTTGAGGTTGAGTTCGACATGTATGCGCAACAAAAAGTGAGGTCTTCCTATGCTACGTCTGACGTCTACCTAGAAATCGAAGACTCTATGGACCGGAGAATCGGTGTTAATTCCCTCTATCAGTCATATTCATCTCAAAGAAGAAACAGTGATTCGCGGCATCTGTCATCTCGCTAAACCGTCCCCTTTTAACATTTTTCTGTACAGTGCGAGTCGAGCTCACTGGCGCCATGGTGAATGCTATGAACTGTAGTCCAGAAGGTCTGGGTTTCATTCTTAGCAGCAGCAACACCTAAAATGTCTATTCACTGGCCCTCGGGAGGGCAAGGCCTCGCGTTGCGATCGCCTGGAAAATCATCCGAAGAGTATTAATTTTCAAGAAGAGTTTATCTCAACTAAGTCGTTCGGAGCGAAAAATACCACCCGGCCTGAGTGAAGTGAGGATAGCAATATCTAAACTTGGGGCTACGGGAAACGACGGCCTTCCTGCCGAGCTTTACACAGCAGGTCGGTGGATATAATTTGGTAGGAAGAATTCACCACCGCATAACCAACATTTGGACAGATGAATGTATCCCTGGAGAGAGGAACCTCAGCATCGTTTGCCAGATCCACAAAAAAGGAGACCCTCTGAATTGCGCCTACTACAGAGGAATAAGTCTCCTCAACATTGCCTACAAGAGCCTATCTGCCGTAATATGTGAACGCCTGAAACGGTTTACCAATAACCTAATCCGCCCTAATCAGTGTGGTTTCTGGCCAGGAGTGTCCACAACAGATCCAATCTTCACACTTCGGCAGATCCTGGAAAAAAACCCAAGAAGTCCAAATCGATACCTCGACAGCATTTTTGGAGACGAACTTTACAGATCCGTGTCTGGGTTTGGTATATCGCAAAATATCGTCTACCTATGCCTGATAAAACAGCGAGAATTCTAAATCGTCACCCTGATTTATATTCCCGCTGTTTCATCAGGGTCGGAAACCTCCTCATCGCCACATTAGATATCAAAAAAATTAGGCAAGGTGATGCGCTGTCATGTGACTTCTTTAGCATCATTCTGGAGATGACTGTGCAAAACTCTCGAGTCAACACCAGAGGCACAATCTTCTAAAACTCGGTGCAACTACTAGCATACACCGACGATATTGACATCATCGGTTGGAATCAACTTGATGTAATTTTCTTCGGAAAAACCTTCGGTCTCGTTGACGGGCTTTGGAGACGAAGATACAACCACGAACTATACGAGCTGTACAGCGACATACCCCTATCCAAAAAAAAAATCCGCATTGGACGTTCATGAACACCAATAATCCGGCTCACAGAGTCTTCGGTTCACAGCAGACGTCGGATGCAGTAGAGGAAGACCTCGCCTTAAGTGGCGCCCAAAATTAGAAACCGACCTCAACCACTGTCACTGTTTGGTGTGGATTTTGGGCTGGCGGCGTCATCGGTTCATATTTCTGTGAGAACAATGTTGGCCAGACCATCATCGTCAATGGCAAGCGCTATAGGTCGGTGATTACAAACTTCTATTGGCCTAAATTGAATCACAAGTGAGTAGCTTTAGGCAGTTAGCTAGGTACGGAGGCTTAAGTTGAGGGTCACTCCTTTGCTTAAACTACCATTCCCATGCCGGTAAAGTCAGAGGCCACGAAAACTAAGATTTGATCTCCAAGATAAGGTGTGAGCCGATACCTGCAAGGAGTGCCCATCCGTTAGCGCAAACTCTAGATATCAAGGGATGTCTTGTTTTAATCAAACTTCCCCTCTCCTGTATACAGGGGATGAGTACAGGATGACATCCTTTCCCCCTTACTCTTGGGTCCAAAATAGACATTTTACAACCAAGCAAAAAATAGACAAGTGCAGAGGAATCGGGCCCTCAAATCCGTATAAACAACTTTGACAAAGCCAGAACCCACAAACTGCTTTAAAGAAACAAAATATTTGTATCGGCACGTGTAAGGATTCTAAGTGGAGGCAAAAGCCCCAAACTGAAAATGGATATTTAAGATGATGGCCTTTGCAGAGGATGAGGTTGTGAAGAAATGTACGAGGATACCCTCCACTTTCAGTGAAACAGAAAGTGCCCAGGCCTCAGAAAATTAAGAATGAGAACCTTACCGTGACCTCACGGATCTATCCGAAATCCTTCTATCTAATCTTTTCAACATCTAGATGGCTGGAAAGGGACGAACAACAAATGGAGGAAATAGCCACATACGTGGATACCCAATGGGCATCACAATGGGTCTATATTGACTTGAGTGTGATGAGGGAAGACGTACACCGCCTACCTCATCAATCCACCAACCTAACGTAGCCAGTGGTTGCACGGACCATAAAGGTCCGTTGTGGTACCACGTGAATCTGTCCACTTTCCCTATAATCGTTTGCCTAATTGAACCATTCAGAGCTGACAATTTAGCGAAGAAGGTTTTTGACAATAAGCTTAGCCAGCTCACCTAGATTATCAAAGAAGTATGCTCCTAGGTGGAGTTTTCTTTTGTTGGAGAGAGCTGGACAAGTGCAGAGAAGGTGAGGAATACATTTCTCCTTTTCTTGGTCCAAGCAGCTTCTCAAGAAGTCATTGAAAAAGAGGTCTTTTTGTATGTAGGCCTATAGGATAGTTTCCTGTGAAGAGACCGATTATGTTTGATAGTGTTTGATCTGGTCAGCATTGTCAAGCAGATGGAGTTTTTCTGGTTATAATTTGGCCAGATTCGCCTTGCGATTTACTTTCTTGTTCGCATCCAGGTTGATCTGTGATTTACATGTAGCTAGGGGCATACCTAACATACTTTTCTGACAAGCTCATCTGCCTTTCAGTTCCCTGGTATGGTAAATGGTAAAGTGCTTAGCCATCTCCTTAAGACATATTCGACAATCGTGAGCTGATTTCGATATAAAAGAGATGGATCTCATGGATCTGTTAGCTAAGGACCGGGCCCAGGTTCCTTACGGACTAAAGCGCCACTTAAACTGTTCGGATGGGTTGTGATTAAAAGCTAGGCTCTGGGTACTATCGAGAAAGTTGCTTTATTTTTAGTTTGGGTATCTGATTGGCATTAAGAATTCAAGTGCTCCGAAGAAGAAGTCCTTACCTGAGCTTTCCTTACCTTACTCCAATACTCATCATTGATGACCAGACTTGCTATCTGCTAATTAGGACACTCTTGGATTTATTGTAGAAGTTTGGATAAGGGGTGATGTACTCTGAGCCACCTTTCAGGTCAACGCAAATGACCGAAACGAGGTATAAAGCGTCAGAAAATCGCAAAGAAGTCAGAGTTATATGCTGCCCGACATACTTACTTAAGTGACGCTACAGTCCGGAATGAACCTGGGCCTCAACCAACATGCTTCTCCAATTAGCCCGGTCCTTAGCTAACTGCCGCCAGTTGCGCACTCCAAGTTGGTTGAGGTCGGTTTCCACTTGTGCGCGCCACTTAAGGCGAGGTCTTCCTCTACTGCGTCCGACGTCTGGCTGGAAATCGAAGACTCTGTGAGCCGGAGTATTGGTGTCCATTCGTTCTACATGTCCTAGCCATCTTAAACGTCCAATGCGGGGTTTTTTGACCAGGGGCATGTCGCTGTACAGCTCGTATAGTTCTTGGTTGAATCTTCGTCTCCATAGCCCGTCAAAGCAAACGGGACCGAAAATTTTTCGAAGAATTTTCCTCTCGAATCTACTAAGGATTCCTTCATCCGCTTTTGATATGGTCCATGCTTCAGCGCCGTAGAGCAGAGGAGCAGAGAGGAGCAGAGGCGGAGATCCGCCGTAGAGCATAGGATCTCCTTAGTAGTTCGAGTGAGGGCTTTACTACTAAATTGCCTTCTTAGCCCGAAGAAACAGCGGTTGGCAAGAGTAATTCTTCGTTTGATTTCTGACGAGATGTTGTTGTCAGAGGTAATAGCGGAGCCAAGGTAGACAAAGTCCAGTACTACCTCAAAGTTACATCTGTCAATGGTGACGTTCTGTCCAATTCGTCGATGTTGTGAGTCCTTTCGTGATGACAGCATATACTTAGTCTTACCCTTATTTACTGCTAAACCCATTTTCGCCGCTTCCTTCTCCATACTAGCAAACGTGGCTATGACATCACGTTGAGTCCTACCAATGATGTCAATATCGTCAGCGTATGCTAGTAGTTACACCGACTTTTGGAAAATTGTGCCTCTGGTGTTGGTTCGGGAGTTTTGCACAATCCTCTCAAGAATCAGATTAAAGAAGTCACATGACAGCGCATCGCCTTGCCTAAATCCTTTTTTGGTATCGAATGTGTCGGTGAGGTCGTTTCCGACCCTGATGGAGCAGCGAGAATTCTCTATCGTCATCCTACACAAACGGACGAGCTTGGGCGGTATACCAAAACTAGACATGGCTCTGTACAGTTCGTCTCTATAAATGCTGTCATATGCGGCTTTGAAATCGAAGAATAGGTGGTGGGTATCGATTCGGACTTCTTAAGTTTTTTCCAGGATCTGCCGAAGTGTGAAAATTTGATCGGTTGTGGACTTTCCTGGCCTAAAACCGACATAGGCTTCGAAAATAATGAAATGCCATCATAGATAAACATCCAGGTTCTGTAAGCTTCAATGTGAAATTCTCATCGTTCAAGTTGGTGCCATAGATGAACTTGCCATCAGTAATTGTCTCACCAAGCAGTAACGATGAAATAACCTCAATCGGTTAAAGCTTAATAGGGTCTAGCCCTGGCATAATAAAAGTTGGTTTGCAGTCATTAATCTTTAAATTTAAGCCTTTCTGCAAAATATCCAGTAAAGATCGGTGGACGTCTTTACACGGTGACAAGTGGGCCGTCTTATGTTATAGCCATACAATTACTCTTCTAGCCATTGGTCCTTTAGGGCCATTTTGCCAGACATTTCATTTCATATCTTTGGACAAAGGTTTGTAAAATTGTTTTTTTTCATGGTATCCTTTCGAAGGATGATTTTCGATAAATCCACCCAATAAACATCAAATAGCGATTCTATTCCAGCAGGGTTTACTGGTGATCCAATTTTTTTTCCAAAGATCAGCTTGAAAATCCAACTTTTTATGTACAGATAGTCTCCGTAAACGGTGGCAACCAAATTAACATCCGATAACAAGATATGCGTGGTTTAGCGAATTCACTTTCTGCATGTAGTTCCCTTACTTGACAGCCAGACCGGCTTTCATGTTCATATTCATATTCTTCACGCTCGAAATGATCAGTCACGAAGTTCATTCGAAAAAAGAATCCCAACACCAATGCACTACAAACGCTTCAGATGCACATTGTCACTCAAACATGGTGTTTATTTTATTTTTTTAAATGTCATTTCTTGAATGCAAATTTTAACATAATTGCTTTCAAAATGTACACCCCAAAACTGTTTTCGATTGATAAAACACGTTATCTCCTCTTACTGATAATGAAGATATAAAGATACAATTCTTTGCCATATCGGCTGACAAGTCAGTAACGTGCTTGAAGAGGGTATTTCCCTATAATTGATTAAACGACCGACGTTTCTTGTCTATGTGTCATATCATTGCGATCATATGCTTTATACGTTCAGGGTTGCCACTTTTCTTTTTTTTAACCCTCTACTGCATGCGTTACGATCTAGTAGAAAAAAAATGTTTTTCCTTCCAATTTTTATTTTTATTTTGATAACTTAAAATATATTGAAAAAAAATTGCAAAAAAAACTGTCAATGTTACAAACAAACACTTTTGCCATATATGGCTTCTCATGCAGCATGACGTTTTTTTAACCTAAAAATATGCCATATATGGCGTTTCGTGTTGTTAAAACAAAAAGCATTTTCTTGAAAAAAAGTTTATTCTGGCAATGCAATGCAAACAAAAATCAAAATACTGACGAATTCATAGATCTGTTAAAAATAAGAATAAAAGAAGTTAAATATGGAAAGACGCAAAGCAATTTCGGTCCTTATTCAAGCACAGGTATACTTCGCATTTGGTGCAGAATATGAAGGACCTGTATTGGCAGTCATTTTGGCATTGCTACCTTGTTTGTTTCCATTCCGGAAAATGACCGACTGAATCCAAATCATGACAGCGTGCTATAGATCGTTTTGGCTTTTTTGCCCGCGCAGTTAATGACGTCGGGGTTGAAGAAACGGAATTTGATCTTTTTCTCTGAAATGTTGGCGTACTCGTACATGAAACGGGTCGACCCGTCTTCTTACTTAAGTTTTTTCCAACCTTATTCAAATGTTCTGCAACTGCCAACTTAAAATCGTATAGTGGCATGTACAGGGGGCGGCAAAAGTATTTTGACGAGTGCAAATTTGGAGTATTTTTTATTTTTTTTAACAGTCATAGAAATTAAAAAACTTTTATTAATAAATAAAAAAAACAATATGGATTTCATTGGTTTATTTTGTACTAATTCAGTGTATTGAGAACAAAATGCAAATTCTTCAATGGCATAAGTATTTTGACAAGAGGTTTGAAATTAAAAATTAATTCAATTATTAAGAATAAAATTATAAATTATAAATTTTTAGTAAAATATATATCCTCCCTTGCAATCTATAAGATTTCGCAATCGCTTTGGTACAGAGTCGACGAGTTTGGAGAACATTTCCGGAGGGACTTCCTCCCAAAGCCCCTTTACTTCAGAAATGGTCTCTTCCCTAGTACGAGTCAATGATACACTTCTTTTTGCCTTTATATATGACCAGACATTTTCAATTATATTTAAGTCTGCACTTTGGGGTGGCCAATCCAATATTTCCACGCCAGAACCGATCAAAAACTGTATTACTATACGGCTTTTGTGAGATGGGGCATTATCCTGCTGGAAAATAAATGACTCTCCGATTATTTTATCACCTGATTGGAATGCGTGATTGTTTAAAATATCCAAATATTTATGTTGATTCATTGTTCCATTGATCGGGACTAAATCGCCAGCTCCATTGGACGAAATACAACCCCAGAACATTACCGAGCCACCACCATGGCTCATTCTTTCACTGACTGTAACTAGTTTCTTACGAGTCTCCTTCGGAAGTCGAACATATGTTTTTTTTTTGTGACCCATGATACTCAAAACTACTCTCATCAGTCCACAAAACCCGGTTCCAGATGTCCGTCAAAATACTTTTGTCAAAATCAAAATCGAGCTAATTGCTGAAAATCACCTAATTTGACGAAAGAGATAATGCAACTGATTAAAATTTCTTGCGACGTGATAGCTTATGCTCTCATCTAACGGGAATTGGCAAACAACAACAAAAATAATTGCAATGTTGGAATTCATTGATACTAAAGAGCGGGCAGCAGTTTCGTCAAAATACTTTTGCCGCCCCCTATATATGTCACTGATTCGACGCCACAATATCCAAGCATTGACAACACATAGGTCCAAAAAGTGAAAAAAAAAATCTTCATGTACCACTTTTTGGATCTTATATCAATGCGACACAATCCGAGCATGGAATCTAGAAGATCGACGCCTCCCATGTATTTATTATATTCATCAAATATTTTGGGGCATTCTATCTCTATGTATTTTTTTTTTTGTTTCCTGGAACACCTTCTTTTTTTCGTAGACGGTTTGTTTCCCACGAACGTTGACAGCATATTTACTAATTTGTTGTCAAACCAGGATACAAAAGACACAACAACACCATCGATCTGGGCCATTTTTTCAACCATATTTCCTCGTCCCTTCTTCTTCCTTTCCTATCTGGTGGAACATCAATGTTGGGAACTATATTCAGCCTGACCGTTCCCAATGGTAGAAGGCCCGTTTTCGTGAGATATACTTGCAGCTTTAGACTATTGAACCAGTTGTCAAAAAATATTTTGTGGTTTTTTTCTCTTGGAACGGTAAATACTAGCCGTGAACAACATTCCCGCTTACGCCTAGATCTGGAGCACCATCTGGAATGACGTTACTTTATAACCCCATTTATGTGTTTTTTTGGGGTTATATTGCTTTAGATGGTGACGGCACTTCGTTGGAATGGTTTGCTCGTCCACAGCTAGGTGTTTGGTATCAAAAGCAACCGCTCTCTCATTTTGTTTAGGAGTGGCTTTACCTTGAAGAGCTTATCGTGTCCAGGGAGACCAGGGCCAATAAACTTATAATTATCAGCGAAATGAATGTAACGTTTTATATCTTCCCACCGGCCACACGTCATTGTCCCATATACAAAAGGCTGCCCAAGTTGAGAATTCCAGTAACGTCTAGTGGAAGGCAATTTCAGAAAGGACATGAATAGACATGTACCAACAAATTGTTCCATTTCATATCGCGTAATAAAGGGTCCGCCAAATAACTTTTTTTTTTGAAAATGCTATAAAAAAAACTACTGAATATTTTCTCAAATTTCTTTTTTCATTTGAAAATACAATCCTTCCGGTTAATAATGGAAAATAATTTCATTCAAATGGCTGCCTCGGCTGGCCATGCAGTAGCCTACACGATCGGTCCAATTTTTAAGCACATTATCGCTGTATTTCACCAATGGCTTCACGAATATTGTCCTTTAAAGCGTCAATTGTCTCTGGCTTGTCGGCGTAGCACTTATCTTTCACGGCACCCCACAAATAATAGTCCAACGGTGTCAAATCGCAGCTCCGAGGTGGCCAAATGACATCAGCTCTGCGGCTGATAATGCGATCTTCAAAAACAGGGCGCAAAACATCGAGTGTAGCTTTGGCTGTGTGGCACGTAGTGCCGTCCTGTTGAAACCAAATGTTGCCAATATCCTCCTCTTCAATTTTTGTAAACAAAAATTCGTTCAACATGGCCCGATAACGATCGCCATTGACTGTAACGGCCACTCCTTGCTCATTTTCGAAGAAAAATGGCCCAATTATGCCTCTGGACCAAAATCCGCACCAAACAGTGACTCGTTTTGGGTGTATCGGCTTTTCAATGTATGCGTGCGGGTTTTCTGTGCCCCAAATGCGACAATTTTGCTTGTTTACATACCCGCCAAGATCAAAATGAGCTTCATCTGAAAAGATGATTTTTTTTGGCAAAATTGGCATCTTCTCTAAGTCGATCGCAGGCCCACTTAGCGAAGCGAAAACGCATTGGATGGTCAGTTGGCTTCAACTCCTGAACCAATTGGACTTTGTATGGCGTCAAACCGAGGTCTTTATGCACAATTCGTCTCAATGATGTCTCCGAAATGTTCAATTGTTGAGAACGACGGTGAATTGATGTTGATGGCGCTTCACGCACACTTTCTGCCACAGCAGCAATATTCTCGGGTGTACGCACTGTTTTTGGCTTTTCACGCTTTGGTTTATCGATGAGGATGCCAGTTTCTTTCACTTTTTTCACAAGATAACGAACATACGGAGCTGACGGTGCTTCTCTTCTTCCAAAATCCGTACGCAATTTTCGCACACATTCTGCAACATTACCATGATTTTCAAAGTAATGTCGCAATATTTCCCAGCGTTGTTCAAGCGTATACACAACCATATTTGTTCAGCGGAAGGATAAAACTAATTATCTGTCAAATCAGACATGAGCTAAGTGTTACCATTCACGAAATAAGCACTAGTTGAAAAAAAAAGTTAGATGGCGGACCCGTTATTAACTGGTTAGTTTATGTTTTCCTGCAACGCTTTTCTATTGGTTTCTTGCACAATCATGCCAAATAGATCGTCCGTAAATAAATATGAAAAGAACTCAGCTGTAGTCTCAAAACCAGACATTTCAAATGGTAGATCTTTGGTTCCTAAAAAGGGATAATCTGATTCATCATACGGACTGCGTTTTTTGCTCTCGCTGGCTATATTGTTCTCCTTGTTCCTTCCTTTTTTTGAACACAAATAAGATAAAGTCTCATCATCATCAGAATCATATTGACTGCTTTCATCGGTTTCGTGTATCACCACATTTTCTTCCTGATTTCCAACTGCTTCATCTTCTGACTCTAATATTACATCTTCACTATTCCCTCCATCTCCGGGAAAAGTATGAAATTCAAATAGGGACTTTCGAACTTTGACAGCTGAAGGCGGCGATATTGTTGAAGCTACAACTGTCAAATTGGCTGTCATTCATTTATGTCCGTTCTGCCAAATCGCCATTTTGTTTAATAATATGCGCGCACTCAAGGGGTTATGAAAAACCTTTAAATGTTTTACTACAGTGCGGGCTTCAGAAAAGAGAAAGAAAGATATTGATAGGAATGATTTTGGATGTAGTAGAGACTTACTCCATGGGTGGTGTCGTTATATTGGCCTGGATGGACATAGCTTTCAACAATAAATGTTCTATTCGGGCAACGTTCCACGCGCTTCGCCCATTTTACGGTAGGTCGCTATAATCGTTCTACCGAAAGGACTATTCGAAGTGTGGTGGATACATTTTTGTCCTGTATCCACCATTGGATACATTTTTGTCCTTTAAACGATAAACACAAAATCGATCGATGAAACACAAGATCTGGAGTAAACATTGCCGCCTTCCGTGAGAGTGTGCAGGAGAAATCGAGGCAGTCGATTTCGCGTCGCTCAAAAGAATGTCCTTTCGCAGACCAAAATTTGGCTAATTTTGCGACGTGACTTAACCCTGAACCCGTACATTACTCAACTGACCCAGGAGGTGAACGTAAACGCCTATTGACTTCGACGAGTGTTCGTTGAATGTGCTCTGGAGCAGTCTTCAGCAATGAGTACTATTTCTGGAGGAATGGGTACGCCAACAAACAAAATTGCCGAATTCGGGACGATACTAATTCAGGAGCGTCCAATGCATCCCGAAAAATTCACTGTTCTGATGTTCTGTTCCATACATTATGGCTTCGATAAGCCTTTCAAACGAATAACAAGTTTTGATGATATCTCACACACACTTTGATTTATTTTAATTTAAAGATAGGAAACCCTTAATGGAAGGCATTTTATAATCTACAACAATTCAGAGCTTACTTAATTACATAACGACCTATCAAAGGTCTCCACCTGAGACAAGTCATCCATAAGAGCAGAGTCAATAAATACCTTGAATCATCTCAGAGCGCTCTTTGAGTGTTATATGTCCATCTCATCTGACAAAAATGGACTTTTACTAACCAGCTCATCGCTCTAAGCACAGAGCGCTAAGGTTAGGTGAATATATAAGGCTGAAGCGGACCAATTTATATTTCAGCCGACTTATCGTCGACGTCCTGTGTAGGTGGTGCACTATAAATGTTTAGCAGGATGGAACTGAACCCATAACTTATGACTCCATCGATAGCTGCTGAAGAAGCAAGGGATTCCTCGTTTACAATTATACAGACGTTCCTGGAGTCTCTCTTAGCTTCTTCAACCTTGCCAATTCGCCAGTTATGGATTGGAAGAAGAGGATACTGAACCTGATAATGTCCAGAATGTCCTTTGGGTCGGATGGTTCGACCGGGATTCTTGCACGATTTCAAGGGCTGTTAGGAATCTAGTCCATTTCCACTACCTCCAATCGTGCTTCTGGCAAAACTTCTCTTCAAGAGGTCCTTGGACCTCAGGTCAATGCAAGAAATTCTCTTAATGTGAGCCTGAAAGAGACATAGGTCGCGGCAAGTGGATGATTGGATGGCCCGGATGGTCGCGAAGGATTAGCTGTTTTTAACTTTTTGGCACTTCTCGTTGTGTCTTTCACCGACCGTTGTCTTTTGGACGCGGTATCCTCGGAGGAGCTGTCGAAACGTTGAAATTGTTCCTTCTCCCAGCTCAGAGACGACTTCTGCTTGTAGTCCGCTCTGCGGACGGGGTTTTACGGATTCGGGCAATCATTTTGTGGAGAGCCCGTTTGTCCTTGTAGGTATTTGTGAAGTGAGGATGTGGGAGTACCCCTTGCATCTCTTTGCTAAGGATCGGACGGGGATCCAAAACCAATGTCTTCCCCGATGGCTGAGATACGTTTACAGCCATAGAGGTTTGAACTGCCCTGGCACACCCTTCCACTACCTTTGGACCAAGTTTTCCCAGAGTCTTTACGTTAGCGGCGGTATTTCTGCTAGGGCATGATACCACTATGCTGGACCAGGGTGTTAGTCGGAGAAGTGGGTGGCCCATTCTCGGTATAGGCGGTGCGAGCTCGAAGCCGAACAGCCGATTGAACGTTTAAGGTTTGGGTTGGTTAAGAGAGAGTCCATTTGCAACGCCTGTCCAGGATTTGGGTTCGGACTAGATTTAACAACCATTGTTTTCACCGTTTCCCTTGGAACGGAAGTGCACTCAGTTGCCTTCGGGGTTCCTTTCTTTCCACAGTTGCCTTCTTGGCTCAGAACATGTTTTCCCAAAGTCATTTTTGCCTTGGCTACGGCAGTGCTTCCAGGTGTCACTCCCGAGGTGCTGGAAAAGGGTTCTTTTTGAAGGACCGACATCCAGTTTTTTGTGTTTTATGTTTTTGGGTGTATTTATAGTTAGGTCCCAAGAGTAGCGGAAAAAAGCGGTACACCTACACATAAATCCGCTCTATGTAGGCAGGGAATTAGGAGGTTGCCAGGTATCCGGATACTCCCTCAGCCTGGTCGATTATCGGCACGGGTCGTATGACACCTTTATCGAGCCTTGTAATGGTTTTTGGCCCTCGAGTGGTATTGAGTATTTCCACCATCCCTGTGAGTATGCCGACCATGTGGCTTACATACACACAAGGGCCCCCTATCCACCACCCGGGAACGCGCACCGATAGAATAACAACTAAACTCCCAAAGGTTACATTTTATGAATTCTTTCAGAGTCGGTTAAAAAACGACCATAAGATGGTTGGCGATATGCCTTTAAATGGCTATAAATCGGCCATCGCTTCTTGAATGTCCTTCGATATTGACATTCTATTATAATTTGGTATCCAATAGTCTACCTAAATGATTCCAAATTTTTTTAATGGCGTCATTGAAGCCTCTCTGGGAATTCTATACTTTCTGCTGAAGAAGACTTATTTGGTGTCGTGAGTCCTAGGACTAGGAGACGCTCATTATCATTTTCCCAGCTATGGAGTTATCTTGTTGAAGATTCGAACAACCTGGTGTCGTGAGTGCAATATACCCGGAGGCTTGTTTGTCCGCTAGCATAAACTGCAACGTCATCAGGACTTTCTAAACGTTTTGCTGTACAAAAAACTTTAGAGGTTGGTACCGTCTGATTTTAAACCTGGGACTTCACACTTAGTATAGTCAACTGCAACCATCAACGATTTTTTTAAATTTTGTTTTATTAATGCAAAGTGGCATCACTGTTCGGGTTGAGCAGGCGAGACTACCTTTACAAAAAAATATGAGAAATTATTAAACAAGCCGTGTATAGCTCGTTAAGACAAAAATAGTTCAATATGAGCCCCATAAAGGTGTAATTTCCCCCCACGAGTATGTCCTATCTCAACAACAAATACCGTCCCCTCCAAAAATATCCCAATTCGACATAAAAACAAGCCACAAAGTGCCGGCCAAAAATCACACAACACATACTAGCCAACTTCCGTTCACAATTTTCCGGTTAGAATGCCATACCAGCGTCATAGATACCAATCCACCCCCATACACAACCAAAATTTTCTCAAACTCAACCGAAAACACTCGTTTTTCTCTGTCAACAAGATTCCTCGCATCTGGCAACAATAACCCACATGACCAGACCCTTGTTGTTTGCACTTTGGCATAGTAAAAGCTTCAACTGCTATACCAAAACGTAAAGCTTTCTTCACGAAAATATCTCGTACGGCAATATTTCCTCAATGAAAATTCGCCCTCTGACAAGGAGTTCCAAAGTTGCCGTTATTCTTTTTTTTCCATATTCTCCCTCTATGTCAAAAATTAAAACACCACCAAGGCACCCAACAACAATAACAATAAAAAGCCTCTCTAGCTACACAGTAAAGCAATCCAAAACTGAAAAGTACAAATGTGGAGGACGGTTCTGTGCTCATATGGAGCCGTTAGCCTACCCCAGTGCTAAATATTACCTCGGCCAGCGTGGATGTGTGGACTATATATACGAATTGGCTTAATCGTGATTGAGTCTAGAGTTAGATTTCTGCCTAAAGATACATAGATCTAGTCGTGGATACGTCGTGATGTTATACCATTCGTTCGTCGCAGAAAAAGTATCTATGGGGTATCTATCCATAGGAATTGATTGATTTTCCGAGTTGGTTTAGTGATTTTAAGTGGAAGAGTGTGTCGGTGTGTTTTGATTTGGAAAACAAACAAATTAATCGAGCAATTTCGTGCAAAGTTGTGATCAAAGTTCGATTGATCAATCGAAACCAATCGCGAGTGATTCAGTGGCAGCGACGAGTACGCACAATTGGATATTCGGTATCTTCATGGAATACGACTGGCGACAACGATGAATCAAAACTTGCATACGTTGACGCATTATATTGGCAAGAAAATGGGGTGTGTGTGATGCATCTATACCGCAGGATGAGCCACTTTTTTTTGGGGGGGAATACCTAGACCACGAGTCGGGGAATTTACACAAACACACTTTTTTTTTGGCAACAATGTCCCTGCAATGACATCATTTGTCAAGGACACGTTTCAGTTGGCTTCTTAAAAAATTCATAAATCAATGTTAATTGGCCGCCCTTGGTATTTGGTTGCCCTCGGATGTGAGAGGCAGGCAAGTCCATCAGGGTATGCGAATTGGTAGAATTTTGCGGCGACAAATTAACGAGCGCGTTCCGCCGATGCGGAATCTCCTTGGCCAAGTCATCATCGCTTAATTAACAAGGACCAAGAGTCGTTCATTACCATTTTCCCATTTATGGAGTTATCGTGTTTAAGATTTTAACAACCTGCTAGAATAATTGAATGGTCTCGGTGGGTCTTGATGTTGCGTTGGTTGGTGGGTGTTTTCGTCATCGGCGCGCAATGGAAATGGGAATGTAGATGTGGATGAGTTGTGATGTTGTGCTGTCGTTTGTCTTCATCTTCCTTCAGGGACGACATAGTCTATGCGAAAGGATAATAATTACATTCAGTAACCACGGAACGTTGTTATTGCGGAATGTTTTGTTTGTGCACCGCGATGTACGAGCACTCGTCCTCGGGTTCGGATAGAGCTGGGTGTGTGGGGTTGAAGATTTGCATGTTGGATTGGCGTTGCTTAAAGCTGCCTCGCGCTAAATGGGAATTATTTAGAAAGCTATTTGTTTTCATTTTCACTAGGAGACGAGGACGATATGAGAATTTATTTAATGGCTCTTCATGGTGATGGGTGGCTTAACGGATTACATGCTTACAAGTCATTTCAATTTTGTGGCGAGTTTGGTTGCCAAGAAAAAAATGTTTTTTTTTTTCGGGAGAAAGGAACTCAGGGAGATTTATGGTGGGGTTTCCTTTTCTTTTTGAGGAAAAATATTTTATGCTATGCAAATGTATCTAATTGTCGAAAATAAGTTATGACGTACCAACTTGGGTGGGATATATTCTTTTTTTTTGGGAAAAGGGTACCGGATTAACTATGTCACCATCAGGATGGACCTTTTAACATAATCCTTTCGGCATATTTGCATTTTTTGTTGTTGTTGTTGGTATTAAATAATCTTTTTGATGTCCGAGTGACCTTTTTGTCGTTTTGCGGTCTAATAAGGGACTCTGTCATGGAAACGTTTAATAAGTTAGATGAGTTATTAGTGAGAGGCCAATTAGTGACATTATTTTTCCATTAGGATTGGTATATCAGGACACGACACACGCGATTGTTATCCGTTATGAGATCTTGGGAGAAATAAAGTGATTTGTGAGGGAAAACAGATTTATTGTGGAGCATATAAACGTTCTGTTGGGAGTACTCAGTGTGAAGTTTTTTTTTATGTAAAAACAAGTGGGCGGACTAGTCCTGGTTAATGAAAAGGTGAAAGCTATTTACAGGGATATGAATATTTTAGAAGAAACACTCCCACATTTAGGTGGAATCATAATGAACCCTAATTTTGGTAATATTTAGATTTTTCATTTTTTTTTCTATTTCGAAATTCGTGTATCTATGGGGATGAATTATTATTCAATTCGAAAAAGTTGGATAGCTTTTGAAAGCTTAGTTATTCTTCTGTCAGATAGATGGGTGATTTTTTTTGTTGAAGTAAAACTTCTTCTGGGACGGTGATTTGAAACGAAAAAGTGTCACGAAAAAGAAATCAAAGAAAATATCGGCTCTCGTCTGATTACGGTCATCGGTCGCGGATAGTACTTAGATGGGGAACTAATTGCGAAACATCACGTGTTGTTGGTTAATTTTAAAAGAATTATTCTCAGCCAACGAGATGAGTTTCACTGGCATAAAACTGGATTTTTTGGCTAGGGGACTGAGGTTTACGGTCTTGTACGGCAGAACAAAGTTGAATCCAAAAACATTTTTTAAAGCGACACTTATAGCTCAATATGTGAAATAAATTAACAATTTTGACACAACAGCCTTGTTAGTACCCATGGCCTGACTTGTTCGTTCAATAGATCACAGACAGAATTAATTGTCATAACAGCTTACGAAAAAATTTAATAAAATGGTTGATAACGCCTTCGTGGTTCTGAAATGCGGTCCAGTAATGTCGAAGCTACCATCCCACTTTGGCGTCCCACTTTTTAACAAATTCTTAGTAAGCGGATTTTCTTGAATAGCGTACTTCTTTGCAATGCAGTTGTCTCCAAGTCATACGATTTGACAGATCCACTAAAACTTATTTCTTCTTACATTACGAATAGGTAGAGTCGGACATCACCTAGGGATATTGCTACTTATATCAATAACCAAGCGTTCATCAGATACTTGGTGTCCAGCACTCTAAAATATGGCGTAGTAAGAGATTGCCGGAAAAACTTTAAACGAGATGATCCAGCTGCACAATGTCACGCTGCACAATGGCTTTGAAAATCCGAATAGCAAATATCTTGACACCTTCTTTTTATACTACAACACCTCAATTAACCGTTGTCCACAACACCGATAACGTTACAGTTCGAAAAAAACGTCCCAACTCATTTGGACAGCACATGACAGCAATAGGTCTTACTTGCTTACTTAGGTGATGCTACACAGTTGTTAGTGTTAGCTACACAGTTAGCTACACAGTTGGTAGTATGTTTTCGGTCACATAAGACACATCAATCCTACTGCATCCTATCCGAATAAGGTCAAAACGAGCCAGAAATGACTGTAATCCCGAATTCTGAGTGTCAAATTTCGAGATTTCAATCAGGGACACCGTGCTTATAGTACATTAAGAATCGACCTCATCTTCCATCCCAAACGGTTATTTACACTTTATACAGGGATTGAGACGCTATCTACGGTCCAGGTCATCCAAGCGAAACCAAACTTTACAACCAGTATCCATGAGTGGCACTTGCATCGTCGAAACCGAAAAACTTTCCATGCTCGGTATGTGTGTTAGTAACGACCTTCGTTGGAACGACCACACATTCGAAATCGCCAAAAATGCAGCAAACTGTCTAGGTTTCCTCAATCGATGTAAGAAATACTTCACCCCTTCTGATCTGGCCTCAATATATAAAGCGTACTAACCCCCCAAACTTGAGTTCAACGCCCACATATGGTCAGGTGCAGCCAAAACATCATTGCACCTACTAGATAAGATACAAAAGCGTGCGATAAAATTGATAGGAGATCCAACCATAGCGAACTCCATAGTTTCGCTCGAACATCGTAGGAATGTCTCCTGCCTTACACTCTTTTACCGCTATTACAACAACAAATGCTCTAACGAAATAGCCAGCTGCATTCCGCCCCTTCAACAATTCAACCGTAATACTCGCCGTACCACGAATGCTAATCAGTTCACCCTAAAGCCTTTCTTCGGACATACTATGAAATATCGAGATTCATTCCTTAACCGAACAACACGAATGTGGAATGCTTTACCAAACTCAGTTTTTCCTCTCCATTACAATTTACAGAAATTCAAAACCAACGCACATCGGTATCTCCTCTTCTCTACTCCTCTATTTCCTTAATGCCCGCGCTGTGCATAAATACAATAAGGGTATTAATAATCCCTTAAGCGCGCGCCAATTATAAAAAAAAGGTACTAGGCAATCAGCGGTTGCCACGGGAAAGCCTAGCATCAGCTAGGTGGACACTCAAGGTTTCATATCATCGCATTGCCTACCATTTGACCGACGAAAATAATCTACTTGCTTAATATTTTGCAGCCTGTTGCAAGTTGTCAGATTATGCCCGGTCTCATCCTGTACTTGAAAACGTTGAACATTCTATGGGACCAATCCACTTTCCTACATACTACATTCGCAAAGAGGTTTAATCTGAAAAGGCGTACTTCCACGCTCGAAAAAAAACACTGCGTAAGCTTTTCTGTCCTATTCATCGGGCCTCTTTCTGAGCAGATAGAAAACAGCATTTGTCTAGCCCGTCTCCCTTCAACTTCCGACCAATTACACTCACCTCCCTTCTTTCTAAGGTCACGGAGACGTTGTTAAACCATCAGCTTATAAAATATCTTGAATCACGAAAACTCCTCAATGACCGACAATATAGTTTTTGCAGCAAACAGTCGACTGGTGTTTTGTTGACATATCTTACCGAAAAGTGGAACCAAACCACCTTGATCACCTTGGTGGGGAAAACAGGATCGTTGCCCTTGATATTTCAAAGGCATTTGATAGGGTTTGACATAAAGCTCTTTTGCCGGCAATGTGGGAGAAACGCCAACTTATACTCCTTCATCAATCTGAACAAAGTCTGTATAGCTGACATAAGCAGATGTGTTAAGAAATCTAAACGATTTCAGGAGAAGCGAAAAGAAAGTAACCCTGCGCTAAAGTCAGTTCGAGGTAAGCGTAGTCGTCAACCAATATCCCTCTCCAGTTGGCCCGGTTCTTAGTTATCTGTCTCCAGTTCAACAACACTAACATTCAATTGGCATTAATGCATGTGTCCTATTCATACCTTTAGGTTGGAACTTCGAAAGTGGAGCGGCATATCTTTATTCCACCGTATTCCTACCATCGGTTCTTATATGAAATTTCTACATAAATACCTCTGGACCGAGAAAATGATTTATTGGCTACAATCTGCCTATTCAGCTGCCCGGAACCAGCATTTCTGGGTGTTCTTTCATTCCCACTCTGTCTGGTAGGTGCATTAAGATCCAAAAGAGTTTACGCATGTTAACAGGCAACAGCAAGTCCACAGTTCTGCAAATCGAAATAGAGAATACAGTCATTAAATCAGAAGAATCCATGCATTTGCTATGCATCATAATTGGATCAGATGTAGCAACAACATGTAGCCTCTAAGGAACATTTTCAAAGCTAAAATATATACTAAGATATAAGATTCTTTCCTCACTTCAAATCGCAAACTTTGGAACAGAGAAAACTTGTGGGAAATCTCTCTCTCTCTTTATTATACATATAATGTCAGATCTTCGAAGGAACTAAGAAATTTGTTTCCTAGACTCGTTGCATTTCAACGACTTTCACGACACGTAGTTTCAGCTTAAAGTGCTTTCACACCGAACCGAAAATTGAGTTTTCGCAAAAATACAGGGCTGCGCACCAATTGTGCTACAATAAGAAAAAAATTTTTTTTTTATTGGTTAGAAAATTAAATTTTATTTTAAATAGTTAGTTGTTTTTAAAGATTATAGATCGCAAATGACCTCCACGCTCTCCCACGCATATGCGGCACCTGATCAAAAAATTATTCATTGCGGCCTGAAGAGTTGCAGTTGGGATCGCCTCAATTATTGTCGTTATGGACTGCTTTAATTCAGTTAAATTCCTGGGCTTCGTTTTATACACCTCTTGCTTGACATAACCCCATAAAAAGAAGTCTGGTGCAGTCAGGTCAGGTGACCTTGGGGGCCAGCGAAGAGTGGAGTTCCTAGAAATTAATTTGTTTGCGAATTTTTTGTTTAGCTCCGCCATAACTGGTCTGGCTATATGTGCAGTTGCTCCATCTTGCTGAAACCAAAAGCTGTTGAATGGTATACGTCTTCGGCGCAGTTCTGGGTAAAAAAAACTCCTTCAACATCTTTAAATAACGGTCCCCATTGACAGTAACGGTTACATCGTTTTCTTCAAAGAAGTACGGCCCGACAATACACCTTGATGAAACTGCGCACCACACAGTGACTCGTTCTGGGTGCAGTTCCGTCTCATGGAGCATTTCTGGATTAGACTCTTTCCATATACGGCAATTTTGCTTGTTTACATTGCCGTTAAGATCAAAATGGGCCTCATCAGACATGAACAAACAATTGATCAATGTGTTGTCTTCTTCGGCCATTGATATCATTTTTTGGCAAAATTCCAGGCGAACAGGCAAATCCTGAGGGTTTAACTTGCTAGTAATTTGGACTTTGTACGGAAACAAGTTTAAATCGTCATGAAGTATCTGTTGTAATGACCGTCTACTAACTCCAATTTGCCCCGATAAGAGTCAATAAACTTCTGCCAGCATCATCTCAGGGCGTTCTAGGCCCATTATAAAAAAAAAACACCTAGCTATATACCTTGTAAGTTTGTTCAAATTTAGTTTGAATAAAGCTATCCTCACTTCGTTTGGTCTAGAGAATGGCTCTTGTTGCAGTTAACTTTGTTTTTAAGTTACAAAATTTTGGCCAACTTGTTATTTTCTGGCCAAACGTTCAGGGCATGGTAATCGATCTTTTAAAATTTTAGATAGTTGGGTAATGATTTGGATTTTACTAGAACCAGCCAAAATATTAAGATTTGATCAGTTGTCGACTTTCCTGGACTGAAACCACACGGTTAGGGTCCTATCAAGATGTTAGTCAACAGTTTTGGGCATTCATATATAATAGCGGGCATCATCTTGCAAGCAATACTGAGAAGACAGCAATGGACTTTATTTTCAGGTTCTCCTAGTTTTTTGTATCGTGGCAACTATACTGAGAATCCATTGTAAGATACTTTCATCCCACCAAAGTTTGCTAAAGTGTTGGCGTATGACCTGTACAAAATCATCTCATGCGGTAGCTCTTAGGTAGCTCTATAGAAAGACCGGCTAATTTCCAACAGCCTTGTTAAACTTTAGTTTGAGTATTGAAATTAAAATGACGGCCCATACAAGGCCTCAAATCTAGCCTCTCTTTACATTTGAGTGCCATGCAGAAAGGACCTCCTGTTCCGAATTTGAACGGCGAATTTGAGAAGCTACTCATGATAGTGTTACTCTTGAATGTTTGTCAGACTTTCGCAAGGAGCAGTGGAAAAAATGTATTTTTTGTCAATTTCAGGATTTGAGTCAGGGAACCCGCGTTTAATAGTCACTAGGTCACTACATTCACAAGATATTGGTGTATCCACATCTATAAGGCTGAATGCTGTGTGGTTTAAAGCCTTAGGTCTTAGAGAGGATTGATCACCATCGCCGTTCCTGAATCTAAAGTTATTTTTCTCAGTTGTCTGACGCCTGGCCAGTGCCACAGAAAGTTCAGGGTATCCTCGTGTATTTATTCAATACTGCAGCCTCTACAAAGGTTATGATCCATAAGACCCATTGTCAGTTTTTGGCTTTTGAGTAAATTGCGTTCGGTAAGTATCCCCATCAGTGTCGAAAAAGATATCCTGTTTCTTTGAAGAAGTTTGTGGCTTCTGGATTTGTCATACTCGGGCCACATCCTCTTGAATGTTTAACTGGTTTCACCTGTTTCAGTATTTTTTTGTCAGACCCGTGACCTCACATAGTGGCGGTTTGACGGATTGGTTTGCCTGATCAATGCTGGTTGCAGATCCTTTCCTCGCCAATTTCATTGCCCTGAGCAGAGCTCAACGTTATGAAGAACCTTCCGCTCTTCACGTTAACGCACCACAAGATTGGACTTTGTTTCGACAGCAGAGATTGTTTTAATTGCACCCTGACTATCAGTAAATATGGTGATATCGCCAGCTTTGAGGTCGCGTTGGCTGCCTCTGCTAATGACAATTTATCAGCCTGCAAGACACTGCTATGCTCAGGGTGCCAAAAAGTACTGTTTGGCTTTAGTGTTTCGGAAAACACTCCCGCTCCATCCCTAAGTCCATTTTTGAAGCATAAGCATAGATGGATAAAGTTTCGTTTCAGTACGTTCTTCTCCGACTCCTCTCTATGGAAAAATGGAGAATGGTATTTAAAAGTTACTGTGGGGCAGCATTTAGTCAGAAGATACAGTTAAGCCATGGTATCTTTTAAGATTCTGAGAGTGTCCTCATGAGTTCATTTTTCAGCAGTTGAGCTGACTGATTCTTAGTCCACTTTTGGCTGCAGATTCTTGCATGTAAAGATCTAGTGGTTTCATGTTGAAAACGGTTTCCAGTATTCCTCTATCTCCCTATATTTTTCCTTTCTTGAGAGCTTGTTGTCATCAACTGGTTTCGAAACGTAGCATGGGGGGCCATGGTCAGCGTTGAACTTATTCGACATCCTATTAGAAGCTCTGTCAGACTGTAGTCGTTTAATAGCGTTCTGGCATTGCATTCCAAAATGCTTTCTAGGGTTCGACGATTGTTTTGATCAACAGTTTAGCGAAAGTGGGGAATGAATGTTAACTACCGAAATCCATAGCTCCTGATAAATATGGGAACCTCCGATGCTTGTACTATTTCGAATTGTGGTCCGTTGTCACTGTCCACTAGTTCGGAAACTATAACTGCTGTTGCTATTGACTGTTAGACTTTCTAGCAGAGCGAGCACAACACATCTAAAATAGAAATCAGTAATGATGAAATACCTGCGCCCTTGTTATTTGAAAAGATCCAAAGCCGATCAAGAGCAGAGCCAATAAACATCTACTTGCATCATCTCAGGGGCTCCTGGAGCGTTATAGGTTCGCATTACCTGAGAAAATTTTATAAAAAACAAAAGATGCAGCGCTTGAGTTAGTGGATGCGAAATTTGAGATACTTCGGGCTCTCTAAACATTTACATATACTTCCATATTTATCTGGCATGGAAACGTAACATCGTTCGCATGTGCATCGTTTCAAGTACCCTCCCTAACCGACGAGCTAATACCCGCGGGAGCTAGCAAGCCTAAATACTTTGGCCTCGAACACCCTTCTCTTGTTGTTGCCCGGACTGGCTTACGGAGTCCTGTGGCCGTGAGTCATAAGGGTGACTTTCGCAAGGGAAGGTTTTGGGACAATGAAGGAAAAGGACAACTACATTTTCGGTTGTTGAACTTCAGATTTTTTTTTGGTTTTGGTTTTCAGGAACATTATGTCCTTTTCGAAGTGTAGGCTTCCTCATTGTCCTGATTATACCGTTACAACTAGTCAAAATGTTAAGATTTGATCGGTTATGGACTTTCCTGGTCTGAAACCACACGGTTAGGGTCCGATGAGGATGTTAGTCAACGGTTTAAGACATTCATATCTACCTAACAGCGGGCAGCAATGGACTTAATTCAAAGGTTCTCTTAGTTTTTATTTGTATTGAGGCAACTATCCTGAGAACACATTGCAAGATACTTTCATCCCACCAAAGTTTGCTAAAGTGTTGGCGTATGACCTGTACAAAATCATCTCATGCGTCTTTAAGTAGCTCGATAGAAAGACCGGAAAATTTCCAACAGCCTTGGTAAACTTTAGTTTGAGTATTGATATGGAAAAAATGACGACCCATACAAGACCTCAAATCTAGCTTCTCTTTACATTTGAGTGCCATGCAGAAAGGACCTCCTGTTTAACGCCGAATTTGAACGGCGAATTTGAGAAGCTACTCATGATAGTGTTACTCTTGAATGTTTGTCAGACTTTCGCAAGGAGCAGTGGAAAAAATGTTTTTTTTGTCAATTTCGGGATTTGATTCAGGTAACCCGCGTTTAATAGTCACTAGGTCACTACATTCACAAGATATTGGTGTATCCACATCTATAAGGCTGAATGCTGTGTGGTTTAAAGCCTTAGGTCTTAGAGAGGATTGATCACCATCGCCGTTCCTGAATCTAAAGTTATTTTTCTCAGTTGTCTGACGCCTGGCCAGTGCCACAGAAAGTTCAGGGTATCCTCGTGTATTTATTCAATACTGCAGCCTCTACAAAGGTTATGATCCATAAGACCCATTGTCAGTTTTTGGCTTTTGAGTAAATTGCGTTCGGTAAGTATCCCCATCAGTGTCGAAAAAGATATCCTGTTTCTTTGAAGAAGTTTGTGGCTTCTGGATTTGTCATACTCGGGCCACATCCTCTTGAATGTTTAACTGGTTTCACCTGTTTCAGTATTTTTTTGTCAGACCCGTGACCTCACATAGTGGCGGTTTGACGGATTGGTTTGCCTGATCAATGCTGGTTGCAGATCCTTTCCTCGCCAATTTCATTGCCCTGAGCAGAGCTCAACGTTATGAAGAACCTTCCGCTCTTCACGTTAACGCACCACAAGATTGGACTTTGTTTCGACAGCAGAGATTGTTTTAATTGCACCCTGACTATCAGTAAATATGGTGATATCGCCAGCTTTGAGGTCGCGTTGGCTGCCTCTGCTAATGACAATTTATCAGCCTGCAAGACACTGCTATGCTCAGGGTGCCAAAAAGTACTGTTTGGCTTTAGTGTTTCGGAAAACACTCCCGCTCCATCCCTAAGTCCATTTTTGAAGCATAAGCATAGATGGATAAAGTTTCGTTTCAGTACGTTCTTCTCCGACTCCTCTCTATGGAAAAATGGAGAATGGTATTTAAAAGTTACTGTGGGGCAGCATTTAGTCAGAAGATACAGTTAAGCCATGGTATCTTTTAAGATTCTGAGAGTGTCCTCATGAGTTCATTTTTCAGCAGTTGAGCTGACTGATTCTTAGTCCACTTTTGGCTGCAGATTCTTGCATGTAAAGATCTAGTGGTTTCATGTTGAAAACGGTTTCCAGTATTCCTCTATCTCCCTATATTTTTCCTTTCTTGAGAGCTTGTTGTCATCAACTGGTTTCGAAACGTAGCATGGGGGGCCATGGTCAGCGTTGAACTTATTCGACATCCTATTAGAAGCTCTGTCAGACTGTAGTCGTTTAATAGCGTTCTGGCATTGCATTCCAAAATGCTTTCTAGGGTTCGACGATTGTTTTGATCAACAGTTTAGCGAAAGTGGGGAATGAATGTTAACTACCGAAATCCATAGCTCCTGATAAATATGGGAACCTCCGATGCTTGTACTATTTCGAATTGTGGTCCGTTGTCACTGTCCACTAGTTCGGAAACTATAACTGCTGTTGCTATTGACTGTTAGACTTTCTAGCAGAGCGAGCACAACACATCTAAAATAGAAATCAGTAATGATGAAATACCTGCGCCCTTGTTATTTGAAAAGATCCAAAGCCGATCAAGAGCAGAGCCAATAAACATCTACTTGCATCATCTCAGGGGCTCCTGGAGCGTTATAGGTTCGCATTACCTGAGAAAATTTTATAAAAAACAAAAGATGCAGCGCTTGAGTTAGTGGATGCGAAATTTGAGATACTTCGGGCTCTCTAAACATTTACATATACTTCCATATTTATCTGGCATGGAAACGTAACATCGTTCGCATGTGCATCGTTTCAAGTACCCTCCCTAACCGACGAGCTAATACCCGCGGGAGCTAGCAAGCCTAAATACTTTGGCCTCGAACACCCTTCTCTTGTTGTTGCCCGGACTGGCTTACGGAGTCCTGTGGCCGTGAGTCATAAGGGTGACTTTCGCAAGGGAAGGTTTTGGGACAATGAAGGAAAAGGACAACTACATTTTCGGTTGTTGAACTTCAGATTTTTTTTTGGTTTTGGTTTTCAGGAACATTATGTCCTTTTCGAAGTGTAGGCTTCCTCATTGTCCTGATTATACCGTTACAACTAGTCAAAATGTTAAGATTTGATCGGTTATGGACTTTCCTGGTCTGAAACCACACGGTTAGGGTCCGATGAGGATGTTAGTCAACGGTTTAAGACATTCATATCTACCTAACAGCGGGCAGCAATGGACTTAATTCAAAGGTTCTCTTAGTTTTTATTTGTATTGAGGCAACTATCCTGAGAACACATTGCAAGATACTTTCATCCCACCAAAGTTTGCTAAAGTGTTGGCGTATGACCTGTACAAAATCATCTCATGCGTCTTTAAGTAGCTCGATAGAAAGACCGGAAAATTTCCAACAGCCTTGGTAAACTTTAGTTTGAGTATTGATATGGAAAAAATGACGACCCATACAAGACCTCAAATCTAGCTTCTCTTTACATTTGAGTGCCATGCAGAAAGGACCTCCTGTTTAACGCCGAATTTGAACGGCGAATTTGAGAAGCTACTCATGATAGTGTTACTCTTGAATGTTTGTCAGACTTTCGCAAGGAGCAGTGGAAAAAATGTTTTTTTTGTCAATTTCGGGATTTGATTCAGGTAACCCGCGTTTAATAGTCACTAGGTCACTACATTCACAAGATATTGGTGTATCCACATCTATAAGGCTGAATGCTGTGTGGTTTAAAGCCTTAGGTCTTAGAGAGGATTGATCACCATCGCCGTTCCTGAATCTAAAGTTATTTTTCTCAGTTGTCTGACGCCTGGCCAGTGCCACAGAAAGTTCAGGGTATCCTCGTGTATTTATTCAATACTGCAGCCTCTACAAAGGTTATGATCCATAAGACCCATTGTCAGTTTTTGGCTTTTGAGTAAATTGCGTTCGGTAAGTATCCCCATCAGTGTCGAAAAAGATATCCTGTTTCTTTGAAGAAGTTTGTGGGTTCTGGCTTTGTCATACCCGGGCCACATCCTCTTGGATTTTTAACGTATGGGGAGGAAGTTCCACCTGTTTTTGACGATATCCAATGTTTTTTTTTGTCCCACCAGTGATTTGAGGTCAAATAGTGGCGACAGACTGGTTTGCTAGTGACAGATCCTCTCTCTACCAGTTCATCAGCAATTTCATTGCCTTGTATGTCTCTGTTTCCCGGGCACCTAGAAGGGCTCAACACTAGGTTGGATGCCAATAACCTACAGCTCAACAGCAACGTTTTACAAGGATGAGTTTTATTTCGACAGCTTTAATTGCATCCTGGCTATCAATCAAGATGGTGATATTACCTGGAGGAATCGCCAACTTTGAGGTCGCTTTGTCTGCCTCTGCTACTGCCAATATCTCAGCCTGAAAGATACTGCTGTACTCAGGGTGTCGAAAAATGCGGCTCAGCTTCAGTGTTTCGGTAAACACTTCCGCTCCAATGAGTAAGTCCATTTTGTTGGACCAATTGTATAGATGGATATGGTTTCGGTGGTCAGTTCGTTCTTCTTTCACTCCTCTCTATATGGGAAAACGCAGGGGAATGGTCTGCAAAGGTATCTGTCTAGATTCTGAGAGTATCTTCTTTATTTAATTTTCCAGCTGTTGAGTTGGCTGATTCTAAGTCCAATTTTCAGATCTATAAGGCGGGGTGGTCTGTGGTTGGGTGATTTCATGGTTTATTTTGGCTTCGAACGTTAAAACCTTAGGGAGGATTGATCATCATCGCAGATCTGTAAGGCTGGGTGGTTCGGTGGTTCCATGGTTCGTTTTATCTTAGAGTCTTTGAGCTTAGAGATTATTGATCACTATCGCAGTTCCAGAACCTAAAGAGGTGATCCATCCATATTTTCACTGACGTTGAGCATAATATAATTCGTTTTAGGCTTTATATCCTTAGCTTTGACTAGTTACCTTTTGACCGACCACCATTCATGAAGTGACACAACTCTGTATCCCCTTCGTCTTCTTAATTTTTCACATATCGCCAATTCATAAGTTTCTGTCAAATCCACCTAAATAATAATTACTCAGGCTAAAAAAGTCACCACTTGCATGACAGCCACCACTGCCATCCTCAATACCCACGTGACAGTTTAACTTTTGACAACCCTACGCATAACTACCATACCCTATGGCATATTGCACTCAAAAGCCAACTTATTGACACGCAACCCCCTGGAACAACCCCTCACCCCCAACACTATAAAAATAAACCCAGTATTTCCAATCACCGTTAACTCCATCACTTCATTTTTTTTTATTGATTCATCGATACCCAATGGCATGGCATGACATGGCGCTCACCCATACCATTTCAAATCTCAGCAATCACAATGAAAATGAAAATGAAAATGAAAAACCGCCCTTTGGCTAAAAATACGGAATCACATAAATATTTCCCGGCAAATACCTAATTATTATTAATTTCCCGACTTTATATGGTTTTTTCTCTTTTTCTGTCCCGGTTGGGGTTGGGAAATTCATTTGTTCCGTTATTAACCCTCAACGCTTTCGGTTGTAATTTATTGGCCACTGTGCGACTGCAATGGGAATAAAATTCAAATTTTCTCCCTCTTTGACTGGCATGGCATGTCACCGCAACGGTGGAACTCCTGTATTGACTGACGGGGTCGGAGGGTGGTAGGGTGGTAGGGTGCGGCAGCCATAAGGAGAATGCTCATTAAATAAAAAAATAAAACAAAGGAATCGGCATGGAGTTGATAGCTGACTCGAGTTGACTACGTCGAGTTCCACCGAGGACGGGGTCATTTGTCAGCGACTTTAATTTCTACGATTCCCGACAAAGTGGAAGGGTGGGGGTGGAGGGTGTTTGGTATTTGTTGTTATTTAACATGAACATGACGTTTACCTGTTCCGACAAGGTTGTTAATTACAGCGATGGTATTGTTGGACTTAATGAGGACGCAAGGATTTAATTCCTGTCTGGATTGGAAAAACTGATTTTATCTTGAGGATAAGATTTGTTTTCGAGAGGTTTTTGGGCAAATTAGCAGGTATGCCACTTGGAATTGATTGAGTATTGATGGGTGCAATTCGGAAGGATTGTAAATGAGATTTTTAGCTGCCCTTGTAATAGCGAGGATCGTAAATGTCGTAAATAGAGAAGTAGAACATGATATGGGTTTCAAATTTAACTTCCTCAGAGGATTCCCTGGTAATGTTTTAGGAAATGTATACCAGGTTAGGTTTAGTTATGCCAGATTAGCCATAACCCTGTTTTCCTAGAATTAAAAAAACAACCAAATTTTAGCTTCTGACCATTGAAGTTCCACTTTCCTTCATAAATTTAAAAAAAAATATCTTTGTGGCAGAAACACAACCTCGCACATACAAAACAATGAAGATGTTAGGTTTGAGGGCCTATATGGGCCGTTAATGACAGGTATTTCATCGCTTAAGTCAAGGCCGCCATTGTTGATTACTATTTGAGCTCTTTTAATGTCAATAGTTATTCTTCAGAACTTCGAGCAATAGATATATAGATAGATTCTCCACTTCTTAACGAATGTTCTCCTAGACAGCATCCAGAGTTTCTTCACATAAAACATTGGCTTTGAATTTGCATGTCGAATTGAGTGATCTTGCAGGTCAGTGAAGAAAAAACGCGATATCAGGTGATCAAGGAACGCCTGGTTCATGTAGTATGCCCCGTTGCTCCCTCAAGTTGGAATCACTTATCTTCCAATTCAAATCTATCCAATTAAGAAACGAACTCTGTGCGACTTAGAGGTTAGTTCGTCGGTCTGCTAAGACCGCGGTCTCTGGTTAAAATCCTGAAAGTAAAAACATCTAATTATTCTGAATCTGACAACCATCCAAGAGTATAAAAGCTTCTCAAATGTGCCATTCGGACTCGTCGTTAAACCGCCTCTTTATTGTAGTAATTACGAGTTTGGCCTTGATGCGGATTGTTGCATTGCGTTCACTTATGTCTTGAAAACATAAGACTTCTTGCCAAGTCTGGCACTAAAAACAAATCCACATCCGAACCGTAGCTATTTCTGATCACTATAACACGGTCCGTTGGAGATGTCACTGTTTATCATCCTCTTTTTGGAAGGTCCATCGAAATTGAGGTCATGCATGCGCCTTCAATGCCAGATATTAAATTTTCCAGAAACTTGTGTTCAAAGATCTGTGACTTCCAAAAAAAAAGTCGAGTGTGAGTTCACACGCGGTAGAAGTCAAACTGTTCTCTCCTTAATTTCTCTCTCACCATCTCCCTCTCTCTGTTTACCACCTCCATAGTGTATTCATTTTATTCGAGATGAGTTAAACGGACATATTGACAATTAATTGACTTAATTGGTGTAAAATGTGTTTTGATTAGTTTTCAACCTTGTTCTACCGCACAAACTCGGTTGAAGAATTTCAACTATTTCTTGTCCCGAAACTCAGTTCCCTCGCCTACAAAACCGGTTCTATGAAAGTTGAACTCATCTCATTCTCTAACAATTACCAACAACACGCGGTGTTCCCAAGCGTTCCCATATCTAAGTAGTTACTAACCGCGACCGACGCTGCATAGTTTCGGTGATCAGACGACAACCGATATTTTGTTTGATCTCTTTTACGTTACACCTTTTCGTTTCATTAAATAAAATTCAAAACGTCCCAAAAGTAGTTTCACTTCAAAAAGACATTCATACAAATATCGCCATTAGTCCCTTCTGTAAGATCTTCAGTGTGTAGATATTCTCTTTTCACACAAAATCCAACCAAAATCCAATATCCAACGCTACACCTTTTAGAGACTCCCAAATATCGATAAAACTGTCAAATATTCAAAAGGCAATCTTAGTCAAATTACCGTAATACAACTCTTACATCAAATCTGAATACGTCATCCCACCCGAATCAGACCACATACCAATTTTCATCTTCATCTTGCAGCCTCTCTCGTCAAATCTGTCCTTTTCAAAGTACCGAAATTTGTATTTACACCCACAAACGTGAGAGTCGTTCGATACCGGGAACACCTTTCGTCTTAAAAATGTCGTCATATGGAAAACATCGTCCTTCCTGAAGGATACACTATAATTCCAAAAATACATCATCATTATCAGATAACTTATCAAATACACACCTAAAACTCAATCAAATCTACCCGTTTGGATTTAAGCTTCAATTACAAACTTCAGACGTCAGACACACAACGTCGCTAAAACACATTTATGACACCGAAATCAGCTGTCATTTCAACATTCGGAGGAAAATAACCATTTTGGCCACCTACATGTTACCAAATGTCGCATCCCTATATGTAGCAACTTTCTTACAACAATGGATATTGCTTTCCAGGACACAATCCCACGTCCCCAAATTTACTTATAGACCGACAACACACTTTCTTGGTACATACCGGTGCACAAACGTCCTTTTCTCTAACCAACATGCCAAACAAGAAAACATCCCTTTTTTTGCACACCAACGTATCTACGTGTTGCCTGAGTTACAAGTCCATACATCCGTTCAACTGACACGATCAAACAGCCACAACAACAGCCGTCCAAAAATAAGTTTCACTTCAAACAAACCTAGTAAACCAACAACATGCGATCATCGACATCAAGCAGCGTCGGTTGTGGTTAGTACTTGGATGTGGAAACGAATCAAAACACCATCATCGTGATGTTTTTATGTTTCATAAAATCTAATTCACACCGTCCCAAAAGAAGTTTCACTTCAAAAAGAAGCAAAAGAAAGTTACTCCTATGTTGATCACGGACTTTAATAGGTAGATAGATAGATTCTACCAAAAGCTGAAAAGAATTGATTAATAAACCTTTGTCTACCACTGAACAACAACTAGGAACACTTTTGCCAATGTTCCTCAGCCGAATAGATTCGCCATATTCCAAAACATGACGGTTTGGCAAAGACTGATCTTACCAACCATCATGCTTTGAGACACCTACTAAGGCCACATTTTATGTGGGATAGCCCCTTATTCACCTCCCAGTTACAATCCCCAAAAAATAGAAAACGTAAGTCAATGTCAAGTTTTTTCATCGTTTGTGATTTATCATTGCAAATCAATAGTGGACGGCCCGTCAGTTGTCCACACACCACGAACGTTATGCGTTTTAATCACGCATGATTATTTATATTCACCGATACGAACAAAAGCAGTAAAAATTCCTTTTTTCCTTAAAATTAAAATATAAATGAGCAACTAAGTCTAAATTAAATGGGATTTCTGTCCTGTATACGAAAAAAGACTAAAAATTCGTTAGAAAAAAAAACGATTTTGTCTCAATTTTGTTTTGCAGTGATTTTTCATTCGAACCAAATTTTGTGTAGTCATAGAAAATTCCATTAAATTAACTTCTTCTTTCAAGTTTTACACTTTAGATATTACTACATCTGTATTCCACTCACGAATCCATCCAAAATCTGTGAAAAAAAAGTTAAGTGGCACATTATCCTTCACCTGAGAGGCAGCAGCATTTTGATACCCTATTCCATAGGGATATATTAGTTTTGATACATAGTTTCTAACATAGAGAAAACATTTAACTGGATATAACTCAAAGTATGTGGATCGACTCAAAATCTCTAGCTGATTCGGTTTAGCCATGTCTGTCCGTCCGTCTGTTAGCCGGTCCTATCGTCCGTCCGTACATCACCAGTTGTTTGGTCTTAAATTTTGAGCTAGAATGACGAAATTTGGTACATATACTAGATAATGCTCCAAGCAGAACAATTGTAAAACTTTTTGAAATCCGCCCACTGCCACGCCCCCTTGTCAAAAAAAAACCCAGTTTTTGACCAAACCGTAAAGAATTTTGAAAAAGTGTGTGAACAAGATATTGGGACAATCTTAATATCTATATTTTATCTGAATAAAATTCTTTGCCACGCCCACTTTTTAGGGGCGTTTTCATTAGATAAAACTATTTTCTGTAAAATTTTAACGAAATCTGAAAAAAAAACAACTTTTGATGCAAAAACCTCGGTAATATCAATACAAAAATTTCGTCCCCACATGTTGTGAGTCAGGGTCGGGCTACAGAGGCATCTTTAGTGGTGGTGAGAAGGGCATGACACGCTTGTGGATACTCAGCTAAGTTCTTGTCCGCTCACCACACACCACCTGCTCGTGCACAAATATAAAAAAAGGAAAAAAGAAGAAGGAAGCTACGTTACGTTGACGACGGACGGACCTCTAGAGATAGGAAAGTAATAATGACAAGGAAAAAGCACCACTCATGACCGATGCCACTACCATCCGTGAGAAATCTGGGAACACTTCGCGTGACTAAACGAAGACTAAATCCGCGAAAACCCTAACCGCAATATTCGATCCCAGCTTCTCTCTCACCAATGGAAGGTTCGCTATGGCCTTCGAAACATGCCTGCTGTTGTTGGCAAGAGATGGCCATCCCAGTTCGTAGTTGAATCTTCGTCTCCATAGCCCGTCAACACAAACGGGACCGAAGATTTTTCGAAGAATTTTCCTCTCGAATGGACCAAGGATTTCTTCATCCGCTTTTGATACGGTCCATGCTTCAGCGCCGTCGAGCAGGACTGGGATGATCAGGGTCTTATATAGGATCTCCTTAGTAGTTCGAGTGAGGGCTTTACTACTAAATTGCCTTCTTAGCCCGAAGAAACAGCGGTTGGCAAGAGTAATTCTTCGTTTAATATCTGACGAGATGTTGTTGTCAGAGTTAACAGCGGAGCCGGGGTAGACAAAGTCCCGTACTACCTCAAAGTTATATCTGTCAATGGTGACGTTCTGTCCAATTCGTCGATGTTGTGTATCCTTTCGTGTTGACAGCATATACTTAGTCTTACCATCATTTACTGCTAAACCCATTTTTGCCGCTTCCTTCCCTATACTAGCAAACTTGACAGCATATACTTAGTCTCACCGTCATTTACTGCTAAACCCATTTTTGCAGCTTCCTTTTCTATACTAGCAAACTTGGCTTTGACATCACGTTGAGTCCTACCAATGATACAAATATCGTCGGCGTATGCTAGTCGTTGTCTCCTGACCTTTTCTGCTAAATAACTTGAAAGTGACATAAAGCCATAATGGCATAATGAAGTTTGGCAGACTGACATAAGCCCATATCATCAAATATGGCTTTTTGACTCTTTTCGACAGCGTCAAAAGACGTTATTTAAAAAAATATGGCCATGGCCTAAAGAATCATCCTATTCACGCTTGTAATGGTTGCGAAATTAGGCTTTTCATTGTCGTCCGCTTCTCATCGCATTTTTTCGTCGTCACTCGGTGTTTAGTCAATTGGGCTTCATATCGTTTTGTAAGGCCGAATTCCCATTCAAGACGAGTCTTCCTATCGAGGTATCCTTCGGAGCGGACAATTTTCCGCGACGCATACTTCGTCGGAGGTTCAAATTCCATTCGAGGTATGTGTCATGGAAAAAAATACTACCCAGACGCGACGGCTTCCCTTCACTACAATTTGTAAATAAATTCAGCGAAAAATTAGGGTCGGAGGAAATCGGAAAGAGAATGGCACTTAGCTATCAAAATTGCACGATAAATGCACCTGAACGCACTTCAACGCAATTCGCCCGGATGCGTTACAAAATGCCGAAGAAAAATTTCGAACAGCTTTTCGGAACAATACCGCGAAGCGAAAATCCTCCGAATCGTACAAAATCGGAGAATTTTCAGCTACGACGGATACCTCGATAGGGCCGATTATTTAAAGGAAACCTTGCACTATCAGTGGGCTAAAAAGTCTTAACTTAAGGTTTGCTAATATGTGTAATAAGTCATAAAGTATGGCCCATCTAGATGTGCTCACAAGTATAATTACTTACTTATCGGGCTCCCGACCAGAGAAGAGTCTCTGCCTGAGACACTGTAGCCTTCCATCCTCTACGATCGCTGGCTCGCTGCTTCCAGTTGTCTAGACCAAGCGCTCTGGCATCCGCGATGGAGTATAGAGTATAAATATATTTTATATCTTCTCCTCTATCCCCCTCTCTTCTTCTTTTTCTTCTTTTGAATTAATTTCTCGAAAATTTCCCTCAAATGATAAAACTTGCCCCACTGTTAATGTGTATAGTGGTACAAATGTACGCAATTCCAAATAATTTTTATTGCCGACAAAAAATCCTTTCATAGCGCAAAATTAACTCGAAAACATGATTTAATTGCACGCCATAAAATCTTGTTTTGTCGGATGAAATACCGAATCCAACTTGCCTCTGCCATTCCGCGTGGTTTCCGTGCTTACTCATATCGCACAAATTGAAAAAAAAAACTCAAACAAAAAAAAAAACTTTCCAACTATACATTCCCATCATTAATTTTGAAAAACAAATTTGTTTTCGACCAATTTTCCATGCTCAAAGATAGAGATGTTTCTGCCTATGCGGTACACCAACAAAAATTTATTGTTCATGACCATCTCGTCGGCCACATGTAGCCTGTGCTTCCATAGAATTTCGCTTCCCTTTCCCAATTAATGGCAAACAAACACTGAAAACATCCAAAGCCACATGAAGGTTGCCTTCAAGCACACATCCGAGAAGATGTATTTATTTCACGGCAACAATTGCCAAAAAAAATCTTTTATTTCGATTTGAATTGTTTTTTTC
This sequence comes from Rhingia campestris, assembly GCA_932526625.1. Classification (NCBI taxonomy): domain Eukaryota; kingdom Metazoa; phylum Arthropoda; class Insecta; order Diptera; family Syrphidae; genus Rhingia; species Rhingia campestris. The sequence goes on along the minus strand of OW052185.1, from coordinate 12,943,981 downwards.
CCGCCGCTTTTCTTCGACGAGGGATGGAGGGAGGGTGCACGAACAAGATGAGAAAAAAACACCCCTAAACACTATCGAGAGCAATTATTGGCAAAAGATAAACAAAAGATCCGCATAGGAGGTGTAGATACACCCGGGGCTGATGGTGGGATAGTGTATCTTCGAGTCGAGATGGCAGGCGTCAGCCATTTCGGCATACCTTCACCTGTTGTTCCGAAAATAAATAGATTTCTCTCATCTTCGACTGTAATAACCGTTAGATGGAAGTACAATGACAAGACATTGTTCAGCGGGTTTGCTAATTGCATTGGAATGCGCCGTCTAAACGTTTCCCGTGTAGACACTGGGGCGTATGTGGGATTTTTTTTTGGTTCGCCAGTGTAAACAAGAGTGTGTGTGTATATTCCCCGTGGAGGTATTCAAAAGTGGTGAAGTCGTGAGAGACAATTTTTTTCTGAACCCATTTTTTAACACCTGCACTGTACTTTATTTTTGAAATCTAGCACCACGAACGCTTTAAATGCACGAAACGCTTAAAATCGATTTATAGCCACCGAAAAAAAAAAACGCAACAGCACTACATTAACGAACTGCAAACCAATTTGCGATGTCTGAGCGATGGAAGACTGCCATGGCCAAGCTGAGAAAGAGGTATGTTAACCGAGTGAAAACCTGCCTATCCTGATGTATCTTTCTAAACCGAAATAACTTTTTATTACCGTTGTTCAGTTCTTGTGTGTGTGTGTTTTTTCTGCGCCGGAAAGTAATCGCCCATTAAATTCTGAAATGGATTCTTTTTTTTGTTGTTATTCTCCTGTTGTTGTTGGGACGACTTGGTCGTTTTTTGGTGCTGAGGTCAGGAAACCTAGCTTCCAGCCTGTGTGCGGATGGATTGTTTACTGGGGATTTTGTGTAAACATTTCGACGATAAGATTCATTTGAATATGCTTGGTTCGGAGATATCGAGTCGTGATAGAGCTGTTTGTGATCGATAACCATCAACATGGGGGGAATTGATAACATGTTGACTTTCCGCATGTCCTTGTCGTCATACCGAGTGAGGTATCATGTTGCGGTGTGTGTTATCTAGGATTGTGGCGTCGTTGTCGGTGGCGGTAACAACGACGACATATCGATGGTGACGACCTTCAGGTGGACTCCAGTCAAAGTGTACATGGATGCTTAAGCTATTTATTATTGGGGACACTGATTGATTTCCGTTAAGTAGTTTTGGGAGGTTAATTGATTGGTTCAGTGGGTGGGTGATGGGAAGCATTTGTTGGGAAATAATGGTGAGTGGTTGGTGTTCGTAGAGCTGTAACTGATTTTGAGATTTTTGATTTATTTCCTGTTTCGAAGACTTCGCTTTTTAAAGATATATCAGGTAAAGGCTTACCACCCTTTAGAACAACTTCTGGAGGACCGTTTTTTTAAACCAAAAATGCAAACATATGGATTTAGTGAAACGACACACTGATGCTTACCATGTTCGGACTTTAAGCCTCTACGTGCCTACCACTTGGAGGACAGACGTGTACCTTGAGCAAAGAGGGGGGTCGAGAAACTAGACTACGAACACTGACAGAATGAGGCCTCCTGTTTAATGCCGATTCCGAACTTTTCAGAAGCTTCTCATGACAGTTTTATACTCTGGAGCAGGATCTCTCACTTGAGAAACGACAACAGAGATCGATAAACTAGAAAAGGACCACTGACTGAATGGTACCTCCTGTTTAATGCCGATTCCGAAATGAAATTTTGAGAAGCTTTTCATGACACTTTTATACTCTAGAATGCTTTTTAGACACTGGCTAGTACCTTGACCGAAGAGGAGGACCATGATAGTAGACAGTGCTCCAAGTGGTTCTCACGTAGATGCTGATAGTCGAATTAAGTACGCATAATCCAGCTAAAAACGGCTGTATACTCATTTAATCGCTTTGCCTACTATTTGACCACCAAAAATTGTTTGAGCTAATAAAGCTCTTACTCGAACTACTTATGACATTTAGGAACCCAAACCTCTGATTCCTATTTTACTGCGCTGAAGCATGGAAAATCAGATGAAGAAATCCTTTTCCGTTTTGAGCGAAAAATACTTCGAAAAATCCTTAGTCTTGCTTGGAATATGGAGGCAAAGATTCAACCTAGAACTTTACGAGCTGTACATCAAAAATGAAAAAATCTGACATTAAGGTCCCTTACAGGCCTTCAAATTCAGCATCTCCCTTCATTTGTGTTTGCCAAATTATATTCTTGTTACAAACAATGGGACCTCCTTTAACGCCGATTACAAGCGGAAATTTTAAGAAGCTTCTGATGAGAGCTTTATATTCTTGGATGCTTTTCAAACTTCTGTCAAGAGATAGGGCAGTGAGAAAAAAAATGTTGGTTCCTTCGGGACTTGAACCAGGGACCTCATGCTTAGTATTCCAATGGCCTAACCAGTAAGCCACTGCGAAATAGACATGGTAAACAGAAACTGCGCCTTGGATGTATAAGATACAATGGACACGCACATATAGCGAACGAACCTCAATACTCCAGCCCAAAGAGTCGTCGATTCTCATGCAGCTGGTAGATGCAGTAGAGAAATACCTTACCAGAGGAATGCCAAAAGTAAAAATCGACGTCTACCTACTTGAAGTAAGGAGCTTGAAGCAGTTAATAACCAGACAAACTGGAGTATCGTGTTGGTTTAGGCCTATTTTAACTCCGGACTCTATGGCTACCTAAAAAAAGATATCATCTCTGTGGACCACATTATTAAGTTTGTTGAGGTCGGAGGACATGACCAAAAAAAGAGGACTTTTCTCCGCAAAATAGACCGGTAGCCAGCCTAGTCTTATCTGTCAATTAAAAATAAATGTCTGACATTTTAGTTATCGATGACATTCTAACAATGACTTTTCTGACACATTGCCATATCAAAATCGGCAGTTCGTCATTTGAGACTTATAGCCCTGACATTACAGAAAGATCTGAAAATCGTCTGAACATACATTAAGATTGTGTCCCGCTTTGTATTACGATGTGCTTCAGCTCCATTCAACTCTCCCAACATTTCTGTGATTCTGATGGTTTGTGAGCTGTTCTCGGGCGTCCTATTCTGCCGCCATCTTGGGTTAATAGATTCGATTTTATAGCGTAGTAGCAGTAGGGAAAGACCACGCCTGAAGGACGAACTGGCCTCAACCAGTTTGAATTGTGCAACTTGATGCAGTTAGCTTAATTGAAGAGCCATTTTGGTCTAGGACTACCGCATAACTGTCAGAAATTGTTTGATCAATATACTGCCCGTTATTTGCTGAATAGTTTGAATAGTTCCTGTTAAATTGGAGCCTATCTCGTTCCCGATGTGGTTTGGGCTGAAGATCCCTATAACGTCCCCTAGACACCAATTGAAAAGCGTTTTGAGTTCTCTTGTGGACGGTACCTTTCCGTGGCAGGACACAGACACACCATTTAAAGGGAATAGTCCAAGTTTTTAGCATTTTCGACAACCATTTTCTAAAGCTATTGAAAGAAATAGGTCTGTTGACACATTTTCCATCCAGGATAAGGGTGAAAGACTGGATGGTAATCCAGGCAAGGAAAAGAGCTTGTAGGATAATTAGTGAAAAATCGAAAAAAATCGAAGCAATGGCGGGCGTTAATTTTGAAACTCAGTTTACTGTAGTCATCCGGATATTCAAATTAAAGTATGCCAATCCATTTTTAACAAATTTGCCTGTGCGCCTTTAAACAGGCTTACTACAAAAAGGTGCTATGTAGAAAAAGCCGCTCCAGTACTTCAAAAAAAAGGTACGGAAAACTTTCTACTATCTCCTGTTGTTGGCTACCAATACTCATCTTTTCTCGAGGCTACTCAATTTGTATAAATTATCGGACCCACAGGGTTTTTCATTAAGCGTTCCATATCTTTATATTTAAAAAAAAACGATGTGTGTGTGAAATATCATCGAACGTTTTGTTTGAAAGGCCTTTCGACACTTATTTATGGAATATAAAACCGTGTATAGGGACAACCAGTGCGATGAGAACAACCCCAACCTCTGGATTGGAGGTGATTCTGAATCTGCTGCCCTCTATACATGCAGGAATCAGCTGCCAAAAGCTCCTAGAGGATCAGCCAAACGAACAGCTGGATCCCGAGCCTCGCTGGGCATGCGCAGGTCCTAAAGAAATACGTAGGGAGCGTAGTAAAATCTGACTATCTATCAACCTATCTAGACCTCGATCGACCCTTCACCTGCTCGTTTCCGAGTAGAGACGAATGGGACAAGAATGAACCCACAAAAAGGAAATCGATATTCATCTTCACAGATGGATCAAAGATGGACTGTGGAACAGGTGCTGGCATATTTTCAGAGGAATTGGTAATACACAAATCAATCAGGCTTCCTGATGATAGTAGTGTGGTTCCAGGCTGAGGTGCTAGCAACCGCTGAAGCGGCTCATTTGGTGTCAATAATGGAAATACCACACAGTGATATCACCATATTAATTGACAGCCAAGCGGCTATAAAATCAGTATCTGCTATCGAAATTAAATCAAAGCTAGTTCGCCGCTGTCGCGAAGAGCTCAAGGTTCTCTGCGCACAGCATAATGCTGATCTCTGCTGGGTCACGGCAACGAGATGGCCGACGAACTGGCAAGAAATGGATCTGCTACAGATCATGACCAGGAACTACAAACGGTCGAACCACCACTGTGTAACCTCAGAGAACGAGTGGAATACAAGACCCGAATGAAAGCCAATACCAGGTGGAAGTCATTGACTACCTGCGAAATATCTCGGAAGCTCTGGCCAGAATACAACGGGAACCGGACCAAAAAACTTTTGCGGTACGACAGAATCTCCTTATCTAAACTGGTAGGGGCTCTCACTGGTCACAACTTTCTCAGAACCCATACCATGAAACTAGATCTCAAGGATGACAATATCTGTAGAGGCTGCGGTGATGAAGAAACACACGAGAATACACCTCATTTCCTCTGTCACTGCCCGAGTCTCTGTCACCTGTGGAACAGAACACTTGGAAGCTACTACTTCCAAGACATCCAAGAGCTTTCCGATATTCCATTACCCTATCTTTACAGGTTCCTACGAACATCAGGATGGCTGGATAGAGTGGAGTAACCCGTAGTAACGATAAGGAAAGAAATCCCACCAAGTGTATCACAATGGGTGCACATGGACCTAAGTGTGGCGCAATAGAGGATTCTCTATTCCACCAACCCGTAAACCTAACCTAAACCGATAAAATGTCCGCCGTGGCTTCTCTGGGTGACACGCATTCGAAATGTCCAATTTTCCATGAATCTGGCATATAAATCAGGCTGACTTTGCCAGATGGCATGGGTTATGTTGAACTTGAGGGCCGCGACTTAAGAAAACCATAAAGAAAAAGTCTAATGGGGTCAAATCGCACAATTTCGCTGGTCAGTTCAAATCCTCTCCACGTAAGGTGACCATGCCTTTGAATCGCTGGTGCAGAATTTCTAATATTGCTTGAGCTCTGTGGCACTTAGCGGCGTCATGTTGAAACCAGATATCGTTGTTGTCCATATAATCCAATTCTGGCCAAAAGTAGTTGGTAATCATCGACCTATAGCACTCGCCGGTGATGGTGATGCCCGGGATAACGTCTTTTTCAAAGATATATGGACCGAGGATGCCGCCAGCCTGAATTCCATACGAAACAGTGACTTTTTCGGGATGCATTGAACGCTCTTGGATCTCTCATGTGAATTGGTGTTGTCCCAAATACGATATTTTTGACATTTTGTGTTGATTTAGGTACTCATTCATCCAGAATGAGTACCTTGCTGCGCAATTCGCATCCAATTCTACATTCCCACATTAGTGTTCAGTCTCCTCCTGAACTTGAGAAAGCAGATCATTCTATGGGACAAATTCACTTTCGTACTCGTACAGTTGCAAGAGATTTTTTTGAACTTGACATTCACAAATCCGCTGTTCCATAGATGGTATATCCCCCATCATTCTGAAGAGGTGTTCTTCTACGCTAGCAAAACCACTGCTTTTCTATCTATACTACTCATCAGGACCCTTTCCGAGTAGATGGAAACCTGCATTTGTCCAGCCTGTACCAAAAAAAGCGAATCTCCTTTTTTCTCCAACTATGGACCAATCGCACTTACGTCCCTTCCTTTCAAGGTCATGGAAACGCTGATAAATCGTCAGCTTATGAAATATCTCGAAACACGAAAATTTCTCAATGACCGGCAGTATGGTTTTTGCAGCAACAGATCTACTGGTGATTTGATGACATATCTCACCAAAAAGTGGAACCAATCAATCCACCATGGTGGCGAAAGCTAGATTGTTGCGCTTGATATTTCAAAGGAATTTGACAGGGTTTGGCATCAAGCCCTTGTGTCGAAAATACGTGCATTTGGAATCGACGAAAAACTTCTTCTAGAAATTATCTTTCGAAACGTTCAATTCAAGTTGTGTTGGATGGTTTCAAGTCTGCAACTCACCAAATTAATACTGGTGTCCCTCAAGGCTCAGTTTTGTCTCCGACTCTCTTTCCCATTTATATAAATGATCTCCTGTCTGCAACTTCTAATCCAATTCATTCCTTCGCTGATGACAGTACCCTCAGCTTCTCATATTCGTTTTCAGGTCCTCGTTAAGCTTACTGAATTCCGACCTTGACAGCATTGTCAAATGGGTAATCCAACAGAGTGGAATTCAATGCGTCCAAAACACAGTGCTGTCTTCTGTCATTAAAGCGAAACCAAAATCTAAACCGAAAAGCTTTCCATGCTAGCTAATGTGTGTTAGTAACGACTTACGTTGGAACGACCACATATTCGAAGTCGCTAAAAACGCAACGAAATGTCTAGGTTTCCTGAATCGATGTAAGAAATATTTCACCCCCTCTGATCTGGCCACAATATATAAAGCGTTTATACGCCCAAAACTTGAATTCAACGCCCACGTCTGGTCAGGTGCATCAAAATCAACATTGCACCGACTAGATAGGATTCAAACGCGTGCGAAAAAAATTATAGGAGACAAAAGAATAGCGAACTCCTTAGTTTCGCTCGAACACCGTCGAAATATCTCCTGCCTTACCTTGTTGTATCGCTATTTTAACAACCAATGTTCTAATGAAATAGCCAGCTGCATTCCTCCCATTCCACAATTCAGCCGCAATTTTTTTTTTTTAATTCTGACTTGCCTAGGCAGTAAGATGCACATCGACCTGAAAGATCTATTGTGCTTGCCGTCAGATATTTTTTACGTTAGTAGCGCTTCTTCTTTCCTAATGTAGCTGATAATACTTTCAGCCGAAGATTTTCTTAGTTCTTCGGGACTTAAAAATTCCCTGAAGAAGGATTCCCTTCTGATACCGTTAAGGGCCGGGCATTCACATATGATATGTTCGGCTGTTTCGTCTTCTTCTAGACATAGTCTGCACTCCGGTGAGTCGACTAGATGAATTTTATTTAGGTGATATCGCAGACCGTGATGACCAGTAGGTAGCCTACTAAGTTTTTGATATCGTGCCTGCGAAGATTTAGTGTCTTATTGGCATCTGCTTTGAAGGGCTGATTAGCTCTTTTGGCCTGTCTTAGGCCTGGGATGTTTTCCCAGTATGAAACACATTTATTTTGTTCCCAGTTTTTTATAACCAGATTTATGGCTGATTTGGGTATTGCACAGAAGGGTTCAGGTCCAATGAAGGGGGTTTCTGAACCTTTTCTGTCTAGTTCATCAGCTTTTTCGTTACCTTGAATTCCCTTATGTCCGGGGACCCACCTGCTTTTATTCCTGGAACTGAGTGTTTGGAGGGAGTTGAAGCAGTGTAGTACTGATTTGGAGTCAATGATGTGTGAGCTAAGGGCTTTTATAGCTGCTTGACTGTCCGTGAATATATGGATGTTTGCGCCTTTAATACCTGAGTTGTGTATTAGGTTTGCGCATTCTTGGTTGTAATCTCCATTGAGAATCTTTGGTAAGCGCTCTGTAACCACACAGATCATGCCAAGTTCTGGAAGTTCGGATAGAAGTTCAATTAGTTTTAGATGTTCACTAATGTTTAATTCTTCCGCTTGTGTCATACTTGCTGAGCTGCGAATTGCCACTGTTTTTATATAAATGTGGAGAGGTGTTAGTCCTATTAAGGCTTCCATAGCCGCCGTGGGACAGGTACGCATAGCTCCGGTAATGCCCAGACAGGCAAGCCGTTGTACCTTGTTTAATTTATTTATAGTTGTTTTTTGGGTGACTTTGTTCCACCATACTATTGAAGCGTATGTTATAATGGGCCTGACCATGATCGTGTAGATCCAGTGTGTGGTCTTTGGAGAGATTCCCCAGGTTTTACCATACATGCTTCGGCAAGCCCAGAAAGCTTTGGTTGCTGTTTGAATTTTGTTGTTAATATGGGTGTTCCGGCTTAGTTTTTTTCAGCCGCAATAGTCGTTACGCAATGAATGCAAATCAGTTTACTCTCAAGCCTATCTTCGGACGAACGCTGAAATACAGAGATTCGTACATAAACCGAACAACACGAATGTGGAATGCTCTACCAAACTCTGTTTTTCCTTTTCATTATAATTTACAGACATTTAAAACCAATGTGCATCGATATCTAGATAGTTTTGTATTTATTTTCGTCTCCTTTCTTCTTATCCCCAATTTCCTTAACGCCCGCACTGTGCGCGCAAATTATATAAAAAAACAATATGGCCGCTATTAACTGTCAAAGTTCGGAAGTCCCTATTGGTAGACCATTTATTAAATTAATTTATTAATCAACTATACCTTCTTCCTGATTCTCTAACTAGTTTATGAATTGTTTAGAAGGTCGTGTAAATCTTGCACACTCATATTCTTTAAAATCGGTAAAATAATTGGAAACGTTTTTAACTCACACTCCTAGTTTAGGCTTTAATTGATTTTTTTTTGCAAAATTATAACTTGCGAAATAGTTAAATGCATTTTCACTACTGAGGCCGACAGTTTTATTGTTCGGATTTGAAAGCGAAATTCATTATTTCAGCCGAAATGCGAAGCATTCTGCGATATAATTTTACATTGTGAAATTCGGAATTCCGCTAAAATGCTATTTCAAATGACGGCCAACCGAGTTATGCCAAATCAAACATTACTTTTTTCGCCAACAAAAACTTTTTTTTTCTAGAAACATCTAATTGCTCTGTAATTTGTTTTAGAAAAATCGTTTAGAAAACAAATTTAAATTTAAGAAAAAAATGCATTAATGAACAATCGTGTGAATGCCTATTGTTTTTTCTTTTCAAATAGCATCTGCAAATGTCATATCTTCGGAAAAACAAGAGGGCTGCGTAAAATCGCAACGTTCTATTCCGAGCAATGTTGATTAAGATTTCTTGTTAAGAGACATGAACACAGTTTTCTTTATTTCACTATTCATATTCATTAATATTATTTTATAAAACGCATTATTTAGTTGCAATTTTTGCAGCTTTCAAAAATGGTCTTCTGAAATTTTTAGATTCTCGGAATTTAGATGAATTGGAGACATCATATTGCAGAGTTTTTCTTATTAGCAAGTGAACACCAGTACCTAAACTAGCTAAAGTATAAATTCCAGCTGAAACTGTCGTACTTATTATTTGTGCGGCAAGCCTCACCTTTATATTTTTTAAATTATTTGGAAAAATGTGCATATCTGTCAATTTGGGAGCCATCCTAAATGAATTATTTTTCTCCCTTAAATAGAAATTCTCAACATTTTCCAGATTGATTTCTAGTTATCAACGACGTATTTGTTGTAGTGTTTTGTTTGTAGTTGTACGAGTACGAGTTGCATATGTGTGGAGAGTGTCCCTACCAGGGTTTCAAAAGTCGATACAATTGTACTGTTTTCGATACAATCGCCCTGGCTTCAGTACACAAATACACTTTTATAAAATCCGATACAATTTGTGCTGCAGCTATTTTAAATAATAATATGATATGTTTAAAAAAACGAAAACATTAAATAATTTGCTTTGCTACCAAAAATCTGTTCGAATTTATATAAATACCACTGAAAGTATGTGCCAATTTTCAATTCACAATCACTTTTTTTCTATATTCGCGCCATTTCTTTTGCCTGAATACAGTTTATCAGCTGTTTGATGGTTCTTTTTTAAATTTTTCTTATGAAAGTTTCGTACCAAAAATACATGTCTTCCTGTCTTCTTATTTTTAGGGATCTTGAAGATCGTAGTTATTCATTAACTAACAAAATTGATAATAAGGAGATAATTAAATATAAAGACATTTTGTGGTTTTAAAATTACAATTATGCTGATAAAAATGGATTTTTGTTTTTAGGTTGTTATTTGGTTTTACTCACTTGATGTCATAATTTCTATAAGCAAAAAAACAGTTAATTTACATCGTATTTCGAACATTATTGTATTGTACACAAAATTATTTTTAGGGTATTTATTTCAAATAAAAATAAGTAAAGCAACGGTTTTTAACCAAACCAGGTTCCGGCAAGCGCTCTGCATCTTTAAGACAATGGGTTGGAAGACCCTTATACACGGCACAAGCTCTTTCGGAAAGCTTCACCAAGTCAATTAATGTTTGTTTTGACATGGGTAACTTACCCTGGTAAATGTGTTTAAGTACCACAGAAAATCCCCCAAACAGCTATATTTTTATTGTTGAAACTATTTTTCGTTCGTTTGTTTAGTGGAGTTACAGTTATACATGTCCTAGCCACCGTTGGGCCGGTTTTTCAGTGTTGAGTTAACACAGAGTTTAATAACTCCGGAATAAATTTAAGCTAGAGTCAACTCATGAAGCAGTTTTTCAGTACAGAATTAAATTTGACTCCGTGTGTGATGATTTAATTTTGTAGCACTCATGATTTATCAATTTTGCTCAGTTATTACTTTATCAGCTGTTTGGTTTCCATTTCCCCAAACAAATGAAACTGCTCTTGTCGCAAACTTGCAAGTCTTTATCTTCTAAAAAAATAGTTGAACTCAATATTTAATACAATTTCAAGTCGCTAAGATCTGCATTTAGTTTCTCAAAATTAAATTAAATGTCCATATAAATGGAATTAAAAAAAATGTTTGCCTGGTATTTTATCATCTGTCAAAACCATCTGGTCATCTAATTCCCTGGGTAACTCAACAAACTTGCTGAGATTTCAATCGCCTGAAAAACTGCTTTCTCAAGTTAACTCGAGTAAGCTCCCGAAACTAGGATGAACTCGCACTGAAAAACTGGGCCTTAAACGTCTTTTTCGAATTTTAACGACTTAGTTTTAAGCGAATAAATTTTGTAGTCATCTTTATATTTGCTGCATCCATAAAATCGCACTCCATTTGGGAACGCCTTGACTCTAAAAACTTAAACTTTTTTTGTAAATGAGTAAATGACGAAATAGAAACGAAATATTGATGACTGTTGTAAGCAACGATTTTAAATATTTAAACAATACTGATCCTGGCAAGCTATCAAGAGTACACTCAAAACAGAAATATTACAAGCTTTCGCTTGTTTTTTCCGTTAAATGATCATATGAATAAAAGCTGACAAAAGAGTGGTGATAAAAAGAAAAAATGATCATAAGTAGTGACGGATAGGCCATTTTGTGCATTGAAAAACAAAACTAAGTGAGATAGAGGTTTTTTCCTTTTAAGAGAAATTATATGCCTGCTTTTAATGATTTTTATTATTTCGTAATTCTTGTAAAAATTACAATTATGCCTCGGTTATTATTTCCAGCTGTAAAACATAAAAAATTAAAGTTATTTTCTTAAAAAAAACATATTTTCACCAAATCTGTACACTGTAGGTACCTTTAATTGTATAAAATAGAGAGCTTATCAAAACACCAAAACGATTATGGAAATCAACCAGTACAATTTCAATACAATTTTTTTTAACTTTCAATACCATGCTGAAAAGCCATTTTTCATCCCTAGTCCCTATCCCTACTAGTGTTGCCAGATTTTGCACCCAGCTTGATGGGACATTTTCAATAATATTGAAAAAAAAGAACCGAGATTTCCAAATTTCTCCCGGGACAAAATTAAAACTCATAATATACCTATTGATAATATAATATACCTATACGCCTATATTTAAATATAAATATATGCGTGTTTTTGTTCTTCGTGTTCTGTTGCAATATTTCTCTATAAGAATTGGCATTCCTGATTAGATTTTTGAAAATGTGACTGCAGGCCATATTTTGACTGCTGCCCCTAAAGATAAGAATATAAAAGTTACGTGTTTTTTAAGTTCTTCCCACTCCAGTTCTTAAGCTTCAAACTGTTCTTGCAAATCGGATCTTATTTAAGCCGATCTGCTGAAGTAACTGCATATCCCAACTAACAAGTATTCCTCTATAAGGCACAAGCATTTATTTCTGTAGGCCCTATATAGTACTTGTGCGCGGAGGTTGAGCATTTTTGCAGTTGATTGTTTGGGTAGAAGCCTGTTTAAGATATTATGCAGGAAAATTCACAAGCATAACCGAAGTGCAACCTCTGTTAGGGTGTTTTTAAGCTTCCGGAGATGTGTGTACATGTACCATACGTTAAGATGTTTCGATAGAACTTAGCACGAAGTTACTCCGAAGCATAGCATATATAGGGCTTACTAATGAAGGCTTAAAAAAGTTAAGGTTAAAAGATCGGGGGCCTACCGGAGAATGAGTCAACACGATTCAAGTACTTCGTTGTACTTACTCGTCGTTCATGATCCAGAGTACAGTCTAGTGTGAACTGTGTATCCTGCTATTATTATTTTATCGTTGTTCGCAGCTAAAATTGTGTCAATGGAATAGTTTTTGTCCAAGTTCATATTTTTGTTATCAGCAGAAAATAGCTATGGAAAGTCCACTTTTTGTAAAGTTTCCGCTAATACCTTTGAAACTTGATTTGTCATAAGTTGCAAAAATGACATTCTAATATGGTAGGTGTGCTTGACTTACAATTTTAACGAGAATTTGTTAAGGTCAAATTACAATGCAGTCAGAGTGTTGTAAACAATAAAAGATGCTTGCTATAGTTTTCTTTTTTTGTGACTCAGTCGATACCCGGGACAAAAGCTGTCCCGGCGGGACAACCGAAAATATGTCTTAAAGCCGGGACGTCTGGCAACACTAGTCCCTACTCATTGTAAGTAGATATACTCTGACCTGAATGACCTGTTTCTCGGATTTTAACTCGCTCTTCATGTCCAATTCCGCTCACGCAACATTTTACACGGGTGAAACATTTCCGAGCTACGCAGACCCATAACTCACACTGTCCTTTTGTAAGGCTCTTCAAACCAAATAGCACTGTTCCCATTGTTTATAGTTCGCGTGTCTTAAATTAAGCCAATGATCGATTTGCGATCATTATCTACTTTTTCAAATCGTTTCATCAGCTGAATCTAATTTATCGTATATTGACGTACATTTTCTTAAGCAATGTTTATTTACTTAAATTGAATAATAAACAAAATCAATAATAATAAATAGAACTAGAAAAACAAATGGCTAACGAGTACTGAAGCACTTCAACGTTAGAGAAATGAAAGGTGGGAGGACGATCTGGTCGTAAGAACACGTTCCTAGACAGATTGTAAATAAATGTTTTAATTATAATTTATATCGGTTGATAGTGGTGGCAGACTTTGGAAGCACGTTTTCCCACTGTGGTACCCAAAAAAACCCTTTTATTCCACGCCGTTGTTATTAAAATCTCACAATTATCCCATGAAATAAAAAAACAATAGAAAACATATAAGAAGGCTGCAATCGACTGTGCGGATCGTTGAATACCCTATCCCATCCTTAAAATTAATTTCCGCAAAGTGTGGGCTTTATGGCAATGAAATTAGAAAATTACATTGTCACAACATATTGTTCATACAGTTTAACAAAATCTTTTATGGTTCGACAAAAAACAACGTTTTTCAATTGCATATGCCTTGAAGTAGGAAAACGCCCCCAAAAAGTGGGTGTAGGTGAAAATGATCTTGGACAAAATGTATTTCCATCAAAAGTTTTTTTGAACTTTGAAAAATTTGGGCAAAAAGCGTTTTTTACTAAAAGCGCCTCCAAAAAGTGGGCGTTTCGTGCTTATGGTACACAACAAATTTGAAGCAAGTTAAACCTTTAGATTGAAATGAAGACCTCAATATGAAAATTGAATTCATCATTTCTTTTCCTAACTATTATGTCAAACTGAATGAAATTTAATGCACAAGGTTTTTCATCAAGTCGAGAATATGATGTCATGTAATTGGCCGCCTCCACAGTTGATTGTCATTTGAGCCCTTTTTATGGCATTTTCCATCACTTTGGCCAAAACTTCCGGCATAGGTCCTCACATTCTTGGCAGATATTGTCTTTAAGAGCTGCAAGAGTCTGAGGTTTGTTGACATAAACCCGCGACTTCAAAAAGCCCCACAAAAAGAAGTCTGGAGCGGTCAAATCAGGCGATCTTGCTGGCCAGTGCAAATCGCCAAAATGGGAGATTAGGCGCCCGGGAAATGCATCCTTCAGCATATCGGTTGTGGCACGTGCAGTGTGTGCCGTTGCACCGTCCTGTTGGAACCACATGTTTTCCAATCCCAATTCATCAAGTTGCGGCAAAAAGAACTCGTTGATCATTGCTCTGTAGCGCTCACCATTCACAGTAACCGTTTGGCCCGCGACGTCTTCGAAGGAAAAAGGTCTGATGACTCCTCCAGCGAAAACAGCACACCATACAGTGACTTTGAGCGGGTGTAATGGCTCTTCGTGGGTTACACGCGGATTTTCAGTGCCCCAGAAGCGTAAATTTTGCTTATTTACGTACCCGCTAAGATGGAAATGGGCCTCATCACTCATGATTATTTTTGATGAAAAATCATCTTCCTCTTGGTGGTGATTAAGGATGGCTTGAGCGTATGTTAGACGCGATTGGCGGTCAGCAGCTAACAGCTGATGCACCGTCTGGACTTTGTACGGAAACATCTTCAAATCTTGTACCAAAATTCGCTATAAAGACCGTCGACTGATACCCATTTGCGTGGCACGTCGTCTGGTCGATGTCGACGGCGCTTCCATGACATCTTCGGCTACAGCAGCAATATTCTCTGCAGAACGGCTACTCCGGGGTCTGCCACGCCTGGCAGCATCTCGTGTTGTGCCAGTCTCTTCGAGGCGAGCGGCTAAACGTCGCAGTGTTTCACCAGTAGGCGTTGGACGGCTAGGAAATCTGCGACGAAATTCACGTTATGCCAAAGTCACCGACCGATTATTGTTCAAATAAATAGTCACCAATATTCCGCGTTCTGGAGCAGTGTAGCGCAACATTGTTTATTAACGTGTATTTCGCATGTGTTTACTACACAAATGTCAAAACAGAACTGACATTAGGGGCCAATCGCAAAATTTATAGCATTTTCTGATAGGAGGATTACTTTTGCGCCACCTTGTATATACTACTATTACAGTTTGAAGCAATTCCACATAATTAGTTTTAGCCCAACTGTCACTAAACGGAATTTTCAGTTTTGGCCAATAACGGAAAATAATTATTATTCATATTGACATCGATTCCTTCAAATTTCGGAGTAAATATTCGTATAAATACAAATCGACATTATTTATAACTTTTTAGCATCAAAAATCAAAATTCTTATGATTTGATCTAACACCCAACTTGCTGTGAAAGAGAAAGTTGCGTACGACCAAGTCGTGCACCCACCACTCGTTTGATTTGACATCGGTAACAACCGAAAATATCCTTTCTTCCTCTGCGTTTGAGTGGGGAAGAGTCAAAGCGACTTTAAATAATTTTCCCTTATAATAGTATGTCGTCAAAATGTTGCAATTTGACAAATCTGGCATCACTACTTGATTGGCGAATTAATTAAGGAGTTTTTTTCACATCTTGGTAACACTTGGCTTTGATTTTTCAAAATGTCAACCATCCGTGTTAAAGTAATAGAGCTGTCAAGTAATGTCATTTGCAGTTCAGGCTACTAGTTTCTGGATGACGTCCAGCCATTCAGTTGACGTTATCAAAAAGTAAAATCAATGCACAGTTTACATAATGAAACTGTTTGACTAGTTGGGAATACAAAAAAAAATAGTTATTTCATTCTGTAATCATCAAGAGGTACTTATTGGAGAAACACGGTGTTTTTTTAGAGGTATAAAATTTGAAATGGAATAAAACAAATACGGTTTTTTTAAATTGACATGAAACCTACTTTATTCGAAAGATAACCTTCTGGGATTTTAAATTTGAATATGATTTCTGGCATATGACCGCCACGGCTGGCTCGGACGTAGTCTAATCTGGAGGTCCAATTTTCGATGATTTTTTCCAACATTTGTGGTCTTATATGGGCGAATGTTGTCCCCCAAGTGGTCAATCGTTTCTTTCTTATCGGCATAGACTATCGACTTCATATATCCCACAGAAAAATAGTCAGGCGGCGATAAAACGCACGATCTTGGAGGCCAATTCACAGGACCAAAACGCGAAATTATGCGCTCACCGAACGTTTCCTTTAAGAAATCAATTGTGGCACGAGCTGTGTGACATGTTGCGCCGTCTTGTTGAAACCATAGCTCCTGCACATTGACTGTAACGTTCAAGCGCACGATCTTGGAGGCCAATTCACAGGACCAAAACGCGAAATTATGGGCTCACCGAACGTTTCCTTCATGAAATCAATTGTGGCACGAGCTGTGTGACATGTTGCGCCGTCTTGTTGAAACCATAGCTCCTGCACATTGACTGTAACGTTCAAGCGGCGTTAAATCGCACGATCTTGGAGGCCAATTCACAGGACCAAAACGCGAAATTATGCGCTCACCGAACGTTTCCTTTAAGAAATCAATTGTGGCATGAGCTGTGTGACATGTTGCGCCGTCTTGTTGAAACCATAGCTCCTGCACATCATGATTGTTCAATTGATGAACGAAAAAGTCAGTAATCACGACTCTATAGCGGTCACCATTGACTGTAACGTTCTGGCCAGCATCGTTTTTAAAGAAGTACCGACCAATTATTCCACTAACTCCACATAAACTTGAGGATTATTATCACTCCAAATCCTGCAGTTTATTGACGTATCCTTTCAACCAAAAGTGAGCTTCATCGTTTTGGGCCCATTCACCGAATCTACGCCTTACTAGGTGACCATGTGGCTTAAATTCTTGGATTTTGTATGCACGCAAACCAAGATCTTCCATAAAGTGGATGGACACACATCCAATTCCTGTGCATGATGGCGGATAGACTGATTCAGGTCTTCCTGTAAGCTCCGCTCTACAGCAGCAATGACTTCTTTTGTACACACTGTGCGACGTCTCTGTGTGAAAACGTTCCATACTTAACCGAACTAATTGCTATGATTGACGATTATATTGACCGTAAAATGGACGTAGTGCGCGATGCGTATTTCGAACAGAACCATGATTTTCAAAATAAATTTACACAATTTGGAAGCGTTGTTCAGACGTCAGTCTATTCATGTTGAAACCAAACCAAACTGAAAATAAATCACTTGACAGCTGACAAAATGCCCGTCAGTTAGAATATTGTTGCCAACATAAAGTTCTATACCTTAAAAAAAACCTTTACAACCGACCGAAAGACTTTTTTTTGCAGTTCGCGTCTTGCACCCCGGCTTTGACGTTTTACACTTTGGTAAAACTTGCGAACATCGTCCCTGGAGAGGCACCTCTCTATATCTTCGATAACTCGATTTCCTTGCTCTTTTTTTCTTTTTTTCTGAAAAGCCGGTGTTCTTTCCACCTTCTCTGTCTATAGATCAAATGGCAGCTCTAGTCTTCACCTGCCTCGTTCAAAGCTGCGAGCATCTGCTGACATTCTTCATCAAAAACCATGGGTTTCTTGCTGGTGGGTCGGCTGATCTAATGGCTGTTTAACATCACCGCCATTGTTCTTCGAGATCAGATGTGGTGGTATGGTATTTATCGCGAGGTTGGCTTCAATAAGGTAGTGGTGCGATCCGAGTCAAGATTAGCCTCTCGGAATGTCCGGACATCCAAAATATGGGATGTGTGCCTCTTGTCTATCTTAATGTGATCAATTGGATTGACATACTTGATCTTGAGACCATGTGCTGGCTATAGTGGTATTTCGTTCAGCAGCGAAGTCAACTAACCTTAGTACATTGCCAGACGTCGTGTGATCGTGCAGACAATACTGCTACAGATGCCTTTTCTTTCAAATTTTTGCATGTATATCTCCCAAATCAATTTCTATCTTCGGTAGTCGCTCATAAGTTTTGTCAAGGAGCTCGTAGAAGCAGTATTTCGCTTATGTTGTCGAATTTGGCCTTGATGCGGATTGTTACATACATTCGCTATGACTTCTTGCCTAAGTCTTACTTCTTACAATTCCACATCCGAAATCCAAAGTGTCTGCTTTCTTAAACACAGTCCACATACTAGATGTCATAGTGTTTTTCATCCTCTTTTTGCCCAGCCCACCGTATTTTCAGGATGACAGAAATGTCTGCTTAGTAGGCGCTTAGGGTTTACGCTTGTTATTCGTCTACACCTCTCATATTTAATGTTCTCACATTCCAGGTGCAGATATGAGGTTAGGTTAGGCTAAAGATTCGTTGCGGTATTACGTGGATCTGTCGACTTTCTCATATTCGTTCACCTAATTGAACCATTGAGAGCTGACTATGTAACGTAGAAGATTGCTGACATTAATATTAGCCAGCTCATCTAGATTATCAAAGAAGACGTTTTTCAGATGAAGTTTTCTTTTGTCTGAGAGAGTTGGGCAAGAGCAGAGAAGGAAGGAATACTTTTCTCCTCTTCTTCGTCCAAGCAGCTTCTACCGAAGTCATTGCTAAAGAGGCCTAGTCTTTTAGCGTTTTAGCCTATGTGATTGAGCCTTGTTGGTACAACTAGCCAAGCAGGCGGAGCGCTGATGATTACGTTTGGCCAGAGTTGCCTGCATATTTGACACTTTGTGACGTTTGTCCATCTGTGGTTTGCTTTCTTGAGTGCATCTAGTTTGATTTTACATGTAGCGAAGGACATACCTAACATGTCTGCTGGGAGTAGAATATCAAGGGTATTGGCCTGTCTGGCAAGCTTATCTACCTTGCAGTTCCTTGGTATATCTCAGTGACCCGGCTGTCAGAATAGCTAAATGGCAAAGAGCTCTACCATCTCATTTAGGTGGATCCCAGGGATTTGATTGCCGCTTGGCTGTCACTGATGATATTGATATACTTCGTGGATATTACATTTCTCTTCAGCCAGACCAAGACTTCTTTAAATGGTGGCTTTCTAAACGCGTTCTTCGATATTGGCTTTCCAGTTCAGTTTCTTGTCCAAAACCAGACCCAGGTATTTGGCTGATTCTACGAACTTGAGACTGGCAGCATTGAGTTTGGGAGGGATTTTGTATTTCCTGCTGAAATGGATGAATTCCGTTTTTTGAGGGTTCGCACCGAGTCCACATGGCGTCCCATGCAGCTACGAACGTTATTTCAATTTGTTCGTTTAGTATGGTCGTCAAAAATAAACTCAGTTCTTACAGAGGCTCTTGGTTGCTCTATAACTGGAATTTTTTTCCATGAGTGGAGAGTTAGCAAAAGGCACAAGCCTCAATCTGCAAGGCCAGTTCTAATTTCTTAGATACCCCTAGGGCACGGTGCCAACAGTATCCACTACGGGATTTAGATCAGCCGTTGGCACATCAGTTCTTCCGCCACCATTACTGTTTTTCTTTTTTGAGATTCTAGATGACCTATGTCGAAGCACCTCATTCAGGTTATTCATTTTGGCCATCCTTACTGGGACTGTAGACGCCACCCTTGACTTTATCTTGGGAGTTCTTCCGCTGCCGCTTGGAATGGAATATGTGAATTAGTGTTAGTATAAGTCTTCCCCCGCTCTCATCTCAAATATTAGCCTAAGAAAACTAAAAAAAAATCTTTGCTTCTTTAGGTAACAAATCAGGTTCCGATTTTTCGAAATTCTCAGAGGGATCCCTAAGTGGAACTGTGCTAATTTGAAATTTAGAGCGGAGTAGACCGAATTTTTTTTAATTTTTTTGAGTGGTTACCATCAGGATTGTCCTATAATCAGGACACATCAGGACATAAAACTATAAAATTTAGTAAATATTTTCCGTCAAAAACTAGCAATTGCCCACCCTGTATAGGAACACCCGAAAAATGAAAATAAATCAAAACTATGAATTAAAGCAGTGATTTCGGTGGATGTTTTTATTGTTCTATCGTTTGTTTGGATAGGGGTTGAGAAGAAAGCATAAACAAAAACTTTTTTTTTTCTTCTTTTTTTGGTGCTCATTCGTCATTGGCTGCGAAGCGAAAAATCCTTTGTATCCATCTACACTGCCGAACTATTGTGGCGTGCAGTGAGTTTCAGAGTACGCGTAATTTAGATAAGTGTACCTGGGTTATAGTTTGGTTGTGAATGTGATTTATCTAGATACATTTTTTTTCTAATCTAGTTTGGTCGGGAGTTCATGGTCGTCCTTTGTATTTCTTTATCCATGGTAACAATTTTCAACTTTTGTTTGGTTAGATTTTTTTTTTGTTATTTTACAAGCAAACATTGTAAATCGCAAAATAATTAATTACTGATTTTGTTTACAACTGCTGCATATGTTGCTGGGTGGTGATGGGGACCGTCTTGTTGTCTAGGGAATGGTTGTTTATGAACACGTGAATATTTATTTAGATTGGAAGTTTTAATCGCACAGTGATTTCTGGGCAAAATATGTGGTGCGCACATAAGTGTGCGTTTAATGGAAATATATGTGCGATTGGTAATCTGTTTTGGATTAGGTGTGTAGTTCCACATGTAGTTCCTCTAAGATATCTAAGCGAATTTTTTTTTATAATCTGCGAGTGCTTAAGGGGTTACGAATACCATTATTTATATATTTTAGCACAGTTTGGCCGTTTTAGAGAAGAGGAGGAAAAAGAGAGTTAGGAAAGATGTAAAATGAAGTGGAGGCATATTCCATGGATGTTGTCCGAACTAACTGTACGGTTGGATGCTGCAGAACTAGGGCAAATCCTGATTGACTTGAACTTGGCGAAGCCTAGTCGTTATAACTTTGACTACACATCAATCGTGTTGTGGTAATCATCGGATACTGGTCTTATCCATCCCCGGACTTGACATGCTAAACTAATAAGTGCGAGTGTTGATAACAAGACAAACCAGCTACACTGTAAACAGACTGGTCGGAAAGCTTGGCACGGAATACCCGGCCTACTGTCTTCAAGCAAACCTTGATGAGCTGCCTCGACATATATGGACAACAGATCATTTAGGATTCTCAAGGGTAAGTTTGATCCCTTGAACATAAATGGTGACGGATGAACCGAAAGGCCAACGGCAGCGCTCATTCCCGTAGTGGATACTGATGGTCTCGTATCCCAGGAGTATCTAATAAGTTGGAACTGGATCTCCAGATTAGCCTCGGAAAGGACTGATTTTACTGTTTACAACCCTGCAAAACGAAAAAAGGACAACGGCGTTCGTATCTGCACCGGGAATGTGAGAGCATTATGCAGGAGAGGTGCAGGTGCAAGATGCTACAAGCATACATTACTGCCATCTAGGATATACTATGGGATGGGCCAGGGAAAAAGAGGATGAAAACTTGTGACATCTACTACGGACCGTGTAATATTGAACATAAAAGCAGAAATATTGCATTTCCCTTCACTTAAAACTCATAAACGTCGCGTCGTTACTTCTTTGCATAATTTTTGAGGTCTCCGTACAATCCTTCTTGCCAGTCGTATGAATTAACATTCATTCATCTAAATAAAGTGTAAACAGGTGTACTTCCATTTAAAACATTCATCGACTATACTCCCCCTGAACAACTGCATACAAATGTCCCTTTAATGAGATCTTCAAGCGCAGTCCTCCAGTATCGCCTCAGAAAGTCCCAAAGTGCTGCCATTTACGTTCAACAAAATTATACACCTTGTACACTGATAAAGTGCTAAACTCTTGAATCCTTGTTGTCCTCCTCATCACATCCCCTAATCAGAAACTATAGAGACACTTCAAAATGAGAACATTCGCACACTGATTTATTGATTTGCTCTGCACCATCCGGCACCATAGCTTCCACAGAGCACCACACAAAAGGACTCGCAATCGGCCTCTCACACACACACACTTACACACCAAATAGAGGCAACATCGATGCGATACTTTATTCAACTCTCGGAAATCACTTTAATGGATGTTGTTTTGTTTGAATTTGCATAATTAACGGTATTCACTTTGGCAATATTGAGATTGATTAGTTGGTTTAGGTATCATCAGGATGCCATCCTGATGGTTTTATTGAGGTGGGGTTTGTGTGGGTAGATAAATTATTTAACTCTTGAAACAGCACGTTGGTGTAGTTTTTAAGTTTTTTTTTTACTATCTCTGTCTCTAATGAAGTTTTAATCTTTGCACACAAAGTTTTCCATTTGATGGTTTTAAATGGATGAAAATATTTTTATTGCAATTTTTTTATTTTTTGTTGGTTTTTCATTAACAGCTTAGCGATTAAAAATGCAGAGGACAATGGACCAACAAAACGAGATCCAGCGAGTTCGGATCTACTCTTAGAGGGTGAACAGTAAGTTATTAAACAATAAAAAAAAAATGTCCTTCAATGGTGTCCTTAATGAGTCATTTCTTTATTTGTAGACCAACGTTAGATGAAATACGAGGTTGGGGCAAAAGTTTCGATAAATTAATGAAAAGCCCAGGTGAGTTGCTTTACCAATGAAATATTGATTATAGAGTTTTACTTTAATTGGGTGAGGATATGTTGGTCTTTTGAAGGTGAAGAGGTCCTTGAATTAATGAGAAAATGTGAGAATTTAAACTTTACAATAGGAGAGGTGTATACGAGTTTGAAAAGTTCTAATCGCACACCTAATTCTTACGAAAAATACGTAGCGCACACAAAAGTGCGTTTGGTCTAAATATAGGGGGTTTTTAGAGTCATAGAACTTTTTTTTAAAACACGAAAAATTCTTTGAAATGCCCAAAATTGTGTCTTTATTATCTCACACATTTCATGGCATTTTTTGATGTTTAAAAATAATTTCTGTCATATGGCCTCCCCGACTACGCCTTATGAACGCCATCCTGTCGGTCCACTTTTTCGAGCATATCCCGTCAATAGTGCGTCAATTTATGGATTCTAAGTGATTTATCGTTGCGGATTTATCAGCATAGACCAGAGATTTGACGTACCTCCACAAAAAGTAGACCAAAGGTGTCAAACCACAAGAACGAGGTGCCCAATTCACAGGTCCATTTCTTGAGATGATTCGGTCACCAAACGTTTGGCTCAACAAAGACATGGTTGCATACTCTGTATGGCATGTTGCGCCGTCTTGTTGGAGCCATTTCTTCTCCAAATGATTTTCAATGACATAAGTAATACAAAAATCACGAATTTGCGTTCGCCATCCGCGATAATGTTCGCACCGGTTTCGCACATAAAGACAAATGGGCCGACAACGAATTCGGCATGTAAACCGTACCAACTGTGATTTTGTCGGGATGTAATGGAGTCTCAAGAGCTCAATCGAAAAACAATAATACTGCTAACATACCCGTCAAGCCAGAACCGAGCCTCATCGCTGAAGATGATTTGACGCTAAAAATCTGGTTCAACTCCCAGTGGATTCTCAGCCCATTCACCGCATTGTGGGTCCGCTGGCTTTAATTCTTGAACCAGTTGGATATTATATGGATGTATGGCAAGATCATTCCTCAAAATGTTCCGAGTAGTGGCCGGATCGATAAATTAGCGTCCTCTGTCACACTCTTTAACGGCATTAACGGCCCATACTTACGTACGTACTTATCGGGCTCCCGACCCGTGAAGAGTCTCTGCCTGAGACACTGCAGCCTTCCATCCTCTACGATCCCTGGCTCACTGCTTCCAGTTGTCTAGACCAAGCGCTCTGGCATCCGCGATGGCTTGGTCTTTGAAACTGAGGTTCTGTCTTCTTACCTTCTCGAACCTGGGGGCTGGGATTCGAAGATCCTCTTAGCTGGAGCATTATTGCCCATTCGCTCGATGTGGCCGAGCCAATGTAGTCGACGTGTTATGGCTTTTTGGACTACATCCACAGCTCATAGAGTTCGCGGTTGTATCTTCTCCCCCATTCGCCCTCCTCGCGCACAGGACCAAAAATCCGCCGAAGTATTTTTCTTTCGAAGGAGCCCAGTGTCAGCTCTCCCTTCTTGCTTATTTTCCAGCACTCGGGGACCATAAAGCAGAACTGGCAGGATAAGGGTTTTGTAGAGCACACCTTTCGTCCTTCGAGTTGGGAGTTTTGAACCCAGTTGTTTCGCCAAATCAAAGTAGCAACGGTTTCCTAGGGTAGTTCTTAGAAGGATCTCCACTAGGGTGCCCTCGTGGAGTTTAGTTAACTCCGAGGCAGGTGAACTTAACTACCTCGAAATTGTTTCTATCAATAGTGACGATTTGTTATAGGCGGTGGACAGATGCTTTTTTGCTTGTTGATAGTTGTACTTAGTCCTCATTTACTTCAAGACCAACGGATTTCGCCTTTTCTTCAATCTCCGTGAACGCTTTTATCACGGCATGTTGGGAGCGACCGATGATGTCAATATCGTCCGCATAGCACAGCAGCTGGACGGACCTGTTGTGCCTTATGTGTTAACACCTGCCCCGCGCACTATCTGCCCCAGTACGAGATTGAAGAAGTCGCATGATAGCGCGTCTCCTTTCCGAAATCCGGTGCATGTTTAGAATAGTTCGGAGGAGCTACTTTCAAACTGCACGTTGCAGCTCGTGTTTCCATCATCACGCGACACAGCCGGAATTCTAAATTCGGCCATCGCCATATAGAGCTCCTATGTAGGCTATCATACACGGCTTTGAAGTCGATGAATAGGTGGTGAGTTTCGACTTGAAATTCGTTGGTCTTTTCCAGGATTTGCCTCAGCGTGAAAATTTGGTGTATAGTCGATCTGCCGGGCCGGAAGCCACACTGGTACGTGCCGATTAGTGTGTTGCAGAACGGTTTTAGACGTTCACACAGTACGTTGGATAGGATTGTGTATGCGACATTTAGCAGGGATATGCCTCGATAGTTCTTGCAAGATATAGGACCGCCTTTATTGTAGATGGGGCATATGGAGCTGATAGTCCATTAATCGGGCATGTTTTCTTCCACCCATACTTGGTTGATGATTCGTTGCATGCTCCCTACCAAAACATCTCCACCGTATAAAAAAAAAGCTTCGCTGGTAAGCCAGCAGAGCCTGCGGCCTTGTTGTTCTTAAGTTTTTTTATAGCTTGTATAAAGTCTTGTTATAGAGTATACATATATAGACAATAGAATCTTGTAGTTGGTTTTGAAAAGTACTTTTCCAGTAATTGGACGTCAACTATAAAGAAAACAACAAACGCGGAGATTGACAGCCCCCCGACTATTACAATATTAATGCTGGCCCTGTTTAGCTAGTTGTCAGAATTTTCAGGATATCCTCTTTCTGTTTTTCAGAAAGCCTGACACTTTCTTAGTCTGCTTTTACACATAGTCTCTTAACTCACGACTCACATGAGTGCAAAAGAGAAAGAAAATTCGAAAATTTTAGAGGAAAAAAGTCTTGACTGAAGAGTCTATGTGTAAAAGCACATGTCAATGTCAAAGTAACACCTCGAAGGTTTTCAATAAAAAAAAATCAACCTGACAGATAATTTCTATACCGTAATGGTGGTATTCACCTTAAAAAATCGTTTCGGAAAATGGCAAGAAAACGAAATGAAAAGACCACTATATACTGACTCCTCTCTCAAAAGCCTTTGCAAATGGTTTGATGCTAATTTTATATAGAGGCACCCATTTTTCTAGCATCACAAACTATTTCTAAGCAGGTCTATCGAAAATTTATCCCATTTTATTGCTAACACCATACGTTTGAATTACAACTCGAAAAATATGTAAACGCACACTTATTTCACACGCAACAGCACTTGCGCACTTTAATGTGCGATAAGCCGAAAAACATGTGCGATTGTAAATATTTTCTACACACTTTTACTGAATGGCTATTTCAAAAATATTAACTACGTATTTTGTTATTTCTACCTTCATGTTACCGTTAAATCATGACTTGTTTAAGCGTTTTCCCCATAAAGTTCAAGTACATCAACGATTTGCGTGAATTTTTACCAAATCTTTACACGCATTGTGACAGCTCTTAAAACAACCAAAACTACAATCGTAAATTATATGACATTTATGAAAACAAATGATTTATTACATACCCTTCTCAAATGGGACCCTTTTACATAGAAATTCTCCATTTTTATTCCAAAAAAAAAAAAACAATGAAACCTCCCTTAGCTGTTTAGTCTGCACCTTATGCTCAAAGTCCTGCACAAAAATAACAGAAAGCAATCTCCCATCTCTGGATTCAATTACCCAGGACATTTTTGTGCATGAGTTTTACGACATTTCCATCATGCAATTTCATATCTCAACACGCAAGTGTTATTATTTTTCTTTCATATATTTGAATACTGATATGCTGCGATACAAGTCCTGACGTCATTCAACGTATGAGTCTTTCATTATTATTCATGTTCGTCCTTGAAGGGGGGAATTATTTTATTTCATTTTTTTTTCTTGAATATTTCCAAACGTCTAATTTTGCGCGGTTGTATAATTACAGGCGGTCGCAAAGTGTTTCGTGACTTTCTTCGCTGCGAATATAGCGAAGAGAATATCCTTTTTTGGTTGGCCTGCGAAGAATTGAAAAAGGAAAACAGTCCGGAAACGGTGGAAACCAAAGCACGGAAAATCTATGAAGACTACATTTCGATATTGTCACCGAAGGAGGTATCACTGGATTCGCGAGTTCGAGAGATCGTCAATCGGAATATGGTCGAACCGACAACGCACACATTCGATGAAGCTCAAATACAAATTTACACGCTAATGCATCGTGATTCCTATCCAAGGTGAGTTTTTTTTAATTTTTTTTTTATTTATTTTGGAAGTAAATGGTAAGTTTGAGGTTTTGAGAGGACTATATGGCTATGGATCTTGAAATCCAAGTCTAAGGTGTAATTCTGTGTTTCTGTTGTACAGGTTGGATTATTTTTTTTTTTTTTCGTTTATTCGAAGCTTGCACCTTGGTACTGAGACTTCTTTGAATATGATATCTGGACTGGCACAATGTCCTTGTTTTCAGCATTTTCCATCAGCTTTCGAAGTTTTTTGGAGTTTAGAAGCGACAATTTCCTATCGTGTGTTTTTTGATTGTTCCTTTGCAAAAAATCATCGTCGATCACTCAAAGTCGACCCGATATGATGCTTTCAGAGGTTGCTATATATACCTATGCTGAACTATCTTTTTTAGATGTCACAAGGGGGATAGCGAACCATCCAATCTCAATTTTGTCAAAAAGGAGGGTTTTCCTTACAAATTTTTCCTTTTTTTTCTCCAAAAGGAGGGTCAAAGGAGGTTCGATCAATATTTTCATGGCCAGTTGACATCGTCGCCATTGTTTTTCGACATTATGGTGGAATGGTATTAAACGAAGTGCTCAGTGACGCGATGGTTAGTGCGATGAACTGCCGCGCAGTAGCTCTGGGTTCAATTCGAAGCCGTAGCGACACCTAAATGATTTTTCACTGGCCCTCCTCCCGTGATGATCTGACGAATCGAGCAGTATAAATTGTCAATAATAGCTTTTCTCAACTTAGCCGTTCGGAGTCAGCATAAAACAGGAGGTCCCGCCATCGTGCAAGAAGTACACACGCATACATGAGTGGTTGTGAGAAAGCAAGGTACTGGGTACTAAAAACTCTGTTGCGCCAAAAATTTGTATTTTTATTTTTTGGTATTAAACGAAAGATTGAGGAATACGCGGTTTTACAAGTTGTTTTGTATAATCAACGTTGAAACTTCTCTTCACAGCCTAGCTTAGTTTGTCTTCGGGAAAACCGAACAAAGTTCAAACAAGCCAGATTTGACTGTAATGCCCATTCAAAGCGGGTCAAATTCCTCTATGACCAAAAGTTGAGGCAAAAATTCAACAATGTCCCAGAGGTAGTAAATACGTTTGGTCATTTGTCAAAAATATAAAAAATTCTGCCTCATCATCAGTTCCGAAGCTCATTCACAATGACATTCCAAATAATACGGCGACCTTAATTGATCATATATATGTTAGCATTACTAAGCTTAATATATTCTCTGCAGTTATCGAAACGGATCTATCTGATCATTACGCCATTTTATATGCTACAGAAGGTCTGAATAGTACAGAAACCTTTTTTGAAACGGAATTTAAACACATTAATCAGCAGAAAGTTAATGAACTTATAAAGCAAACAGACTGGCGATATCTACTTCAAGAAAACGAGGTCGAGGCACTATACAACAATTTTGTACGAGAAATGAATAAAATATACGCTGAAGCATGCAAAACGACCACAACAAAAAGAACACGTAAACATAAGCCTTGGATCACGCCAGAAATAATACCAATGTGCAAAAAAAGGGATGAGCTATATAGGAGGTGGAAAAGCAGTCCCAGATGTAAGACGTTTGAGGGTGAATACAACATTATGCATGTATGTGACACCAAAACCTCTGACCATGAGAACTGGGAACTTCAACAAAGTATTTACATAGAGGAAGCAACGGAACCTGAAGTCTACGAGATACTGTGTCAACTTAGTAGCACAAAAGGTCCTGGAGCAGACAACATAAGCCCAGTCGATCTCAAAGTGAATGCCATGTGTCTCACCCCTGTAATCACAAAGATTATAAACCTTAGTTTGTGTCAGTGTTATGTACCTAAGCTCACGAAAACGTCTATAATTCGACCAATATACAAGGGAGGAATAAAAAAAGACACGATAAATTATAGGCCAATTTCAATTCTGCCAGCAGTTGAAAAATGTTTGGAAGAGGTAGTCGTGAAACGTGTTAATTGTTTTATGTCAAAGCACAGAGTGATTCACTCAAACCAGTTTGGATTTCAAAAATGCAAGAGCACTCAATTGCTACTGGGAGAATTTACCAATGTGGTGAATGCGGGGCTAAATAAAAATCATCACGTACTTGTTCTCTTTATAGACTGCAGCAAAGAATTTGATACCTTGACACCCAAAAAACTCGTGGAAAGTGTCAACAAATTGGGACTGAGAGGATTGCTGGCAAGCTGGCTCGAAAACTACCTGACTGATAGAGTAATCCAAGTCAAGGTATCTGATACATTAAGCCAACAAAAATCAAGCAAAAACGGTGTACCACAAGGTTCCAAATTGGGTCCCATTTTATTCATTCTTTTCTCTAATGAACTGCTAAGTATATTTAAGAAATCGATTGCCTATGCCTACGCTGATGATATCGCAATCGTTGTGAGACACAAAGACTTGCATTTAGCCGTGAAGATATTGCAAGATGAATTCAACGCTGTATCTGAATGGTGTCATGATAACGGTCTAGTGATAAATGCAGAAAAAACCAAGGTAATGCATATTCGGACTCCATCAAAGCCAACCGAATCTATTGAAATCTTTCATCGCAATGATCGCTGTCCAGTACTAAGAAGCAGCAATCGAGGTAGTCAAAACCATTAAATACCTTGGAGTAACCATCGACGAGCATTTTTTGTGGCATGATCACATCAACACCCTGCGACTTCAACTTCAGAGTAAGATATTTGCAATGGTGTATCTTAAGCGGTACTCACATATGGAGGTACAAAGCAAGTGTACTACTCGTTGGCAGAGTCACGGATTAAATACGGGATTCTGGCCTGGCGAAACGCAGCAAAAACCCACCTTGATAAGATATCAAAATTACAACATCGTCTTGTTAAAATAATTAGACCTATTAACTCAACCTTCAAAGTTTTAGATGTCAAGGCGCTTTTCCAGATGACAACAATGCTTACGTATATGAAAGACCAACGATTTCTTCGACCAATAAGCCATCCACAAAACACCCGAAGACGAGTTCAAGGGATGTAAGAAGTTCCGGAAGCTTACAACACATATGGTGATAGGGAACTGCGATGCGCCGTCCCTAAATTAGTTAATTCGCTACCACAATGTTTAAAAATAATTCCAATTTTTAAAAAAAAGAAAAAAAGAGTTAAAAAACACTTGATTGAACTTTGTTTTGTGAATTAGAAAGTTAAAGAAGATTTTAACAACACTCTAGTAATTGTAACCTAATTGTTAAAAAACCGTTTCAATTTAAATCCTTTCAAAGTTAATGTATTCAATTTATGCTCAACCACCTGCAGATAAGCACTATGCTTTGCAGGTAATACATGTAAATGAAAAATCTTTTATGTGCAAATAAAATCCATTGAATTGAATTGAATTCCAGCTGTTCTCTTTTTAGACAAAGCCAATCTGCTTGTTGGGCATTTCGCAGCCAGTTCTACGTTGCCAGATCATTCTATGGGACAAATTCACTTTCGTCCTAGTACAGTTGCAAGAGTTTTATTTGATATTGACATTCATTAATCTGCTGGTCCAGTGTAAGTAAGTAAGTATACCACTTACTTACTTAAGTGGCGCTACAGTCCGGGATGAACCTGGGCCTAAACCATCATGCCTCTCCAATTAGCCCGGTCCTTAGCTAACTGCCTCCAGTTGCGCACTCCAAGTTGGTTGAGGTCGGTTTCAACTTGTGCGCGCCACTTAAGGCGAGGTCTACCTCTACTGCACCGACGTCTGACTGGGAATCGAAGACTCTGCGAGCCGGAGTCCAATGCGGAGTTTTTTGACTACGAGTATGTCGCTGTACAGCTCGTATAGTTCGTGGTTGAATCTTCGTCTTCATAGCCCGTCAACGCAAACGGGACCGAAGATTTTTCGAAGAACTTTTCCTCGAATCGACCAAGGATTTCTTCATCCGCTTTTGATACGGTCCATGCTTCAGCGCCGTAAAGCAGGACTGGGATAATCAGGGACTTATATAGGATCTCCTTAGTAGTTCGATTGAAGGCTTAACTACTAAATTGCTTTCTTAGACCGAAGAAACAGCGATTGGCAAGAGTAATTCTTCGTTTATTTCTGACGAGATGTTGTTGTCAGAGTTTATAGCGGAGACGAGGTAGACAAAGTCCCGTACTACCTCAAATTTATATCTGTCAATGGTGACGTTCTGTCCAATTCGTCGATGTTGTGTGTACTTTCGTGTAGACAGCATATACTTTGTCTTACCCTCATTTACTGATAAACCCATTTTTGCCGCTTCCTTCTCTATACAAGCAAAGGTGGCTATGACATCACGTTGAGTCCTACCAGTGATGTCAATATCGTCGACGTATGCTAGTAGTTGCACCGATTTGGCTCAGGTGGTGTTAGCTCAGGAGTTTTGCACAATCCTCTCAAGAATCAGATTAAAGAAGTCACATGACAGCACATCGCCTTGCCTAAATGCTTTTTTGGTATCGAATGTGTCGGTGAGGTTGTTTCCGAACCAGATGGTGCAGCGAGAATTCTCCTTCGTCATCCTAAACAAACGGACGAGTTTGGACGGTATACCAAAGCTAGACATGGCTCTGTATAGTTCGTCTCTATAAATGCTGTCGTATGCGGGTTTGAAATCGATGAATAGGTGGTGGGTATCGATTTGGACTTCTTGGGTTTTTTTTCCAGGATCTGCCGAAGTGTGAAGATTTGATCGATTGTGGACTTTCCTGGCCTAAAACCACACTGATAAGGGCCGATCTGGTTGTTGGTAAACGGTTTCAGGCGTTCACATATTACGGCAGGATCTTGTAGGCGATGTTGAGCAGACGTATGCCTCTGTAGTTGGCGCAGTTCAGAGGGTCTCCTTTTTTGTGGAGACAATGCTGAGGTTCCATTCTTCAGGCATGCTTTCATTTCCAGATTTGGCTTATGAGTTGGTGGATGTTACTTACAGCTTTATAAAGCTCAGCGCGAAGGCCGTCATTTCCGACGACCTTATTAAGCTTGAGATTAGATATTGCTATCCTCACTTCACTTAGGTCGGATGGTTGGTAGTTTTCGCTGTCGTTGCCAATATTAAATGGTTCGTTCTGCCTGACAGCGGAATATTGTTCGTCATCGACGTTTAACAGTCTGCAGAAGTGGTTCTTCCATATCCTCAGCATCGACTGTGTCTCAACTACGATATTTCCTTGTTCATCTCGACAGGATTCTGTTCGAGCCTTGTATCCTTGGCTTTGACGTTTTACACTTTGGTATCTCTATACCCTCGATCGCGCCCTTTTCTTGCTCTTTTTTCTTCTATCTGAAAAGCCGATGTTCTTCCCTTCTTCTTTGCCTATAGAGCTCAATGGCAGCTCTCGTCTTCACCTGCAGCTTTGCCTTGTAGGCCTCGTTCTTGTGCATCTGTCGGCATTCCTCATCAAACCAGAAGTTTCTTGCTGGTGGCCGCGAGAAACCTAGCACCGTCTTGGCGGTCTTTCGACATTAAATTTTTTCACAGTATTTCTGTTTTTTTGTGGCGTGGTGGATATCCGCGTCCTTACCTTGGCTACAACAAGGTAGTGGTCCGAGTCGATGTTAGCCCCTCGGAATGTGCGGACATCCAAAATACTGGATGCGGGTGTTTACCAAGCTTGGCGAAAGCTCGATGGAAGGATGGGCTACTACCTTCTGTCAGCTGCAGTTAAATGCAATAAATAAATATTGGTGACAAATAGAAGAAATACATCAGCAAATCGCAGAACTATTAGAAGACCCACATGCAGAAGAATACCAATTGGAGGATAAAGTAAACAGCAATATTATTGCATTATCCACAAGACTTCAAGAGTTGACAACTCATCGAATCACATCCCAAGCTACATCGACATCTGCAATAAGCAGGCCTAGCGCCACATTGAAGTTACCTAAAATCACCCTACCGGAATTCGATGGCGACTACTTAAAGTGGCCACAGTATAGTGACTTGTTCACTGAATTAGTGCATCAGCCAATCGCTAACTGCCAGAAGTTGTTCTATCTAAAGACAACTCTTACTGGGGAAGCCGAGTAACTAATTCGGCACTTCACAACCTCTGACGCCAACTATCTTGCTGCGTGGAAGGTAATCACAGAGCGGTATGAAAATACTCGGCTGTTAGTTACCGCTTTAATAAATAAGCTTATGGCCCAGCCGGCCATTCAACACGAAGGAGCTAGTCAAATCAAATCGTTGTGCACGACACTACATTGGAATGCCTATTGAGTCTGCAAAACCTCGGAATCGAGAAATCAAACTGGGATCCACTTTTAATGAATATACTTCTGAGGAAGTTGGATCGAAACACACTGAACATTTGGGAACAATCCCTCAAGAAACCGAAGGCGCTACCCAGTTTCCATGAGTTCCTTTCATTTTTGGTGACTAGATTCCAATCATTGGAGGCACTGGGTACTAAAACCTACAAACTAAATGAAGATGATACCAAACGATTGCCGCGATTATCTCTTGCAGCGAAGAAAGAGGCAGGTAGTTTGCGATGAACAGAATCATCCCATCTTCAAATGTTTCAAATTTCTGCAACTCACGCTAGTGGAAAGACTCAAGCAAGTGAAGGTGCTAAGCAGTTGCATCAATTGCTTAAGATTCGGTCATCAGACCACAAATTGTACTTCGGGACATTGCACCAAGTGCAAGCAATTTCACCACACACTGCTACACATCCAAACACCAGAGGTTCAAGAGAAATAAATGAACGCTCAAATCCCATCAATCGACAATAGAACTATCTTGTCAGCAACTAATTCAGACGATATGGCTTCGAAATATGTTTTCTTGGGAACAGCTGTGATCAATGTTCTTACACGGAATAACAATAAGTAAATCAACTTCGGCTAGTTTCTAAGCATGAATCAGTGCAAGTTTCTGGAATGGGGGATAACCCTATCCAGGTCAGTAAGAAAGTGAATCTGTGCCTTCAATCACGCGTACAAATTTACAAGTTTATGTGCTGAAAACGATAACATCCAGGCAACCCAGCCAATACGTCGATAGTAGTCAATGCCGGCTACCAAAGAATATCAAACTAGCCGATCAAACAATTAACCAACTACAAGAAGTGGATATTCTCATCGGAGCAGAACTTTATCCGGAGCTACTGTCGATAGGCCAGATAAAAATCAATAACGGAGGGCCCACGTTGCAGAACACTTTACTTGGATGGGTAGTCATTGGAAGGACTACATTTGAAGTACCATCAACGTTATTTTGTTATTTATATCTGGTGGAACGCTTTTGAAACTTGGAGGAAGCTCCAGTCGCAAGCTCCAGTCGACCCCCATTCTTACAACAATCTCGAGACGACTGGCCAGCACAGCCACAGCTGATAAAAGAAGAAGAGGTGACCGAAATTAAGAAAATGAAAACAGTCTCAGCAGCAGCGAACACAAGTATCCACTTTCTTGAGCACATCAACCATCGAAATTCCTTCCCAACAATACAAAAAATAACAGCATATGTCATAAGATTCATAAGTAACCTCAAAAGAGCATGAAGTTACAGGCTTTTGGACAACGTTCTCTCAGTACAAGAATTGAAAGCAGCCAAAACATCTACAAGAAACAGCATTTTCGGAAGAGATGAAGTCACTCAAGAAATATGGACAAGTTTCAGGAAAAAGTCGCCTCAGCTCATTGTCACCATTCCTAGATGACAAAAATATCGTTCAAGGCTTCTGATTCCTGTAGTTGTTGTTCTAGTTGCATCATAATTGGGTTACAAATGATAGTTGGGTGTTGTTGAAAAGTTTCAACACACGACAAAATGTCTGGTAACGGACTTAGGCTAATGGAATTCCCTGCAAAAGGAAATGCCACTATAACCATCACAAGGTTTCCCCATCTTGATATCCATAAAGTTATATGGCGGCCTTCAGATCAATGAACGGTCAATCAAATTGATCATTGAGCGGGACCTCCTATTTTATAACGAATCCGAACGGCTAAGTTGAGATAAGCTTTTCTTGACAATTGGTGCCTACTACTCTGATGATTTTCAGATCATCACGAGAGGAGGGACAGTGAAAAATCATTTAGGCTGGGAATTGAACCCAGACCTACTGCGCTGCAGTTCAAAGCGCCACTGAGTCCGTGGTTAACCCTTGTAGGTTAAAATTAAGCACGATTGATGTGTAGCCAACGCTATAAAGACTTTGCTTCGCCAAGTTAAAGCTAAATAGAGTTTTCCCTCGTTCTACAACATCCTATAAGCCATAAGGGGTAAAAAAGGTATTTTTAGGATTTAAATTAAAAACCTTCAGAAATGAATGTTAGATTCCAGTAAGAGTCTTCCATATGTGTCAAAACGCAGTCACAATGACACTTAAATTATTTTTTGTTACCAAATATTTTTAATTGAAATACAATTAATTAAAAAAAAAGAATCCTATATCATTTATTTCTGTATATTTTTTTATTTAATTTCGATTGGTTCTAATTTCAGATTTATAAACTCGCAACTATTTAAATCACTTGCACAACTGCCCGAAGGTGTGTCAGCATCCGGATCCATGACAGAAAGTCCGACCTAGGAGCAGCTAAGCCTTGGAAACTAAGACAATTCGAATTAATAACAAACAAAAGCAAAACCAAAAACCAAAAAAAAAATCACACAAAATCTCTCTATAACTACTACCTACTAACTATGCTAAGATTGAGTTTCAACTTAAAACAAAAATAAAATTTACAAAATAGGTACATTTCAAAAAAAAAAAAATATATATATACAAATATATAATATATAACAAACAAAATCCCATCTACTTTTAGTTAGTGATTGGCTAAAAATTAAATTTAGAATAAATCTATAAACACAAAAAGTTATCATTTAAAATTCTATAAAAAAAAACAAAGCAATATTAAATTTGTGAAAATATTAAAAATGTAACTTAAACAAAAAAAAACGGCATTTTTCTATTAACTAAAAATAAATCGAATCGAGTAGCTAAAAACCATTCTTACTTACAATCAAGATGTAAAAATAAAATCA
The DNA here is from genome assembly GCA_932526625.1 of Rhingia campestris. Lineage (NCBI taxonomy): Eukaryota > Metazoa > Arthropoda > Insecta > Diptera > Syrphidae > Rhingia > Rhingia campestris. Next base: position 12,907,939 of record OW052185.1, on the reverse strand, counting down.
CCAAATAAGCGCACCAAACAATAAACGAAATATATTTTTATCGTTTTTAAATATTAAATTAACTATAATTTTTCTAGTCAAATAAATATAAAAAACAAACGTTTAATAAAAAAAAGAAACTTGTACGCATATATAAATAAATTAATTTTACTTAGTTTTCTTTTTTTTTGTATTTTTACGTGATTGGACAGTCATATTGACTGATGTATGCATAATGATTTATTTTCTTATTTTTTTCACACAAATTTTTGTCAATTTATTTATTAAACTATTGTATAGAAAATTTTTTTAAATAATATTAATAAAAAAAAATATATTTTCCACAAGAACATAGACGTCTTGCATTTTCGCACACGGATTATAAGAGAAATTAAATTAAATTATTATTAACAATTAATGATAAATGATACACATCGAAGTATTTTTGTAAATAAATTGTTTTTTTTTTATATTTTTCTTTTCTAAATTTATTTTGTTTTAATTATTTATAATGTTGTTTTGTGTTCTCTTTTTGTATTCTTGCATTTGTTTCATTCCCGGATTCAACGACATTTCTGAATAATTGGTGCTTAGATAAAAAAAAAAACAAATTTATTAAAATTTAACAAACACACAAATTGTATGTATTTAGTCACAACTTTTTGCATTTCATACTTTTTTCTCTTTCTCTAAAAAAAAAATTACAAAAATAATTTACAAAACGAAAAACAAAAAAAATCTATCAAAAGTTAAACAAAACAAAATATAAATCTAACACTTAAACATTTAAGAAAAAAATGTTTTCTTTCAATTTGTAAAAAAAAAATGTTACATTTAAAAAAAAATACACTGCCAGATAAAAAAAAACACACATAGATAAGTTTAAAAAAAAAATTAACAAGATGAAATAAATTGTGTACGTTAAGTTAAAATGGTTATGTGAATATGTAAACTGAAAATTTTAGCCCGAAAATTGGTAGCTTCGGTAGAGGGTTACCTTGACGGATGTGTACATTTGTATGATTTGTATTATCTAATTTAATTTTGTATTATTAAGTTATTTCTACTTCCGCACAGGAGCGGGGAAAGTTGAAAGTTGTTTGTCTGATTTCATTTTTGATCACTTTAAGTGGGGTTTTTTCTATTTTTGGTCACTTGAGGCATGTTGATTTAAAAATTTGAAGGGATACTGCATTGAGTTTTAAATAACGTGTATATTAAACGTGTTTAAAGTTTAATCGCACACCGATTGAATGAGTCGGACAGGAAGCGCACAAAGGTGTGCGCATTCTTGAAATGTGTGTGCGATGGGATATTTTTGTACAATTACGTGCTTTATTGGACTTCTATATTAAGGACCGGTTAATGCTTTATAAAAATATTGATTAGGCAACGCAGGCGGTTATAAAAACATTAAAAATATCGCGACTATTCATCAACTCCAAGGAATGTACCATTAGGGTGTCCGTTATTTGTCAAAGTGTAAAAATGTTTGGTCTCACCCCCCAAAAAGTTGAGGCTTGATGCAAAAACGACTCTTCAATTTTACGCCCCTTTGACCACGCCTTCCCGTGCCGACTTAAGGTTGAAATTTTACTCAATGTAACTCATACGCCATGAAGACCTATAACGTGAATTTTTTTTTAAATCATAAAAACCATTTTATGCAACCAAAAATACAATTTGAAAAGTGTTTAAATTCCATAGCTATTATTTAAGGTAATTTTTGTACAATTAGGGAAAAGTTTTCTATGCTCGTGAACACATTGCATTACATATGCCATCTGATTTTCATCCTTTGTTATCAAGCCGTGATAATCTTCCACTAGCTTCACCGCTCTTTCCGCAGTATCATTCACGACCCTCAAATTCTTAATTTTTTTTCTTTCATCGATATAAGACTCCTCATTTTTCCATTTCTGAGGGTCCTTTTTTAAAAATAGAGGAATCTATATTGAACCGTGTAAATGAATTCATACTTCTATTTGTAATAAAAAAAATCGATCGATTTTCCTGAAAACGAAAAACATCTAGTAGTAATGTTAGTTTTAGCAAGAGTAATTATAGAAGTTCATTTAATATTTAACCTGAAAATTCTTTTATATCCTTATGTGCCATCATCAGCTTTTTCTCTGAGCAAATTTTTCCTTTTTTGTTAACGCCTTCACCATATTTGCTCTTGTATTGGTATTCAATCTCTCATCAAAAAAAGCAGAAGTTTCTTCAACAAGATACCACAAATGGTTACAAAATTTGCTAACAGCTGCCTGTGACGTTACTGTATCGTTTTCGTCGTACAGTAAAAGGTCTTGTACAAATTTTAAATCATTAACGCAAGATTCGGAGGCATTTGGGCAGTTGAACCACGCTTTAACATAAAACTTTACGATAAAAATGCAAACATCTGCTAATGCATCTTCTTGATCTGTCGGAATGTCGGAATATATGGCTCGAGACATCCATCGCGCTTGATGCATAGCTCCAGGCGGTCGAATTGTTACAGATGCTCTATCTGGACTTGTTGTTAAATGGGGCAATTTTTTTTTTTAAATACAGCTTTCAAGATCAATTCGTCGATGGCGACAAGGGAGCTAAAGCAGGGGCGGTATCGGCTAAGGTGATAGTTGATAGTTGACAATCAAAATCATCGCTTTAGCTCCACGTAAGGTGATTATCAAATTGACAATCGCTTTTTTGCTATCAATTTCATGCGACAGCTATTTAGGTGTCGCTTTCATACATTTGTGTCCTTTTCATAGGTAGAAGCTGCAGGGAAATCTTCTACACCAAATAAATTAAATAATTTAGTGATAAAAGAAAATATTGAATAAATAAAAATAAAAAACTTTAAGTGAAAGTGAAAATTCGTGAAGTGCAATGTTTACTTCATTGGAACTTTTCTACTCAAACATAGAGGAAAATGAAGAAAATAATTACAAAGATTTCCAACTGATAAGAAGAAACCTGAGGAATAAAGCATATGTCTTGAAACTTCAACAAGTTGGGGCTGATTGGACTGTATTTATTGTATTTTGTTGACATTTTAGTATGCTGAGTTGACTTACATTTTTCACAATAGGTCTGTTCCCGTACAAAATAATATTTACTGATTCTTACTGATTCTTACTGATTTTTACTGATTTTTACTTATTGCCGTTCCCGTACGCAAAAATAAGTAAAAGAGACAGCTCACGAGAGAGCAAAAAACTACCCCTCCATAAAAATCTGTAAAAAAATTTACTGCAGAAATTTCTGTTGGTAAAAATCAGTAATCTGTCAGTTGGTATCTAAAAGTGACAACTCGCTTGTTTTGACATGTGATTTATGTCATTTGTTCTTTAAAATGCATACAAAATATTTAATTTTACTGTTTTTTACTTAAACGCGTTCCCGTACTTTTTGGTAATTTTGTCTCTTTCTGAGATAATTTACCCCCACTCCAAGAAATTTGAGAATTTACTAATTTTTACTGAAAAAGTACGGGAACAGACCTAATATAAACACCGAATAAAATTGTACCTATCAGCTGCTCGGAATGACAGCGTCGGCAAGGAAGTGACGTTCCAAATCATTTTTTTGTGATCGCTTTACGCAGAGCAAAGAAGAGTTGATAATCAAAAACGACAATCAACAAAGCGACAATCAACTATCACCTTAGCCGATTCCACCCCAGCTTTCAAGATCAATTCGTCGATGGCGACAAGGGAGCTAAAGCAGGTCTCTACCAAGCTTTTTTTCCAAAAGAACACACGCTCCATTCAACCGACAAGTGTTTGAAGCCGTAGTATCGCAGCACAATGCTTTAACTTTGTCCTTCAACTCCCACTTCTCGAATGCATTGAAAACAGCTTTTGCCTGCGATTCCCCAGATGCATTATCAAGTTTTGGAATCTCAAGAATCTGCTCTATGTCGGTTCCAGTAATAATAATAATATTGGTAAGCGTTCAACAGCTTTCTCATTAACATCTTAAACCATGAAAATATGTATATAAATTTGTATACTTAAGAATAATTTTTTCACTTACTCAATGCGGGCAGTAACTTTCCATCCCAATGAACAACAAAAAATTGTTGTAGCAATTCCTTAAACTTTGCTTTTATGCTTTGAGCACGCTCAGATCTCAGTTTTTCACGTTGTTGATGGATTGAGGTCTTCGTTATTATTAAATTATCCAAGTTGTGGCCCAAAGTTTCTGCTGTAGCTTGCAATATAAAAACTGAATTTCGGGCGCTTGACCTACTCGACCTGGTTGTCTCTGATTTATAAGGAATTGCCTATCCTCTTCTATTTTCAGCATTGACAAAGCATCAGCATGGACAACATCAAAAAGATTGTCCAAATTATTTTTAATGCGTTTTCTCTATCACAAAAAACATGTCCATTTTTTTTAATTATTTTTTTGAAGATAACGCCACTCATCATATTATACTTTTAACACTTTAGATATGCAATGTTAACTTTGCTTCTTGGTATTCTGGCTTTCTCCCAAAAAATCATAACTTCACGCATCACTAAGTTCGCACTTTCACGAGTATTTAATTTTACTACTCTGATATTGTAAAAAAAAACTGACAGTACTTGTCTATTGGATGGTAATTTTGATCCAGTTATGTTGAAATCAATACCTCCAACCAAGCAGGGTTGCAAAAGTCGATACAATTGTACTGTTTTCGATACAATCGACTTTGCTTCAGTACACAAATACACTTTATATTAAATTCGATACAATTTGTGCTGCAGCTATTTTAATAGGTATTTATCATCAAAATATGTTTTAAAAAACCAAAACATCACATAATTTGCTTTGCTATCAAGTTTTTGTTTTTACGCACTGCCATACTTTCTAACGGGTTATTTTTTAGCTGGTTTGGTTTTGGCAGCACTGGTTTTGACAGCTGACGTGTGTTTAGTACCTTGTGTCACTGTCAAACAGCTTCAGTTTGGTTTGCAATTTAACCATGGATCGTCTTACAAATGAACAACGCTTGCAAATTATTGAATTTTACTATCAAAATTCGTGCTCGTTTCGAAATGTTCATCGCGCGCTGCTTCCATTTTATGATCGGCATTCTCGACCTTCTGAGCAGTCTATTCGGAAGATTGTGACCAAATTTCGCACAAAATTTCGCACCAAATTTACTTTGTTGGACATTAAACCACCAACACGTTTACGTACTGTGCGTAGTGAAGAAAATATTGCGGCCGTATCAGCTAGTGTGACAGAAGACCGCGAAATGTCGATTCGGCGCCGTTCCCAGCAGTTAGGCCTTTGTTACAGCACTACGTGGAAAATTTTGCGGAAGGATTTGGGCGTAAAGCCTTTTAAGATACAGCTGGTGCAAGAACTAAAGCCAGCCGACCTACCACAACGCCGAATTTTTGGTGAATGGGCTCTTGGAAAGCTGGCCGAGGATCCGCTTTTTTATCGAATAATTGTGTTCAGCGATGAGGCTCATTTTTGGTTGAATGGGTACGTAAATAAGCAAAATTGCCGCATTTGGAGTGAAGATCAGCCAGAAGCATTGCAACAGCTACCAATGCATCCCGAAAAAGCCACTGTTTGGTGCGGTTTATGGGCCGGCGGCATTATTGGGCCATATTTCTTCAAAGATGATGCGAATCGCAGCGTTACTGTCAATGGTGAACGCTACCGAGCGATGATAACAAACTTTTTTTTGCCCGAAATGGAAGTTCTTGACTTGCATGATATGTGGTTTCAACAAGACGGTGCCACATGCCACACAGCACGCGAAACAATGGCGCAACTGCGAGGCGAGTTTGGTGAACAGTTAATTTCACGTTTCGGGCCGGTCAATTGGCCGCCTAGATCGTGCGATTTGACACCATTAGATTATTTTTTGTGGGGGTATGTCAAGGCTAATATCTATAGGGACAAGCCCGCTTCGATTGACGCACTGGAAGCCAACATCCATGCATTCATTCGTGAGATACCGGCCGATATGTGTGAAAGAGTATGCCAAAATTGGACTCAGCGGATGGGCTACCTGAGACGCAGCCGCGGTCAACATTTGCATGAAATTATCTTTAAACATTAAATTGCAAGGTTCAAACTATTTTTTGTGTTTTTTTTTTAAAAAAGTTCTAAACCTCTTAAAAAATCACCCGCAAAAAAACAGTTAATTTACATGATTTTAAGAGAAATGTATTTAATGATTTTTACCTGTATCTATGGGATTTCGAACATTATTTTATTGTACACAAAATTATTTTTTAGGGTATGTATATCAAATAATTCAAATATTTTAGTTTCGAATTTTAAATCACTCTCAGTTTATCACGTTCCGGCAAGCGCTCTGCATCTTTAAGACAATGGGTTGGAAGGCCCTTATACACGCACAAGCTCTTTCAGTATGGGTAACTTACCCTGGTAAATGGGTGCAAGTGCCACAGGAGATCCACCAAACAGATATATTTTTATAGTTGAAAAAAAAAAAACAGATATATTTTTCGTTCGTTCGTTAAGTGGCGCTACAGTTTTACATGTCCTAGCCATCTTAGGAGTGGTTTTTCAGTGCTGAGTTAACACAGAGTTTACTAACTCCGAAATAAATTTAATCTAGAGTTAACTCATGAAGCAGTTTTTCAGTACAGAATTATATTTGACTCCGTGTGTGGTGATTTCATTTGGTAGCATTTATGATTTATCGATTTTTCTCAGTAATCACTTTATCCGCTGTTTGGTTTCCTTTTCCCTAAACAAATGAAAATGCTTTTGTCGCAAACTTGCAAGTCTTTATTTTCTTAAAACAGTTAAACTGAATATTTCATACAATTTCAAGTCGCTAAGATCTGCATTTAGTTTCTCAAAATTAAATTAAATGTCCACATATATGGAATTGAAAAAAATGTTTGTGTGGTATTTTATCGTCTGTCAAAAACATCTGATCATTTAATCCCGGGGTAAGTTCTAGATATAAATCGACTGAAAAACTGCTTTCTCGAGTTAACTCGACTTTAATCCCGAAACTAGGATCTCGGATCTCGCAGTGAAAACTGGGCCTTAAAAGTCCTTTTCAAATTTTAACGACTAAATTTTAAGACAAGAAATTAAGTAGCCATCTTCATATTTTTTTTGCATCCTTAGAATCGCACTCCATTTGGGAACGCCTTGACTTTAAAAACTTTAACTCTATTTTTTGTAAATGACGAAATAGAAAAAACGAAATCTTGATGACTGCTTAAGCAACGATTTTAAAAATTTAAACATAAAACTGATCCTGGCAAGCTATCAAGAGTTTACTCAAAACAGAAATATTACACAAAATTTTCTCAAAAATAATGAAGTTTTTTTTCTTTAAATGATCATATGACTAAAAGCTGATAAAAGAGTGGCGATTAAAGGAAGAAATGATCATAAGTTGTGACCGTTACGGCCATTATGTGCATTGAAAAACAAAACTAAGTGAGAAAGAGATTTTTTTCTTTTAAGAGAAATTAAAGGCCTGCACTTAATGATTTTTATAATTTCGTAATTCCTGCAAACATTACAATTATGCCTCGGTTATTATTTTCAGTTATAAAACGTGAAAAGTCATAGTTATTTTCTTAAAAAAAAACATATTTTCACCAGTTTTGTACCTACTTTTATTTTTGAACTAACGATATTATAATTGTATAAAATAAATAGCTCATCAAAACACCAAACAATGATCAAAATCAACCAGTACAATTTCAATACAATTTTTTTTTAACTTTCAATACAATGCTGAAAAGGCAATTTTCATCCCTGCAACCAAGTAAATGTTATTTTTATTTCTCAATGATAATGCCATATTGCTTCCAACACCTCTTTCTCAACACAAATCACAAGACTAGAAGAATTTTTTCTTTTGATAGCTAGTAGTAGCTTAGGGCAAAGAACGTTCACTACAGAGCGCTCTCCTATGCTTACGCTCTTGCTTGTTGTTTGTCAAGTCGTTACATGTTGTTACATGTGAGTTTGGATTTACCTTCGACGAGCCCTAACAAGTTTAACTTCAAAAAATATATACGTAACTGTTACATTTTTCATGAGAATTTGAAGTACCAAGTCTTGTCTCTTTTTTCACGTTGTGTGGCGTATTAGTGACATGGAGTAAAATTTCAACCTTAAGTCGTCGTTCAACCGGAGAGTCGTTTTTTCATCAAACCTCAACTTTTTGGGGGGTGAGACTTGGAAATTTTCGTAAAATAAATTTGTCCATACAAACAACGGACACCCTAATGTACCATCATTCACAAAATTTTATACTAAAGGGCTTTTTTAGAGGTATACAACTTCGAATTGAAATAAAAACTGCAAAATGTCGAACATGAAGAGGAAGAAGACCAGGAAGCTCCGTGGTCATGTCAGTCATGGACATGGTCGTATCGGCAAGCACCGCAAGCATCCTGGTGGTCGCGGTAACGCTGGTGGTATGCACCATCACCGCATTAACTTCGACAAATACCATCCTGGCTACTTCGGCAAAGTCGGTATGAGGAACTTCCACTTGAGGAAGCAACACAAATTCTGCCCTTCACTCAATTTGGACAAACTGTGGTCTCTTGTTAGTGCCGAAAAATACGCTGAATTCGTGAAGGAGAAGAGCGATAAGGCTCCAGTCGTCGATTTAGTTCAATTCGGTTACTACAAATTGCTAGGACGCGGTCACCTGCCAAATCAGCCAATCATTGTTAAGCCCAAATACTTCTCAAAGAAGGCCGATGATAAGATTAAGAAGGCTGGCGGAGCTTGCTTGTTGCGTGCTTAAGTTAATATATTCCAATGGTAGACCGGTACATTGAACATCAAAATGTACGTTGAGTAATTTTTTTAAATAAAATTAATGAGAGAAAATTAAAAAAAAAACACAAGAAATTCGTTTTAATGTCCATCAATTTGGGTTTATTGGAAGGATAATTTTATGCCATTGATGTTTAAATATGATTTCGGGCATGTGGCTGGTTCGATTAAAGCTAAGTCTAGAGGTCCAATTTTCAACCACTTTTTAGATCATTTGGGGCCTTATGTCGGCAATAACGCCACGAATGTTGGCTTCCAAATCTTCTAACGTTTCTGGTTTGTTGGCGTAGACGAGCGATGATTTAAATATGATTTCGGGCATGTGGCTGGTTCGATTAAAGCTAAGTCTAGAGGTCCAATTTTCAACCCTTTTTTCGAGAATTTGGGGCCGTATATCAGCAATAACGCCACGAATGTTGGCTTCCAAGTCCCCTAACGTTTTTGGTTTGTTGGCGTAGACGAGCGATGATTTAAATATGATTTCGGGCATGTGGCTGGTTCGAATAAAACTAAGTCTAGAGGTCCAATTTTCAACCACTTTTTAGATCATTTGGGGCCTTATGTCGGCAATAACGCCACGAATGTTGGCTTCCAAATCTTCTAACGTTTCTGGTTTGTTGGCGTAGACGAGCGATGATTTAAATATGATTTCGGGCATGTGGCTGGTTCGATTAAAGCTAAGTCTAGAGGTCCAATTTTCAACCACTTTTTAGATCATTTGGGGCCTTATGTCGGCAATAACGCCACGAATGTTGGCTTCCAAATCTTCTAACGTTTCTGGTTTGTTGGCGTAGACGAGCGATGATTTAAATATGATTTCGGGCATGTGGCTGGTTCGAATAAAGTTAAGTCTAGAGGTCCAATTTTCAACCCTTTTTTCGAGAATTTGGGGCCGTATATCAGCAATAACGCCACGAATGTTGGCTTCCAAGTCCCCTAACGTTTTTGGTTTGTTGGCGTAGACGAGCGGCTCCAAATAAAAGAAAATATCCAATGGTGTCAAATCACACGATCTTGGTGGCCAATTGACAGGTCCATTCCGTGAAATCATGCGCACATCGAATGTTTCCTTCAATAAATCGATTGTGACGTGCGCTGTGTGGCATGTAGCGCCGTCTTGTTGGAACCACATCTCTTCCACATTCATGCCATCCAGTTCGAAAACAAAATCGTCGGTTGTCATGGCTCTATACCGGTCTCCATTAACGGTAACTGACTCTCCAGAATCATTTCGGAAGAAGTATGACCCAATGACTCCACCAGCCCATAGAGCACACCAAACAGTCAGTTTTTGTGGATGTAATGGCGTCTAAATCGTCTCATGTGGATTCTCTTCACTCCAAATGCGGCCATTTTGCTTGTTGACGTAGCCATTCAACCAAAAATGAGCCTCATCACTGAACAAATTTTCCGATGAAAATCAGCATCGAGATCAATCGCATTTTCGGCCCATACAACAAAATCACGACGCATTGCATGGTCTCGCGGCTTTAATTCTTGCACAAGCTGGATCTTGTAAGGTCGTAATCCAAGATCTTTGCGCAAAATCTTCCATAAAGTTGATGGACAAAGCTCCATTTGCTGTGCAAGGTGGCGAATCGATTTATTCGGGTCCTCTTCAACACTTTGCTCTACAGAGGCAATTGTTTCTTCGGTGCGCATTGTTTGACGTCTCTGCGGATGCGTATTATCACATAGAGAAAACGTAGTGCGAAAACGATCCTTCGTTAACCGAATTAATTGCTCTAAAGGACGATTATGTCGACCATAAAATGGACGGAGCTTGCGGTAAACTTCGCGAACTGAACCATTATTTTCGAAATAAATTTGCACTATTTGCAAGCGTTGTTCATTTGTCAACAATTTCATGATAAAATGGCAAACCAAACTGAACATAAATGACATTAGAGTTGCCCGATTTGACCACAAGATGTCAGTTTTATCTCTATTCGAAAAAACACCCGATAGCTGACAGTTCCATTTAGAAGAATTCGGATTATTTATAAATAATCTGCCCTAGCGAGGTATTCGTCGGAGCGGAAAATTTTCCGCAACGCATAATTCGTCGGAGATTCAAATTCCATTCGAGGTATTTGCCATCGGAGAGAAATACTACACAAATGCGACGACGAAGCTCGTGCTGTTTAGGGGTGGTTTTTTCCATTGAGCTCGCCCTGTAAACACAAATTCAAACGATTAGTACGAAATTTACTTAAATAAATAGTTTTATATAATTACATACATTTTTCTATTACTCCACTTCACTTCGTAAACAAATTCCGCGACGAATTTGTGTCGGAGGAAATCGGAAAAAGAATTGCACTTAGCTGTCAAAAATTGAACAAAAAATGCTCCTGAACGTACTTCAACGCAATTCGCTGGTATGCGTTACGAAATGTCGGAGAAATATTCCGAACAGCTTTTCGGAAGAATACCTCGAAGCAAAAATCATCGGAATCGTACAAAATCGGAGAATTTTCCGCTCCGACGGATACCTCGCTAGGGCCGAATATAGAGAACTTCGGTATGAACAATATTTTTCGTCATATTTTAGTGTGGTCCTAGGCAAGGCAACATATAATTGTCCGTGGGAAAGACAGAATTATGCCAAATTTATTCCGACACGTTGAAAAGTTTGCCCCACCCTTTATTCATAGTGACTGTCACTTTGATACCTTCACAGAAATTTGTATCTTTTAAAACTAAAATGGTCAATCTGTGGGTATCATTGGGACACGAAGTATTAGCACCGTTTGCCCAACTGTTGGCCCAGTCAAAACCATAGCTACTTTGACATTAGGTCCGTTCGGCTACTCATGACGGACGACCACTTCCGTAACTGTGCGAACACATGCAATTTGTATTGTACGACCATAATAGCTTTTGGCTTCGATTCGTTCAGTTTTCGTTCACTTTTGCTCACTTACGAAAAAGCGAATTCATTCGCTCTTTCTCTTTCTTTTGTTCATTGGACATTTTACTTCAACAGCTGTGTACATTTAAATTTGTAAGCAACGACATTTTGTTTTTTAATCGCTTCCATACACAAACGTCTATTTTAGGCAACTTGAGTAATTGACAGTACTGAAGAAAACTTAACGTAGAATTTTGACTTAAATTAAATTTGAATAAGCTTTGATGTGTAACAAAATGAACGAAGAAAAAATGTCAAGGAATGACAACTCAGGAGTTTGTCAGAAACATTATTTTCTGGTTTCTGACAAACTCCTGAGTTGTCATTCATTCAGAAAACCTTATTTTCTGGTTTCTGACAAACTCCTGAGTTGTCATTCCTTGACATTTTTTCTTTAGGTCCGTTCCCGTACTTTTGCAGTAAAAATTAGTAAATTCTCAAATTTCTTGGAGTGGGGGTAAATTATCTCAGAATGAGACAAAATTACCAAAAAGTACGATAACGCGTTTAAGTAAAAAACAGTAAAATTGTATATTTTGTATGTCTTTGAAAGCACAAATGACACAAAACACCTGTCAAAACAAGCGAGTTGTCACTTTAAGATACCAACTGACAGTTTATTGCTTTTTACCAACAGAAATTTCTGCAGTAAATTTTTTTACAGATTTTTTATGGAGGGGTAGTTTTTTGCTCTCTCGTGAGCTCTCTCTTTTACTTATTTATGCGTACGGGAACGGCTGTAGGTAAAAATCAGTAAAAATCAGTAAGAATCAGTAAATATTATTTTGTACGGGAACAGACCTATTGTTTGTTTTATTCCAAATATACGCGAAAATATGTATGTTCTGTAGATTTATCTTAATATTTGAGTTCGTAAAAATAATTTTTGAAGTTTTTTTTAAGCAGAACACTAAAGTGGAGGAATGTTTTTGTTTGACGTCACTTCAAAATCTGACGTTTTTAATATATCTTTGCGAAAGCGTACGGGTACCTTTCGTTGAAATGAGAGAATTCTCTCTTGAAAATGGAGAGTACGGACCTATTGTGGGAACGGACCTATTGTTTCTGAGAAATTTCACTTGACGTCTGGTTCCGCTCCATTATTTTAGTGGTCTAAGCTTCGTAATAAAAAATGTGGGGATTGCTCAAAAAGATTGAATCAATTTCAAATTTCTTGGAGATAGTACCACGTCTTCTTGATCCACGACGGTATCAATGGCAAGATGGTTTACGCTTCCGCCTGGTAGTTCAGCCATTATTTTGGCGTTCATGACACCAATCCTTATATTTTAGCATATATTCAGCATAAATTGGCTCTCTGATCCATATTGGCCACAGCCGAATACACTTCTTCTGTGGTTCGCCATCCAAGATGACGAAAGGTATATCAAGTTTTGGTAAACGCCACAACAGGACGCACATCTTATGCCGTCGTTGTGGCCGCAGCTCCTACCACATCCAGAAGTCTACTTGCTCGCAATGTGGATACCCAGCCGCCAAGTTGCGTTCATACAACTGGTCCGTCAAGGCTAAGAGGAGGAAGACCACTGGAACTGGCCGCATGCGTTTCTTGAAGGTTGTGCGAAGGCGTTTCCGCAACGGATTCCGTGAGGGAACCCAAGCTAAGCCAAAAAAGGCAACATAGAGATATGAACTTAAACTTTTTGCAACAACAACAACACCTTTTAAGATCAGGTCTTCAATATTGGAAACAATTTGAGAAAGGTCTTCATCAACGGCATTTGTTTGTCTGATTCAGGCACTTTTCCGTAAGTAATCAGAAAGTGCAGGGCCTTGGTTCAAATCCCAACAAGTTTCAAATTTTGTTCACTGCTCCATGTCGAATGTCTGACAAGCGTCCAAGAGTTACATTGTCAGAGAAGCTTTTCAAATTAGCTGTTCGAATTCGAGTCCTCTTCTTTGTCCTGGTCCTCTTCTTTGTGGTTAAAATACACCAAAATGAATGGTAAAGCTAGGTTTTAGGCCCTGTATGGGCCAATCATGTCAGATTTTTCATTTTCTTTCTTTTCATTCGATTTTCCGTACCAATTTTGTCGAGAACCGATATCGCTGTGTTAAAGCGGAGGAGCTCATGAACATTGTCAACTCTAATGAATTGATGTACATATGTATTATTGGGGTAGTAAGCCTTGAAGGTCAGACTATTGTCGTTAGCCATCGCCCTTGGAAGGTGCCTTTGGATCACCTTAACTATTCTATTCAACTGATACCAATGTTGCGATAATGATTTGTGTGCTTGGAATCAGTCCTCTTCCATACCCCCCGAAGCCAGTCAGTATAGAAACGGCATTGTTGCATTGAGACACCGAGTTACACTCATGTAGGACAGCTACATTGAACCACCCGGGGCAGTCAAGCCCTTACTCTTGGAACGTGCCTTCGGATCGCCATAACTATTCTATTCAACTGAACCCTGTTGTAAAGGGCCTTGTTGCGATAGAATGTTATGTACTTGGATCCTAGCATTCAGTGCAGTCCTGGATACTTTCATAGACACTGTGAGACGGTATGTTTCTATGAAGAATGGTGCTACATTGATCCACATAGGACAGCCATAAGCGATGCAAATTGGCCTTATAAGAGCCATGTAGCATATAACTTTTCATCTTTAATTCGAGTTGACGGCTTTGAGAAAATCTCCTTGTCAAAGCCGCCTTGTGCCTAACCAGACAAGCATCTACGAATTTGTTGAAATATAGAAATTAGTGAAGCTAGATGTCGGTGCAGTGACCTAGTGGTTAGTGCATTGGAATACTGAGTCCCTGGTTAAAATCCCGACATTGACAAAACCATTTGCAAAAGTCTGACAGCTTTTCAAAACTTGCCGTAAGGCTTCGGCTTTAAACTAAAAATCCTCTTCTTTGTGGAGAAAATAATATCTTCGCACACACAAATGAAGTGAAATGGAAGGTTTGAGGGGCTGTATGGGTAGCTCACCGGCAATATTATTTCGAGGGAAATTTTTTCCATTGATCGTGTAATGATCTCATTCATCTGGACTAAACGTCGCCCAATTTCTTGAATCGTCATGTTTCCAGTGGTTTCCGAGTTCTCTTTTTACAACTCTGGAGAAGCGCGGGCAGTTTATCCTCCCGTAGTCGAAAAAACGCACCTTTTACGTACTCCTTCAGCTGAGTTTGCTCATTTGGAATCCTGAATATGGGAGCGTGTCTGAAGTGGGCAATTCCGCTTCCACTTCCAATTTCTTGGTTCGTCATGTTTCCGATGGTTTCCGGGTTCTCTTTTGAAAACTCTTGAGAAGCGCGGGCAGTTAATCCTCCCGTAGTCGAAAAAACGCACCTTTTACGTACTCCTTGAGCTGAGTTTGCTCATTTGGAATCCTGAATATGGGAGCGTGTCCGAAGTGGGCACTTCCACTTCCACTTCCAATTTCTTGGTTCGTCATGTTTCCAATGGTTTCCAGGTTCTCTTTTGACAACTCTGGAGCAGGGATGGAAAATGCCATTTTCGATTTGTACTGAAAACTGTTGTAATATTGTACTGAAATGGAGCCAATTGTATTGAAAACAATTTTTCGTATAAAAATAAAGAGAATTCAAACTTTTTTATTTTCAAAAACATAACAAAAAATTAATTAACAAAACAATAACATAACAACAAAACTATACATATACCTACCTACAAAAAAAAAATGTTTATAAATTATTCTATTAGCTCTTCAGGCTTAATATTATCATTTTGCACATTGGTATTCAAAATATTGCCTTTTACTTGAAACTCATGACAGGATGAGTTTCTAATCAAATTTTCAGTTTCTATTAAAGCCGAGCAAGTTTCGACTTGAAGTCGGTTTCGACATTTGGATTTTATTAATGTTTGGTAAGAAAAAATCCTTTCGACATTTGCTGATGAGTGTGGAATAGAAAGGACGACTTGAGCAATTCTATAAATATTATAAAACATCAGCTCATAACACTCGTTTTTAATTTAATTAACTTCAGCCCAAAATTCTGAAATTGAATAATTTTTAAATTTTTGAATTTTTTCGCAGTCGGCAAGTGCTCTATATTCATTGTTAATTTTTTGAATATTTTTTTTTTCGTTAGGAAAAAAATTCAAAAACAAATGTCAATATTGAATTAAATTTTCCTGATACAACTGCTTCTGGTGTAAAATATTCCATTGGATTTAGAAAGAGATTTTGAATATTGATTCGTTTCCTTATGTCTTCCAAAAAGTTAATATAATTTTTTTTTTTACGTTTTCTTTAAAATTTAAGACTTCTTGATTATTTAAATTGTTTTCTAAGGAAAAAGTTTCTGCTAAATCGCCGCAGTATACATTTTCCAGAGAAATATTATTCTCTTTTAAATCAGCCTGAAATATGTCCTGCTCGTCGATAAATTTTTTTAACATAAAATTCCTGCAAAGTTGCTTGAATAACGTTTTAACTCTAGGAATAATTATATGGATTCTTGCATCTTCCGACTGCATTTCTAAATTTTATTTGTTGATCATGTCCAAGACATATGAAAGGAAATAAAAATAAAGTTTTGTTATGCTATTGAGATAAGTGGAAATAAAATTTAATTTTCTTTTGTATTATGGGTTTCAAAGTCAGCCAAATTAAAATAATGTTGAAGCGCGTCCCATTGTTCGATTATTCGATCAATTGCAGCCTATTTAAGAATGATATATATAAGTTACGACATCATAGTAATTTTTGTCTAAGATTCAGTATCAATTTAAGAAACTTTTGTTATACCTGACGGGAAAGCCATCGCGTTGCGTTATAGCTAAGAATAACGTGAAGCTCTGTTCCAAAATATTCTTGAATTTTTTTTAAAATCTTGCCTCCTTGAAGCGCTGTTGCAAAAATGATGGCATATTGCTCGAATTATACTGTCGATTGTAGCTGGGAGTTCAACAGATGCAGCTTTTGAAGACAAGTTCAAATTATGACAGATGCAACCATTAACAATGAGACTAGGGACAACTTCTTTAATTTTGGCTTGAACGGTATTTTTCTTTCCATTCAGGCTGAAAATGCACCTCATATTTCTTTTTTTTTGTTGGAACCTCTTTTGAACAGGAGGGAACACTTTTGGGAAGTTATATTTTGTTATTGCTAGCACTTTCCCAATCTACACAAACTACTTACTCATCAACAGATTCTTCTTCTTCTTCTTGGGTCGCGAAAAGTAGAATCCAGTCAACGTAAATTAATTTTATTTTTTATTTTTGGAAGAATACAGATACAGAGAAAGATAAATTGTATCGAATTAAGGCGAAATGTACTTTTGTACTCAAGCAAACTCATTTGTATCGAATTCGATACAATTGTATCGACTTTTCCATCCCTGCTCTGGAGAGGCGCGGACAGTTTATCCTCCCGTAGTCGGAAAAACGCACCTTTTACGTACTCCTTCAGCTGAGTTTGCTCGTTTAGAATCGTGAATACGGGAGCGTGTCTGAAGTGGGCACTTTCGTACTACAATGCTCGTACACAGTTTCGCGCATGTTCGTTATTATTATGTATGGAATATGAACACTGGATTCTCCCAAGGCTCCGCCCAAGGCTGATCGGGAGGTCAATCTTTCAGCAACTCAAATCTGTCTGAATTTGATGGCCTGGTTTATGTTGATTTCATTGGCAAAGGATTGCGACTTCAGTCAAACCCACAAAAAAAGTGTCACGGGTCAAGTTGCACTATCTTGGTGGCTAATTCACGGCATCCCCGCGACAGATACCCCTACCTCACATAGTTCATGGAGGATTTCCATTAAAGCGTTTGCATCGTTCCAAGAATTGGTTACCATTGGCACGAGCACGACGCTACCGTTCTGCTAGGTACATGCCATCCACGACCATATAGCTCAAGAAATTGATTATCATTGGCACGACGCCACAATTTGGCGGAACCCCATGTCGTCCACGTCCATATAGCTCGAGAAATTGTTTCTCATTGAGATATGGCTTTCGCAGTTCACGTTGACGCCTCCTTCGCGGTCGGTCCAAAAACCGCAACAAAAAGAAACTTTTTGTGGATGCATTTTCACCTAGAACTTGTTAACATAGCCATTCATCCAAAAATGAGCAACGTCGCTAAAGGTGATTTTTTGGCCAAAATTGGTGACCTCTTCCTTAGTCTCCGAAGCCTAGTAATTATAGAAACGGCATTGTCTATGCTCCTCAGCTTCAAGTTTCTGCGGCAGCTAAATCTTGTACGGATGAATGTCCAAGTTCCGATGCAAAAATTTGCGAAGTTAAGGTCTGCGAAAGACCAAATATTTGTACATTCGTATTATATCACTGACAGTGGCGATGTTTCTGGTCGACCTGGCGTTCCTTTGACGTACGATTGTTGGCTGATTACATACCCAGCCGGTTGTATCCAATTTGGGCTATCAAAAGTTGGAAAGTCGACTTTGAAGGGCACCTTTGTTTATATAATATTCTAATCGCACATAGATTCAATAATTCGGACCGAAAGCGCACAAAGGTGTGCGCAAGCTAGAAATATGTGTGCGTTAGGATATTTTTGTAAAATTACGTGTCATAGGAGGTTTCTATAAAATTGCTCCATATGTAGTTAAATGAAATCTACTACTTTTGTATGGAATTGAAGGCTAAATCGTCGGTTCAAAGGTAAAACTCACTAACTAACAAAATAGACAAAAGGAGATATTTTGATTTAAAGACAGTTCTGGGCCTCAAAATTCCAATTCTGCAGATATGAAGTTGATTTTTATTCTTTGCTTATTATTTACCTGTACGTAATTGATGTCAAAGTTTTTATGTACAAAAAATAGTTAATTTCGGTGATTTTAAAAGAAATGCACTTAATGACTTTTACCTGTGTGGGGTTTCGAACAGTATTGTATTTAATGAGAAAACAAAATGTGTTTTTTTAGGAATAATAGATTTATTTCAAATAAATAAGGAAAATGTAACATTTTTCCAACCAAAATTCTTTAATTTTCATATTCTGAACCACTCTCATTTTGATCAGGTTCCGGCAAGCGCTCTGCCTCTTTTAAACAATGGGTCGGAAGGCCCTTATACCACGGGACAAGTTCTTCTGGTATATGCCCTGCTTCGGCGAGTTTTACCAAATCCGTTTTTTTTGTTGTTTTGATATAGGTAACTCACCCTGGTAAGCGGGTGTAAGGACCACAGGAGATCTCCTTTTCCGACCTTTCCCCCAAACAGCTATCCTTTTATAGTTGGAACTGTGATCATACCTATATTGTACAATCCCGACAGAATCCTTTTCAAATTTCAACGACTTGATTTTTAGCCAAGAAACTTTGTTGCCATCTTGATCCTTTATGCGGTTCCTTATTGTTAATGAGGCTAATTTTTGCAGATCATAAAAATCACTGTATTTTAGAAGATGAACTCCGTGTGGCTTTTTAATTTGACTTTTTCCTTTGGCACGGGTAGAACGCGCAGACATAAATATTTCGACCCAGTCAGACATTTGAAAAGCAGTTCTATTTTTTTTTTGCGCTTTCAATTGCAGAATGCATAGAATCGCACTCTGTGAATGACCCGACTCTAAAAACTTTAGCTCTATTTTTTGTAAATGAGCTATATTTTCAACTGCCTAGAGCAATATAGCTGCCACTTGCTGGTTTCTATTTTGTCCACCACAGGTGTCACAAAACAATGATATCTCCGTGATTGTTGTTGGCAAAGATTTTAAAAACTTGAACAATATTGATCCAATTTCATTGCTACCTCTCTTACTATGAAGTTCATTCCACGTAAAACAATGACCTTCCCCGTTTGCCAAATAAACTGTTAAATTGTAGACGCATATTTTTCGTGAATAATAGAAGAGAGACACACCAGAAAACGGTAGCTGCAGAACACTCTCTAAATCAAACGTCAATGTTAAAAATGAAGGCTCATTACTGGATCTTTCTTTATCTTTAGCCTTTTCTCCTTGACATTCAACTTTTCTTTTAATGTGGAGAGAATAGTTTAATTCCATCTCTTTTTGCTTCTCTGGGTCAGATGTTTCATATTTGGAGCATGTAGAGCATTGGTCCTTTTTGGGCTTAAAAAATGAAAAATTATAATTGTCGCAAAATATTTTCCGGTATGTACATTCTTTAACATCAACCTTTCCCTCGTTCATAAATAGCTCTTTGTATAGATCATACATTTTAAGTATTGATAACTTACTTTCTAGGTATAGTTTTTAGCTTGATTGCCTAACATAATGTGATTCCATTACGGGAAAATTCTCAATGTGTTTTTTTATTAAACTTAGAGTCTTCATCACTAGTCTTATTACCTGGCGTTTTTCTTCCACGAGAAACAAACCCACCAAAGCAGCCAGTACTACTTACATTTTTAACAGCGGTATTAATTGGTCCATTTGAAATACATAATGTTTTTTCCAAAAATTTTGCGCACACTCTGTGCTTTCGACCGTTATTTTCTAGATAGTATGACTTTGATAAGCTCCGAGCACCGATATCAGTCCTTTTCTTTTTTCGGCGTTTGGGTTCCATTGTTATTACGTACTTAATAAGAAAATCCTTTTGTCGTTTATAGCACGTTAACGCCCAATAAGATTTGCAGATATCAATTCTATCTGCTTCTGTAAAATGGAGTGTACATTTGAACCTGC
Organism: Rhingia campestris; assembly: GCA_932526625.1. Lineage (NCBI taxonomy): Eukaryota > Metazoa > Arthropoda > Insecta > Diptera > Syrphidae > Rhingia > Rhingia campestris. Next base: position 12,887,632 of record OW052185.1, on the reverse strand, counting down.
AATTTGTACAGTCATCTTGCTTGGGAGTATTAGGTGCGCAAGTTTTCTTTCTGTTGGCATAAGCAATACATTTTGATCGTTTAGACTTCGTAATGTTTACTTTCCAATTTTCTGGATTTCTCTTTCTTCGTCGCGTCAAATTAGTAGCTATATTCTGGTCCACATAGTCCGAGAAATTAGAAATCGAAAACGTAGATCTAGAAGGCGAAGGCTTAAAGTTTGGATCATTTTGCGTTGATACACTAAAGTCTTCCTCATCATTCGTTTCAATTGGATAGTCTACGAGTTTAATTGAGCTATTTGGAAGCTATAACATCAAAACGATAAAATATAAAATTAAAAATATTCTTTTATGTATACACACGTTTTGGATTCGTCGTTTCAAACCGACAGCTTCTACAAATCCTCTAGGTTCGCTGTGGAGAACATTAGCCATAACACTTTGTGTGGAATTTATTTGCCTTGGGAAAACGTTTTTGCGCGATTTAATTTTAGCAACGATTTAGAAGTTTAACATTTGATTCACTTTGGCAGCTGACAAAAGAATGAACGCAAAATAGAAACTTTTCGCGAGAATAATGGCGTTATTTCCGTTAGACGTTGAAATCTTAATAAGCTGACAAAAGAATGAGCGAGAAAAACAAAATATTATCAAAAATAGTGACCGTTACGACCACTGATGTTGCATTGAAAAGAAAACAAGAAGATAATGATTTTTTCCTCTGAAGAGAAATTAAGTGCCTGCACTTTCATGTTGGACTTCTTTATCGTTTAAGATTTGTTTGTGCTTCAAAAAAATAGCGATAAAGTTATGTAGGGGGTGCTACCAAATGAATATAATTAATCAAGTTAGATCCTAAGATCCTAAAAAAAATTGTAAATGTCTAGCAATGTAAGGAAACATTGCTAGACATTTAAATTTTTTTTTAAATCCAAGGCAGATCCATAAATGACTTATGTGCTTAGTGATGTTTTCATATATCGATCAAACAATTTCAAAACACACAGAGGTATGGTGTGAATACCCCAAAACAGTTTATCTATGTGAGATTTCTTTCGTTCACGTGGTTTTGGATTATCCACAATATAAGATTTGGGTCTTGAAAGCTATTGATTAATGTAGGTAAATACCTTCAAGCATCTTAGCCATTTAAGGAAATGACTTCATCATTCAGTATCCGGGATATAAATTTTGGCCGTTGAAAGCTATTGATCCATATAGGTAAATGCTTTAGAGCACCTTAGCCATTTATGGAGATGACTTCATCATTCAGTCTATTGAAGTCAGAGCTCAATTCCTTCATATTAGCTTTGTTTAATGAAGATAAACATAGAACAGAACTGGACAGAAGACCACAACTTAGACCCGGTTTTTTAGTGCTGAGTTAACTCTGAGTTAATCCGAGTTAAACCCGTGGAATAAATTTGATCTGGAGGAAACTCATGAAGTAGGATTCAGTTCAGGATTAAATTTGAGTCATTGTGTGATGATTTAATTTGGTAGCACTCATGATTAATCGATTTTGGTGTCAAAAAGTTATCGAAATATAGAGAATCTGCAACAACTGAGTTATCAGCTGTTTGGTATCCCTTTCCCCAAATGCTTTTGTCGCGATCTTACAAGACTTTTTTTTTTAAACATTCAGTCAAACCTAATATTTCGAGTCGTTGAGATCTGAATGTAAATTTATCGTATACGTATTTAGTTTCTAAAATTTCTTAGAATTAGGAGGTCTTTTCTGTTATTTCTTGTAATTTTCTGTGCAACTCATACTGATAAAACAAAGAAATTCGTGACCTCAAATATTTAAACCATCCTAAGGGCCACCGTCACCAACGCATTTATTCAACAAAGCAGTGATTAGCTATCTGAAATCAGCCAGAAAATCCCTGGATAGTTGAATAAAGTCCGCCTAAAACCATCAACTTCTCACAACAAGCTCTGTCAATATTTCGTTTACTTACTGACCAACAAACTTCTTCTAAAAAACTTTTTAAAAAAACATAATTTCACACCAAAAACAGAAAAAAAAAACAAAACAAACCAAAAATATTTTAGAAAATAAGTTCCAATTTAAAGTAAAACCAAACAAAATGTGAAAAAGTATTCAAATTCGAAAAATAAAACAGAAAAACTTAACAAAAAATAAACCTATATATATATAAATATAATTATGTGTATAGATGTCGTGTTTAATATGTAAACTTTATTACATTTCATAAGTGACACAAACAAAAATTAAAAAAAAATATAGTAATCCATAATTCACGTGATACTTAAGAAATTAATAATACTATTAATATAGAACAAAAAAAAACTGTTTAAATAAAATATAAACAAAACAAAAATAATAATCGTAGTTTTCTTGTTGATTAACTTTTAAGTTGCCCTTTAAGTGTTGACAGTTAAGTTGTTTTTATATGTTTTACAAAAAAAAAAGAAGATAAATGCAAATAAAAAATTTAAAAAAAAAACTTTTAAACTTTTATACATCCCTTAAATATAAACATATTTATAAGAGTAACAAAACACAACAACAATTGTAAAATAAAAATCACAAAAAAAATTAAAACAACATACTGCAATAATCGCGAATAAAAATAATAAAAATAAAAAGTAACCAACTTTTAAACAAATCTCTTAAGTTCTGACAATGTATAGAAAAAGTAAAAAAAAAACTAAACTTTTAATTATGTAAATCACAAATTGTTAAATTTATATACATACATTATTTATTTAAAAGAAACACAAAAAAAACAAAAAAAAAACTTGAATACCATATAACGATTGTAGTTATTAAAAAAAAAACAAAAAAAATAAAACCTTACATGTTCTAGGATTGTAAAATGATGTTAAGTAATAAAACAAAAAAAAAATAATATAAGTAGGCAAACCAAATAAAAATAATTATTTAAGAGAAACAAAATTAATATTTTGAAAAAAAAAAAAAAAACAAAATTATACAAAGTATATCGTTTCACTAAATTTTAACTTAAAAAGAAAAAAAAAAACTTAAATAATAATGAAAACAACACAACAAAGAAAATCCACAAAGCACAAACGTATTATAGAAATCTTAATGAATAAGTTTTCATTTTTAATTTAAAAACCAACAAGAAAAAAAATAAAAAAAAACACAAAATAATGTAAAAGAAACGTTACAAAGTTAAAGGGAACTCAAATAACTAAATTTAACAAAACAACATAAAATGCAACATAATATTGATAAAAAAAAATAACTTCGACCATTTATATATATGAAGATGATACTATATAAAAATGATTAATAGTATAAATAAAGAGAAAAATAATTAATTTAATTTAATATTGGTGTTGGATCAATTATTTGTTATTTATAAGTTATAACAGGTATTCCTATGCGACGAAACTAAATAAGTGCTAAGTTCCACCATTCTGATACCAAGTACTCGTCGTTTTGATACCATCTATACGCAGTGGCATTTATTTAAAATGGCGATGAGATGTTTAAAAGATCGAAAATTTTATCGAACAGCGATTTGTTTTGTACTTAACAAGGCGAAGGCTAAGAATTCGCATATTCCCATGGCAGACGGGCTAGAGTTCCTTTCATTCCCACCTCCTATCTGCTACAACAGTTAAGGTCATCAGAATACCCTGTCTTTTTAGAGTACGTGACCTATTGTCATATTGAGGAGTGTCCTCTTACTAAGGCACTCACCCTCAGGCGGCAGCGGAGGAATTCCTTAGATGGAGTCAACGGTGGCGCCTACAGCTCCAGTTTGATCAAACTGGCAGTGTAATAAATGAGTAATGAGCTACTTTGACATATTTGAACACCAGGTCTATAGGGATTTCCAATACTGAGCCAGGGTATTGGAAAAGATTTGGTGGCGGAGGAGCCCTCATGGGTCGACGGCAGCGCTCATAACCCAAAAATGGGCTACTGACATCGGTATTTTTTCCGGCCCGCTGTCCTAGGGTCAAAACAAGGGCCTGGCCCTCCAGGTTGGGGGTTGTGCTTTGGGTTAACTACCCATCCACGGAAAAAAAATATTGTTACGAAGCAACCAATAGCCTCGGAAAGAACTGATATTATTGTTGACGACCATGCTAAACGAAAAAAGGACAACGACGTTCGTATCTGCACCTGGAGCGGGAGAACATTTAAAAGGAGAGGTGCAGGCGAACAACTAGCGGAAGCCCTAAACAGCTACAAAGCAGACATTACTACCATCCAGGAAATACGATGGGATGGGCCGGGCAAAAAGAGGATGAAAAACTGTGACATCTACTATGGACCGTGTTATAGTGAGCAGAAACAGCGACTATTTGGATGCCGACTTAGGCAAGAAGTCTTATGTTCCCAAGGCAATAGCGAACGCATAGTAACAATCCGCATCAAGGTCAAATTCGCCAACATAAGCCTTATATGCGTTCACGCTCCGACGGAAGAAAAAGATGATATAGCTAAGGATTGCTTCTACGAGCTCCTCGACAAAACCTATGAGCGACTGCCAAAGTACGATGTTAAAATCGTGCTGGGAGAGTTCAACGCAAAGGTAGGAAGAGAAGACATCTTTAGCAGTACTGTCGGAAAATATAGCCTACACGACAACACGTCTGGTAACGGACTTAATCTAATTGACTTCGCTACGGAACGAAATGGCCACTATAGCCAGCACACGGTTTCCTCACCACGATATCCACAAGGGGACATGGCGGTCTCCAGAAGAACGAACAGTCAACCAAATTGATCACATTGCGATAGACAAGAGGCACGCATCCAGTATTTTGGATGTCCGAACATTCCGAGGGACTAACATCGACTGGGACCACTACATTGTTGTAGCCAAGGTAAGGATGCGGATATCCACCACGTCACAAAAAACAGAAATACTGTAAAAAAAATTAATGTCGAAAGACTGCAATCCAGAGACCGCCAAGACCTTCGCGCAAAGCGTATCCCTTAACCTCTCGACTCACAACACACCACCAGCATCGAAGAACAATGGCAACGATGCCAACAAGCCATTAGATCAGCCGCAACTGATGTGCTAGGTTTCTCCCGACCACCAGCAAGAAACCCCTGGTTTGATGAGGAATGCCGAGAGATGCTCGAAGCCAAGAAGTAGGCCTACAAGGCTAAGCTGCAGGTGAACACGAGAGCTGCCATTGAGCTCTATAGGCAAAGAAGAAGGGAAGAACATCGGCTGTTCACAAAAAAGAAAAAAGAGCAAGAAAAGCGCGCGATCGAGGATATAGAGAGGTGCCACTCCAGGAACGATGTTCGCAAGTTTTACCAAAGTGTAAAACGTCAAAGCCAAGGATACAAGGCTCGAACAGAATCCTGTCGAGATGAACAAGGAAATATTGTAGTTGAGACACAGTCGATGCTGAGGATATGGAAGAACCACTTCTGCAGACTGTTAAACGGCGATGACGAACAACATTCCGCTGTCAGGCAGAACGAACCATTTAATATTGGCGACGACAGCGAAAACTGCCAACCACCCAACCAAAGTGAAATGAGGATAGCAATATCTAACCTCAAGCTTAATAAGGCCGCCGGAAATGACGGCCTTCCCGCTGAGCTTTATAAATCCGGCGGGGATGACTTGGTAAGTAATATCCACCAACTCATAAGCCAAATCTAGTCGGATGAAAGCATGCCTGAAGAATGGAACCTCAGCATCATTTGCCCGATCCACAAAAATGGAGACTCCCTGAACTGCGCCAACTACAGAGGCATAAGTCTGCTCAACATCGCCTACAAGATCCTATCTGCCGTAATATGTGAACGCCTGAAACCGTTTACCAACAACCTGATCGGCCCTTATCAGTTTGGTTGTAGGCCAGGAAAGTCCACAATCGATCAAATTTTCAACACTTCGGCAGATCCTGGAAAAACTCAAGAATACCAAATCGATACACACCACTTATTTATCGATTTCAAAGCCGCATACGACAGCATTTATAGAGAAGAACTATACAGAGCCATGTCTAGGTTTGGTATACCAACGCCACAGGCACAATTTTCCACTAGCATACCCCGACATCATTGGCAGGACTCAAATCGATGTCATAGCCACGTTTGCTAGTATAGAGAAGGATGCGTCGAAAATGGTTTCAGCAGTAAATGACGACAAGACTAAGTATATGCTGTCAACACGAAAGGACACGCAACATCGACGAATTGGACAGAACGTCACCATTGACAGATATAACTTTGAGGTAGTACGGGACTTTGCCTGCATCAGCTCCGCTATTAACTCTGACAACAACATCTCGTCAGAAATCAAACGATGAATTAATCTTGAAAATCACTGTTTCTTCGGGCTAAGAAGGCAATTTAGTAGTAAAGCCCTCACCGAACTACTAAGGAGATCCCATATAAGACCCTGATCATCCAAGTCCTGCTCTACGGCGCTGAAGCATGGACCGTATCAAAAATGGATGAAGATTTTAGAGGAAAAATCTTCGAAAGATCCAACAAAGCACTATACGAGCTGTACAGCTACATGCCCTAGTCAAAAAAAAACTCCGCATTGGACGTTTCAAATGGCTAGGACATGTAGAACGATTGGACACCAATACTCCGGCTCGGAGAGTCTTTGATTCCTAGCCAGACGTCGGGCGCAGTAGAGGAAGACTTCGGCTTAAGTGGCGCGCACAAGTAGAAACCGACCTCAACCAACTTGGAGTGCGCAACTGGAGGCAGTTAGCTAAGGACCGGGCTAATTGGAGAGGCATGTTGGTTGAGGACAGCTTCATCCCGGACTGTAGCGCCATTTAAGTTAAAGATGTTGGCTTGCGAGTTTTGCACAATCCTCTCAAGAATCAGATTGAATAAGTCACATGACAGTGCGTGTATCCTTTTTGGTACTAAATGAGTCGGCGAGGTCTTTGATGAACCTGATTAAGCAGTGAGAATTCTCCGTCATCCTGTATAGTTTGTATCTATAACTGCTGTCGTATGCGGCTTGAAAATCGATGAATAGCTGGTTGGGTATCGATTTGAACTTCTTGGGTTTTTTCCAGGATCTGCTGAAGTGAGAAGATTTGATCAGTTGTGGACTTTCCTGACCTCAAACTAAACTGATAAGGACCGATAAGGTTACGGTAGAAGATACAATCTTCTAGGTGATGTTGAGGAGACTTATGCCTCTGTAGTTGGCGCAGTTCAGAGGATCACTTTTTTTCGGATCGGGCAAACGATGCTGAGGTTCCAATCTTCAGGCATACTTTCATCCGACAAAATTTTGCCTATGAGCTGGTGAATGTTACTTACCAAGTCATCTTCACCGGCTTTATAAAGCTCGGCGGGAAGGCCGTCATTCTTTGCAGTCTTGGTAAGCTTTATAGTGCATTCAAACCGAACCGAAAACTAATTTTCGCAAAAACACCGGAAACCTTCATCGAAAACCGAGTTTTCCCATACATTGTCAGTTCTTAAAACCTAGTAGGTTACGACGTAACCTTCTCATAATCACTTCGCAGACGTCTTCTCGTTGAAGGTTGTTGGAAAGAACACACCTATTCATACATTCTACACGTGTTCCACACGTCCCAAAAAAAATGTTTTTTTTCAGGTCTCAGTAAATTTTCTTCATATCCATTATCCATTTTAATTTTGTATAATTAAAATGGATATTATGTTGCAGTTTTTTTTTTTCGTAGCGGCGGGCTTGAGAATCAAAAACTGTTGTCAAAATCTTTAAATTTTTTTTCATTTTGAACTTCAAATGCTAATATTAGTTTGATTATATTGGAATTCATTTTATTATTCAATTACAATATTTTCACACACAAATGTTGCAGCTAGTATCACAAATCACAATTCACAGCTGATTGAAATGTCAAACGAAACCTGGTGAGAGTTCGGTGTGAAAGCATCCAGTGGTTTACGTAAACTTTTTGCCAAAAACTCAGTTTATGATTCGGTGTGTAAGCACTATTAGGTAAGATGTTGCTATCCTCATGTCACTTAGGTTGGTTTTTTGGTAGCTTTCGTTGTCGTCGCCAATATTGAATGGTTCGTTCGGCCTGACAGCGGAATGGCAGTTCTAGTCTTCAACTGCAGTTTAGCCTGGTAGGCCTCATTCTTAGTTGCAAGCATCTGTCGGCAAATTTCTTCAAAGAAAGGGTTTCAAGCTGGTTGGCGCGAGAAACCTATAACATCCGTTGCGGCTGATCTAATGGCCTGTTGACATCTTCGCCATTGATCTTCGATAGTAGATGCTGGATTTGTTGCGGCATGGAAGATATCCGCATTCTTACCTTGACTGCAACAGTGTAGTTTTCCGAGTCAATGTAAGCTCCTCGGAAGGTTCAGACTTCCTTTATGCTTGCCTCTTGTCCATCGCTATGTGATCAAATTAACTAACCGTTGGTAGATCTGAGGACCTTCATGTCCCCTTATGGATATCGAGGTGGTATTTCATGCCGCAGCGAAGTCAAGTTACAATGGGTTCTCTAATGTCTTGAAAACATAAGACTTCTTTCTCACTATAACAAGGTTCGTAGCAGATGTCACAGTTTTTCATCCACTTTTTGCCCGGTCCATCACATCGTAGTAATGTTTGCATTGCACATTCCAGGTCCAAATACGAACGTCGTTGTCCATTTTTCATTTAGTATGGTCGTAAACAATAAAATTAGCCCGTTTCGAGGATCTTGGTTGCTTCCTAAAAACGATTTTTTCCGTGAGTGGGTAGTTAATCCAAACTACAACCTAGACGACCAGCTCCAATTTATTAAATACCCCTAGGACACGGGACCATCAGTATCAACTACAAATTTGAGCGCTGCTGTTGGCATCTGAGCTCTCCTACCACAATCTCTGTTCAAGGGGCCTGACTGACCCTTAAGATTCCTAGATGACCTCTTGTCCGAAAATGGCAAAGCAGCTCAAACGGGGTCAGTGGCGATATAGTTACTGCGATTACCTGCCGCGCAGAAGGTCTGTGTTCGATCACCAGCCGTAGGAACACCTAAACGATTTTTTACTAGCCCTCTCTCGTGATGATCTGACAAATCATCCGAGTAGTACCAATTGTCAAGAAAAGCTTATCTCAACTTAGACGTTCGAAGTCGGCATAGAACAAGAGGTCCCGCCATCGTGTAAGAAGTACACACACATGATTAAATGATTATGAGAAAGCTAGGCCCTCACGATAACCCTGATGAACTCGAATCCCAATAAGATTCGCAGCATTTTTTTTTTCAAAGCTATTAGTTCCTTGGTGCATACCAACCTTAACATTCGACCAATTCTTTAAATATGGCAACATTGTCAAAATCACATTCATTGATCAGTCATTCTGCCATCGTCTTTCAAAATTTGAACGGTAAAAGTGATTGCGATTTAGTTTGCTTCGTGCCATGTCATTTCGGGGATGTTTACAAATTGTCCTGCTGAATATATTTATTGTTCGTACAACCTGACAAATACTTGTTTAATAATTGCCTCGATCTAATCAATAACGTTGCTATTTTGTGTCTCTGCAAAATCTAAACAAAAAAAAAAAAATAAAAATCGTTTGAAATGTGTAAAAGGGAAAGAGTACGGTTTCGGTTTCTCATTCTCTTTCAGAGTGTTGTGAAGTGACAGTTCGCGAAGAAATTTCTTTGCAGTTTTTGTTTTGATTCCGCAAATTTTAGTTTGAAATTGAAAATGTGTGCACTAAATTGAAGAATAATTGCAGTGGATTGACAATAATATTGGCTAGTGAAACATTTGTGAAGTATTTCAGCACATGTTGTTGACATTACAAGGGGTAAGTGAATTTTTATGTTTAAATTGCCAACAGAGACGGCATTTGGTATTGCAAAATAATTTATTTCAGTGCGTAATGCATGTTTACAAGAATAGGGAATTGGAAACATCAAAAATCAGCAAAGCGCCATCTATTAGATGATAGGAGAACTTTTGAATGTTCAGCGATTCCACAATACGTTCGTTAAGTAGAAACTCAAACTACATGCATCTGTGCTTCTCAAACCGTATGGTGGTGTTTCTCAAACCGTATGGTAGTACTAGTCGCAAAAATATTTTTTTGTGAAAAAATAAAAGGGGTATTCATGCAACGTCGGAATGTCGTTGTAAACGTTGTAAAAGTGATAAAATTACGACGTGATAAATGAACTGTCAAAACAGGAATTGGGTTCGTAAGCTGGGTGGCAAAATTTGTAAACTTTTGAAATGCTATTTTGACATTTAATCAGTCACTTACACACATCAAACATACCTATGCGCTGAACTAAAAAAAATTTATCGAGAGCGTAAATAGAACAATAGGAACAAAATTCAGATTGAATTCAGTAATTTACCGCATTATTTAGTGGTGCAGTTTTAGGGTCGTTCATGAAACGTCGTCGTAAAATTAGTCTTTCGCACGTAATAAAATTACGACGATGCATGAATACCTTAAAATTCTGTTTTCCTAGTAAAATTTAAATTGAACTCTCAGATGTATGTTGCCTAATGGTAAATGGTTTGCGAATACATGTTTGCACTGTCCTTCAAATTTGTTTTCTTATACAGGGCTAGTGGAAATCAGCAGACATCTGTCTATGTATGCAATCTGGAATCCATAGTTTGTTTCAGAACCTGAAGCCTATTTTTATGAGATTCCACTATTTTTATTAGGTCTGTTCCCGTACTTTTTCAGTAAAAATTAGTAAACTCTCAAATTTCTTGGAGTGGGGATAAATTATCTCAGAAAGAGACAAAATTACCAAAAAGTACGGGAACGCGTTTAAGTAAAAAACAGTAAAATTATATATTTTGTATGCCTTTCAAAGAACAAATGACATAAATCACATGTCAAAACAAGCGAGTTGTCACTTTTAGATACCAAGTGTACTTTCACACGTTGACTTTTTTTCGCAGTTCTCTTTGTTAATTTTCTTTCGTGAGTCTCGCGCTTTGACACTGCGACTTTTTCTCTTGACTCAAATTTGACATTCCTCTTTTATTCTGCTTGGAAAAAAAACACCAGCAACCGAACAAAACTACGCAAGTAGCCGAAACTGACTCTCCAAGCAACGAAATTATATGAAGCATCATAATGATAAAAAGAAGGAAGAGAAAAGAAAACGTCAAAAAGAGTCGCTGAAATTTTTGCCCACGGCTCACAGGGCAAAATATTTTTCCTCTCAACTTTTCGAATTTTCTTTCTCTTTTGCACTCATGTGAGTCGTGAGTCGTGAGTCTACGTGTGAAAGCAGACCAACTGACAGTTTACTGATTTTTACCAACAGAAATTTCTGCAGTCAATTTTTTTTACAGATTTTTATGAAGGGGTAGTTTTTCGCTCTCCCGTGAGCTCTCTCTTTTACTTATTTTTGCGTACGGGAACGGCAATAAGTAAAAATCAGTAAAAATCAATAAGAATCAGTAAATATTATTTTGTACGGGAACAGACCTATTATTTTATCAATTGCTGATGAACTATAGACATTTTACCTTCCCAGTATAGGTAGCCAAGTGAAGTTATGTTATCGCGTAAATTCGAAGTGGAGATTTTACAAATTCTTATGTTTTGAGGTACCACGAGTCCAGAAAAGTATTTTAAAATGTACGTCTTCACTCTTCAGTCTAGGGTCTGTGATCTGTGGTCTGGAGTCTGTTATTGATACTAAAGCCCAAGCTATTCAATCGATTTGACTAACATTTCGGGTATATTTGTTGTTGGGAGTTCTCCAGAGGTGTTTGTCCGTATCGTGTTGGACTTTATTTTGTTGTGTTAAGTATCACATAACTTTTTGCTAGATCTTTGATTTTTTGGGTTGTATTTTAAAACCTTATTCATAAGGCCACTCGCACATTGGATACGAATTTGTATCGTACGTTGAATACGATTTTCTGCTTCAAATAGACAGTATCCCGGTGATATCGCACTCGTGAAGTGGTTTCAACGTACGAAATTGTTGAAAAATCCCAACAAGTTCGGATTGTTTTCGGACGTCGAAACTACTCGCACGTATACGTTACGTACGACTAACTCCCATATTTTGTACGCACTCCCATAGTACTTAGAAGGTCCGGATTGTTTGTGCGTCTTCGCACGAGTTAAATTCGTACGATAACGCGTCCAATGTGCAACTGGCCTAAAACTTATGCAACGTCGAATAGAGACTGCATAGCCTTAACGCGTCTGATGGTTGAATAGTGTCTGTAAAAGGGAGTTTTAGTTTTTTTTTTTATCTCTGTTAGTCAGCACCGGCTGAGCTTTAGGGCTAACAATGAGACAAGTTTAAAGGGCCGCCCAGAATGCGTATCTGTAGCTGAAGCTTGTATCTGAGTCAGAAGTCAAAAACAAGGCAACCCGTAAGCGTCAGGCCTTAAGTCTCAAAAAAAAATCATCCAGAGGTAAAACAGGCTCTTTATGTATTTTAAATTGCGGGGAAGAAGTATTCGATTCATTAATCATTGATCGAAGGCCGAGTAGCTCGGATGGGAGTGCCTGTAGCCAGATGAGTGATGGGGGGCTGTCTTCAATGTTCGATGCCACAGCTCTACAAGTCCGTTTGCCTGCGGATGGTAAGCGGTTGTGTGAATGCGCTTGCAACCTAGGAGTTGTGCAAATCTTTCAAACAAGGCCAACTCAAATTGCCGCCTCTGGTCGGTTGTCAGGCGTAGTGGGCAGCCAAAACGTGTAACCCATTGCTTGAAAAATTCGTCAGCGACTGTGGTAGCGGTGGTGTCTTCATCTGGAATGGCTCCATCGCATTGCGCGGTCCATACACGTCAACAAGTACAAGAAGACAGAGCAGTTCGGAAGTGGGCCATGTTCGAACCTTTCTGCGGCCGGAAACGTTCCCAGGGTGGGACTAGTGTGCTTGTTGATTTTGCTTCTCTGACGGGCCAGAAAAAGCGTAGTGCCACTTATCTTCGCGAGGCTCGTGTTCCGGGGTTCTTCCCTGACTCATAGGCAGCGCGCCTAAATGCCGGTGGAATATATGGTCGAGCTCGACCACTGGATGTTTCCCAAGTGACAGATGTTTTCGACTCAGGAACAACAAGATTAATGAACGTTAGTTTCTGACTCACCGATCTTAGTTTCTGCAGCTCTGAGTCCCGGTCTTGCTCCTTTGCGATGATATTGTAGCCCTTGACATAGCGATTATCGATAGAGAATTGAGCTATGAAGTCCATCGGTTATCCGTTTGTTTGACGGCTAAAACCGAGATAGCAGCACCGCTGTCAATTAAAAAACTATGGCCAGTAACTTTTTCAGAGATGAAGAGGCGGTAAGACTTACCAGTAACCGAAGAAGCCTCCACTAGCGTTACTGGTTGGCGTTTCCCTGCGTGAATGTGCATGGAGGTGAGCATTTGCGAGTCCTAGTGCCGTAGCGTTTATGATACCAGCAGCACCCATTGTTTCTTGACTGGTGCTGACGATAACGACTGGCTGGACGTGAGCGGCCGTTAGAGCTTTCCCTTCTGGAAAAACTGCGTTCTCTCCGACTTCCTTCTAGTGCGTCCAGTCTGCGTTGGATGGCTTGCAACACATCGTCAATAGCCGTAGACATTTGGTTTGACCTTGCAGGTGGCTGATACATCGCTGCTAATGTAGACGTTGGATGACAGTGGCTGATAATCTTTTCGGCTATTTGGGCGAGGGCATTTAGGTCACCCGTGACCGCCGACAATACAGCTCGCTCGTTTGATGGCAATTTTAACAGGCAAAGAACTTGAAGTACTGCATCTGGCGTGCCTGCAGAGCCTGAGAGGTCCCTAATACGCCTAAGGAGCTATGAGGGCTGTGCATAGCCTAGCTCAATACCATCGACTAGCCGTTGAAGACGGAGTTCCTAACTTTCCTCGTACACTTGCATGAGTCTTACTTTAACGGCACTATATTTCTCCGTAGCTGGTGGCGACAAAAGAATATCCGAAACCTGCTCGAGGTTCTGCGGCTCCAGTTTGGCGACGATGTATTGGTACATTTTTTGAACAAAACGCAAGCGGTTTTTTTTCTTATCGGGGTCACCAATGTATAGAAAGAACAACGCAAGACCCCGGATCGTAAAAGTTTATTAATTATCTAATCTTCTCGCCGTCACCGCCAGTATCGAAAGAGAAAGAGTCACGGCCATGTGTCAGTTCGAAGCCATGCTCGCAGTGAGGCAGCCATCGTTTCAGCAGTCGCCATGTTTGCAGTAGGAGGTTTTATTGAAACTGGGCTCTGTTCACAAGGCATGGTTCCTTAACTGGAGAGATTTATTGTAGGGTCGCCACAGATCCAAAGATCCAACATTGTAAACGATGTTATTGGGTGAACATAAGTCACCAAAATATTATAAAACTGTAAAAGTCAAAGTTGTCGCAACTCATTCCCTCTTGTTGGTACTTTATTTCACAGAAACCCTGTATAACTATTATGAATGCTGAAATTTGTTACTTACTTACTTACTTAAGTGGCGCTACAGTCATGGATGAACCTGGGCCTCAACCAACATGCCTCTCCAATAATCACGGTCCTTAGCTAACTGCCTCCAGTTGTGCACTCCAAGTTGGTTGAGGTCGGTTTCCACTTGTGCGCGCCACTTAAGGCGAGGTCTTCCTCTACTGCGTCCGACGTCTGGCTGGGAATCGAAGACTCTGCGAGCCGGAGTATTGGTGTCCATTCGTTCTACATGTCCTAGCCATCTGAAACGTCCAATGCGGAGTTTTTTTGACTAGGGGTATGTCGCTGTACAGCTCGTATAGTTCGTGGTTGAATCTTCGTCTCCATAGCCCGTCAACGCAAACGGGACCGAAGATTTTCCGAAGAATTTTTCTCTTGAATCGACCAAGGATTTCTTCATCCGCTTTTGATACGGTCCATGCTTCAGCGCCGTAGAGCAGGACTGGGATTATCAGGGTCTTATATAGGATACCCTTAGTAGTTCGAGTGAGGGCTTTACTACTAAATTGCCTTCTTATCCCGAAGAAACAGCGATTGGCAAGAGTGATTTGTGGCTTATTTGCATAGAGCTGCAACCTCAGAAAACCCCACAAGAAAAAGTCTAACAGTGTCAAATCGCTGTTGATCTCGATGGCCAGTTCACATCAACTCCACGTCAGATGAATCGGTCGCATGAAACGCTGGCGTGGGCTGTGTGGGTCGTAGCTCCGTCCTGTTAAAACTACATGTCTTTGCTGTCCATATAATCCAATTCAGGGTAAAGGATGTTGGTAACCATCGTTAGCGCTTGCCATTGACGATGATGGCCTGGCCAACGTCGTTCTCAAAGAAACATAGACCGACTTCAGCCCAAAATCCACACCAAACAGAGACTTTTTCGGGATGCACTCGAAGCTCTTGGGTCTCATGTGAATTGGTATCATCCCAAATTCTATAATTTTGTTTGTTGACGTAACCATTCATCCACAGATGAGACTCATGGTTGAAGATAATTTTCGATGAAAATTAGGGTTAGTTTCCAACTGCTCCAGAGCCCATTCAGCAGACACACGTCGTTGTTCATAGTCGTATACCTTCAGCTTCTGGGTTGAGTGAATTTTGTAATGGTGCCGTCTCAAGTCACGACGCAAAATTTGCCAACTTGTGGTCTGCGAAAGGAGGAGATCTTGTGAGCGACGCGAAATCGACTGCCTCGGATTATCATGCAGACTCTCGCGGAAAGCGGCGATATTTTCGTCAGATCTTGAGTTTCGTCGACATACGGATGTTGGTTTTTCGTTTACTGAACCAGTGGATACAAATTTATCCACCATACTGCGAATAGTTCTCTTGGTAGGGCGATTATGTTGACTTAAACATGGGCGAAGAGTGCTGCAATCTTCCCTTATCATTTCAGCTCCCATTAAATCTACCTGTCTCGTTGAAGATGAATTTCATTCCAATGAACGTGTATCTAAGAAATTTCGACATTTAATTGGTTCTCGAATTTGAATAACGCGTAGATGGTAATGCTATCTAATCGATGTATTTGAACCTCGTCTCCATAGCCCGTCCACGCAAACGGGACCGAAGATTTTTCGAAGATTTTTCCTCTCAAATCGACCCAGGATTTCTTCATCCACTTTTGATACGGTCCATGCTTCAGCGCTGTAGAGCAGGACAGGGAGGATCAGGGTCTTAAATAGGATCTCCTTAGTAGTTTGAGTGAGGGCTTTACTACTAATTTGCCTTCTTAGCTCGAAGAAACAGCGGTTGGCAAGAGTAATTCGTCGTTTGATTTCTGACGAGATGTTGTTGTTAGAAATGATAGTGGATCCGAGGTAGACAAAGTCCTGTACTACCTCAAAGTCATATATGTCAATGGTGATGTTCTGTTCAATTTTTGGATGTTAATGTCGCGTTGACGACATATACTTAGTCTTACCGTCATTTACTGCTGAACCAATTTTCCGCTTCCCTTCCTATACTAGCAAACGTGGCTATGACATCACGTTGTGTCTGACCAATGATGGCAATATCGTCGGGGTATGCTAGGGCGCATGCTAGAAGTTGCACCGAGATTTGATTTTGCACAGATTTTTGAAATTTGTGGTGTTCGCCCGGGAGTTTTTCACAATACTCTCAAGAATCATATTAAAGAAGTCACATGACTAGCACATTGCCTTGCCCAAATCCTTTTTTAGTATCGAAAGTGTCGGTGAGATCTTTTCTGACACTGATGAAGCAGCAAGAATTCTCCATCGTCATCTTGCACAAATGGAGGAGTTTCGGCAGTAAACTAAAACTAGACGTGGCTTTCTATAGTTCATCTCTATAAATCCTGTCGTATGAGGCTTTGAAATCAATGAATAGGTAGTGGGTATCGACTTGAACTTTTTTCCTATATCTGCGGAAGTGTGAAGATTTGATAAGTCGTGATCGTGGACTTTCCTGGCCTTAAACCAAACTGATTATAGCCTATCAGGTTGTTGGTAGACGGTTTCAGGCAGTTCTCTTGTAGATGATGTTGAGGAGACTTATGCCTCTGTATAGTTGGCGCAGTTCAGAGGATCTCCTTCCTTATGTATTAGGCAAACGATGCTTAGGATTCTTTCGTCAGACATACTTTTATCCGACCAAATTTTGGTTAAGAGTTGGTAAATGTTACTAACCAAGTCATCTCCGCTAGCTTTATAAAGCTCGGCGGGAAGGCCGTCATTTCCGGCAGCTTTGTTAAGCTTATGGGGGTGATGGGCTGGACAACGTCGATCTCAAAGAAACATAAACCAATGACTCCGCCAGAAATGCACTGGATGCTCTTGGATCACATGTGGATTAGTATCGTCACAAATTCGAAAATTTCATTTGTTGACAATTTGACATAGCCATTCATCCAGAAATGAGCCTGAAAATTAGGCCACTTTCCAACAGCTCAAGAGCCCATTCAACAAACACGCGGCGTTGTCCATGGTCGTTTACCTTTAGCTCCATGGGTGAATAGAATTTCGTACTAGTGCCGTTTCAAGTCATGACCCGCCAAATTCGCCATCTTGTGGTCTGCGAAAGACCGAGTTCTTGTGATCGACACGAATCTTGTGACATATGTGTGTTGGTTTATCGTTTACTGAACCAGTATACTCAAATTTATCCACCATACTTTGAATAGTCCTCTCGATAGGATGCTAATGGTGGCCGTAAAAAAGTTGCCCGAAGAGAATACCCATTTTGATAAAACACTCTGTCCATTCATGGTAAGTTGGAAATACAGACTTAATAAACAACAGCCAACTGTTAAAGTTCGGAAGTCCATATTGGAAGGCCCTTTTGTATTCGCTATCTTCATCGAATATTGAATGGTTCGTTCTGCTTGACAGCAGGATATTGCTCGTCTTCGTCGTATAACAATCTGCAGAAGTTGTTCTTCCATATCCTCAACATCGACTGTGTCTCAACTACGATCTTTCCCTGTTCATCTCGACCGGATTCTTGTATTGCTGGCTTTGACGTTTTACACTTTTGCAGAACTTACGAATATCTTTCCTGGAATGGATCCTTTCAATACTTCGATCGCGGGCTTTTCCTGCTCTTTGTTTTTCTGAAAAGACGATGTTCCCTCCTTCTTCGATGCCTATGAAGCTCAATGGCAGCTCTCGCCTTACCCGCAGCTTTTCCTTGTAGGGTTTTTTAGCTGCGAGCATATGTCGGTTTCCTACTGGTGCGCCGTATGAACTTAGCAGATCAGTTGCGGATGATCTAATGGTATTAATAAAGAAATTAAGAGATACTCGTGTTGCTATTTCAGTCTTTGTGTCTGGCTACACGTTGATCGCAACGACTTTCCTTCTCATAAGCGCCGCATGGCCATTTGTAAAAATGCGTCATTGGAATGTGGTCAGCTCTGACAGCTGGAACTCGCTTAAATCTAAAACAATCGCCTCATATTTTCGTGTCTCTGGTACCGATTTGGAGGTCCGTACTCGACGAAAGAAATCAAAAATGAGTATTTGTGATAAAAAAAATTGTTTGGAAGTGAAACGTTCATTCACATCCTGACAATTCAGTTTGAAATGACTTTTCCGTAGATACTTACTTAAGTGGCGCTAAAGTCCGGGATGAACCTGGGCCTCAACCAACATGCCTCTCCAATTAGCCCGGTCCTTAGCTAACTGCCTCCAGTTGCGCACTCCAAGTTGGTTGAGCTCGGTTTCTACTTGTGCGCGCCACTTAAGGCGAAGTCTTCCTCTACTGCGTCCGACGTCTGGCTGGGAATCGAAGACTCTGCGAGCCGGAGTGTTGGTGTCCATTCTTTCTTCATTCCCTCGCCATCTTAAACGTCCAATGCGGAGTTTTTTTTACCAGGGGTATGTCGCTGTACAGCTCGTATAGTTCGTGGTTGAATCTTCGTCTCCATAGCCCGTCAACGCAAACGGGACCGAAGATTTTCCGAAGAATTTTTCTCTCGAATCGACCAAGGATTTCTCCATCCGCTTTGGATACGGTCCATGCTTCAGCGCCGTAGAGCAGGACTGGGATGATCAGGGTCTTATATAGGATCTCCTTAGTAGTTCGAGTGAGGGTTTTACTACTAAATTGCCTTCTTATCCCGAA
Source organism: Rhingia campestris (assembly GCA_932526625.1). Taxonomy (NCBI): domain Eukaryota; kingdom Metazoa; phylum Arthropoda; class Insecta; order Diptera; family Syrphidae; genus Rhingia; species Rhingia campestris. Next base: position 12,868,646 of record OW052185.1, on the reverse strand, counting down.
GAAACAGCGATTGGCAAGAGTAATTCTTCGTTTGATTTCTGACGAGATGTTCTTGACGAGATGATAAGGGCCGATCAGGTTGTTGGTAAACGGTTTCAGGCGTTCACATATTACGGCAGATAGGATCTTGTAGAGGTTCCATTCTTCAGGAATGCTTTAATCCGACCAGATTAGGCCTATGAGTTAGTGGATGATACTGACCAATCCATCTCCACCGGCTTTATGAAGCTCAGAAAGAAGGCCGTCAGCTTTGTTAAGTTTGAGTTTGGATATTGCTATCCTCACTTCACTTAGGTCGGGTGGTTGGTAGTTATCGCTGTCATTGCTAATTGAATGGTTCGTACTGTCTGTTGTTCGTCATCGCCGTTTAACAGTCTGCAGAAGTGGTTCTTCCATATCCTCAGCATCGACTGTGTCTCAACTACAATATTTCCTTGTTCATCTCGACAGGATTCTGTTCGAGCCTTGTATCCTTGGCTTTGACGTTTTACACTTTGGTAAAACTTGCGAACATCGTTCCTGGAGTGGCACCTCTCTATATCCTCGATCGCGCGCTTTTCTTGCTCTTTTTTCTTCTTGCTGAAAAGCCGATGTTCTTCCCTTCTTCTTTGCCTATAGAGCTCAATGGCAGCTCTCGTCTTCACCTGCAGCTTAGCCTTGTAGGCCTCGTTCTTGGCTGCGAGCATCTGTCGGCATTCCTCATCAAACCAGGGGTTTCTTGCTGGTGGGCGCGAGAAACCTAGCACATCAGTTGCGGCTGATCTAATGGCCTGTTGGCATCGTTGCCATTGCTCTTCGACATTCGATGCTGGTGGTATGGTGTTAATCGAGAGGTTAAGGGATACGCGTTGTGCGAAGGTCTTGGCGGTGTCTTGCAATTGCAGTCTTCCGACATTAAATTTTTTCACAGTATTTCTGGATTGTTGTGGCGTGGTGGATATCCGCATTCTTACCTTGGCTGCTACAAGGTAGTGATCCGAGTCGATGTTAGCTCCTCGGAATGTTCGGACCTCCAAAATACTGGATGCGTGCCTCTTATCTATCGCAATGTGATCAATTTGGTTAACCGTTCGTTGATCTGGAGACCGCCATGTCCCCTTATGGATATCGAGGTGAGGAAACCGTGTGCTGGCTATAGTGGCATTTCGTTCCGTAGCGAAATCAATTAGCCTAAGTCCGTTACCAGACGTGTTGTCGTGTAGGCTTTGTTTTCCGACAGTACTGCTAAAGATGTCTTCTCTTCCTACCTTTGCGTTAAAATCTCCCAGCACGATTTTAACATCGTACTTCGGTAGTCGCTCATAGGTTTTGTCGAGGAGCTCGTAGAAGCAATCCTTAGCTATATCATATTTTTCTTCCGTCGGAGCGTGAGCGCATATAAGGCTTATGTTGGCGAATTTGGCCTTGATGAGGATTGTTACAATACGTTCGCTAATGTCTTGGAAACATAAGACTTCTTGCCTAAGTCTGGCACCTATAACAAATCCGCATCCAAATAGTCGCTGTTTCTGCTCACTATAACACGGTCCATAGTAGATGTCACAGTTTTTCATCCTCTTTTTGCCCGGCCCATCCCATCGTATTTCCTGGATGGCAGTAATGTCTGCTTTGTAGCAGTTTAGGGCTTCCGCTAGTTGTTCGCCTGCACCTCTCCTGTTTAATGTTCTCACATTCCAGGTGCAGATACCAACGTCGGTCGTTGTCCTTTTTTCGTTTAGCATGGTCGTCAACAATAATATCAGTGAGGCTATTGGTTGCTTCGTAACATAATTTTTTTTCCGTGGATGGGTAGTTAACCCAAAGCACAACCCCCAACCTTGAGGGCCAGGCCCTTGTTTTGACCCTAGGACAGCGGGCCGGATAAAATACCGATTTCAGTAGCCCATTTTGGGATATGAGCGCTGCCGTTGACCCATTGAGGGCTCCTCCGCTACCAACTCTTTTCCAATACCCTGACTCAGTATTGGAAATCCCTATAGACCTGGTGTTCAAATATGTCGAAGCAGCTCATACAGGGATTACACTGCCAGTTCGATCAAACTGGAGCTGTAGGCGCCACCGTTGACTCCATCTAGGGAATTCCTCCGCTGCCGCCTGAGAGTGAGTGCCTTATTGAGAGGACACTCCTCCCCTGCTCTCGTTTGATATTCGTAGATATTCGGTGCAATCTTCGCTTCTCATTTCGTGACTTCGGGTCACAAAAATATAAATTAAATGAAAAACAATCAGCCTGTCTAACTTAAAACTTGACAGCTACACCGACACTAACTTCGCAAACAAGAAATTTTAATAATACAGAGACAAAAAAATCAATCTGAAATCGTGTTCCATTGTCACTAAAAAAGATCAAATTTTAGATCAAAATCCAGATTTACCAATGGAAAACGCCATTAATACGTGTTTTCGGATTTGAATAACGCGTGGATGGTAATGCTGTCTAATCGATGTATTTCGTTCGCCCTCTGTACGTGATTGGTGAGCATTTCTTAGCTAGAAGTACAGACACAAACCAATCGAAATCATAGCTCCTCCAACCAAACTGTCACCCGCACAGTGCTTCTTCAACTAATTGTGTGTCAATAGATTTGCAAAAGCCCTTCAACGGAAATACCCATCATACCTTCCCATGCAGTTTCAGACGCCATCAACATAATGCAAACGTCACATAACATCTCAGCCCTCATTTCCTGAACTCTAAAATGCCTTAATGGGCACCAACAAACCCCTTAACTACTCTGAATTCACCACAAATAGTCCTCCGCTGTCGGTGTTCATAAATTAATTAATTAAAAACGAAACCTTCGATTAATTGCAAGTCAATAAAACGCCTTTCGAAACGACCACAAAAAGTAGGAAGCCAACCGAGATAAGTCGCCCCATACCCTCCAAACACCACCATTCCCAGCCGCAATGCACGTCTCCAATTGATCCATTAATTGGCCGAGAAAACAAACTCAACTGAGCACCACACAGATCCGTCATTGATTGCAGGAAGCGCGACATCGACATCGGACCTAGCTGCCTCAGTCATCAGCCTCTCGCTCCAATCCCCAGCTCCAAGGAACTATTATTAATTACTTTCCCATTAAAAGTTATGATGAATGGCCCATGTTGGATCCATGTGAGAAAAATTCCGCAAAAAGGAGGAAGACCACTGAATGGACAAAACCAAACGAAAGAGCAAAAAGATTGCCGCATAAATCCCAGATCTGGACATGACTTGAAATTTAATTAGGCCGAGTGAGCCCGTGGGGGAATTCGATCGAGGGAATTTTTCGCCAATGGTCACTCAAGCGTTCCATCGTGCTTGTCTATCATTTCTCTAAGGGAAATGTGTGTGTGCGTGGACACGATAGAAAAACGAAAAAAGAAATTTAATTGTCCACGCAATGTACGAGTAGACCCCATCTAATCGTACTCACCTCTGGCCGCTCCTCGAGCTGGAGCTGGAGCTCGAACTGCCCACAGTCCGATCGGTCGGTTGGTCGCCTATCAATAAAACATTATGGGAATGATGAGCGAATATGATTAATAATTCATTGCGTCGTCGTCGTGGTCACCATGCACCGGCAGGCGGGCCGGTCAGGGCAGAGACAGGAGCGCTTAGGTACTTAATATGTGCATCGAGAGCATGTCAGTGTTTTTAAGTGGCCCCCTGAATGTGTCTCCCGTCTGGCGATTATGATGGTGAGTGTGTCCAGCTATATGGTGCCTTTGCTGGTGGTTTTTTCTTTTTTCGTTACCAATTTAGTTGTGGACGTCAGTTCTGGGGACCTATCTCGCGGCTAATAATGCAGTTTTCCACCACTTTGTTGGCTGGTTGCAGTCAAAGTCACATCTGCGGCATGTCCCGAGGCATAGGTTGGGTCTTTCGCGGAGGAGATTAGAAAATCGGGGAGGGTAGCTATGGTGGGTCGATGCGTCGAATGGAATTCCATCAGAAAGTTGTCTCACAAAAGTGTCTCAGGGAAGCTGTGGCTTCAGGTGGAAACTCAATGGGGAGCTCCAAGGGAATGCATTTGGAATGATTTCATTATGAGTAAGCGAATGTGAGTCGATGCGGGCTTCAAGTGCGAGACCGGATATAGGGGCATTACATATTCATAGGATTTTAAGTACGGGAGCTGAGAAGCATTAACTTTCGAAAGGAGCGCATTATTTATGGTCATCGAGTCGGCTTGAGGAAAACTATTTTGCGATCAAATTTCTAGTTAAGCATGGGACTGGGATTTTTTTTTTATAATTTGCGCGCACTCAAACCCTTTATATGTTTTAGCACAGTGCGGGCGTTAAGGAAATTCGGGATAAGAAGAAAGGAGGTACCGATGCACATTGATTTTAAATGCCTGTAGGTTATAATGTAAAGGAAAAACAGAGTTTGGTAGAGCATTCCACATTCGTGTTGTTCGGTTTATGTACGAATCTCTATATTTCAGCGTTCGTCCGAAGATGGGCTTAAGGGTAAACTGATTTGCATTCATAGCGTAACGAGTATTGCGGCTGAATTGTTGAATGGGGGGAATGCAGCTGGCTATTTCATTTGAGCATTTGTTGTTAAGATAGCGATAAAACAGTGTAAGGCAGGAGATATTTCGACGATGTTCTAGCGAAACTAAAGAGTTCGCTATTCTAATGTCTCCTATAAGTTTTTTCGCACGCGTTTGAATCCTATCTAGGAGGTGCAATGTTGTTTTTGGTGCACCCGACCAGACGTGGGCGTTGAACTCAAGTTAAGGGCGTATAAACGCTTTGTATATTGTGGCCAGATCAGAAGGGGTGAAATATATCTTACATCGGTTAAGGAAACCTAGACATTTCGCTGCGTTTTTAGCGATTTGAAATATGTGGTCGTTCCAACGTAAGTCGTTACTAACACACATACCTAGCATGGAAAGTTTTTCGGTTTCTTCGATGTTAGTGCCATTCATGGATAATGGCTCTAGATTTTGGTTTCGCTTTAATGACAGCAGACAGCATTGTGTTTTGGAAGCATTGAATTCCACTCTATTAGATTTACCCCATTTGATGATGCTGTCAAGGTCGGAATTCAATGAGCTTAACATATTTTGTCGTTTGGAGTCCACGTTCGAAGGTAAGGGACGAGGACCTGTAAACGAATATGAGAAGCTGAGGGTACTGTCATCAGCGAAGGAATGAATTGGATTAGAAGTTGCAGACAGGAGATCATTTATAAAAATGAGAAAGAGAGTCGGAGACAAAACTGAGCCTTGAGGGACACCAGCATTTATTTGGTGAGTTGCAGACTTGAAACCATCCAAGACAACTTGAATTGAACGTTTCGAAAGATAATGTCTAATCCATAGAAGAAGTTTTTCGTCGATTCCAAATGCACGCATTTTCGACAAAAGGGCTTGGTGCCAAACCCTGTCAAATGCCTTTGAAATATCAAGCGCAACAATCTTGCTTTCGCCAACATGGTGGATTGATTGGTTCCACTTTTCGGTGAGATATGTCATCAAATCACCAGTAGACCTGTTGCTGCGAAAACCATACTGCCGGTCTTTGAGAAATTTTCGTGTTTCGAGATATTTCATAAGCTGACGGTTTATCAGCGTTTCCATGACCTTGGAAAGAAGGGACGTAAGTGCAATTATTCGGTAGTTGGAGAGAGAAGAAGATTCGCCTTTTTTTGGTACAGGCTGGACAAATGCTGTTTTCCATCTACTCGGAAAGAGTCCTGATGAGTAGGATAGATAGAAAATCTTACGCAGTGGTTTTGCTATCATAGAAGAACACCTCTTCAGAATAATGGGGGATATACCATCTGGACCAGCGGATTTGTGAATGTCAAGATCAGATAAACCTCTTGCAACTGTACGAGTACGAAAGTGAATTTGTCCCATGGAATGATTTACGTTCTCAAGTACAGGAGGAGACTGAACACAATCTGGCAATGTTGAATTGGCTGCGAAATGCGCAGCAAGCAGATTGGCTTTGTCTAAAGAGCTGACAGCTGGAATGTCATTGTGAATGAGCGTCGGAACTGATGATGAGGCCGAATTTTTTATATTTTTTACAAATGACCAGAATTTTTTACTACCTCTGGGACATTGTAGAATTTTTTGCCTCAACTTTTGGTCATAGATGAATTTGACACGCTTTTAATGGGCATTACAGTCATTTCTGGCTGTTTGAACTTTATTCGGTTTTCCTCTGTTGGGTTGGTCTTGTAGAACCGAAAGTTTGTCTCTCTCAACCTGATAGCTTCTTTGCAGCTCAAGTCATACCACCCTTTTGCCTTGGGTCTGATACTATTAATTCTGTTGGGAATAAAAGATCTCATACCAAGGAGAATGATGTTTGATTGATTTTGAAAGAAAGAGTGGAGTCGAAGGTCGACGCCACACATTTTATGACTTTTTGAAGGCGAACCTTTGGCATTCAAGTAACTCCCGGGTGATGATTGCAGATGTTTGCTAACCGCTGCGCTGTTCTTCAATTGCTGGAGATTGTAGAGTTACTATTCCTTTAACGACTAAGGTCCAGAAGTTATGTTAAATTAACGGGTCGCTGAAATAAAGAAGACGGACGACACCCCTCAGTCGAATCTAGCTAATGGCCCTTCCTTCATCCTGCATGGGTTATTTAACAATATGGTCCGGATATTGATCAGGTACTTACAAATGATGCCTTGATGTCCTTAAATATGCGAACACACATTTTAAGCATTACAGGCTCATTAGGACCCATTGCCTAGCTTCTTCTCACAACCATTCTGCGAGCATGTTTACTTCTTGCATGATGGGGAAGACCTCCTGTTTAACGCCGAATACGTACGATTGAGTTGAGCTAAGCATTCGATGACAAGTTATACTACTCGGATGCGAGAGAGTGCCAGGTGTGGCAGTCGTTGCTACATCTGTCAATCGAATCCAGAATTTCTGCGCGGCAGTTCATAGAACATTGGAGCACTGAGCCCGTCAACTTCGTGTCAAGTTCATGGGTTTTGGAAAGTTCACGGTTAGTGGGTTCCACGGCAAGGACCCGGTCAGTAACAGAGAAATTGAGGTGAGTCCTCGTGTGACTTTTCGTTTCTGCCTCAACAGATGTCGTCATCCTTAGGAGATTCGTAAAAGATTGTTGAACCTCTGTCCGGATCGTGGCTCCCCTCGTTCTCTGAGGTTGCTGGACCACTTAGGTTAAGTTACGTTGGTGGGTTGATAAGGCAGACGGTGTGTGTCTTCCCTCATCGCACTCAGGTCAATATAGACCCATTTTGATTCCCGTTGGGGGTCCACTTGTGTGGTTGGTTCATTCATTGTCCCGTTACTGTCCATTGTTGTTAGCCTCTTTCCAACCATCCAGATGTTGTTGCAAACCTGAAAAGATTAGGGAGAGGTCATGGAAAAAGTATTTTCCTAAGGTTCTCATTCTTAATTGGCTGAGGCCTGGGCAGTGGCACAGAAAGTGGAGGGTATCCTCGTGTATTTCTTCATCACCACAGCCTCTACAGAGGTCATCATCTATGAGATGCATTTGCACATCCTTTTGGAAGTTTCACAGGTGGGAAGGGAGTTGCACCTGTTTTTGGCAGTGATCAGTGTTTTCTGTCCCACCCGAGATTTGAGGTCACATAGTGGTGGTTTGACAGACCGGTCTGCTTGGTCAATGCTGGAGGCAGATCCTTTTCTCGCCAGTTCGTCAGCAATTTCATTGCCCTGTATGCCTCTGTGTCCGGGGACCCAGCAGAGTTTAACATCATTTTGGACGCCAAGAACCTTTAGCTCTTCATGACAACGTTTCACAAGCCGAGATTTTATTTCGACAGCAGAGATAGCTTTTATTGCAGCCTGACTGTCAATAAAGATAGTCATATCATCTGGTGGTATCGCCAGCATTGAGGTCACTTTCGCTGCCTCTGCTACTGCCAATATTTCGGCTTGGAAGACACTGCTGAGAAGAAAAGTTCTAGTTAGCTTTAGTGTTTCTGAAACCACTCCAGCTCCAACGTCTACATCCATTTTTGAACCATCAGTGTAGATGGATATGGTTTCGGGGCCCAATTAGTTCCTCTCCCACTCCTCTCTGCTTGGAAGGATGCAGGAGAATGGTCTTTGAAAGTCATGATGAGGCAGCATGTAGTCAGAGGATACAGCTGAGCCCAGATATCTGTGTAGAATTTGGGCATGTCCTCCTGAGTTCGATTTCCAGCAGTTGAATTTCCCTTTAACTAGTATCGCTACATCGTCTGCGTAGGCTATGACTTTTATACCATTTCGCTGTAGCTTGATGAGTATCTCATTGATGACTATGTTCCACAACAGAGGTGAGATAACGCCTCCTTGTGGTGTGCCTCTTGATGCTATTACTTTGAGATGGGTGTCTCCCAGATTCGCATTTATATTTCTGTGGTTGAGCATACTTACTTACTTACTTAAGTGGCGCTACAGTCCGGAATGAACATGGGCCTCAACCAACATGCCTCTCCAATTAGCCCGGTCCTTAGCTAACTGCCTCCAGTTGCGCACTCCAAGTTGGTTGAGGTCGGTTTCCACTTGTGCGCGCCACTTAAGGCGAGGTCTTCCTCTACTGCGTCCGACGTCTGGCTGGGAATCGAAGACTGCGAGCCGGAGTATTGGTGTCCATTCGTTCTACATGTCCTAGCCATTTTAAACGTCCAATGCGGAGTTTTTTGACCAGGGGCATGTCGCTGTACAGCTTGTATAGTTCGTGTTTGAATCTTCGTCTCCATAGCCCGTCAACGCAAACGGGACCGAAGATTTTTCGAAGAATTTTTCTCTCGAATCGACCAAGGATTTCTTCATCCGCTTTGATACGGTCCATGCTTCAGCGCCGTAGACTAGGGCTGGGATAATCAGGGTCTTATACAGGATCTCCTTAGTAGTTCGAGTGAGGGCTTTACTACTAAATTGCCTTCTTAGCCCGAAGAAACAGCGGTTGACAAGAGCAATTCTTCGTTTGATTTCTGACGAGATGTTGTTGTCAGAGTTAAAAGCGGAGCCGAGGTAGACAAAGTCCCGTACTACCTCAAAGTTATATCTGTCAATGGTGACGTTCTGTCCAATTCGTCGATGTTGTGTGTTCTTTCGTGTTGACAGCATTTTTGCCGCTTCCTTCTCTATACTAGCAAACGTGTCTAAGACATCACGTTGAGTCCTACCAATGATGTCAATATCGTGGGCGTATGCTAGTAGTTGCACCAATTTTTTGGAAAATTGTGCCTCTGGTGTTGGCTCGGGAGTTTTGCACAACCTTCTCAAGAATCAAATTGAAAAAGTCACATGACAGCGCATCGCCTTGCCTAAATCCTTTTTTGGTATCGAATGTGTCGGTGAGGTCGTTTGCGACCCTGATGGTGCAGCGAGAATTCTCCATCGTCATCCTACACAAACGGACTAGTTTGGGCTGTATACTAAAACTATAGACATGGCTCTGTTTAGTTCGTCTCTAAAAATGCTGTCGTATGTGGCTTTGAAATCGATAAATAGTTGGTGGGTATAGATTTGGACTTCTTGGGTTTTTTCCAGGATCTGCCGAAGTGTGAAAATTTGAAAATTTTGGTTGTGGACTTTTCTGTCCTAAAACCACAATGATAAGGGCCGATCAGGTTGTTGATAAACGGTTTCAGGCGTTCACATATTACGGCAGATAGGATCTTGTAGACGATGTTGAGCAGACGTATGCCTCTGTAGTTGGCGCAGTTCAGAGGGTCTCCTTTTTTGTGGAGACGATGCTGAGATTCCATTCTTCAGGCATGCTTTCATTTCCAGATTTGGCTTATGAGTTGGTGGATGTTACTTACAGCTTTATAAAGCTCAGCGCGAAGGCCGTCATTTCCGATGATCTATATATTTAAGCTTGAGTTTAGATATTGCCATCCTCACTTCACCTAGGTCGGATGGTTGGTAGTTTTCGCTGTCGTTGCCAATATTAAATGGTTCGTTCTGCCTGACAGCGGAATGTTGTTCGTCATCGCCGTTTAACAGTCTGCAGAAGTGGTTCTTCCATATCCTCAGCATCGACTGTGTCTCAACTACAATATTTCCTTGTTCATCTCGACAGGATTCTGTTCGAGCCTTGTATCCTTGGCTTTGACGTTTTACACTTTGGTAAAACTTGCGAACATCGTTCCTGGAGTGGCACCTCTCTATATCCTCGATCGCGCGCTTTTCTTGCTCTTTTTTCTTTTTGCTGAAAAGCCGATGTTCTTCCCTTCTTCTTTGCCTATAGAGCTCAATGGCAGCTCTCGTCTTCACCTGCAGCTTAGCCTTGTAGGCCTCGTTCTTGGCTGCGAGCATCTGTCGGCATTCCTCATCAAACCAGGGGTTTCTTGCTGGTGGGCGCGAGAAACCTAGCACATCAGTTGCGGCTGATCTAATGGCCTGTTGGCATCGTTGCCATTGCTCTTCGACATTCGATGCTGGTGGTATGGTGTTAATCGAGAGGTTAAGGCATATGCGTTGTGCGAAGGTCTTGGCGGTCTCTTGCGATTGCAGTCTTCCGACATTAAATTTTTTCACAGTATTTCTGGATTGTTCCGGCGTGGTGGATATCCGCATTCTTACCTTGGCTGCTACAAGGTAGTGATCCGAGTCGATGTTAGCACCCCGGAATGTTCGGACATCCAAAATACTGGATGCGTGCCTCATATATATCGCAATGTGATCAATTTGGTTGACCGTTCGTTGATCTGGAGACCGCCATGTCCCCTTATGGATATCGAGGTGAGGAAACCGTGTGCTGGCTATAGTGGCATTTCGTTCCGTAGCGAAATCAATTAGCCTAAGTCCGTTACCAGAACGCATATAAGGCTTATGTTGGCGAATTTGGCCTTGATGCGGATTGTTCGCTAATGTCTTGAAAACATAAGACTTCTTGCTTAAGTCTGGCACTTATAACAAATCCGCATCCGAATATTCGCTGTTTCTGCTCACTATAACACGGTCCGTAGTAGATGTCACAGTTTTTCATCCTCTTTTTGCCCGGCCCATCCCATAGTATTTCCTGGATGGCAATAATGTCTGCTTTGTAGCAGTTTAGGGCTTCCGCTAGTTTTTCGCCTGCACCACTCCTGTTTAATGTTCTCACATTCCAGGTGCAGATACGAACGTCGTTGTCCTTTTTTCGTTTAGCAGGGTCCAATACAGGCAACAGCCGAAGAAAAATTCTTGCAGTCAATACAACAACAATCTACAGAACCTGACAAACACCCCTATGGGCTAGATGATAACTTCTGCAAATGATCGGACTGGAGTTACTATCCCATGGGGACCCCGGAGCACAAAGTATCACTTAACCCCCTTCATCAAGATTTTTGTTTGTCAGGAAACCCACTAACCCTTATAAACCTAACATAAGCCTTGTAGGGTATGTAGATCACAAACTAGACATCATAACTGACCTTTTGTGCAGGACCCAATTGAATTGTTTGGATCGAGACCGTGTATGGTTCCAGTGCGTCCTGCCATAAGACCATCATCGACATTATTTTGGACTACAGTATTCAGGCGAGTTGTTGTCTTGAAGAATTTGTTAAGTCCAAGGACAAGGCAAGCATCTTCAATCTTCACCTGATAGGTCGAACGAAATTAGACACGTCATTGTTGGAGTAGTTCCAGGATTATGTTGCAATGTGAGGCAAATTTTAACTCCGATGGTAACATGGATTGAATGAAGAAATCTTTTACCAACTTCGACTGCAACCCGTTTCGTGGGAAAACAAGGTTCACCTGAAAACCTATCCTGAATTAGATCCCTCCACGATCGACTGATCGATCGAAATGATCGCCATAACGCCACAAAAACCAACGCTCGAGTCCACAGACTCCACGGATCATTAAGAAAATATGAAATAATAACAGAGCAAGTAAAAGAAACCACATCCGGAAGAGACAAACCCTTGATCGCTGCACGCACTCGCCTGGGAAAGCAATAATTGCTTTATTAGTTAAAAGATACATAACTGTGTTTCAACGACATCACTTTACACATTCACCAGTGAGGAGGTAGCGATGAGGTTAATTTTTTTTTCTGCGCTCATGAAATACATCACATACAAGATATGAGGAGTGTACATGTTCATTAAAGGATTCCTATTCCTATTCCTAGTCCAATTCCAATATGAAATCCTGTTTGGCCGCAGTGCTCCAATTAAAATTTAATTTATGACATTTCAACGATTTATGCTATCTCGCCACAATCACTCAATCAGCGCCATAAACATTGTAGGTGCACAGCAGGAGCAGCCGCTGCAGCACCACCACCAGCTGGTCCCGACCACTATCTCTCTCTCGTTCCACTTTAACCGTGGCCATTGCAAATCCTCCTCGGAATGCCGTAGATAATTTTCCCATCTGCGAAATGTTTTAATTTTCTGTAACAGTTTTTCTCCCGCTTTATTAATTTAATTTTTTTTTCTTCCTTGTCCTCACGACTGAGATTCAATTTCATTTCTGATGAAAATCCATTTTGATTGCAGCAGCGATCTGAGTCTGTGCTCCATCTCCATCGTGGAGATACTATGTATCTATGAGCGCCTACATTCGCTTGGTTTTATGGATTTCTAATGCAGAGCATGGCGGCGGCAATTGCCACCTAACATTGTCCCATCATCTGGACGATCATAACTCATCGCCCAACATAGATCCCAGTTGGCAGTTCCCAGTCTCTGCGCGTACCGATCAACCGCCCAGCTTCGACGGCGACGACGATGATGATGGCGACGCCGACGACACATTGAGCAGATGTCTCCGCTCCACGCTATGATTTACTTTAATTTCACTCGGCTCTAATAACTTTCGCAATTGGAAATTCATTGATGAAAATGCCGTCCAGTGGGGTTTTTCTCTCATTTTCATCCTCCTCCTCCTCCTGGGTTTGTGTGGTGCTGGTGCTGCTCTGCACTCAATTATAAAATTAAAATTTATGCGACGACAACGAGGCATGGCGCACCACAGATCATAAAGTAAAATGGGAGCAGCCATGTTGGAGACATGAAAAAAGAAGCATGCTAGCGACAGATATGACATGCGAAGCCTTTTCGCCATCATCCGAACGATAGATGCAATTACAAGAGATATTGAGATGATGATGGACAGGGCAGCGGTAGAGTGGTCATATCGCATCAAATCGATCGTAGATGTCGATGTCCCACGTAGATGGGTGGAGCTGGTCGATATGTGTGTTGGGGAAAAAAAAGTATAAATGACAATGCACTGTGGCGCCATCTAGTGGTGGCGGAGGGAACAAAAACCTAACAGCGTTTATGATGTCAATTTTAAATTGATTTCCTAAGTGGATACTTGAGTCTTGTTAAACACAGGACAGTTGATCATAATCCAGTGATCATCAACTAATGAGTGCACAGTCACCACACTCATGTCTTTGGACCTTCACTGAGAAACCATTAAATGAAGTATCAGCCAGGAATTTCAACCTAGCTCCTCCATTTACTTGTGTGTGATAATTTTTTTTTGCTGAACCCGAACTGCAAATTTGAGAAGCTTCTTAGGATAGTTTTATACTCTTTGATGCTCGTGAGATTATGCAAGAGGTACTTACTTACTTAAGTGGCGCTACAGTCCGGTATGAACTTGGGCCTCAACCAACATGGTTCTCCAGTTAGCCCTGTCCTTAGCTAACTGCGCACACCAAGTTGGTTGAGGTCGGTTTCTACTTGTGCGCGCCACTTAAGGCGAGGTCTGCCTCTACTGCGTCCGACGTCTGGCTGGGAATCGAAGACTCTGCGAGCCGGAGTATTGGTGTCCATTCGTTCTACATGTCATAGCCTTCTTAAACGTCCAATGCAGAGCTTTTTGACCAAGGGTATGTCGCTGTACAGCTCGTATAGGTCGTGGTTGAATCTTCGTCTCCATAGCCCGTCAACGCAAACGGGACCGAAGATTTTTCGAAGAATTTTTCTCTTGATTCGACCAAGGATTTCTTCATCCGCTTTGGAAACGGTCCATGCTTCAGCGCCGTAGAGCAGGACTGGGATGATCAGGGTCTTATATAGGATCTCCTTAGTTGTTCAAGTGAGGGGTTTACTACTAAATTGCCTTCTTAGCCCGAAGAAACAGCGATTGGCAAGAGTAATTCTTCGTTTGATTTCTGACGAGATGTTGTTGTCAGAGTTAATAGCGGAGCCGAGGTAGACAAAGTCCCGTAGTACCTCAAAGTTATATCTGTCAATGGTGACGTTTTGTCCAATTCGTCGATGTTGTGTGTCCTTTCGTGTTGACAGAATTTTTGCCGCTTCCTTCTCTATACTAGCAAACGTGGCTATGACATCACTTTGAGTTCTACCAATGATGTCAATATCGTCGGCGTATGCTAGTAGTTGCACCGATTTTTGGAAAATTGTGAAAGATCTGGTGTTGGCACGGGAGTTTTGCACAATCCTCTCAAGAATCAAATTGAAGAAGTCACATGAGAGCGCATCGCCTTGCCTAAATCCTTTTTTGGTATCGAATGTGTCGGTGAGGTCGTTTCCGACCCTGATGGAGCAGCGAGAATTCTCTATCGTCATCCTACACAAACGGACGAGTTTGGGCGGTATACCAAAACTAGACATGGCTCTGTACAGTTCGTCTCTATAAATGCTGTCATATGCGGCTTTGAAATCGATGAATAGGCGGTGGGTATCGATTTGGACTTCTTGAGTTTTTTCCAGGATCTGCCGAAGTGTGAAAATTTGATCGGTTGTGGACTTTCCTGGCCTAAAACCACACTGATAAGGGCCGATCAGGTTGTTTATAAACGGTTTCAGGCGTTCACATATTACATCTGATAGAAACATGTAGGGGATGTTGAGGAGACGTATACCTCTGTAGTTGGCGTAGTTCAGGGGTCTCCTCTTTGGTGGATCGGGTAAACTATGCTGAGGTTCCATTCTTCAGGCATACTTTCATCCGACGTGATTTGGCTTGTGAGTTGGTGGATGTTACTTACCAAGTCATCTCCGCCAGCTTTATAGAGCTAAGCGGCCTTATTAAGCTTGAGTTTAGATATTGCTATCCTCACATCACTAAGGTCGGGTGGTTTGCAGTTTTCGCTGTCATCGCCAATATTGTATGGTTCGTTCCGCCTTATTGCGGAATATTGTACGTCATCGCCGTTTAACAGCCTGCAGAAGTGGTTCTTCCACATCTTCAGCATCGATTGTGTCTCAACTATGATCTTTCCTTGCTCATCTCGATAGGATTTTGTTCGAGCCTTGTATCCCTGACTTGGACGTTTTACACTTTGGTAAAACTTGCGATCATCATTCCTGGAGTAGCACCTCTGTATATCCTCGATCGCGCGCTTTTCTTGCTCTTTTTTCTTCTTTCTGAAAAGCCGGTGTTTTTCCCTTCATCTATGCCTTTAGAGCTCAATGGCAGTTCTCGTCTTCACCTGCAGCTTAGCCTTGTAGGCCTCGTTCATGGCTGCGAGCATCAATCGGCATTCCTCATCAAACCAGGCGTTTGTTGCTGGTGGCCGCGAGAAACCTAGCACATCAGTTGCGGCTGATCTAATGGCCTGTTGGCATCGTTGCCATTGCTCTTCGACATTCGATGCTGGTGGTATGGTGTTAATCGAGAGGTAAAGGGATACGCGTTGTGCGAAGGTCTTGGCGGTCTCTTGCGATTGCAGTCTTCCGACATTAAATTTTTTCACAGTATTTCTGGATTGTTGTGGCGTGGTGGATATCCGCATCCTTACCTTGGCTACAACAAGGTAGTGGTCCGAGTCAATGTTAGCCCCTCGGAATGTTCGGACATCCAAAATACTGGATGCGTCCCTCTTGTCTTTCGCAATGTGATCAATTTGGTAAACTGTTCGTTGATCTGGAGACCGCCATGTCGGGAGGAAACCGTGTGCTGGCTATAGTGGCATTTCGTTCCGTAGCGAAGTCAATTAGCCCAATTCCGTTACCAGACGCGTTGTCGTGTAGGCTATATTTTCCGACAATACTGCTAAAAATTTCTTCTCTTCCTACCTCTGCGTTAAAATCTCCCAGCACGATTTTAACATCGTACTTTGTTAGTCTCTCTTAAGTTTTGTTCAGAAGCTCGTAAAAACAGTCTTTCACGCATATAAGGCTACTTTTGCCGAAAGTCTTGAAAGCATAAAACGTCTTGCTTAAGTCTGGTACCGAATAGTCGCTGTTTCTGCTAACTATAACACGGTTCGTAGTGATGTCACAGTTTTTCATCCTCTTTTTGCCAGGCCCATCTCACCGTATTTCCTGGATTTCGGTAATGTCTGTGCTTTGAAGCAGTTTAGGGCTTTCGCGTTGTTTGCCTGCATTTTTCCTGTTTAATGCTCCCACATTCCAGGTGCAGATACGAACTTCGTTGTCCGTTTTTCGTTTAGCAGGGTGGTCAATAATAGTATCAGTGCTTTCCGAGGCTATTGGTTGCTTCGTGGGCAGTTAACCCAAAGCATAACCCCAAACATGAAGGGCCAGTTCCAATTTATAAGATACCCCTAGGACACTGGGATTGAGAGCTGCCGTTGGCCTTTCGGTTCATCCGCTACCATCTTTGTTCAAGTCGCCTGTCATCCCCTTGAGATTCCTAAATATCCTATTGTCCGAATATATCGAAGTTCATCTATGTTCGCTTGGGACAGCCACAGCAGACTAGATATTCCCTGTCAGGCATTCTAACCAGACTAAGGAAATTAAACCTATCTTCTCCCTTTATTTCTGTTGCCATGGGATCTTTTGTTTAATACGGATGCAAACGGCTAATCTGAGAAAATTCTCACGACAGTCTCGTACTCCTCGATGTTTGTCAGAATTTCTTAATGTTTGGGGCACTGAAAAAAGTTGGGTGCTGTCACTTTCGGGAGTTGTACCAGTGACCATGCGCTTAGTAGTCTAGCGCACTAAACAAAGCCAATTCATCCATTAAGCGCTCCTTTTAGGAACGGTTCATCCTCGCTTCTCTATTCCTTCAGCTAAAGAATAAAGGACTGTAATTAAAAAACACCACCAGCTAAGATGCTTCCCTGCCTATTTTAATTGACACGTCGTTCCAGTGGGTCTTTGCTCCTTCGTTATCCACGATCACCACGAAGGCTTTCAAAACCCCTACGACAGGAAAGCAATATTTCGAATAAATCAACAAATGCTGACAACTATGACTATAGCCTTTCAATCTAAGTTAATGGACACCTCTTTCCATATGTAATGCAACTTATCTTAACCTCATTTCTATTCACTTAAAGCTTCATTAACTTAATTGGCGCATACTCCAGTAATTGCCACCTAGCTGTCACAATTTGTTTTATTTTGTTCGACTCGAAGCGACATCTTGCTCAAGTCGTCAATACCATGTGCTTAGCCTTATCGTGTTCATGTCAACGTGCAGCACGAAGAACAAGATGTCATATCTTCTGTGACAAGTTCGTGCATAGGTTTGCCAACTCGCCACTAATCTGCATACCAACTATGCCCATATAAGGCGGAAAAAGGATGCGTCTTCACCTGTAGGACACATGCGCCGCTAGACCGCATTTGAATATCCCAATCTCAATGAAATCCATATTTTATTGAGTGATGACTTAACAGACTAACTCGACTTAGCGTGCATAGATGTCTGATGTCTGCGAAAGCCAATCAACATTTCATGCATACAAAGTGGCACATACGAGTGTATGCGGAAGATACAGAACGATTCCAGGCCGTCATACTTGCAGCCACTATCAATGTCTATGCTGTCGCATGACATGGCATGTGGCGCTGCGCCCCTACAAACGGCAGCACTCATAAATTTTCTATTAAAAGTTAATTTTCATTAGCATGAGACCCTGAGAGTGTGGCAGGGAGCTGAGGTGAATTACAAATCCGATTTAGCTCTGCAAAGTGTCCAAACAGCAAACATGCTGCCACGCTATTGGATGAATGCATGCACGCACGCATCCAATTGCCAGCCATCGTTGAGGAGCCGCTGTCGGCCGTCGGCCGCCACCACCATTACCACCACCATCAGCATCGCTGTCGCGCTCCGTCATGTCCAGAGTGGGGCCTGGATGTGTCTTATCTAAGTGTCAGGCCAACACAGAGAAAGAGAGAGGACCCGCAAATAACTAACATTTGCCGAATGCAAAACGCTTGGACACATCAACTCTATTAGATCCGCTTGCCTGGGACAATCTATCATTACACCGCATGGACAAGAGTGTAGGACTGTGGTTTGGCTAACCACAGTGAGCGACCAGGAGAGCTAGATGATCCGCACAAATGCAAACAAACTAAAGCGAACGAGTGGAGACACAAAATCTAGCTAATCCCGAGTTTAATTGCAGTTGCATTCCCGCTAGACACTAGAGGATGCCTTGGTCAGCTAATACCCTGGTTAATGCATATGCTGAAGGTTTCTTTTTTTTTCGCCTTGGTGTATGTTTTGTGGCCCCATTTGGAATGGTCATGATACGAATTAATTAAATTCAAGCTGAGTTTACCGGCCAAGACATGAGAGGGACACGCATTTACTTGGTGGGCATGCTCTTAGCAGCTGAACTTGGACCTGGGTTGAGTGTCAATGGGATTGGAAGGTGGTTATCAATTTATAGCGAACATACTTTGTTGGACTACTAAGCCTGGGGTTTCTGGTTCTGGAAAGTTCAACAACTTAAGAGGGTTTTTTCACTACCAGACGTCTTGCGAAGGTCTTCTTCTTCTTATTTTGTTCCGGGAGCTGCTGTTGCAGCAACACGTTAACTACTTCTGGAGCTTTGGGTGACAACCAGGTCCTTCCATCTCTCTCTGTTTGCAGCTCGATTATACCTCAACTGTGTCAACGATCGATCAAGGATTTTTGGTAAGCCTTACACCATGAGGGTTCCATTGAGAGCACTGCCTCGCTATGTTGTCATCTGGTTTCCTCAGTGTTTGGGCCAATCCAGCGCCATTTTCTCTGCTTGATGCGAACATACACTTTGTTTGTCCAGTCCTTAGCCACAATTCATTGTTGGAAATTACTTATGGCCTTCGGATCTTCAGGATGTAACGCAGACAACGACTGACAAAAGCTTGTAAACTGCTCGAGATGTTGGCGGAGAATTTCCACGTTTCACATGCGTAAAGCAGTGCAGATTACATTTTAGTGCGAAGCGATATTTTGCTAGAGCTCCACACTGGAGAAAGGATGTCGAATGCACAAGGAGCTTTATTCAGTCTATTTCCGACATCCAGATCCGTTCCACCATCGAGGAACACGTAACTACCCAGATAGTTGAGATGCGTGACCTCCTCTATGTCCTCCCGTCTCAAGATAACCTGCTGTTGTTGGGCTCGGCTAGGGCATAATTTCTGTCTTGTTGGCATTTAGACTTAAGCCAGCCACTTCCCCATTCTGTTCCAATGAATGACTCATTTGGTTTAGGGCACCAATGTTGTTTGCCAGGAGCGTAGTCCAAACGGCTTATTTATCAAACGGGTTCCATTGAATAGGTTTGCTGTGGTTTTGTTTTACCCGTAAGGGTTTCTGTATCAAGTCTCTCGTTTGTACCCACCGTGGCAGTCATTACATCATGACGTTAAAGTAAGAACAGGATCGGTGATAGTACCTCTCCTTGTCTTAATCCATTCCGCACTTCAAATGCATCGGAAAGCTGTCCACTGTGCCAATCTTAACACGCATGATCGATCACTGCGAGATCCCGCTTAGTACCTCTTGAGCGTCGACCCAATCCTGGACTTTATCCTTTCGAGAACGAAAGTTGCCATCAGCTTTGGGAAGACGGACAAAACGGTGATACCATGCCAGTTGTTGTGGTTCTTAAGATTACCTTTCCTCGGTATCTTGACAATAACTCCGTCCTTCCATTCCCCGGGAAAGGTTTTATTCTCCCAAACAGCCTGAACAAGTGGAAACAAAATACAGGCCGCTGCGCCTGGATCGAACACGACAGGTATGCCTCCAGTCTAGCTGCTTTGTTATTCCTTAGAAGCAGGATCGCGGTTCTTACTTCTGCACTTGTTGCGGGGTTGATGTCAATTCCCCTGCAGAGCAGATAAATACTCCATCCACCTTCGCAGGTGGTCTTCTAGTGTCACAAAAAGGTTGCCATTTGTATCTAGCACAGGGTGGTTAGTGCTACTTTGTTTTACCTGTAATTTCCTAAGTGATTTTGTTCAGCTTCGTCCCTCTTACAGCTTCTTCCACATTCTCCGTCAAATTGTCTAATCTAGCCCTCCTATCACGTCTCACACAGCGCTGAACTGTCTTGTGAGCCGCTCTATACTCGTTCTGTAGAACCAGGTTTGGGTGAGCATCAGTTTCGTTGTGGACTCTAATTTCGAATGCTCTGCGCTGCGTAATTATCTCCCAGGTGTCTTGGGAAATCCAAATATCTCTATCCCTTGATTGGCTCGGTACCGCTTTAGATCCAGATTCAGTGAAAAACCCTCTTTACGGTGTCCCACATAGCCTCACTAAATGATGGTGACTTTGCGAATTTTCGGGTTAAACCTCGATCTCATTATTCTGGTCGATACTGGTCAGCATAATACCAACACCATTCAATCTTGGACCACTGCCGGTCTCTTTCTTCCCAGAATACAACATCCTTGAGAGTATAAAAATGCCATGAAAAGGTTTTGAAATGTACGATTCGGAATTGGCCTTAAACTGCAGGTTCCAATAGCTGCTCTTCCTTGATACAATCCTTCTTGAGTGGTCCCATGAAGGCCAATTTGTCGGCAGCAGACTGGAAGCGTCGGTGAAGATGTATCGATGAACTTCAGCTATATTTGTTCCAATGAAGCGCAGCTAGTGTGGACTAAAGTGATTTACGAAGGTTTCTTGGATCCAATAGAAAGTCCCTTAAGACGAAGTCATTGTTCACTTCACCATAATGAGGTCAACCACCCATTGGCGTGATGCGTTCTTCTGGAATACCTTGCCATTATTGGTGTAGATTCCAGCTCCAATGCGGTAGATCTTCTATCTGATCTCAGTAGGGTGGTGGTTGCCCTTCTGACCGGCACGTCACACACGACTTGGATGCCATGCTTCAATGCAAGCAACCTTACAACCTTGCGTCTTGCGGGGAAATTTCTTCTTCACGCCCTTGAAACCTTTACCCTTGGTAACACCAACTCGGTCAACGACTTCATCTTGTTCCAAGACATTGGCCGGCTTGTTTCAAGTGTTCCTTGACCCACTTAACTTTGTCTTCAACACTGCCACCGTTTAATTGGATTTCCATGATAAGGGCCTTCTTATGGCGTTGCTGGATCAAATGAATCTGAGAGTGGGCAATAATCCGGATTACTTTGCAGTAGCAGACCATCTTACCGAAGTCATTCTCAATGCTCTTCCGGCCAACATCATCGGTCCACTTCTTTCTGGACTTACAGAAAGCCTTCCTCTTGATCTTGCACTAGTTCTTGTAGAAGAGACGACGGCCATGCTGGGACAAATACTAATCCCAAACATTGACCAAAGGACGGACCGAATGGACAGCCCCAAAAACCATCATTGGTGGAGTTTCTAATATGGAAACGGCTTCTACGACCTTCTTCTTGTTGATCATTGACCCACATTGGTCAGCTTCACGGACAATATGGGTCAAACCGGCCTTGTAGACAACGAAGAATGTTAAATGCACTGCCTTTGAGGCATCCTCCTTATTTCTTTTATTCTTTCGTTTCGTCTTAATTTTCTAAGTACCGGTACTTAGAAACGGAACTCCACGCAAATATGTTCAATTTAAAATGGTGAACGTTGATGACCTATCAGTCGAGAATACGACGTATATTTGTTAAAGATTTACAATTTCAGCCATCATTTTGAAATTCGATTCGTGGACTATCAAGAACAAACACGTGGGACCAAAGCCTTACTAGCCCCATTTAAACCAGTGCTTCTCACTTTTAATTTTGTACTTTCCAACTTTTGACTTTTAGCTAACTAATAGAAGGTTGTGTCTCATGACAGAAAGCTAGCTTCCATTTTTGCAGCTTATTCCACCTTACCAAACGGGCTCTTCTTCCCCATCTTCTCAAAATCCAGTTCAACGTCATACCGGATTCAGCGATGGTGCTAAAGAAGAATTGTTCTTCATCACATTCTTTGAACCCGGTTCAATAATCTTTAGGGCTGAACCCGGTAAACTCTCTCAGGTGATGGGGAGTACAATTAAATAAATTTAAAAAAAATCATATCCTCAGTGATCGTTAGTATGGTTTTCGTCAGCGACGCACGTTCCACAGGCGATCTTCTGGTTTATCTTAGAATTGATGGCCTGGATACCTCGAAAGCCTTTGAGTTAGTGTTGCACAGAGCTCTAGTTATCAATATTAGCAGTCCTACCGAGCCAATCGAGATATTTCCTAATTTGTTTGAAATTAAAGTATTTTCTATCGAGGTATCCGTTTCCTTTTAATTTTTGAACGGATCGTCCGTAGAAATTTATCGCTCATAATTTTTTGACCGCTACACGTTGAATAGCCTCGGAAAGGACTGATATTACTGTTGACGACCCTGATAAACGAAAAAAGGAGAACGACGTTCATATCTGCACCTGGAATGTGAGAACATTAAACAGGAGAGGTGCAGGCGAACAACTAGCGGAAGCCCTAACCTTCTACAAAGCAGATATTACTGCCATCCAGGAAATACGATGGGATGGGCCGGGCAAAAGGAGGATGAAAAAAATATGGATCGTGCTATAGTGAGCAGAAACAGCGACTATTCGGATGCGGATTTGTAATAAGTGCCAGACTTAGGCAAGAAGTCTTATTTTTCCAAGACATTAGCGAACGCATTGTAACAATCCGCATCAAGGCCAAATTCGCCAACATAAGCCTTATATGCACCCATATTCCGACGGAGGAAAAATATGATAAAACTAAGGATTGCTTCTACGAACTCCTTGACAAAACCTATGAGCGACTACCAAAGTAATATCGAAAGACTGCAATCGCAAGAGACCGCCAAGTCCTGTCGGTTCACACCATACCTCCAGCATCTAATGTCGAAGAACAATGGCAACGATGCCAACAAGCTATTAGATCAGCCGCAACTGATGTGCTAGGTTTCTCCCGACCACCAGCAAGAAACTCCTGGTATGATTAGGAATGCCGACAGATGCTCGAAGCCAAGAATTAGGCTTAGGCCTACAAGGCTAAGCTGCAGGTGAAGACGAGAGCTGCCATTGAGCTCCATAGGCAGAGAAGAAGGGAAGAATACCGGCTTTTCAGAAAGAAGAAAAAAGAGCAAGAAAATCGTGCGATCGAGGATTTAGGGAGGCGCAACTCCAAGAACAATATTCGCAAGTTTTACCAAAGTGTAAAACGTCAAAGCCAAGGATACAAGGCTCTAATAGAATCCCGCCGAGATGAACAAGAAAATATCGTACTTGACACAGTCGATGCTGTGGATATGGAAGAACCACTTCTGCAGACTGTTGAACGGCGATGACGAACAACATTCCGCTGTCTGGCAGAACGAACCATGTAATATTGGCAACGACAGCGAAAACTGCCAACCACCCGACCTAAGTGAAGTGAGGATAGCAATGACGGCCTTCCCGCTGAGCTTTATAAGCTGGCGGAGATGACTTGGTAAGTAACATCCACCAACTCATAAACCAAATCTGTTCGGATGAAAGTATGCCTGAAGAATGGAACCTCAGCATCGTTTGCCTGATCCACAAAAAAGGAGACCCTCTGAACTGCGCCAACTACAGAGGCATAAGTCTTCTCAACATCGCCTACAAGATCCAATCTGCCGTAATATGTGAACGCCTGAAACCGTTTACCAACAACCTGATTGGCCCTTTATCAGTGTGGTTTTAGGCCAGGAAAGTCCACAACCGATCAAATTTTCACACTTCGGCAGATCCTGGAAAAAACTCCAGAAGTCCAAATCGATACCCACCACCTATTTATCGATTTCAAAGCCGCATACGACAGCATTTATAGAGACGAACTATACACAGCCATGTCTAGTTTTGGTATACCGTCCAAACTCGTCCGTTTGTGTAGGATGACGATGGAGAATTCCTGCTGCACCATCAGGGTCGGAAACGACCTCACCGACACATTCGATACCTAAAAAGGATTTAGGCAAGGTGATGCGCTGTCATGTGACTTTTTCAATTTGATTCTTGAGAGGATTGTGCAAAACTCCCGAGCTAACACTAGAGGCACAATCTTCCGAAAATCGGTGCAACTACTAGCATACGCCGACGATATTAACTCATTGGAAGGATTCAACGTGATGTCATAGCCACGTTTGCTAGTATAGAGAAGGAAGCGGCAAAAATGGGTTTAGCAGTAAATGAGGGTAAGACTAAGTATATGCTGTCAACACGAAGAGACACACAACATCGACGAATTGTACAGAACGTCACCATTGACAGATATAACTTTGAGGTAGTACGGGACTTTGTCTACCTCGGCTCCGCTATTAATTCTGACAACAACATCTCGTCAGAAATTAAACGAAGAATTACTCTTACCAATCTTCGGGATAAGAAGGCAATTTAGTAGTAAAGCCCTCACTCGAACTATTAAGAAGATCCCATATAAGACCCTGATCATCCAAGTCCTGCTCTACGACGCTGAAGCATGGACCGTATCAAAAGCGGATGAAGAAATCCTTGGTCGATTCGAGCGGAAAATCTTCGGTCCCGTTTGCGTTGACGGGCTATGGAGACGAAGATTCAACCACGAACTATAGGAGCTGTACAGCGACATACCCCTGGTCAAAAAACTCCGCATTGGACGTTTAAGATGGCTAGGACGTGTAGAAAGAATGGACACCAATACTCCGGCTCGCAGAGTCTTCGATTCCCAGCCAGACGTCGGACGCAGTAGAGGAAGACCTCGCCTTAAGTGGCGCGCACAAGTAGAAACCGACCTCAACCAACTTGGAGTGCGCAACTGGAGGCAGTTAGCTAAGGACCGGGCTAATTGGAGAGGCATGATGGTTGAAGCCCAGGTTCATCCCGGACTGTAGCGCCACTTAAGTAAGTATTGACATGGCTTTGCCTAAAACAACGGTCTTACAATGAAAGTAAAGGTCTTGTACATTATTCAGTTGAGAATGTGCTTTCGGATCGGTAAAAGTCGATAGAAGATGTTCGATCGCTGTTATTAGTGATTGACTTGAGTTTCCTAATGGCGCATAGATTTTGATCTTGTAGTTGTCTGGATCTTAAATAAAAAATGTCAGAAGTACCTGATGATTCCTTGGTCGTAATTTGAAAAATTTGATTGTTGAGTAGCAAAGAAAAATTTTGAAATATGGACCAAGGCATCATGGCGTTCCATGAACATCGATACATCTTCATACAAAAGTTAACTTCAGCACTGATCATAAGAAGACGGTTCAAAATGGATCGACTTCCAACTGTTCAAGAGCTTGTTCAGCAAATTCACGACGCAAGCGATTCTAGCTTTTATTATGCGACAGTCGGAGCATGTTATCAATTTTCCTCACGCTATATATTTCAAGATTTTCCAAATAATGTTGGATATAATCATGATGTCTATCACCTGAGCCTCATCATATTGACAAACAAAAATCTCCCAAAATCGTCACGTGCGTCGATCATATCTCCCCCATAGCACCTACCCATACCTCTCTTAGTCAAATGCCAATCCGACAAGTGCACATCCACCGTCTTCATCTGCAATTCATCTTAAATTGAGTAACTCCATCTCTGGAAAGCCTCGCTCAAGTACAGTTACAAAGTCAATTCGAAAGCCCATTATCAGGCCACTATATGGCGAACATGTACACCGCCTCGCATACATATATTCAGCCTGAGCCATTCATTGAGGACATACGCCAAACACATTCCACCCGTGGCATTCACGAATCCCAAATAAGACGCGCCTCCAAAAAAAAAAACGAAACACCAGCGCAGCACTTTATATACCCATTCGGGCAGTGCGTCGGCATACCCCCGATACCTAATGGGATCAGCGCTTAACTGAAAGGATTCGCCACTGACACATCACGCAGGCTGCGTTCCGATTGCGCGTTTAAATTTGCATTTAAACTCGCACGTCCTTCATCATTAAGTTGAAACGCGTGATATACGCAGGCGAGTATCCTCCTCAGATTTGGAGTGTGTGTGCGTTGCGTTATTGGTGGCATCCATTCGGCCGCAGCCTGATTAGGATGTCAGAGTGAGATACTTAGTAAGCGAGAGAGAGAGTGCAGCACTCCCAATCCCAACCTTAATGACAATTTGATTGACACACCGGCTACCAATGTCCGCTCCTTATCCGTCTGCGCGCCCGAGGTTGATGGCTTTTAAGACAGCGCCCCCAGTAAGCTCCGGTGAGAGAAAGAGAGCGACGTCGCCATAAGTGCATTTTTTGCTTCCCTAGATTACACAAGTATCCGCGCAAAGGCTCACCGCTCAACGCACTGAATTTCATGGATTAAGTGAGGTTTAATTGACTGATCTAAGTCGAAGATTTATCTACCGCCGCGAAGAGGAAGATGGATTCTGTTTTTTTTTTTTTTACCTTGAGAGCACTTTTTATGGGGCACTTGAGTGTGTGTGTTGGGCGCGCGCAATCCTCATCAGCTGGACCGCTCCGCCAGCCGGATAAATTCATCCTTTGAGCGGCGCGTGCATTAAACTTAGATTATGATGTTAACTCGCCGACGCGTACGGTTGGTTGTGTTATTGTGTGATTGTGGGGGCTGGTAATTGCTCAATTTAATGGATCCTAAGACCGGCCTGAAGCTTAAGCCGGGGAATTCGCAATGATTACGGTTTTATTTTCAAGGGGGGGTAAGGGCGCTGCCCAAGGGAGGAGGTTAATGCGAAATGCGCCTTCGATGGGAATTTTATGCTCGAATGTGATTTGCATCGTATAGAGGCAGGCTAGCGCTAGTGCGGATTTAAATGCCGCGAGGATACGATAAAAGTGCTTCGATAGGGAGCCTTGACGATGTGCGGACTCATTAAGCAGCGCAGCCGATGGATTTCCACTTTATGAAGTGAGGGATTGATTTAAGCCAGGCTATCGGTTTCATTTCCGTTTCGAGTTTTATTGGATGTGTCTGACTGGAATAGATATTCAAGGCATGTTGAGGGGATAGGCATTCAAGATGATAATTTCTGGATGACTTTATGACCAAATGACTGGGGAGGCGACTTATATTACATACATAGCACTGCTTTGGTTGCATTTTATTGAAGCTTTGGTAACATTCTCGCGGTGGGGTCTGGATTGGGTGAGTGAGGACTCCATTGAGTGACATCTGCCAGTGAAAAGGTTTTATGCATGAGCATGTTACCTTGCCATCGCCCTTTTTTATTTGTTTAGTCGGTAGGTTGTAGGCCCAACTGGTTAGGGTCAGGTTGGGATACAAAACCTCCAAGATTTTGGAAAGGCATCTGTTAACTAAGATTTAAAACATGCTAAGGGCTGGAGGTCAGCCGATTTATAGCTTCCTGAGCAAGACGTCTGCTTACTAAGATTTGACCCATGCTAAGGGCTGTAGGTCAGTCGATATATAGCCTCTTGAGCAGACACCTGTTTACTAAGATTTGAACCATGCTAAGGGCTGGAGGTCAGTCGATATATAGCCTCCTGAGCAGACATCTGTTTACTAAGATTTGAACCAAGCTAAGGGCTGGAGGTCAGTCGATATATAGCTTCCGGAGCAAGACATCTGTTTACTAAGATTTGAACCAAGCTATAGGCTGGATGTCAGTCGAAATATAGCGTCCTGGGCAAGACATCTGTTTATTAAGATTTGAACCATGCTAAGGGCTGTAGGTCACTCGATATATAGCTTCCTGAGCAAGACATCTGTTTACTAAGATTTGAACCAAGCTAAGGGCTGGAGGTCAGTCGATATATAGCGTCCTGAGCAAGACATCTGTTTACTAAGATTTGGACCATGTTTAGTGCTGGAAGTCATTCGGTATATAGCTTCCTGAGCAGGACATCTGTTTACTAAGATTGCAACCAAACTAAGGGCTGAAGGTCATTCGATATATAGCGTCCTGAGCAAGACATCTGTTTACTAAGATTTGAACCAAGCTAAGGGCTGGAGGTCAGTCGATATATAGCTTCCGGAGCAAGCCATCTGTTTACTAAGATTGCAACCAAACTAAGGGCTGGAGGTCAGTCGATATATAGCTTCCGGAGCAATACATCTGTTTACTAAGATTGCAACCAAACTAAGGGCTGGAGGTCATTCGATATATAACTTCCTGAGCAAGACATCTGTTTTCTTAAATTTGAACCATGCTAAGGGCTGGAGGTCAGTCAATATATAGCTTCCTGAGCAAGACATCTGTTTACTAAGATTTGAACCATGCTAAGGGCTGGAGGTCAGTCGATATATTAGTAGCTTCCTGAGATGCGAAGTTCTAACCCTTACCGACTTATTACACATTCTTGTTGAATTGTGAGATACATCCGATAGGAGCGCTAAGGGCTTTTTCTGTAATGCTGTTTGCCTTATGCCGTACTTTGTTTGGTTTAGGTTGCAAGTTGTGAGCAAGATGTTATCTCTTCTCAAGTTACCTGCAGACAATACTGTCTAAAAATAAGTTAGCCATGTCCACCTGGCTGGATTTTAAAAAAAACAACCAAAAGGATCTGTGGCGCAGAAGTTAGTGCCTTGAACTAATGCTGAAGAAAGCAGGTCATAGAAAAATTATATCAACTCACCTGTTGGGAATCGGCATAAAATTGCAGAAATCTCCATTGTGCAATGTTCACATACAATATTTGTGCACAAAAAGATAAGTACATACGAATATGGTAGTCTTGGAGAAATTTGGTGTAGTGGTTCAAGAAGGGTTGGCTAGGTTATAGCGATTGCACGCGATGCAGGCCAGAAAACATTTGTTTGCCCTAAGTGAACCATTCCGAGCTTCCTATAATATTAGCCAGCTCACTTCAGAAGTCATTGCTGAAGCGAGGGCTAGTCTTTTTGCTTATACGCCCAGAGGGCAGTGATGTTCGATCTGTTCAGCATTATCAAGCACAGAGAGCATTTCTGGTTATAATTTGGCCAGAGTTGCCTGAACAATAGACAAGTTATGCCGTTTATTCGTCTAGGGTTTGCATTCTTGATCGCATCCAGTGATTTACATGTAGCGAGGGGCATACCCAACGTTTCTACTAGCGGTACAATGTCAAGGGTAGTGTCCAGTCTGGCAAACTAATCCGCCTTACAGTATTCTGGTATATCTCTTTGATCCGGTACCCAGAAGAGGTGAATAGTCTCTCATTAAGAGATAGTCGGCATTTCTGGTCTGATTTCGATGCAAATGAGATTAATCCCAGAGATTGATAGAAACTATGATTTTAGTTAGAATGGTTGTTTATGAACTACTGATCCTCGCTGCCGATCTAACCTGCGCACATCGTGTCATAGGTAGTTTCATCAACCATTATCTCAAAAAAAAGGAATAATATTCACCATTATGTAGTCTTCTGCCACCCTTGCATTATGTACAGCAGGTTACATTCTATCTTGAATCAAGTCCTTCACTTAAAACTCAGGGCCCAAAACTTCTACTTAAAACATTCCTAAAGTTATAAAACACTTTACCAGAGTCAATGGGAAACAAATTTATGTTTCAGGGCAGTAGAACTTAACTCTAGATGGCATTGGAACATTGGAACTCTCAAATTCTCGCATGTTTCTTCGCCGAACCTTCATTTAGCTGCGTTTGGAGATTTGGTAATCAACTGAATTTTCTAAAGCTCCTGTTAGACACAATTGTCTAAAGCTTCTAGACGAACGGTATGTCTTAGAACTGAAGCATACAATAATGCATTTTTTAGTTGGTAACCATCAAGTTTTAACAGGGTCCTTCAGTGTTGCTTGAAGTTGTCTAAAAGTTCTACTGCAATTTTTCTTACATCGTACTCTCAGGTGCGACGGCTTACATTCTCGCTGCATATTTAGGTTCATGTCAGCATGCCTGCCTGCGCTATATGTGTACTACTTTCTGATATGCCTACAATGTATAAAAGACACAAACGCCCCAAAACTAATCTGACACCAACGAGCCAGAAATCAAAACCGTGCTAAAAAAAACAAAGCGAACTATCTAGTTTCGCTCGAACATAGTAAAAATGCCCTTAATTGCGCATAAATTAAAAATTAAGAAGCCCCTTTGCAGCCGACATTATAATCTGCTATGGTGGTCAAATGGTAGGCTATGTGATTAAATGAAACCTTGAGTTTTTACCAACTCCGACTTTTCGCCTTCCCGTGGCTTTGACCGGTGATATGGTCTCAATCCCTGTCTATGGTATTGGCGACAGCTGTTGAGAGCGGGGGAAGGACGTACATTCATACTAATTCACATATTTCATTCACGTTGGCAGCGGAAGAACTCCCAGGATGGAGTCAAGGGTGGGTCTATAGTCCCAGTTATGATGGACAGGTTAATAAACTAAATGAGCTACTTCGACATATTCGGAGTCGGACAACAGGTCAACCAGGAATCTCAAGGGTAAGTCAGGACCCTTGAACAGAGATGGATGCGGATTAGTCAAAAGGCCAACTGCAGCGCTTTGTCCCGTAGTGGATACTGATAACCCTGTGTCCTAGGGGTATATAATAAATTTGAACTGGCCCTCCAGGTTGGGAGTTGTGCCTTGGGCTAACTACCTACTCACGGAAAAAAAAATTCTTGATGTGAAGCAATCAACAGCCTCGGAAAGGGCTGATTTTATCGTTGACGACCATGATAAACGAAAAAAGCAGACTGACGTTAGTATCTGCACCTGGAATGTGGAAACATTAAACAGGAGAGGTGTAGACGAAAAACTACCGGAAACCCTAAGCTGTTACAAAGCAGACATTACTACCATCTAGGAAATACAATGGGATGGGCCAGGTAAATGTGACATCTACTACGGACCGTGTTGTATTGAGCAGAAACAGCAACTATTCACATGTTACTCTATGATTTCAAGACATTAGCGAACGCATTGTAACTTGTCTTCGCTGAAATGCCACTACAACCAGCACACGGTTTTCACACCTCGATATCCATAAGTGGATCAACAAACGGCCAATCAAATTGATCACATAGCAATAGACGAGGCAGGCATCCGCGAAGTCTGAACATTCCGAGGGGCTTACATCGACTCGGATAACTACCCTTTTCAGCAAAGGTAAGAATGCGGATTTCCACCACGCCACAACAAACCAGAAATACTGCGAAACAATAAAAGAGCAAGAGACCGCCAAGTCCTATGCTGGACGCGTGTTCCTTAACCTCTCGATTAACACCACACCACCAGCGTCAACAGTCGAAAAACCATGGCGACGATGTCAACAAGCCCTAAAATCAGCCCAAACTGATGTTCTCGGTTTCTCAAGCCGACAAGCAAGACTGAATGAAGAGTGCCGACACATGCTCGCAGCCGAGAACGAAGCCTTCATGGCTAAGCTGCAGGTGAAGACGAGACTTGCCATAAAGCTCTATAGGCAAAGAAGGAGGGAAGAAAGAGGAAAAAAGACCAAGAAAAGCGCGTTATCGTGGATACAGAGAGATGCTACTCCAGGAATTGTGTTCGCAAGTTTAACCAAAGTGAAAGACGTTACTTTGGTAAAACTTGCGAACACAAGGGCTCAGTGGCGCGATGGTTAGTGCGATGAATTGCCGCGCAGGAGGCCTGGGTTCGATTCCCAGCCGTAGCAACACCTAAATGATTTTTCACTGGCCCTCCTCTCGTGATGATCTGACAAATCATCCGAGTAGTATCAATTGTCCAGAATAGCTTATCTCAACTTAGCCGTTCGGAGTCGGCATAAAACAGGAGGTCCCACCATCGTGCAAGAAGTACACACGCACACATGAATGGTTGTGAGAAAGCTAGGCCCTGGTTACTAACGAGCCTGTTGCGCCAAAAATTTGTATTTTTTTTTTGAAAGACGTTAAAGCCAGAGATACAAGGCTCGAACAGAATTCGGTCGAGATGAACAAGGAAACATCGTAGTTGAGACACATTCGATACTGAGGATGTGAAAGAACCACTTCTGCAGACTGTTAAACGGCGTTGAAACTACCAACCACCTGACCTAAGTGAAGCGAGGATAGCAATATCTAAACTTAGACTTTACAAGGCTGCCGGAAATGCCGGCCTTCCCGGTGAGCATTATTTAGCCGGCGGAGTTACTTGGTAAGTAACATCCACCAACTCATAAGCCAAATGTGGTCGGATTAAAGTTTGACTGAATAATCGTTTGCCCGCTCCACAAAAAGAAGACCCTCCGAACTGGGCCAACTTCAGAGGCATAAGTCTCCTCAACATCGCCTACAAGATCCTAGTTAGTTAGTTAGTTTGATTGGCTGTTCGTACAAGACGAAACACAATTAGCGCTGAGGTGCGCCGTTTTGATGCCAAAAACTCGTGCGGTTAAATGTTATGTCTTGTTGTTAGTTGGCGTGTACTAAATCCAACCAGTGGCATTAAGGAAGGCGATCAGTTCTTTGATGTGTTTATCAGAGAGGTCGCGGATATTGTCAAAGAAAGGTTTGCCTAGGGTTCGTTGTCTTGCTCTTGACAGAGCCGGGCATTTGCACAGAAAGTGAGTTAGAGTTTCCTTCTCCCCCACCTCCTTGCAACTGCGACAGTTGGTGTTGTTGGGTATACCCATTCTAACAGCATGGTCACCGATGGGCCAGTGTCCAGTGGTAATTGCTATCACCCTGGAGACTTCCTTACGGGATCTGCTTAAGAGGTCCCGTGTTTTAGTCTTGTTGTAGCGAGGCCACATATCTCTTGAAATGGCGCACCCACTGAGGTTACGCCACCTATGTTCAGCTGTTTTAAGAGAGTGTGTGTTGATATTATTCATGATAGTTTTTAAAGGAGTGAGAATGCCGATTGCACGTGAGCTGGGAAGGGACGAGCCCAACCTGGCAAGGGCATCAGCCTGTTCATTTCCATCTATGTCACTATGGCCTGGAACCCATATGAGAGTGATACTGTATCGACTCCCAATGGAGGCCAGTTCGTTTTGGCATTGAAGTACTAGTTTTGATGACGTCGATACCGAAATAATCGCCTTAATAGCGGCTTGACTGTCGACAAAAATAGCGATATTTTGCTTGGGAGTACTATCGTGTTTAATCGCGTGACATGCCTCCCTAATAGCCAACAATTCCGCTTGGAATACGCTGGAGGAATCAGGGAGGCGAAACGATTTTTTTATTTTTAGTGTGTCCGAGTAGACACCGGCGCCCACTCCGCAGTCCATTTTGGAGCCGTCGGTGTAAATAAGTGTGTCAAAATCTTTTTCAACCAATGCGTTTTCCAATCCTCTCTAGTTGGAAAGCCAGCGGTGAAGTGTTTGTGGAAGTTCAGTTTGGGTATCATGTAGTCGGTATGATGGTCAGCTAGACCTGCTGGCAATGAATCTAGGATATTGCTGTGCCCATAGGGCTTATTGAACCAGCAGCCAGATTCTTTGAGCCTGACTGCACTACACATTGCAATATCTTTGATATGGATATCTAGAGGGAGAAGGTGGAGAAGAACCGTTAAGGCATCAGTAGGACAAGATCTCATGGCCCCAGTTGTGCCGATACAAGCAGTTCTTTGTACCCTCTTAAGTTTGTCAATGATATACCCTTTACTCACAGAAGGCCACCAGACTAGTGCACCATAGGTGAGTATCGGCCGAACAACAGCAGTGTACATCCAAAGTGTCATCTTTGGTTGTAGGCCCCATCTTTTGCCGAATGTTTTTCTACAGGCATAGAAAGCTATACATGCTTTCTTGACCCTTTGTTCTATGTTGGTTTTCCAATTAAGCTTAGTATCTAGGATAGTCCCTAGATATTTGGCATTGGATGAGAGTGAGAGCGCTTGTCCATTAAGTCGGGGGAGGTTAAAGGCTGGTATTTTGGTCTTCGTGGTGAAAAGCATCATTTCCGTCTTACTCGGATTAACACCCAGGCCACAGCTTGTAGCCCACGTGCTCACAGAACCCAGAGCGTACTCCATGATTTCGCTAATCACTGGGAGAAACTTTCCTGACACTAGGATCACCACGTCGTCCGCGTATGCCACTGCCTTAATCCTATCCCGATCAAGTCGGACTAACAGTTTGTTCATAACAATAAGCCACAGCAGAGGAGATATCACACCGCCCTGTGGTGTACCTCTGTCAGCATATCGCGTTAAGCTGCTGTTGCCTAGTGTTGATTGAATGATTCTAGACCTTAGCATGGATATAATCCATTGGCTAAAATGCTCCTCTACACCAGTTACGGTTAGGGCTTCTAGTATGCTGTCAGTTTGTACATTATTGAAAGCCCCTTCTATATCAAGGAAAGTGGCTAGGGTGTACTCTTTGTAGTAGAGGGACTTTTCGATGGTCCCAATCACCTCATGCAGAGCGGTTTCAGTCGATCTGCCTTTGAGATAAGCGTGTTGTGATGTGGATAGCGGTGATTCATTAAGAATGCTTCGCACATGGATGTCAAGGATCCGCTCCAGGGTCTTTAGTATAAAGGAAGCAAGGCTGATGGGCCTAAAATCTTTTGCAGATTCATGTCCACGTATGCCCGCCTTTGGTATAAAAACTACCCTGACACGTCTCCATGAGTGTGGAATAAAGTTTAGTAAAATGCAACTTCTATAAATTGGCAACAACCACGGTAATACAGTATCCAGTGAGTTTTGTATCATGATCGGCAAGATGCCATCAAGGCCAGGTGATTTATAGGGTGAGAAGCTATTAATTGCCCAGGATGTCTTTTCTTTGGTTATAATGGATTTGATATTTTCCCAAGTTGTATGGTCAGCGGGCCGAGAGTCAGCAGATGCTGGCGGCACCTCTTTACAACCCGGGAAGTGTGTGTTAATTAGGATAGACAGAGATTCGGATGAGGTCTCTGCCCAGCTACCATCCGACTTTCTTATTAAGGACGGGTTTGAATGGTCCTTCGCTAAGATTTTGCTCAGTCTGGAGGAGTCTTTAAGGGTGTTGATGGATTCGCAGTATTCCTGCCAGGATTCTTTCTTGGCGCTACGAATAGCCGCTTTGTATATTCTAAGGCAATCTTTATAGGGCTGCCAAAAGTTGTATTTATGGCATATGTTAAAAATGACCCTGGTCATATTCCTAAGTTTACTAAGGTCCTCACTCCACCAGGGAGGTAGTTTTTTCCTACCGTAACTGGCTGGACACGAGACCTTGAAAGCAGTACTCATTGCCTTCTCAAAGGTAACGATAGCTGCATTCAGTTCG
Organism: Rhingia campestris; assembly: GCA_932526625.1. Classification (NCBI taxonomy): domain Eukaryota; kingdom Metazoa; phylum Arthropoda; class Insecta; order Diptera; family Syrphidae; genus Rhingia; species Rhingia campestris. The sequence continues at coordinate 12,833,454 of OW052185.1, read as the reverse complement.
TCTGTCGAAGTGAACTTAGATCCTACTTGCCGTAATATTTGAACGCCTGAAACCGTTTACCAACTACCTGATCGGCCCTTTTCAGTGTGGTTTTAGGACTGGAGAGTCCACAACTGAAGAAGTGTGAAGATTTGTCACGCTTCGGCAGATCCTGAAAAAAAACCCAAGAAGTCCAAATCGATACCCACCACCTATTCATCGATTTCAAAGCCGCATATGACAGCATTTATAGAGACGAACTGTACAGAGCCATGTCTAGTTTTGGTATACCGCCCAAACTCGTCCGTCTGTGCAGGATGACGATGGAGAATTCTCAAACAAAGAATTGATCTTATCAACCACTGTTTCTTCGGGCTAAGAAGGCAATTTAGTAGTAACGCCCTCACTCGAACTACTAAGGGGATTCTATGTATGAAGCCTTTGCTTTCTGCTCATCTCTTTAAAAGATTGATGACCATTTTAACGCGTTTAGAGTAGAACCAGTACAAGGAATTATAAGATCGTTGACATGACATGAAACGACAATACCAGCCTTATCCGAATAGGCAAGTCTTGGTATTCCTGTCGCTTTAGCTGAATGTATATCAGCGCAGCATGCTGCCCGCAGATTAAACATAACAAAGTTCAGCGGCAATATGTACCGTGCATGTCAAAATAGGTTTGACAAACGCTGGTTCTGAAAAGGTATTCATCCAGCACATAGGTTCCACCATAGGTATCATCGTACTGAAAACTGTAAGCATGCAATAAAATTTGGCCTTAACGCGCATGACTTCTGCAAGAGCTTAACAATTGTCAGCTCATATCCTTTGCTCCTACCCTTTCCATCGAAGGAACACTTCTGCTTTGACCTTACTGCTTTCAAAATCTGTGCGATTTGCCTCAAACAGCTTCTTTAGCTTATTTCACGTCCCACAATGGACTAGATCTGGTCTTAGTGTTCGGGCAAATCGCAGGTAAACATTTTATCCTTACACCTATTAGAAGACTGCAAATCTATCAATTCTTCCTCATCCTTAGCCTGTACCTGCAACAGTAGGAAAGGGTCAACATTTTCTAAGAGTTAACACCTCTTCACAATTTCTGTTTGAGGAATTCAATCAACAGTCCACTTTGGTCGAATGCTCCTTTAAGCGGCCCCTACACAGTCAATCGATTGACAGCAATCACTGTTTGTTGAAATGCATATGTATGAGTCACACATTTGGTGCAGTCTGATTGACGAAAATCAAAGCAAGTTAGATTTTGCATGATGAACGTCATGTTGATTGATGTGTGTAAGGGTGGGATTGATGTAATATCTTCATTGTGTTTTGTGCGGCAGAAGCCGAGCACTCATCGCACATCCTTACACCAAGAAAACTTACAAAAACTTAAAAATTCACTTCAATCGATTGAACTACGTAAGGGGTTGCGTCAATCCACACATACGCGATGCATAATGTCAATTGAGGGCCGCTTTACACTCATTCCGGAACGTGCGCATCAATCATCATTCTCACCTCCAAACCAATGACGAACCGACTTCCAGATTCCTATCTCCAGCGATGAATGTCCAGAGAACCGAAGAGGCAAACACTATTTTTTTGGACCTAGTGCACTTGCGACTTTCAAAATCTCAACTCTTCCGGTCCGCATGCTCGTACCATATCTTCCACGTCCCAATTGATTATCATCGTTGGACCTTGCCAAACGATTTGGGTTTCGCCTGACGACGACCATGTGCACATGAACTACCAGCCTACGTAAGCTCACAACAAATCGTGCACTTGTCTGGTTGCATCGCTGCGCTGTCCCCCCATAATATGCATAACCAGCAGCACCAGCTAGACTCGCTAGCCTGGCGTTTTTGCTCACCCAGTCTCAGAGCGACACTCTCCGCGAAGACTGAGTTGTAAGCCAAGTTGTTGCTGTTGACGCTGCTGCGGTTGCGCGCGCGCGCCGCAATCAGGATCAAGTTCAAATGTGACTGAACGATATTTAGTGGCACGTTGTGGCGTTGCTCTCGTCATCGTAGTGGTATGCTGCCATAGATGGGCAAGCCGCTACACCAGTACTGCACACAGCACATCTGACTTGACATGTCTATGTCTGCCATACCGATGGCCGCAGTCACGTGCACCCTCTGTGCTCGGAAAGTGTCACTTCGTAGCTACTGCTGGTTGCTCGTTTGCGCATACTGATTACCAGTTGTTGCGCTCGTTCATCTCGGCATGACGAACACAAATTTTGTCATTCATGTCGCGAACGCCGAAGTACGCGCTCGCGAATCGGTACACACCGACTGATTGGCCAGCTCCGACTGATATAGCGAATCGTCAATTATGGGCCGGGCTGACAGTCTGATTGGCAGAAAGGCGAACTCATTTACTTGATGGCCAACAGCCAGATACACCGGTCACTTTGGGAAAAGTTTAAGTCGGAGCTGCGCGCCAAGTTGCCCGGATGATTTAGATGGCAGCGTCAAAAATAAAAACCTCAATGATTTCAATAATTTTCTCTCTGGAGAAATGACTGCCACTTACACAGCCACTCACTAAGTCAATCCGCCGCTGCGCTCTCTGCGCGCGGTACGTTAATGATGATGACAAAATAACGTGCTCATAATCCATCTCCGCCGCAGACGCATGCGCGCATGCGCGAACAGAAAAAAAAATCCAAAAAGCATCCTCTTGCGCAGAAGTAACGAGTTTGGCCATGCCAATTGCAATTGCAGCCAACAACTGCAAGATGGTCCATTACGATCCAATTGCGGTGTGTGGATAGATTTGCTTTTTTCTGTCCGTCCGTTTCACTGCCAAAGATGTAAAAAAAAAAAACTAAATGTGCGGTGTGCCGCGCGCATTTTTTTTTTGTCTGATGTCTGATTTGTTGGTTTTGTTGTCTGAGTGTGCCCTTAAAAGTGCACGCACAAATCACTGCTGGCGCGGTTGAAAGGTAGTTAGCTGGCAGTCCAATTTGTTGGATAGAAAGTTGAGTAGTACCCTCGAGAGAGTTCGACAATTGGACAGAGCGCTGTGATGAGCAATTTCCCATTTCGCAAGAATTCGCTGGAATGTGCACGCTGCGCCCAGGCCTAGGAATTTTCATCTTAAAGAGTTGCCACCCAAAAAGGACGAAGTAGGTACTTAGTAAACATGTTTATTGTAATCACTGAGCTAATGGCGATTAGGTTTTATCCGAGATGGGAAGGGGAGGAGGACGACTGGGACGATGTTGGGACAGCGATGATTTAGATTGTTGGGATGGTTGGGTATGGAATTATCTCAAAGGTGGGTACTCGATAAGAAGTCGTAATTAGTGAAGGTCTTCTTGACTCGCTGTGAAGAGATTTGAAAGGATAATTGAGCTTGGAGTGGTATTTTGTGTTTACCAACTTTGATTGTTCTGTTGAGGATTAGTAAAAGTGTTTGCCAGTGGTTCGCCAGAACAGTGGTCCACTTACTTAGGTTGGTGGGTTGATGAGGTAGGCGGTGTGCGTCTTCGCTCATCACACTCAGATCAATATGTGTGTGATTGGTTCCTTCATTTATCCAGTTAATCTCCAACATTTGGATGGCTGGAAAGGGACTAGCGGGGGATTGACCCTTTTATCAGCTAGGGAAATGGAACTGGACGATCCTAGTCTAGCTAGCTCGTCTGCTTTCTCATTTCCTATAATGTCTTGGCACCCAGATAATTTGGACTTTGCCTTCAGCTCTTCGCGGCAGCGTCCAACTACCCGTGATTTTACTATATTGGATGCCAGAGCTTTAATGGCCGCTTGACTATCCACGTAGATGGAGATACCCTCATGTGATATGTCCAATACCCTAGCCGTCCTGTAGTCAGATGCTGCATCTGCATAAGCCACTGAGTTTAATATTGAGCTATGGCCAAAAGGCTTCGTGAGTAGATTGCCCGTTTCTGTGAGTCTTGCTGCGCTTTTTGCTGCTGTGTCATTTTTTTTTATAATTGGCGCGCGCTAAAGGGATTATTTATACCCTTATGGTGTTTAAGCACAGCGCGGGCATTAAGGAAATAGAGGAGTAGAGAAGAGGAGATACCGATGTGCGTTGGTTTTGAATTTCTGTAAATTGTAATGGAGAGGAAAAACTGAGTTTGGTAAAGCATTCCACATTCGTGTTGTTCGGTTAAGGAATGAATCTCGATATTTCATAGTATATCCGAAGATAGGCTTTAGGGTGAACTGATTAGCATTCGTGGTACGGCGAGTATTACGGTTGAATTGTTGAAGGGGCGGAATGCAGCTGGCTATTTCGTTAGAGCATTTGTTGTTGTAATAGCGGTAAAAGAGTTTAAGGCAGGAGACATTCCTACTATGTTCGAGCGAAACTATGGAGTTCGCTATGGTTGGATCTCCTTTCAATTTTATTGCACGCTTTTGTATCCTATCTAGTTGGTGCAATGATGTTTTGGCTGCACCTGACCATATGTGGGCGTTGAACTCAAGTTTGGGGCTTTATATATTGAGGCCAGATCAGAAGAGGTGAAGTATTTCATACATCGATTGCTTTTTTGGCGATTTCGAATATGTGGTCGTTTCAACGAAGGTCGTTACTAACACACATACCGAGCATGGAAAGTTTTTCGGTTTCGACGATGCAAATGCCACTCATGGATAGTGGCTGTAAAGTTTGGTTTCGCTTGGATGGCCGAAGACAGCATTGTGTTTTGGAAGCATTAAATTCCACTCTATTAGATTTACCCCATTTAATTATGCTGTCAAGGTCGGAATTTAATGAACTTAACATATTTTGTCGTTTTTCTTTCACATCCGAAGGTGAGGGGCGTGAATTCGAGAACGAATATGAAAAGCTGAGGGTACTGTCATCAGCGAAGGAATGGATTGGATTAGAATTTGCAGACAATAGGTCATTAATAAAAATGAGGAACAGTGTCGGAGACAAAGCTGAGCCTTGGGGAACACCAGCATTTATTTGGTAAGTAGCAGACTTGAAACCGTCCAAAACTACTTGAATTGAACGTTTCGAGAGGTAGTTTCTAATCCATTGAAGAAGAGTATCATCGATACCAAAAGCACGCATTTTCGACAAAAGGGCTTGATGCCAAACCCTGTCATATGCCTTTGAAATATCAAGTGCAACGATCTTGTTTTCGCCACCAAGGTGGATTGATTGGTTCCACTTTTCGGTGGGATATGACATCAAATCACCAGTGGACTTGTTGCTACGAAAACCATATTGTCGGTCATTGAGGAGAGTCCTGTTGAATAGGAAAGATGGAAAAGCTTACGCAGTGGTTTTGCCAGCGTTGAAGAACACCTCTTCAGAATTATGGGGGAGATACCATCTGGACCAGACGATTTGTGTATGTCAAGATCGATTAATACTCTTGCGACTGTACAAGTACGAAAGTGGATTGGTCCCATAGAATGTCATTGATTTGTAAGTCAATTGGTGTTATGTGTAGGATTGTTTCTAACCCTACTGTGGGGCTAGTGCGCATGGCTCCTGTCGTGAGTATGCATGCTGTCCTTTGAACTTTCGTAAGCTTGGTCATATGTTTTGCTTTTTTCATAGCATTCCACCAGACCAAGCAACCGTATGTTAGGATTGGCCCGACAATGTCTGTGTATAGCCATTTTGTAACCTTCGGGTATGGGCCCCATTTTTTGCCGCAGATTCTGTTGCAACTATAGAGGGCAATATTTGCTTTCTTTACTCTTTCTTCAACGTTTAGATTCCAGTTCAGTTTACTATCAAGTACCACCCCCAGATATTTCGCGCTTGCTGACAATGAGAGAGTCAAATCTTCCAAAGACGGTGCCGGAAATGCTGGGATCGATCTCCTGTTAGTAAAGAGAACCAGTTCTGTTTTGTTTGGGTTTACACCCAGCCCGCAAGACTTTGCCCACTTGCTGAGTATATTGAGACTTCTTTGCATAATTTCACTCAGTGTCGGTCGGAATTTTCCGCACTCCATGAGGATTACGTCATCCGCGTATGCCACTGTTTTTATTGCAGTGATATCCAGCTTCTTAAGTGCTTCGTTGACTACTACTAGCCAGAGGAGTGGGGATAGTACGCCTCCCTGGGGGGTACCCCTTGACGTTGTGATCCTTTTGGTACAATCGCCTAGTGTTGACGAAATGATCCGGTTATTGAGCATGGTTAAGATCCAATTGCTAGAAACCGTTCCTATTTCAGCTTTGGCAAGTGCCTCAGCAATTGCTTCAGTTGTATCGTTGTTGAAGGCTCCTTCTATATCTAGAAAGGCTGCTAACGTATATTCTTTGTAGTGCAGTGAATTTTCTACTGTGCGAACTACTTCGTGTAGAGCCGTTTCCACCGAGACAACCTGGGCTGCTTGCTTCTTTTGATAGTATCTTCCTCAATCTGGCAGATTCATTGTTTTCCTCGATACTACTGCAGAATTCTTTCCAAGCCGTTCATTTGGCTGTTCTAATCTCTTTTTTGAATTTTCAGAGGCTGGTTCTATAAGAGTGCCAGTCTGTTTCTACGTTTGACCTTTTTGCTATTTTGAAGAGTTCTCTCGTTGCGCTGTGTTGGCTGGCCAGTTCCCTAGACCACCAGTGGCTTTGTTTCTTTTTCTTTTTTTTGTATTTTTGCTTAGTGGGCACGCTTTTGAAAAAGCGTTCTTAAAAACTGAGACGAATTCCTTGACGTTTGTGTCAACATCTGTTTGGTTTCGTGCGACACTACTAAAGCTGTGCTCGGAGACTTCGAAATGTCCCAGTTTGTCTTTCTGGGGTTACGAAACGGAGCGATGTTAGCTTACGTTTGAGAACTGTATAATACTGTGATCTGAAAAGCTAGGTTGATTTGATACCCTCCAGTCTGAGACTGATAGGGTGACAGAGTTAGAGGAAAGTGTTAGGTCTAAGACTTCCCTACGATTTTTTATGGTGAAAGTGGGTTCATTACCACGATTATGAATTAATAAACTATGTTTGATAATATATTGGAATAGGGACTCACCTCTAGTATTTGTATCACTACTGTCCCAGCTGGTGTTATGAGCATTAGCGTCGCATCCTATAAGTAGGTCCCAATCTCTCGCTTTACTATGTCGGACGAGGTCTTTGATAGCATTGGGAGGAGGTGGGGCTTCCGAGTTGTATGGCATGTAGGCTGAGGAGAGAATCAAAGGCTTTGAATCTTGCCTTTCCCACATGACTGCTGCTAGATCATCGTTGCTGAGTTGAGGTAGAAGAAATACATTAATACTTTTCCTAGCCATGACGCAGCTACGACAAATGCCGTTGGTGCTTTTATTATAATAAATGTTATAATCATCGGATTTTAGTCCGCAAATTAGCCTGTTTGAGATACAGGGTTCCTGAAGGAGTGCAATGTCGACTTGGTGCTTGGCTAGGTGGAGAAGTAGGTTGGCGCTGGCCGCCCTACTGTGATGGAGGTTTAGTTGAAGCACCTTCATCAGATTTGGCAGTACTGGGTCGGGGTGCATTTTGACCACCTACCCTGACGTCAACTGAGTTAAACCCCACCTTGAGTCTGTAGCCGGAAGTCTGGAATTTCACCAACGTTTGGTAGTTGAGTGAAATTCGGATACTTTGTCCTTTGACAGATGGCTCAAACATTTCTGTTATTGCCCAGTCATCAGACGGGAATTCGGGGTTTTGACGTTTGAGCATCTCCAATAGCCTTTCCTTTGGAATGGCTGGAAATAGTATAAACATCCTACCAGCCATCTCTCGCAGTCTCTACAAAGGTCATCATCTATAGGATGCATTTTGAGTTTGTGGCTTTTGAGTAAGTTGTGTCCAGTCAGAACCCCTACTAGTGTCGAAACCGATTTCCCGTTTCTTTGAAGTAGTTTGTGGGTTCTTGCTTTACTCAGGCCACATCCTTTTGGATGTTTCACAGGTGGGGAGGGAGTTTCAACTGTTTTGGCGATATTTAGTGTTTTCTGTCCTTTTCAGTGTTTTCTGTGATTTGGAGTCACATAGTGGCGGTTTGACAGACTGGTCTGGCTGATCATTGCTGGAGGAAGATCCTTTTCTCGCCTCGCCAGTTCATCAGCAATTTCATTGCCTCTGTGTCCCGGGATCCAGCAGAGCTTAACATTACGTTGGATGCCAGGAACCTTTACCTCTTCACGACAACTGCAACGCTTAGATTTTATTTCGACAGCAGAGACTGCTTTTATTGCAGACTGACTGTCAATGAAGTTGGTGATATCATCTGGTGGTATCGCCAGCATTGAGGTCGCTTTGGCTGCCTCTGAGTGCCAATATCTCAGCCTGGAAGACACTGCTGTGCTCAGTTTCTAAAAAAACACTTCAGCTCCAACGCCTACGTCCATTTTTGAACCATCAGTGTAGATGGATATGGTTTCGATGCCTAGTTCGTTCCTATGCCACTCCTCTCTACTTGGAAAGATGCTAGAGAATGGTAATTGAAAGTCATGAGCAGGCAGCATGTAGTCAGAGGATACAGCCCAAGTATCTGTTTAGAATTTGAGCGTGTCCTCCTAAATTTATTTTCCAGAAGTTGAGCTGGGTGAGTCTGAGAGCACTTTTGGCAGCAGATTCTGGCATGTAAATGTCTAGCGGTAGCAGGTTTAGGATGGTTTTCAGTCCTGCTGTTGGTGTCCAGTTCCCTTACTTACTTACCAACTTAAGTGGCGCTACACTTCGGAATGAACCTGGGCCACAACCAACATGCCCCTCCTTAGCTAACTGCCTACAGTTGCGCATATCAAGTTGCTTGAGGTCCGTTTCTTATTGCGCGCAACTTAAGGCGAGGTTGTCCTCTACTGCGTCCGACGTCTGGCTAAGAATCGAAGACTCTGTGAGCCGGAGTATTGGTATCCATTCGGTCTACATGTCCTAGTAATCTGAAACGTACAATGCGAAGTTTTTTGACTGGGGGTATGTTGCCATACAGCTCTATAGTTCCTTGAGAAGTCGCAAACGGGACCGATGATTTTTCGATTAATTTCTCTATCTAAACGACCAAGGATTTCTTCATCCACTTTGGATACGGGCCTTCAGAGCAGTAGAGCAGGACTGGGATGATCAGACATGGCTCTGTAAAGTTCGTCTCTATAAATGCTGTCGTTTGCAGCTTTATATCGATGAAGAGCTGGTGGGTATTGATTTGGACTTCATGGGTATTTTCCAGGATCTGCCGAAGTGTGAAGATCAGCTGTGGACTTTTCAGGCCTAAAACCATACTGATAAGGCCCGATCAGGTTGTTAATAAACGGTTTCAAAAGTTCACATATTACGGCAGATAGGATCTTGTAGGCGATGTTGAGGAGACTTATGCCTCTGTAGTTGGCATAGTTGAAAGGCAAACGATGCTGAGGTTCCATTCTTCAGGCATGCTTTCAACCGACCAGATTTGGCTTATGAGTTGGTGGATGTTACTTACCAAGTCATCTTCGCCGGCTTCTTTAAGCGAAGGCCGTCATTGCCGGCAGCCTTGTTTAGCTTGAGTTTAGATATTCTTATCCTATCTTCACTTAGGTCGGGTGGTTGGTATCTTTCAATGTCGTCGCCATTATTGAATGGTCTGTTCTATCTGACAGCGGAATGTTGTTCGTCATCGCCGTTCAACAGTCTGCAGAAGTGGTTCATCCATATCCTCAGCATCGACTGTGTCTCAACTACGAAATTTCCTTGTTCATCTCGACGGGATTCTATTAGAGCCTTGTATCCTTGGCTTTGAGGTTTTACCCTTCGTTAAACCTGCGAACATCGTTCCTGGAGTGGCACCTCTTTATATCCTCGATCGCGTGCTTTTCTTGCTCTTTTGTCTTCTTTCTGAAAAGCCGGTGTTCTTCCCTTCTTCTCTGCCTATAGAGCTCAATGGCAGTTCTTGTTTTCATCTGTAGCTTAGCCTTGTAGGCCTAGAGCCTATGGTTTGACGAAGAATGTCAATCTGTTGGCATTCTTCATTAAACCAAAGGTTTCTTGCTGGTTGGGCTAAATGCTTGTTGACATCGTCGCCATTGCTCTTCTACATTAGATGTGTTAATTGAGAGGTTAAGGGATACGCGTTCTGCGAAGGGCTTGAGGTCTCTTGCGATTGCAGTCTTTCGACGTTAAATTGTTTCACAGTATTTCTGATTTGTTTTTGGTTGGTTGATATCCGCATTCTTATCTTGGCTGCGACTAGGTAGTGGTCCGAGTCGATGTTAGCCCCTCGGAAGGTGCGGACATCCAAAATATTAGATGCGTGGCTCTTGTCTATCGCAAGATCAATTGTGTCCCGTGTCCCCTTATGGATATCGAGGAGAGAAAAGCGCATTCTGGATATAGTGGCATTCGTTCCGCATCGAAGTCAATTAGCCTCAGTCCGTTGCCAGACGTATTGTCGTGTAGGCTGTATTTTCCGACAATACTGCTAAAGACGTCTTCTCTTCCTACCTTCGCTCATAAATTTTGTCAAGGAGCTCGTTGAAGCAGTCTTTCGTTATTCACATATTTTCTCCGTTGGCGCGTGAGCGCATGTATTGCTTATTTTGGCGAATTTGGCCTTGATGCGGATTGTTACAATGCGTTCGCTTATGTCTTGGAAACATAAGGCTTCTTGTCTAAGTCTGGCAATTATGTTGATGTTACTGCTCAGGCTCACTGTTATACGGTCCATAGTAGATATCAGAGTTTTTCATCTTTTTGCCCGGCCATCCCATCGTATTTCCTGAATAGCAGTAATGTCTGCTTTGTAGCAGTTTAGGGCTTCAGCTAGTTGTTCGCCTGCACCTGTTTAATGTTCTCACATTCCATGTGCAGATACGAAGGTCGTTGTCCTTTTTTCGTTTAGCAGGGTCGTCAACTGTAAAATCAGTCCTTTCCGAGGCTATTGGTCCCTTCGTAACATTCGATTTTTGTTTTCGATGCGTAGATAGTTCAAAGGACAATTTCCAACCTGTAGGGCCAGTTCCAGTTTATTAGATACCCCTAGGACACGGGGCCATCAGTTCCACTACGGGATTGAGCGCTGCCGTTGGCCTTTCTGTTCATCCGCCACCAACTGTTCAATGTGCCTGACTTAGACTTGAGATTCCTAAATGAACTGCTGTCCGAATATGTCGAAGCAGCACTTTGTCCATCCTATCTGGGACTGTAGATTCCACCGTTGACTCCATCTGGGGAGTTCTGTAGCTGCCGTCTGGATGTAGAATATGTGAATTATTGTGAGTACATGTCTTCCCGCTCTGGGATTGAGACCCTATTTACGGTCAAGGTACTAGGCACGTGAAGGCTGATAGTTGAATTTGGTAGGCACCAGCTAAATGAAAACTCAAAAGGTTTCATATAATCGCAGTGCCTACTATTGGACCCATACGTCTTAGTTTGGTGTATAATCACACGTGACCGTGGCAAAGATCGAAGAGGAAAGATGAATGCCGTGTCTCAGGCAGAGATTCTCAGCAAGTCGGGAGGCTCTATGCCTAATACAGGGCAGTCTTAATTTTTGCTTCCTTATGTAACGATTTCCAAAGATTCGACGCTACTGCGACAGTTGTTTCGAGATTTCGAAACACTCGTACAACTTGCAGTCGACCATCTATCCTCCAATCAGATGACTTCTAATCACTCGACGTTCACCTTACTGGATCTATTTTTACTATTCAATGTCTATTAGTCTTGACTTGCCAACCTTTTTGAGATCGAGCGCCTTCTGGATTCATGATTCACAGATCAGCTTCCTATAATGTGGTGTAGAACCACCTTAAGGGCGATCCCACATTGCAAAAGGTGTCATATAATCACTAACCCTGGAAGTTAAGTTGTTGTCCAGGAGTAAATCTATGGTTTTCAAACTGGATGTGGTCCAATAACGTTCTTGTTGTATGAGGTAGATATAAAAATGCTGCCTTCTTCATCTATGTAAAACACGTATAGGGTGCACCATCTTTTATATCGGTATGTGAATGTTCAATAATTATAAATAGTAACAACAGATTTTTATAAATGAGGTATTTTTATAAAATCTGGATCTTTACATTTTATTTGGACTAGTTTTTGAAAACAACATAAATCAAGTGGATGCCACTATTGACCAAAGCAAATTGTGCCCTATTTTCCTGCGTTTCCCATCACTTTTTCGAGCATCTCGTTCTGTATAGTGAGGATTTTTGCATGATGATCTCGAGTTAACTTGTGAACACTTTACTTTTCAAATAGTCTGGTGTGGTGTGAAGTCCAGGTGTCAAATCTTGAAATCTGTAGTCAGTAATCGTCGCCATTTTTTTTACAGCACACCGTCAGAGAATTGTCGTTGCAGAAACTCCATTGTTTCACTTGCAGTGTGGCATTTCGCGCCATCTTCTTGAAGCCTGTTAGCGTCCAGACATTTTTCACACATTTGTGGCCAGACATACTGAGCCAACATCCACGGATATCGATTCCCCTAGACTGTGTTGCCTTCTCTGAAGAAAAATGGCCCAAAGATGGTTTTGGTGCAAACGTCGGCCCAAACAGTCACTAGGTTACGCAATGGGGTGTCATGGATCTCGTTGGATAACCCTGTTGTCCAAATGCGTCAATTTTGCTTGGCAACTGCGTCAGAGATTGTGAATGGGCCTCGTCGATCATAAAAAATTGGTTCCAAAAGTCAGGTTAAGTGTCAACCATTTGAGTAACTGCTTCACGATATTACAAGCGAAATGGAAGGTCTGTCGACAAATGCAGATCATTCTTCAAAATGCGGTGCAAGGTAGTTCCGCTGACGTAATTCCACGGCTGAGCGCTGTGAATATACGATATATGTGGGTTCTCGCCAACACCCTCTCTTACCGCTTTGAACAGTTTATTGGGACGTCTTGAGCTTCAATGAACGTCATGTCGACTATCTCCTACTTTAAGTACTTACTTCTTACTTAAGTGGCGCTACAGTCCGGGATGAACCTGGGCCTCAACCAACATGCCTCTCCAATTAGCCCGGTCCTTAGCTAACTGCCTCCAGTTGCGCACTCCAAGTTGGTTGAGGTTGGTTTCTACTTGTGCGCGCAACTTAAGGCGAGGTCTTCCTCTACTGCGTCCGACGTCTGGCTGGGAATCGTAGACTCTGCGAGCCGGAGTATTGGTGTCCATTCGTTCTACATGTCCTAGCCATCTTAAACGTCCAATGCGGAGTTTTTTGACCAGGGGCATGGTACAGCTCGTATAGTTCTTGGTTGAATCGTCGTCTCCATAGCCCGTCAACGCAAACGGGACCGAAGATTTTTCGAAGAATTTTCCTCTCGAATCTACCAAGGATTTCTTCATCCGCGTTGGATACGGTCCATGCTTCAGCGCCGTAGAGCAGGACTGTGATGATCAGGATCTTATATAGAATCTTCTCAGTCGTTTGAGTGAGGGCTTTACTACTAAAATGCCTTCTTAGCCCGAAGAAACAGCGGTTGACAACAGTTATTCTTCGTTTGATCTCTGACGTGATGTTGTTGTCAGAGTTAAGAGCTGAATAGAGGTAGGCAAAGCCCTGTACTACCTCGAAGTTATATTTGTCAATGGTGACGTTCTGCTCAACTCGTCGATGTTGTGTGTCCTTTCGTGTTGACAGCATATACTTAGTCTTACCCTCATATACTGCTAAACCCATTTTCGCCGCTTTCTTCTCTATACTAGCAAAGGTGGCTATGACATCACGTTGAGTCCTATCAATGATGTCAATATCGTCGGCATATGCTAGTAGTTGCACCGATTTTTGGAGAATTGTGCCTCTGGTGTTGGCTCGGGAGTTTTGCACAATCCTCTCAAGAATCAAATTGAAAAAGTCACATGACAGTGCATCGCCTTGCCTAAATCCTTTTTTGGTATCGAATGTGTCGGTGGATCGTTTCCGACCCTGATGGTGCAGCGAGAATTCTCCATCGTCATCCTACACAAACGGACGAGTTTGGGCGGTATACCAAAACTAGACATGGCTCTGTATAGTTCGTCTCTATAAATGCTGTCGTATGCGGCTTTGAAATCGATAAATAGGTGGTGGGTATCGACTTGGATTTCTTGGGGTTTTTCCAGGATCTGCCACACTGATAAGGGCCGATCAGGTTGTTGGTAAACGGTTTCAGGCGTTCACATATTACGGCAGATAGGATCTTGTAGGCGATGTTGTGTAGACTTATGCCTCTGTAGTTGGCGCAGTTCAGAGGGTCTCCTTTTTTGTGGATCGGGCAAACGATGCTGAGGTTCCATTCAGATTTGGCTTATGAGTTGGTGGATGTTGCTTACCTTACCGGCGGCCTCATTAAGCTTGAGTTTAGATATAGCTATCATCACTTCACTTAGGTCGGGTGGTTGGCAGTTTTCGCTGTCGTTGCCCATATTAAATGGTTCGTTCTGCCTGACAGCGGAATGTTGTTCGTCATCGCCGTTTAACAGTCTGCAGAAGTGGTTCTTCCATATCCTCAGCATCGACTGTGTCTCAACTAACGGGTGATTTTTTAGCTGGTTTGGTTTTGGCAACACTGGTTTTGACAGCTGACGTCTGTTTAGTACCTAGTGTCACTGTCAAACAGCTTCAGTTTGGTTTGCAATTTAACCATGGATCGTCTTACAAATGAACAACGCTTGCAAATTATTGAATTTTACTATCAAAATTCGTGCTCGGTTCGAAATGTTCATCGCGCGCTGCTTCCATTTTATGATCGGCATTCTCGACCTTCTGAGCAGTCTATTCGGAAGATTGTGACCAAATTTCGCACCAAATTTACTTTGTTGGACATTAAACCACCAACACGTTTACGTACTGTGCGTAGTGAAGAAAATATTGCGGCCGTATCAGCTAGTGTGACAGAAGACCGCGAAATGTCGATTCGGCGCCGTTCCCAGCAGTTAGGCCTTTGTTACAGCACTACGTGGAAAATTTTGCGGAAGGATTTGGGCGTAAAGCCTTTTAAGATACAGCTGGTGCAAGAACTAAAGCCAGCCGACCTACCACAACGCCGAATTTTTGGTGAATGGGCTCTTGGAAAGCTGGCCGAGGATCCGCTTTTTTATCGAAAAATTGTGTTCAGCGATGAGGCTCATTTTTGGTTGAATGGGTACGTAAATAAGCAAAATTGCCGCATTTGGAGTGAAGATCAGCCAGAAGCATTGCAACAGCTACCAATGCATCCCGAAAAAGCCACTGTTTGGTGCGGTTTATGGGCCGGCGGCATTATTGGGCCATATTTCTTCAAAGATGATGCGAATCGCAGCGTTACTGTCAATGGTGAACGCTACCGAGCGATGATAACAAACTTTTTTTTGCCCGAAATGGAAGTTCTTGACTTGCATGATATGTGGTTTCAACAAGACGGTGCCACATGCCACACAGCACGCGAAACAATGGCGCAATTGCGAGGCGAGTTTGGTGAACAGTTAATTTCACGTTTCGGGCCGGTCAATTGGCCGCCTAGATCGTGCGATTTGACACCATTAGATTATTTTTTGTGGGGGTATGTCAAGGCTAATGTCTATAGGGACAAGCCCGCTTCGATTGACGCACTGGAAGCCAACATCCATGCATTCATTCGTGAGATACCGGCCGATATGTGTGAAAGAGTATGTCAAAATTGGACTCAGCGGATGGGCTACCTGAGACGCAGCCGCGGTCAACATTTGCATGAAATTATCTTTAAACATTAAATTGCAAGGTTCAAACTATCGATTCAAATAAATATTTCATTCATTTTTTCGATTTTTTTGTGTTTTTTTTTTTAAAAAAAGTTCTAAACCTCTTAAAAAATCACCCGTTACAATATTTCCTTGTTCATCGCGACAGGATTCTGTTCGAGCCTTGTATCCTTGGCTTTGACGTTTTACACTTTGGTAAAACTTACGAACATCGTTCCTGGAGTGGTACCTCTCTATATCCTCGATCGCGCGCTCTTCTTGCTCTTTTTTCTTCTTTCTGAAAAGCCGATGTTCTTCCCTTCTTCTTTGCCTATAGAGCTCAATGGAAGCTCTCGTCTTCACCTGCAGCTCAGCCTTGTAGGCCTCGTTCTTGGCTGCGAGCATCTGTCGGGCATTCCTCATCAAACCAGGGGTTTCTTGCTGGTGGCCGAGAGAAACCTAGCACATCAGTTGCGGCTGATCTAATGGCTTGTTGGCATCGTTGCCATTGTTCTTCGACATTAGATGATGGTGGTGTGGTGTGAATGGAGAGGTTAAGGGATACGCGTTGCGCGAAGGTCTTGGCAGTCTCTGGCGATTGCAGTCTTTCGACATTAATTTGTTTTCACAGTATTTCTGTTTTTTTGTGGCGTGGTGGATATCCGCATCCTTACTTTGGCTACAACAAGGTAGTGGTCCGAGTCGATGTTAGCCCCTCGGAATGTTCGGACATCCAAAATGCGGGATGCGTGCCTCTTGTCTATCGCAATGTGATCAATTTGGTTGACTGTTCGTTGTTCTGGAGACCGCCATGTCCCCTTGTGGATACCTACTTTAAGTGCTCAGCAAAATTCGCCAAACGACAAATAGTGTATACGGTGCTTACTGGTCACGATATTTTTGACGATATACACATCTGAAGATCTATTTGCAAAGTACATCGTCACTGTTTCGATGTGAAGCGATTCATGGTTGAAATTCTACCGAATTGACGTTACAAAAACCAGTCTTCTCAAGTCAGTCGGTTGATAAATGCCAAAGTTATTTAATATTCACATACCGACATAAGAGGTGGTGCACCTTATACATATTGTGGTGGTTGTAACAACAAAATAAAACGAACACCGCAAATATTTTCCAAATCCTCTCATTAACCCAAATCCAGTACAAGTTCAATGAAGTCATCCTCCGATCCTCGCTAGCCCGATTTCCCTTCGACGCCAGTCGGGCTTCAAACTGACAGGTTCCCGGTAGGGGTACAACTTTTTCAAAATTCCTTCCAAAATAACAGCGATGCCGCTTATGACCCAAATCCAGTGAAACCATGTGCTTTGCATTCCCCGCATGTCCAAATTCTAGACACTTCTAGGTCAGCATTTGACAAATACCCTCCAAAAAAAGCAGAACTTCGCAAATCTTCCTCCAACTGAGATTTAACCTCCTTTCCCAACGCCACACATTGTTGCATACCATTCCCGCATCCGAGTATAGAATGCGACTGCTGGCTACTTAGCACTCTTCCACGAACAAGTGGTAGTTATCCTTTTTCGTGAATTAATTCCGTGCCCGAATGACGTCCATAACAGCTGTGTGCATTCCCGCAACTGTTTAACAGTTTTGCCAAAATGGCATTCCAGCACACAGTACAATACAACAACTCGAGGCGACAATAAATGTTTTGTCATTGTCATCTTGTCCGCGTCGTCGACGTTGTTGTTCATGTGTTCCTGTGTTCCTGTGTCAGCATTTTTTTTTGCGACCGATCAAAATGTCATGTTCTCACAAAAATTCCAGCCCATAGCCAAGACAATGCGCAGAACACGACAAATTGAAACTTTGTGTGTCGCAGCCGGAGAGGGTGCCCCTGGCCGTGTCCTAGCCCCTTCCTGGGCCCGCTGCACAGCAGTTGCAACAACATCCCAACCAATATTCCCGGAAGTCAGCTATGCGAAATTACGCGAGAATATTTCGAGGCAACAGCGGGACAGAAAAAAAAACCGACAGCCCCCGTCTTTCGAGTGTTTGACGCTTGTAGCAGTTATGGTTGGCTGTCGTTGGTTTTCTTTTTTTGAGCCTCTTCTCTGCTTAATTACGCGCAGTCGCGCAGCTCTGGCCGCCGCGGAGAGACGCGAAACCCTAACTGCATCTTGGCGGAGAAGAAATTCCAAAGATTTGCCATTTTTCACTGCGGGCCGATGGTCGACGGAAAAAATCGTCAACTCTCCAACGATGGAATTCGAAGTTGGTAATGTCGCTGCGCGCTGATCGTCGTCGTGCATCCATCCATGGTACACCACTCTCAGATGGCGTAGAACAATGAGATACACTACCCTTTTGGAGGGAACCTCCTATATGCCCAGAGACACCTATATACGACGTTGTCGTCGTTGTTGTCGTCAGAGAGTATAGATCATTTAATCGCATCCGTAATAACGCATCTGCAGCGAAGTGGAGTGGCGATGGAGCCCGGGGGCTGCCTTACGCGCACTGTACGCCTTGGCTTATGGAGTTGTAGAGTAGAGTGCCCGGAATGACCGAGAAGCAATTAACAAACATCTCAGAAATCACTTGGCTACCTAAAAAGGATCGTCAAAGTTATGAACACAGAGCACAACACACAATCGATGCTGTTGTGGGCATTGCTACTGCACTGCTGCTGCAGCTACTGCTTGTGCTGTGACTCAGATGGACTTGGGGACAAAGAATAGGACTCGAATGGGCCGCGCAAAAAAGGGTACGATACATTATTGGCAGCAATGTCAAGAAATGACAACATTCCGTTGGTCCGATTGCCTTGTTGGATGTTGGTCGTCGGTTGCTTGATGCCTCGTTTTCATTGTTTTTTTGCGCTCGCAACGTCGATGATGATGGCCAGGATGATTATGATGATGATTGGACAGTGAGAAAAAGAATGAGTATTCGTTGGAATGGATGGAACCTATATAGTCATGTTGAACTTTGTCTTTTAAGGGTTTTGCAGTTAAGGGGTCTCTAGATCAACGAACAGTCAACCAAATTGATCACATTGCGATTGAGAAGAGACACGCATCCAGTATTTTGGATGTCCGAACGTTCCGAGGGGCTAACATCGACTCGGACCACTACCTTCTTGCAGCCAAGGGAAGGATATGCACCACGCCACAACAAACCAGAAATACTGTGAAAAATGTTAGTGTCGAAAGACTGCAATCGCCAGAGAGTGCCAAGACCTTCGCGCAACGCGTATCCCTTAACCTCTCGATTCACACCACACCACCAGCATCTAATGTCGAAGAACAACGGCAACGATCCCAGCCGTTCGATCAGCCGCAACTGATGTGCTAGGTTTCTCGCGGCCACCAGCAAGAAACCCCTGGTTTGATGAGGAATGCCGACAGATGCTTGCAGCCAAAAACAAGGCCTATCAGGCTAAGCTGCACGTGAAGACTGGAGGTGCCATTAAGGTTTATAGACGGGAACGGAGGGAAAACAGCGTATTTTCAGAAATAAGAAGAAAAAGCAAAAAGCACACTATCGAGGATATAGAGAGGATACACTCCAGGAATGATGTTCGCAAGTTTTACCAAAGCATAAAACGTCAAAGCCAGAGATACCATTGACAGATATGACTTAGAAATAAAGGGTCCGCAAATAACTTTTTTTTTTTTAAAATGCTATGCTTCCGGTTAATAATGGAAAATAATTTCATTCAAATGGCTGCCTCGGCTGGCCATGCAGTAGCCTACACGATCGGTCCAATTTTTAAGCACATTATCGATTGTGTGCAGCTGTATTTCACCAATGGCTTCACGCATATTGTCCTTTAAAGCGTCAATTGTCTCTGGCTTGTCGGCGTAACACTTATCTTTTACGGCACCCCACAAATAATAGTCCAACGGTGTCATATCGCAGCTCCGAGGTGACCAAACGACATCAGCTCTGCGGCTGATAATGCGATCTTCAAAAACAGGGCGCAAAACATCGAGTGTAGCTTCGGCTGTGTGGCACGTAGCGCCGTCCTGTTGAAACCAAATGTTGCCAATATCCTCCTCTTCAATTTTTGTGAACAAAAATTCGTTCAACATGGCCCGATAACGATCGCCATTGACTGTAACGGCCACTCCTTGCTCATTTTCGAAGAAAAATGGCCCAATTATGCCTATGGACCAAAATCCGCAACAGTGACTCGTTTTGGGTGTATCGGCTTTTCAATGTATGCGTGCGGGTTTCTGTGCCCCAAATGCTACAATTTTGCTTGTTTACATAACCGCCAAGATCAAAATGAGCTTCATCTGAAAAGATGATTTTTTTGGCAAAATCGACATCTTCTCTAAGTCGATCGCAGGCCCACTTAGCGAAGCGAAAACGCATTGGACGGTCATTTGGCTTCAACTCCTGAACCAATTGGACTTTGTATGGCGTCATACCAAGGTCTTTATGCAAAATTCGTCTCAATGATGTCTCCGAAATGTTCAATTTTTGAGAACGACGGTGAATTGATGTTGATGGCGTTTCACGCACACTTTCTGCCACAGCAGCAATATTCTCGGGTGTACGCACTGTTTTTGGCTTTTCACGCTTTGGTTTATCGATGAGGATGCCAGTTTCTTTCACTTTTTTCACAAGATAACGAACATACGGAGCTGACGGTGCTTCTCTTCTTCCAAAATCCGTACGCAATTTTCGCACACATTCTGCAACATTACCATGATTTTCAAAGTAATGTCGCAATATTTCCCAGCGTTGTTTAAGCGTATACACATCCATATTCGTCCAGCGGAAGGATAAAACTAATTATCTGTCAAATCAGACATGAGCTAAGTGTTACCATTCACGAAATAAGCACTAGTTGAAAAAAAAAACGTTAGATGGCGGACCCGTTAGTACCTACTTCACTTTGACAAAAATGGCTCCTGGCAAAATATAGATATTTAGATTGTCTAAATATGCAGTTCAGATACTTTTTGAAATTCTTAACCATTTGGCCAAAAACAACGTTAAAAATGTTTAGACTTCATCTGCTTCGTCCGACAGTGAGTCTATATACCAAATTGCATCTTCCACTCTGATCAGAATGCCGCGGAATGAATACC
The DNA here is from genome assembly GCA_932526625.1 of Rhingia campestris. Classification (NCBI taxonomy): domain Eukaryota; kingdom Metazoa; phylum Arthropoda; class Insecta; order Diptera; family Syrphidae; genus Rhingia; species Rhingia campestris. The sequence goes on along the minus strand of OW052185.1, from coordinate 12,812,823 downwards.
CGCTCTGCCGTCCCAGGCGAATCTAGATGAACTGGTCGACATATTCGGACAATACTTTATCTAGAAATCTCAGGCCTGTTGAACAGAGATGGTGGCGGATAAACCAAAAGGTCAACAGCAATGCTCAATCCCGTAGTGGATACTGATGGCCCCGTGTCCTAGAGGTATAAATTGGAACTGGTCCTCCAGGTTGGGAGTTTTGCCTTGGGTTAATTTCCCACCCATGGAAAAAACCTTATGTTACGAAGCAGTCAATAGCCTCGGAAGGACTGATATTATTGTTGACGACTCTGCTAAACGAAAAAAGGACAACGATGCTCGTATCTGCACCTGGAATGTGAGAACATTAAACAGGAGAGATGCAGGCGAACAATTAGTGAAAGCCCTAAACTGCTACAAAACAGACATTACTGCCATCCAGGAAATAAGATGGAATGGGCCGGGCAAAAGGAGGATGAAAAACTGTGACATCTACTATGGACCGTGTTATAGTGAGCAGAAACAGCGACTATTCGGATGCGGATTTGTTATAAGTGCCAGACTTAGGCAAGAAGTCTTATGTTTCCAAGACATTAGCGAAAGTATTGTAACAATCCGCATTAAGGCCAAATTCGCCAACATCAGCCTACAAAGGTAGGAAGAGAAGACATCTTTAGCAGTACTGTCGGAAAATATAGCCTACACGACAACACGTCTGGTAACGGACTTAGGTACGGAACGAAATGCCACTATAGCCAGCACTTCGATATCCATAAGGTGGCATGGCGGTCTCCAGATCAACGAACGGTCAACCAAATTGATCACATTGCGATAGACAAGAGGCACGCATCCAGTATTTTGGATGTCCAAACATTCCGAGGGGCTAACATCGACTCGGACCACTACCTTGTTTTAGCCAAGGTAAGGATGCGGATATCCACCTCGCCACAACAAACCAGAAATACTGTGAAAAAATTTAATGTCGAAAGACTGCAATCTCCAGAGACCGCCAAGACCTTCGCGCAACGCGTATCCAAAACTGGTCAGATGAAAGTATGCCTGAAGAATGGAACCTCAGCATCGTTTGCCCGATCCACAAAAAATCCACAACCGATCAAATGTTCACACTTCGGCAGATCCTGAAAAAAAAAACCCAAAAAGTCCAAATCGATACCCACCACCTATTTATCGATTTCAAAGCCGCATACGACAGCATTTATAGAGAGGAACTATACAGAGCCATGTCCAGATTTGGTATACCGCCCAAACACGTCCGTTTGTGTAGGATGACGATGGAGAATTCTCGCTGCTCCATCAGGATCGGAAACGACAAAATGGGCTTAGTAGTAATAGACGAATTGGACAGAACGTCACCATTGACAGCTATAACTTTGAGGTAGTACGGGACTTTGTCTACCTCGGCTCCGAGATTAACTCTGACAACAGCATCTCTTCAGAAATTGAGAACTACTCTTGCTAACAGCTGTTTCTTCAGGCTAAGAAGCCAAGTTTGTTAAAGCCCTCAGTCGAAGAAATCCTTAATCGATTCGAGAGAAAAATTCTTCGAAAAATCTTCGGTCCCGTTTGCGTTAACAGGCTTTGCAGACGAAGATTCAACAAGGAAATATACGAGCTGTACAGCGACAATTTCATATTTCCAGCCAGTCGTCGGACGCAGCAGAGGAACCCCTCTACTTTGCTTAAGTGGCGCGCACAAGTAAAAACCGACCTCAACCAAATTTGGAGTGAATAACTGGAGGCAGTTAGCTAAGGACCGGGCTAATTGGAGAGGCATGTTGGTTGAGGCCCATGTTCATTCCGGACTGTAACGCCACTTAAGTATGTTTAATAGGCAGGCACGTAGAAAGTTTAGACCTCTACTCAAACGACTTCTGTATTAGCTGCATGGACGAAGAGCATGAAGAAACATCTGCTATGTGACTGCCCGGCCCTATAAAACAAAAGGAAGATCCATCTTGGAGCCTTCTATTTTCAAAATCTCAGTGATTTGATAAAAACGAAAGCGAAAAGCCTACTCCGTTTCATTAAAAGCTCAGAATGGTTTTCTCACAGATAGCAAGAAGAATGGACAGGATCTACGTGGTACCTAAATGGATCAAAAATGGTCTAAGTGCGGCCTGGCGAAATTGCTGGCAGCCACTCTAACCTAACCTAACCTAACTTAACCTAGTGTTGCTCTTGTGAGTGCTAAATCGTCAAATAGTAGTTCTGTCCTATTGATATAGACAATCGCTCGACCATCAAAGGGATTAAAGGATTCTTCCAGATGGGCCGCAAAAACTTCCACTTTTTCTTTATCATCCCTTGCCCTTAAATTTTGATTTATTCTAATCGGTGGAGCTGCAATTTTTGGCCTTTTGGTGTATTTTTCAGCTTTCCAAAGTGAATAATTGGACCTTTTGTTCGCAGTTAGGCTTTCAAGGCAAGAACCTATCGCACGATTCTTAAAATCCTTAATTCTGGTTGGTTGCTTAAGGTTTAAGGGTGTGAACTCACGTTCAAACTTTTTCACGCTGCGACATGATGACGACTTTAAAGCCAATTGCCAGTAAGCGATCCATTAGTTCTGATTAAGGGAGGGGTTCAAGGGTGCCTGCAAGTGTTACTAACTATTTTGGCATTGACCGAAATGTCCTCTAGGGCACAGTTCATGGAGAACGCGCTGCCGTTGATCTTTCCGGCTAATACGCAACCATCACTGTTCAAGTGACCTAACTAATCCTTGGAATTCTTCCGCTGCTCTCTAGATAAACCGCTTTCATCTACTGCCACCATGAATTTATGAAGGGTGTTTCCTTTTCTAACCTTTTGATGAAGATGATAGGCACCTTGTGGCACTTTGTCGAGGCTAACTTAGGAGTGGTTCTGTTTTCATGTATCCGGATCGCCTGTACTGGGTATACATTTGGAAAGATGTCACTTTCAAAGCTTCTGGCCGAATTCTTGTAGTATATATCCTTCATCAATAGATATACCAAAGGTGCCTTCAAAGTTACTTCATAACTTCTGATTCCTCTTTAATATGTATGAACAAGATGAAGGCTTTTAAAGGGGTTAGCCCCAGGCTAATCAGGCTAATCAATAGATATACCAAAGGTGCTTAACAGTTCTATAGCATCTTTTGCCAACTAGTGCCGCAGGGATGAACAGGGATCAACAAGATGAAGGCTACGAAAAGGGTTAGCCCCGGGCTACAACAAAATTACAATTAATGTGGAGGCATACTCAACTTTTATTTTCATTTTGAACCCGTACGCTATGCCTGTCAAAATACGAAGAAACCCCGCCACAATGCAATGATATAATACGTGTTCTTCCCTAAGTAGATACATCACCTTGGCCCTCCCATTTGCTTTCTACTCTTCTCCACAGTTCATCTGACAGCTGAATCCTTCAGTTGCATAACTTCCAACTATCTCAGGCTATCGCGTCACAACCTCTGGAATCCTCGAAACAATGGAAAATGTTCCCTGTCATGCGTCGTCTTCATTTCCAGCACCAGGACAGAGACGATGACAAAATCAGAAATGTCCCGCGTATAATTACAATAACAACAACGCAATGGGTTGGGGGTACAAAAAGAAACCCTCCGCGCGTCCAGCAATGATTTTTCTCGCACTCTTGTTGCGATCGCAGAAATTATGAAAGGACATGCCACAGCCATTCCTCTTCAACTGTCAATGGCTTCGCGGCCGACAATCTTTTATACATCTGCGCGCCGGCACTCTCCACACAGACGCGCCGAGTCCGTCCTGTCTTACTCTGTCTTATGATTTATTTTCTATAAATCAATTATTCCCCCAAAGGAGCACACATACCCTGCAGGTCGTCTTGGGTCGCCTCTGTATCCATTTGGAGACACACTTGTGGCGAAAAGTCTGTGCGCGCTGAAATCTCACCGAATCATCTCATGCGCAAGAGGTGCTGCCAGCGACACACAATAGAGGACACTTTTGGAAGTCAAATGTGCATCTCTGGTCGGCCGAATATCTATTGTTTGCAATCTTGCGAGCGGCATCCGGGATCCTGGGTGTATTTTTGCAATTACTCACGTAACGGCCACGGTGGACGTAGTCGCGTCGCGTCGTCCTGTAATTGCATCGGCTATGGTCGGCCGGCTGAGATTCCATTTCTGGGAAAGACAATAGCATCGTACGCATCCGAAAAGCGACGAAAATGCTGCTGCCAAGAATTCGGAGTACTCGTCGGACAATGACTCAAAATTGGTCGCCGCGCCGATCTTGGTCGGCTGATTGTGAAGGAGCGCTGCCTTACCTGTGAGTGGTTGCCATTTTGCCGACGGAGGAAATGGTGGTGGCCAAACGCACCACTTGAACTCTGCTTAGATGGTGGTGATTCATCAGGCTATAGCCCCTACTCTCACAGCATAGCTATGACTTCATAAAATCTCACGGAAGACTCTTTACAAGACCTGACATTGCTAAGATACAACCTGGTGGGGGGAGGGCAATTAGAGATTTACCACCTTACCGGTGCAAAAAGGTGAACACCTTGCAGTAGGTGTGGCGCGCAGTGCGGTACAGCTAATGTCGATATGCTAATACCGTTGGATAGGTTATTTAAATGCAAAACAGTTTCCCTCGGATTGTCTTAGTTCGCACCTAAACTGTGAGTAGTATCTAGCTACTCTAACTGCCTAGGGGTTGATTAATTACAGTTGACCTTCGGTTTCATCACGAACAGCGGAGACGGTGAAAGTAGGCAAGTGGTGGAATGCGCGCCTGCGCGGTTGGATATTGGGTGTTGCAGGTATTTCCGGGGCAAAATACTCGGCACCTGTGCGCACACCAATTTGACAAATGCATCTGGGGCGTCAGTTGGAGACTAAGCTGATAAACAGATAACGGAGTGTTATTAATTAGCTAATCAGGCTCGTTAATCACATGTGGAACGGATTTCATTAAGTTCGACATTAATCAGGAATTCTGTTTGGAAGCCCGATTGTGGGAAGCGGGTGCTGGCGCAACTTTGTATGTTGATGTGACAGTAATCTGTTGTTACATTGTATGCCGTACATGGTTCGGATTGCGTTTTTTATTAATTTAGTGACAGGCCGATTTGCATATGTAATTGTTCAGCTGAAAAAGATTAATTCGTTTCCAAATGCAGGTGATCTTGCAAGTGATTTGGTATGCTGTCCGGGGATTAATCTAAATTTTTCTACTCTTCAAGCTTCCCGTGACAGGTTTGGATGACCAGCCACATATTTTATGATTGCAAGTGATTCCTTGTTGGCATTAAGCTGGTGACCAGTATTTGGTATTCAAAGGTTGTTTCGGTAGGGAATTTCGCGAAAGGGAATGGCCGTTGTAATTAACTTAAAAGTCTGAATTAACCATTGATGTTGCTGGAGGTCCTTCTTTTTATTCTTCCTTAGTGGAGCTACAAAGACCGGTAGACTGGTAGTCCCTAGATGCTGAAAACGCCTTTCTGTTACAAAAATATGTTGGTAGCTACTGTTCCTGCCGATGATAGCTTAGATTTCCTAGTATAGGGACTGAAAGCCACTTAAGTAAGTGGCGTTACAGTCCGGAATGAACCTGGCTCTATGCCAACATGATTCTCCAATTAGTCCTCATAGCTAACTGCCTCCAGCTGCGCAGTTTTTACCTGCAAGCACCACTTAAGGCGAGGTCTCCCTCTACATCGCTCGACGTCAGGCTGGGAATCGAAGAAGAATGCGAGCCGGTGTATTTGTGTCCATTCGTTCTACATGTCCTAGCCATCTTAAACGTACAACGCGGAGTTTTTTTTACGAGGGGTATGTCGCTGTACAGCTCGAATAGTTCGTCGTTGAATCTTCGTCTACATAGTCCGTCAACGCAAATTCGAATCGACCAAGGATTTCTTCATCCGCTTTTGATACGGTCCATGCTTCAGCGCCGTAGAGCGGACTGGGATGATCAGGGTCTATATAATAGGATCTCCTTAGTAGTTCGAGTCAGGGCCTAACAACTGAATTGCCTTCTTAGCCGTAGGAAACAGGGGTTGGCAGGAGTGATTCTTCGTTTAATTTCTGACGAAATGTTGTTGCATGTTGCGGAGCCGCGGTAGAAAAAGTTCCGTACTACCTCAAAGTTTTATCTGTCAATGGTGACGTTCTGTCCAATTCATCGATGTTGTGTGTCCTTTCGTGTTGACAGCATTTTTGCCGCTTCCTTCGCTATACTAGCAAACGTGGCTATGACATCAAGTTGAGTCCTACCAATGATGTCAATATCGTCGGCGTATGCTAGTAGTTGCACCGATTTTAGGAAAATTGTGCTTCTGGTGTTGGATCGGGAGTTTTGTACAATCCTCTCAAGAATCAGATTAAATAAGTCACATGACAGCGCATTGTCTTGCCTAAACACTTTTTTGGTATCGATTGTGTCGCTGTGGGCGCTTACCTACCCTGATGGAGCATGGAGAATTCTCCATTGTCAGCCTGCTTCGGCGGTATACCAAAACTAGACATGTCCCTGTATAGCTCGTCCCTGTAAATGTTGTTGTATGCGGCTTTGAAATCGATGAATAGGTGGTCGGTATCGATTTGGACTTCGTGGTTTTTTTTCCAGGATCAGATTTGATTAGTTGTGGACTTTCCTGGCCTAAAACCACACTGATAAGGGCCGATCAGGTTGTTGGTAAACGGTTTCAGGCGTTCACATATTATGGCAGATAGGATCTTGTAGGCGATGTTGAGGAGACTTATGCCTCTTTAGTTGGCGCAGTTCAGAAGGTCTCCTTTTTTGTGGATCGGGCAAATGATGCTGAAGTTCTATTCTTCAGGCATGCTTTCAACCGACCAGATTTGGCTTATGTGGTGAGTCATCTCCGCCAGCTTTATAAAGCTCAGCGGGAAGGCCGTCATTTCCGGCAGCCTTATTAAGCTTGAGTTTAGATATTGCTATCCTCACTTCACTCAGGTCGGGTGGTTGGCAGTTTTCGCTGTCGTTGCCAATATTGAATGGTTCGTTCTGCCTGACAGCGGAATGTTGTTCGTCATCGCCGTTTAACAGTCTGCAGAGGTGGTTCTTCCATATCCTCAGCATCGACAGCGTCTCAACTACGATATTTCCTTGGTCATCTCGACAGGATTCTGTTCGAGCCTTGTATCCTTGGCTTTGACGTTTTACACTTTGGTAAAACTTGCGAACATCGTTCCTGGAGTGGCACCTCTCAATATCCTCGATCGCGCGCTTTTATTGCCCTTTTTTCTTCTTGCTGAAAAGCCGATGTTCTTCCCTTCTTTTTTGCCTATAGAGCTCAATGGCAGCTCTCGTCTTCACCTGCAGCTTAGCCTTGTAGGCCTCGTTCTTGGCTGCGAGCATCTGTTTGCATTCCTCATCAAACCAGGGGTTTCTTGCTGGTGGCCGCGAGAAACCTAGCACATCAGTTGCGGCTGATCTAATGGCTTGTTGGCATCGTTGCCATTGTTCTTCGATATTAAATGCTGGTGGTATGTTCTGAATCGAGAGGATAAGGGATACGCGTTGCGCGAAGGCCTTGGCGGTCTCCTGCGATTGCAGTCTTTCGACATTAAATTTTTTTTACAGTATTTCTGGTTTGTTGTGGTGTGGTGGATATCCGCATCCTTACCTTGTCTGCAACAAGGTAGTGATCCGAGTCGATGTTTGCTCCTCGGAATGTTCGGACATCCAAAATACTGGATGCGTGGCTCTTATCTTTCGCAATGTGATCAATTTGGTTGACTGTTCGTTGATCTGGAGACCGCCATGTCCTCTTATGGATATCGAGGTGAGGAAACCGTGTGATGGCTATAGTGGCATTTCGTTCCGTAGCGAAGTCAATTAGCCTAAGTCCGTTACCAGACGTGTTGTCGTGTATGCTATATTTTCCGACAATACTGCTAAAGATGTCTTCTCTTCCTACCTTTGCGTTAAAATCTCCCAGCACGATTTTAACATCGTACTTTGGTAGTCGCTCATAGGTTTTGTCGAGGAGCTCGTAGAAGCAATCCTTAGCTATATCATCTTTTTCTTCCGTCGGAGCGTGAGAGCATATAAGGCTTATGTTGGCGAATTTGGCCTTGATGCGGATTGTTACAATGTGTTCGCTAATGTCTTGGAAACATAAAACTTCTTGCCTAAGTCTGGTACTTATAACAAATCCGCATCCAAATAGTCGCTGTTTCTGCTCACTATAACACGGTCCATAGTAGATGTCACAGTTTGTCATCCTCTTATTGCCCGGCCCATCTCATCGTATTTCCTGAATGGCAGTAATGTCTGCGTTGTAGCAGTTTAGGGTTTCCGCTAGTTGTTCGCCTTCACCCCTCCTGTTTAATGTTCTCACATTCCAAATACAGATTCGAACGTCTTTATCCCTTTTTTCGTTTAGCACGGTCATCAGCAATAAATTCAGTTCTTCGCGTGGCTCTTTGTTCCGTCGTGTGTGATTGTGAAGATTTTCCAACTACGGAATTGAGGTGTTGGCCTTTCGGCGCATTCGCCTCCATATCTATTCAAAAGGCCTGACTAACCTTGAAATTCCTATATGGACTGCTGTCCGAATGTGTCAGAGCAGCTCATATAGATTTTTCTCAAAGTCTAGTCTTACTGCCATTGTTGATTGGAGATCTTTGCCCAAGCTTGTCGTGGACCTTTAATGCGTTTTTTTTTATTTTCGACCTACACAGCATACACAGTGTTGCTCTATCCTCTATGAGCAATTGAGCACCCTTACAATGCGAGACTAGCAATTCCACACAAAGATTCTTCATCCAAGATATTCAAGGACTTTCCAAAATGCCTGTAATAAACTTCGCTGTGAAGGTTTCTGAAGACATCGATATGGGAGCATATTTTCAAATGATCCATGTGTGTGTAGGGAAAGCCGCGAGCTGCCCTTCAACAAGGTATCACAATGACCTAGGTGTGTCGGGATAGATATTACTTTAAGTCACCTACAAGTTGACCTAACCTAACCTTCTCAAAACGAATTGATTCTGAATTGCTTTGACATTTTTTTTTTGCAGAACAAATGCATTTCATCATTCATATCTGCGAAGGTGGTAATTATACGATCCGATGGCCATTTAAATCGGTCATGCCAATGCTGAGGCCATTTATTTAACAAGAAACGATCATGATTCACAACAGCTGTAATTATCTTTTTATTTATCACTTGATTTTGTAATTTAAATGCATAAATAGAGTAATTAACGCAGCAATGTATAGTGAATCGAATTAATGGGTTCATTTATAAAATAAGTTTTCAAGAAAAATGATTAACGGTATTTGTTACAGCATTGCAAATAAATTATAATAAATATTTGCAATTAATTTGATTTTTTTTTTATCAAATGCGAATAATACATGTTTTCGAACGAATAATTTAGAATTAAGCGGAAAAATGTTTTGAATTTCGAATTAAGGTCTAAACGTTTTCGATAAGGAATCGGGATTATATAAATGGTGTGATAAATGTTTGATAAATAGGGGAGAGTGGGGCACCTTTGAAGGAGTATTTTGTATCTGATTTCTCGTGTGTATTCATTGCGTGGAATTTTTTGTAAGAAGCAACACGTCTGCCTGTTGGCTCATAAATAAAAATAAATGGAAGTATTTTTTTAATTTGTCTACAATTAGTTGTTGTTGTTTAGATCAAGTTTTCAATAATTTTCAGAATAATAACGGGTGATCCAAGTAGAGATACTTTTTTCAATAGCCTTTTTTGACAGATCACGTGTGAGTCGTGTCATGCTGTCATGTTATTTTTGTTTAGTATTGTTTGGCATTTCATAATGGAAAGACTTACGCGTGAACAACGTTTACAAATTGTTCAACTTTATTATGAAAATTCACGTTCTGTGTGGAATGTGTTTCGTGCACTTCGCTCAACTTATGGTCAACATAATCGGCCTACTGAGCGTACTATTCGCAACACCATCACCCATTTTGAGACCCAGCATTCATTATTGGATAATATTCGACCGAATAGACAACGTCCAGCACGCTGTGAAGAAAATATAGCGGCCGTAGCTGAGAGTGTACACGAAGACCGTAGAGTGTCGATTCGTATGAACGACGTATGGAACGACTTGGCGCATTTTACGTCAAGATTTTAAATTGAAAGCGTACAAAATACAGCTTGTGCAACAACTGAAGCCGCTCGACCTTCCCAAGCGACATCGCTTCGCTCTATGGGCTCTTGAAAAGTTCCAAGAAGATCCGACGTTTTCGAGGCAAATTTTGTTTAGCGATGAGGCCCATTTCTGGCTCAATGGGTATGTAAACAAACAAAATTGCCGCATTTGGGACGAAGAGCAACCTGAAGAGATTGAAGAACTGCCACTTCATCCAGAAAAAACAACGGTTTGGTGGGGTTTGTGGGCCGGTGGAATCATCGGTCCATATTTCTTTAAAAATTATGCCGGTGCGAACGTAACCGTCAATGGCGACCGTTATCGTGCCATGATAACCGACTATTTGATGCCTGAAATTGAAGCTCGTGATCTCGGCGACATTTGGTTTCAGCAAGACGGCGCCACTTCCCACACATCGCATCAATCAATGGACTTATTGAGAGAACATTTCGGTGAGCACATAATTTCACGTTTTGGGCCGGTCGATTGGCCACCAAGATCGTGTGATATCACACCGTTAGACTTTTTCCTGTGGGGATATGTAAAGTCAAAAGCTTATGCCGACAAACCCGCTTCGATTCAGGCCTTGGAGGAAAACATCACGCGTGTCATTCGCCAGTTACCAGTCGAAATGGTCGAACGAGTGATCGAAAATTGGATTCAACGGATGGACCATCTGCGACTGCCAACATTTGATAGACATAATCTTCAAAAAATAAATGCCAAAGAATGTTCTTTCAAATGATAATAAACATTCTCCATTAAATTTGAATTTTCTGTGTTTTTCTCTTTAAAAAAGTAGGGAACCTCGAAATGGATCACCTTTTATGAAAAACTTCCGCACTAACATCAGAGGTGCAATCTTTCGTTAATCGGTGGAGCAACGACGATATTGGCTTATTGGTCGTGATGTCATAGTCACATTTGGTAGTATAGGGAAGGAAGCGGTAAAAATTGGTTTAACAGTAAAAGTGGTCAAGACCAAGTACAAGGTGGCGCAAAAATAACCTTCCGATGTTTTTTGGCTGTAATTTAAAAAAAAAATTAAAAACTTTGATTCTTCTTGTGGATTATTTTTATTTGGTCTTCTAATTTTTTTTTACATCAAGTCGAGAATATGATGTCATGTTAATGGCCGCCGCCACAGTTGATTGTCATTTGAGCCCTTTTTATGGCATTTTCCATCACTTTGGCCAAAACTTCCGGCGATAGGTCCTCACATTCTTGACGGATATTGTCTTTAAGAGCTGCAAGAGTCTGAGGCTTGTTGACATAAACCCGCGACTTCAAAAAGCCCCACAAAAAGAAGTCTGGAGCGGTCAAATCAGGCGATCTTGCTGGCCAGTGCAAATCGCCAAAACGGGAGATTAGGCGCCCGGGAAATATCATCCTTCAGCATATCGGTTGTGGCACGTTGCACCGTCCTGTTGGAACCACATGTGTTCCAATCCCAATTCATCAAGTTGCGGCAAAAAGAACTCGTTGATCATTGCCCTGTAGCGCTCACCATTCACAGTAACCGTTTGGCCCGCGACGTCTATGAAGAAAAAAGGTCCGATGACTCCTCCAGCGAAAACAGCACACCATACAGTGACTTTGAGCGGGTGTAATGGCTCTTCGTGGGTTACACGCGGATTTTTAGTGCCCCAGAAGCGTAAATTTTGCTTATTTACGTACCCGCTAAGATGGAAATGGGCCTCATCACTCATGATTATTTTTGATGAAAAATCATCTTCCTCTTGGTGGTGATTAAGGATGGCTTGAGCGTATGTTAGACGCGATTGGCGGTCAGCAGCTAACAGCTGATGCACCGTCTGGACTTTGTACGGAAACATCTTCAAATCTTGTACCAAAATTCGCTATAAAGACCGTCGACTGATACCCATTTGCGTGGCACGTCGTCTGGTCGATGTCGACGGCGCTTCCATGACATCTTCGGCTACAGCAGCAATATTCTCTGCAGAACGGCTACTCCGGGGTCTGCCACGCCTGGCAGCATCTCGTGTTGTGCCAGTCTCTTCGAGGCGAGCGGCTAAACGTCGCAGTGTTTCACCAGTAGGCGTTGGACGGCTAGGAAATCTGCGACGAAATTCACGTTGTGCCAAAGTCACCGACCGATTATTGCTCAAATAAATAGTCACCAATATTCCGCGTTCTGGAGCAGTGTAGCGTAACATTGTTTATTAACGAGTATTTCGCATGTGTTTACTACACAAATGTCAAAACAGAACTGACATTAGGGGCCAATCGCAAAATTTATAGCATTTTCTGATAGGAGGATTACTTTTGCGCGCTTTGTAGTTACAATGGTGCGTAACTAACGGGTCCGCCATCTAACGTTTTTTTTTCACCTATTGCTTATTTCGTGAATGGTAACACTTAGTTCATGTCTGATTTGACAGATAATTAGTTTTATCCTTCCGCTGAACGAATATGGTTGTGTATACGCTTGAACAACACTGGGAAATATTGCGACATTACTTTGAAAATCATGGTAATGTTGCAGAATGTGTGCGAAAATTGCGTACGGATTTTGGAAGAAGAGAAGCACCGTCAGCTTGTGAAAAAAAGTGAAAGAAACTGGCATACTCATCGATAAACCAAAGCGTGAAAAGCCAAAAACAGTGCGTACACCCGAGAATATTGCTGCTGTGGCAGAAAGTGTGCGTGAAGCGCCATCAACATCAATTCACCGTCGTTCTCAACAATTGAACATTTCGGAGACATCATTGAGACGAATTTTGCATAAAGACCTTGGTATGACGCCATACAAAGTCCATTTGGTTCAGGAGTTGAAGCCAACTCCAACCATCCAATGCGTTTTCGATTCGCTAAGTGGGCCTGCGATCGACTCAGAGTAGATGCCGATTTTGCCAAAAAAATCATCTTTTCAGATGAAGCTCGTTTTGATATTGGCGGGTATGTAAACAAGCAAAATTGTGGCATTTGGGGCACAGAAAACCCGCACGCATACATTGAAAAGCCGATACACCCAAAACGAGTCACTGTTTGTTGCGGATTTTGGGCCAGAGGCATAATTGGGCCATTTTTCTTCGAAAATGAGCAAGGAGTGGCCGTTACAGTCAATGGCGATCGTTATCGGGCCATGTTGAACGAATTTTTTTTCACAAAAATTGAAGAGGAGGATATTGGCAACATTTGGTTTTAACAGAATGGCGCTACGTGCCACACAGCCGAAGGTACAGTCGATGTTTTGCGCCCTGTTTTTGAAGATCGCATTATAAGCCGCAGAGCTGATGTCGGTTGGCCACCTCGGAGCTGCGATTTGACACCGTTGGACTATTATTTGTGGGGTGCCGTAAAAGATAAGTGTTACGCCAACAAGCCAGAGACAATTGACGCTTTAAAGGACAATATTCGTGAAGCCATTGGTGAAATACAGCTGCACACAATCGATAATGTGCTTAAAAATTGGACCGATCGTGTAGGCTACTGCATGGCCATTATTAACCGGAAGGATTGTACATTCAAATAAAAAAAGAAATTTAAGAAAGTATTTAGTAGTTTTTTTTTAAAGCATTTTCAATAAAAAAAGTTATTTGGCGGACCCTTTACAGAAATTAACGAAGGTCGTAAAGAAAGCGAAATCCTTATCTTTCAGTCCTTCTCGCGGGCGCCCACCTGAAAATGACTAATCAGCATGCCTGTTTAGGGTCAGCCAAGGGTCCCACTTGGATATTGACCGCGCGCTGTAACACGTTGCAACGCACGATCCATATACAAGCGGGAACCATAAGTTTGAGGTGGGAGAAAACCCGTAAACCCAAATCCAAGGTGCAACAGCAAACGCCGAAGGATGCATGGCAAAAAAGGGTGTTTTAAGCCGCTAGTTTGCGAATTTCGGATACTGGGCTACCTCCGATCTCAAGATAGCGTTCCTGTGGTAAGACGGGTAGACCACAGGCGACCAATATATCCCGCCTACTCGTGGGAAAAATTGAAGTACCAATAGAAAAAACAGAGAATGATGCCTCTACAAATGCATCAACAACTAGGGATGTTTCAGAACACCCTGTCGAAACCGACACGACACCTGCCAATCGGGAAGGGTCACAAATCAGTGATTTCGAGAGGATGAGCCTAGAAGAGAAATTGTCTCATCTGAGCGACTCAGCCTCGGAATCAAGTACTGTATACAGCATCAGTATACTCTCGGATGAATTGCATCCGGAATATACAGAAGCGCCAGGGACCCCAGGCAAAACGGCTCAAACTGATTCCAAGCACATCAGGTTCACGCCAGCGGAACAGCGTCGTTTCAACAGAGCGCTGAAACAGGGTAGCAGCATAGAGCAAGCCCGCATCTTTGCAACAAACTTCCTCAGACTGAAGGAGAAATGCGAGTTGGAAGTAATGCTTGTGGGAGAGGAAGACTTTCCGAAACCACATATTGTCAGAGCTTTCTTCCCGCAGAGTACCGGAGTCACAAATGAGAGAATACTGGCAATACTAGACGGTCAAAACAGAGACCTAAATACGAGAACGTGGAGAGTTCTGCAAAGATCGGACGAGAAAGACGTCGCCCACATGGTCTTTGCAATAAACGAGAGTGCGATGCGTAGGCTTGCGGAGCTAAAGGGGATGGTATCATATAGATTTGGACAAATCAAGATCATCCTTAAAGGATCCGACAAGTCTGCAATTCAGAGCCGAAAAAATAGTGACACTGACACTGATAAAAAGAAAAAGTCGTCAGAAAGAACAAGCGCCAGCTCGTCGCAACCAGCAGCCAGTATTAGTACTGCCGCCGATATAAAGAAGATTGGTTCACTGCCTACGACAGTACCGCAAAACGCCCCTAGTACGAGCAACGTTAACATCAGCCAGCAACAGTTTAGACCAAAGCTAGCTGCGGAACGAGCGCATGAACGGCAAACATACGTTCAAGCTCGAATATTAGCATTTGAATATGCTACCCTTCTAAACAAATGCCCCGATAATTGGACTAACAGCAGACAAGCTGGGATAGAGTGGATGAAAAGCTTCATGAAGAGACACAAAACCCTTTCTTTACGGAAGCCTGAAAACACGAGCTTATAACGATCAACAAGCTTCAAACGTGACTTCTTTAATCTGATTCTTGAGAGAATTATGCAAAACTGCCGCACTAACATCAGAGATGCAATCTTTCCTTAATCGGTGGAGCAACGACGATATTGGCTTTATTGGTCTCGTGATGTCAAAGTCACATTTGCTAGTATAGGGATGGAAGCGGCAAAAATTGGTTTAACAGTAAAAGTGGTCAAGACCAAGTACAAGGTGGGCCAAAAAAAGTCATCCGATGTTGTTTGGCTCTCAGAATATTGATTTTGGCTCGCGCAGTGTTTGCCGTTGCTCTGTCCTATTGGAACCACATGCCCTCCAGTCCTAATTCATCCAATTGCGGCAGAAAAAAACTCAGTTAACATGGCCCTATAGCGCGCAACGTCCTCTGTTGTCGTTTGACCAGCGGCGTTCGCAAAAAAAATGGCCCGATGACTCCTCCAGCTTGAACAGCGCACCATGCAGTAACCTTGAGCGATTGTAATGGCTCCTCGTGTATTACTCGTGGATTATCGATGCCCCAGAAGCGATAGTTTTGCTTGTTCACGTACCCGCTGAGGTGGAAATGAGCCTCGTCGCTCATTACGATTTTGGTCGAAAAATCGTCCACTTCGTCCTCGAGTTTTAGGATGGCTTGGGCGTAGGTTACACGCGTTTGGCGGTCGACAGACAGCAGCTGATGCACGGACTGGACTTTGTACAGGAATATGCGCAAGTCTTTGACCAAAAGTCGCCTTAGGGACGACCGGCTAATGGCACGGCGTCTGGTCGATGTTCCCGGCGACAGCTCTACATTGTCGGAAACAGCGGCGATATTCTCGGCACAACGGAAGCTCCGGGGCCTACCACACTTGGCCGTCTCGTGTGGTCAAATAGTCTTCAAGGTTGGTGGCCAAACGGCGCAGTGTTTGCGCAGTCGGTGTCGGACGGCCGGGGAATCGACGACGGAATTCGCGCTGCGCCAACACTACAGACGAATTGTTACGCAAACAAATAGACACGATTATTCCGTGTTCTTGGGGAGTGTATCGCTCCATGGCTTGTTCATTTGTATTCTTCATCTGTCTAGTCCACAAATGTCAAAAGAGATTTGACATTGGCGGCCACTTGCAAAAAAAGGGCATGGCCCACCTTGCATATGCAGTCAACACGACGCGGCGTTATCGTCGACTAATTGGGCATCACCATTGGCAGACATGACTTTGAGATAGTGTCGGACATTTTCTACCCTGACTCCACTATGTACTCTGACAACAACATCTCGTCACAAATTAAAAGAAGAATTACTCTTGCCAACCGCTGTTTGTTCGGACTAAGAAGGCAATTTAGTAGTAAAGCCCTCACTCGAACTACTAAGGAGATCCTATATAAGATCCTGATCATCCCAGTCCTACTCTTCGGCGCTGAAGCATGGACCATATCAAAAGCGGATGAAGAAATAGTTCGTCGGTTTGGGCGAACAATTCTTCGGCCCCGTTTGCATTGACGGGCTATGGGGACACATATTTAACCACGAACCCAATAAGTCCCAATCATACCGATCACATATTCATCGTCAGGCTAAGAGTCTGTATTTTTGTTTAGATCAATATTTGATGCCCTAAAATCGTTGTCAAGCTGACGATTGGCTGATCTTGCAATGCCAGATTGATATTTTACTGTTTAGCAAGATCTCCCTCTTACAACGTCATAATCTCCAATCGTGTTAATATATGTATTTGCATGGCCATTTAGTTTTGTGATGGTTAATTTATCGCTAGGCTTACTATTTTTAAAATTGCGTCAATATTCGATATCTCCGTTTGGAATTTAAGCTACCAGACCATCGTTTTATAGCCGAAACCAGCTACACCTAAGTTGCTTAAACTCCCTCAGCTCTTACAGAAACCTGGCTAGGATTCATGAATATGAAACTAAAATGAGCACCTTTTCAATTTAGAGTTTGAAGTCGGCGTTAGGTTGTAGACTCTAGAAAGCTCCCATTCCAACAAATTCATACAGCAAAGTTCTGTCACCCATATAGAAGTTTGTTGGTCCGTTTCGTGTTGTACTCTCTATAAGCAGAGCTATCGTGATGTCATAGGTTGTCAACGACTTTTCCCAGATTTTGGCTTCTGAACTGATTTTGAACTGAGCTGGATCTTTGAAGAATGAAGCAGAGATTCGACCACTGAAAGTATGAAAACATGATCAGTTGCAGATCCATTGCTTGATGGTCTCTCTAAAATATCCGTTCAAGGTATGAGTGCCCAAAATAAGTTATTTTTAGAGTTTGAAACTCCTTTAGTTTCAAAGAATCGTAATTCCAAAACTGGGATCGACTTCTATAACCATAGGTGCCGTCCTCATATTCCCACAGTACACTCGTCTTTTCCTGAGCAGTAGCACCCAAGACTGGGCTTCAAATACGACATTTCCATGTCCGGTATGCATACACAACTGCATTAGAAATACCTCGCCTATTGACGGGCTATAAAATCGAATGAAAGACTACCTCATGCTCCCAGCTGAAGCCAGACCTTAATTTATACCCTCGCTCCAAGCCGTACACATCCCATAAGGAAGTGCCATAAAGCCCGTGTCGCCTCTCCCCCGGTCACCACCCCTTCTGTCCAGAAATCAAGATTAATTAAAAAATGGACAACATCCTCCGTTCGCATTGCTTGCGCGCGCAGATAAACACAACTCGGTATTATCATCGTCGTAAATCACCATCCTCTCTCGCTAGCTGCGTGGCAAACAAGGATGTCGCTGCTGTTCCTGGTGGTGGTTACCAAGGTTCCGCACCACTATATGAGTACCCTCCATCAGCATTTAATTGCCGGTGATTGATGTAGCCAATGCAGACGCAACCGACATCGAAATATTTCCAACTGTCATTAGGATCACACTAAAATACACACACGCGACGCACCATGCGTAGCGTCGTCCAGACACACGCAGCTACACCTGCAATCATTCAAATTGGAAATTAGCAATCCGACTGCCATGGCAAACATCATTAAACGCGTGAGTGTCGTCGAATTGAATCCCAGCAGCTTCCTTGGCCGCCACTCTCCTCCCCGTATGTGTGCATAATTCCATTATACAACCTGAACGCTGGGGCTACTCTATTCGCGTATTCCCATCTCCGATTCCAATTCCAATTCCGAGGAGGAGCGATAATTACTTCGCGAATGACAGACATACGCTCGACTCGGCTGACAGTGATGAGCCTTTGATTGCCCCATCTTGCCATGTTACAGCGTGGCCCGATCACATAATGCCTTCCTGTCAATGGACAGAGCTCAGCGGCTGCGGCTGCGCAGCCCTCTATCTGTCCCTCCATCTGTATGGAGCACCGGACTCCGTGTGCGATGTGTTGCAATGATTTTAATAGAAATGTCAATGGATCGTCGTAATCCCGTAGTGCGTAGTCGTCATCATCGCGCTGATGTGTTGCGTTCCGTTTTTTATGACCACCAGGCCGGCAGAGTCGAGGTGAGGTTGAGGTGCAACTTTTATGTGTTTATGTGGTACACAGTTACAGAATGGACACCCGTTGTTGCGGTGTCGTTCACCCGGCACCGAATCGTTATTGCAAAACTGTCCCCAACGCAAAGTCCAGACCTGCATTAGATTTGGACACACATTCGTTGGGTTAATTGCTCCAATTGACTTGGGCTTTGTGTGGCATGATTCCCATTGCGGGTCCGCTTCTAATGTTCCTCTAATAATGGCGGTCTTAAACGGCCGCGCAGCCGAAAATTCGTTCACAGAAAGAGCGCGTGAAATAATGGCTTCACAGGCATGCGGTAAGGTATACAGATGCGGTGCCGTTGGGCAGTCGTAGTCGAGTTCAAGAGTGCAAACGTGAAGACATTATGTGACTTGGAGTTCTGCCGAAACCGAGACTGTGACAATGATCATATTTTATGATTACACCGTCGCCGTTGGGTATGCTTTGGCCAGCGGCGGCGGAAGGTATTATACGTCCATTTTTATAGTCAAATATCCAAGTTGGTGGTAGAGGTAGAGGGCCTTTTGCGTGTGTGTGGCTTTTGGGAAATTTTATGACGTCCATTCGGGGAATTGAATGCAAAAACAGAGAAATACGTCGAATGTCAAGTGGGCCTCTGATCCGACATGCTGGATTGGGGGTTCAAGAGAAGCTAGGGCTTGCGAATGAATTGGAATTGAGTCGTATAGGATGGGATCAACATTAATAGTTTGGCGTGACGAAGATATTTGATTTTCTTTTAGAGTTTCAAGGAAAAACGGTTCAGGTTTGCGTTCTATGGCATCCTAATGGCGTCGTTTACCAAATCAACGGTAATTCGTCTAGTCAAACATAGAATTCGAGACCCTTCTTGATCGTAGAGTTGTTTTCAGCCGTATTGATAGTTTGGTGGTTACTCTAAGAGAGGTACTTCACGACCCAACAGAAAGTGCCAAGATGAGGTCGCTAAATAGTTAAATTAAACTGGCGAAGCTCCAACTTTTTCCCAAGCGGAACTTACTCAACCAACGGCCACAAGGCTGCATTCTGGTACCAGTATTGTTTTTATTGGCGATTACCAATAAGCCTCGCCCTAAAATGCTAATAAGCAGTTCAATGGACTTATCGCCATTTTGCGGGTTCAATGGAAGGCAACAGAGATATGAGCTCAGGCATATGTTTAAGAAGGACGATCTCGGTGATAGAAATGGTAAGGATCCGTGATTTATACAAAATATCTCAAGACAAAGCTTATGTTTGGGTAGCTTACTGCGTGAACGCAACGAATCCGTGGATCGGGGTGGGTAGGTCAATCAGTAGGTAGCCTGGGTAACGAGAATTTAATCGCTATAGAGCGTTTATTGGAAGCCATCCAATCGTTGTGAGTGCGAGAGTTTTACAAAAACTAAAGCACGTAAAATATTATGAAATATTTGAGGTTTTTGTCAAATGTTGCTCCATTCATATTTCTTATTAAAAAAATGGGTCAAAAAGTTCGAGAAGACCGGTATAACAATGGAAAACCAAAATCTGGGAGACCAAGACCGTCAAGAACGGTAGAAAACTTAGACAGTGCTAATCAGTCTGTTCATGATAATCCGAACCTTTAAATTCGTAGCGCGAGAGTGCCTTAAATGCGCATAGATCATCATTACACCGTAATTACAGGTGGTAGACGAAGCCCCACGGCCTTATCGTCCGGTGAGATACCACCACATCATGTTATAGGATCCGTAAAGTAATTGTTACAGAATTTGGAAGATGTGCTGCTCCAACAAGGATGGAAACTATAAAATATTGTTGTTTAGATTTCAGATAATATTTTATTAAACTAATTATGAGATTATAAAAAAGGCAAAGAAAAAAATACATACAATTTTATATTAAGTAAAAAAATGTTCCTGGTCTTATCCCTTGAATTGTGTCAGCAAAAGTGACAGATCAGGTGAAAATGTTAGTAGACGATGGAGTTGTCAATTACTGACTTTAGCTATTAGCTGTTAGCTGAGAGAAGGTCGTGTTCAGACACAACACCCCTCAACCCCTTAGCTTGAACTACCCTTCCTGCTGCGAATTCTTTCGGAGCGCCTCAGTTCCATTGTTGGAGGATCATATTGATCCGATGATCCTGCTATCTCTAGTGGCTCTCCTGATTGAATATCTGTTGCTAGTCCAACACTTTCTGCTTCGGATACATCTCTAGAGTTGTCTTGGCATCTAACTGGTGATTTTTTAAGAGGTTTAGAACTTTTTTTAAAAAAAAAACCACAAAAAATTCGAAAAAATGAATGAAATATTTATTTGAATCGATAGTTTGAACCTTGCAATTTAATGTTTAAAGATAATTTCATGCAAATGTTGACCGCGGCTGCGTCTCAGATAGCCCATCCGCTGAGTCCAATTTTGGCATACTCTTTCACATATATCGGCCGGTATCTCACGAATGAATGCATGGATGTTGGCTTCCAGTGCGTCAATCGAAGCGGGCTTGTCCCTATAGACATTAGCCTTGACATACCCCCACAAAAAATAATGTAATGGTGTCAAATCGCACGATCTAGGCGGCCAATTGACCGGCCCGAAACGTGAAATTTACTGTTCACCAAACTCGCCTCGCAATTGCGCCATTGTTTCGCGTGCTGTGTGGCATGTGGCACCGTCTTGTTGAAACCACATATCATGCAAGTCAAGAACTTCCATTTCGGGCAAAAAAAAGTTTGTTATCATCGCTCGGTAGCGTTCACCATTGACAGTAACGCTGCGATTCGCATCATCTTTGAAGAAATATGGCCCAATAATGCCGCCGGCCCATAAACCGCACCAAACAGTGGCTTTTTCGGGATGCATTGGTAGCTGTTGCAATGCTTCTGGCTGATCTTCACTCCAAATGCGGCAATTTTGCTTATTTACGTACCCATTCAACCAAAAATGAGCCTCATCGCTGAACACAATTTTTCGATAAAAAAGCGGATCCTCGGCCAGCATTCCAAGAGCCCATTCACCAAAAATTCGGCGTTGTGGTAGGTCGGCTGGCTTTAGTTCTTGCACCAGCTGTATCTTAAAAGGCTTTACGCCCAAATCCTTCCGCAAAATTTTCCACGTAGTGCTGTAACAAAGGCCTAACTGCTGGGAACGGCGCCGAATCGACATTTCGCGGTCTTCGGTCACACTAGCTGATACGGCCGCATTATTTTCTTCACTACGTACAGTACGTAAACGTGTTGGTGGTTTAATGTCCAACAAAGTAAATTTGGTGCGAAATTTGGTCACAATCTTCCGAATAGACTGCTCAGAAGGTCGAGAATGCCGATCATAAAATGGAAGCAGCGCGCGATGAACATTTCGAACCGAGCACGAATTTTGATAGTAAAATTCAATAATTTGCAAGCGTTGTTCATTTGTAAGACGATCCATGGTTAAATTGCAAACCAAACTGAAGCTGTTTGACAGTGACACAAGGTAATAAACACACGTCAGCTGTCAAAACCAGTGTTGCCAAAACCAAACCAGCTAAAAAATCACCCGTTACTACGAAGTTGGTCTAAGTGCCTTCGAACTGTTTTGCCTTCATCAGTAGTCACTGTATATGATACAGGACCACTTTTATTTGCAACTGTAGCCGGAATCCATACAGGTCCATTAGAGTAATTCCTTGCCCATACTTGCTCATTAGCTCGAAGGTGTGTGACAGGCGATGTTTCAGTACTCTTCTTAGTAAAACGCAATGGGTTGTTGTCCGGATGTAATTTGTCAAAGTATGTAGATGGAATTCTTTTAAGAAGCAGTTCGGCTACTTACCGGTAGTTGATGAAAGTAATATATGTTGCTGAAGAAGAAATCTTGCAAGTCTGAGTTGTAAACTACCGTGTAAATTTATCTTCAGGTATTCCTTTGTAGTTCGAACCATCCTTTCAGCTTGCCCGTTGCTAGATGGATGAAATGGTGCTGTCAGAATGTGAGATATTAGGTTATGACTACAAAATTTATTAAATTCATCAGATGTGAATGCTGTCCCATTATCAGATACGATGGAGTCTGGTAACCCATGAGTTGCGAAGATGGAACGCAAACTGTTGATCGCACATGCCGCGCTTGTCGTTGATACAGCCTTGACCTCAGTCCACTTAGAATATGAATCTACAAGAATGAAAAAATATTGGCCCTGAAAAGGGCCGATGAAATCCACATGGAGCCGAGACCATGGTTTAGATGTCTCTTCCCACGGATGAACTACTGCTTTTTGTTTTTCTGGACGTGACTGCTGACATGTTGTACATCGTTTTACTACATCTTCGATGTCCGCGTCTAGTTTTGGCCACCAGAGGTAACTTCTAGCAAGAGCTTTCATCTTGACAACTCCCGGATGACCAGCATGTAGAGTTCTTAAAATGTCTATTTGTGCGGACTCTGGAATTATAAGACGAGAACTATATAGTAAGCAATTTTTATTTACTGTTATCTCCTTCTGGTGTCGCTGATACGGGCTGAGCTCATTATCCATCCGACGATCTGGCCATCCCCTCAGCACCCAATTACGGACTTGTTGAAGAACTTTGTCCTTAGATGTCATCTTGGCGATGTCAGCGGATTGTAGAATAGCTGCGTCGGAGTCGTCGATCATGTTAATATGAATATCACTCACACGTTCTGTTGGCGTATTCAGTAAACGGCTGAGTGCATCAGCGTTGCAGTTCTTTTCTCCAGGTCGATGTTGAATTTTGAAGTCGTATCCGTTTAAAAAAATACTCCACCTGAGCATCCTAGGTGAAAGTATCACTGGCGTTGGTTTGTCTGGATTGAACAATCCAATTAACGGCTTATGGTCAGTTATGATCAAGAATTTTCTACCATATAGAAAATTATGGAACTTCTTAACACCTGCGATGATCGCAAGTGCCTCTTTGTCTATCTGTGCGTAGTTCCTTTCCGTTGTTGTTAACGTACGCGAATAGAACGAGATAGGGCGTTCCAAACCATTGGGCATTACATGTGTAAGTACTACCCCAATTCCATATGGAGAAGCGTCGCAAACAAGTGCAATTGGAAGCTTCTCGTTGTAATTAATAAGAATATTATCACCTGCTAGTAAGTTCTTAAGCCTTGTGAATGCCTTTTCATGTGCCGATTTCCAATGCCAGTTGACGTTTTTATCCAATAGCCTATGAAGTGGTTCAGCGATGTTTGCCTTATCCCTCAAAAATGCGTGGTAAAAATTAATGAGTCCAAGAAATGCTTGCAACTGTTTCTTGTCGGACGGAGGAGGTGTTTCCTGGATGGCACGGACTTTATCCTCTGATGGACGGATTCCACGATGGTCGATATAACTTATCCTAAGAATGAGGTAGAAGACAAGTTAAACTGGCACTTGTCCTTTCGCAGCCGTAACCCAGCAGCGCTTAAACGACTGAAAACCTCTTCCAATGTGTTTACCAACTGTGGAGAATCCTGGCTAATAATAAAGATGTCATCAAAGTACACAGTAACTCCAGGAATCCCTCGAAGAAGCCCCTCAATCCGCTTCTGAAATATCCCCGGAGCAGTTGAGATTCCGAATGGCAATCTTTTCACTCTAAAAGCACCTTTATGCGTAATAAGGGTTAGAACCTTTGATGACTCTTCGTCCATGACCATTTGCTGGTATGCCTGGGCTAAATCGATTTTAGCGAAACTTTTTCCTTTAGGAATAGACGCCAAAATGTCTGATCGACGGTGTTTGGAAACAATGGGAAGTAAGTGCCTTATTGACAGTACACCTATAGTCCCCACAAATGCGCACGGAACCATCGGGCTTCGAAACCGGTACAATTGGTGTCAACCAATCACTGTATTCCGTAGGCTCAAGAATCCCCTGCTGGATTTGCTTGTCGATCCCATCCTCGTCGCCAGTATAAAATATTGTTGTTTAGATTTCAGATAATATTTTATTAAACTAATTATGAGATTATAAAAAAGGCAAAGAAAAAAATAGATACAATTTTATATTAAGTAAAAAAATGTTCCTGGTCTTATCCCTTGAAGTGTGTCAGTGACAGATCAGGTGAAAATGTTAGTAGACGATGGAGTTGTCAATTACTGACTTTAGCTATTAGCTGTTAGCTGAACGAAGGTCGTGTTCAGACACAACAGAAACCAAAAGTCATGATGGCACATCCTGGAAAAAGAATTCCGGAGGTAACTCGTAAATAGTCCCTCCCCTGAGATCCGAATGGGGTTTCAGCGTACGGACTATTCCAGGGTGCACAAAATACAAGCGAACCACTAAAACCAACACACATAAGATCATCAACATCAAAACCAAGCTTGTGACTGAATTCTGCAACATTCGAGCTCTGTGATACACCCACGTCAATGTCAAATCCGTACACAAACATCTTCAAAGAGAAAGACCACAAGTTCAGGGCCAAACAGAAGCACAAGTCAACTAGACTACTAACTTCGGTGTCCTCACTATGAATTGCATACACGTCACCGTTTTAAGGGTGGTCTAGGTGGATATACAAGGTCTGACCTAGTCTGACCTTAGATTTTCGCAAGTTTTACCAACGTGTAACACGTCAAATCCAAGGATACAAGGCTCGAACAGAATCCTGTCGAGATGAACAAGGAAATTTCGTAGTTGAGACACAGTCAACTCTGAAGATATGGAAGAACCACTTCTTCAGACTGTTAAACGGCGATGAAGTACAACATTCCACTGTCAGACAGAACGAACCATTCAATACTGACGACGACAGCGAAAACTGCAAACCACCCAACCTAAGTGAAGTCAGGATAGAAAAACCTAATATTAGCCTTAGCAAGGGTGCAAGAAAAGCCGACGGAGATGTCTTGGTAAGTATCATCCACCAACTCATAAGCCAAATCTGGTCGGATGAAAATATGCCTGAAGAATTGAACCTCAGTATCGTTTTCCCGATCCCCCGAAAGTACAACTAAGGAGATCCTGTATAAGACACGGATCATCCCAGTCCTGATCGCGCGAGGTTTCACCAATAAGGATTAAGGTTGGGGGTAAACTATTTCCGGCGTTTTCCCGTGGACTCCTGTCGCACGCTTTTGTTTGGCGTTGCTCTGTCGTAAGTCTACCCATTCTCCCTGGTGATACATCGAACAGAGTTAGGACTTTTTCATCCTTAGTGGACTCCTCTTTCGCACTCGTTAGACCTATTTTTGGTTGCCATCTCAGAGTCTGAAGGTAGTGGACCATTGGGAGACCCATCTGTAGGGAGACTCAAGAAAGCAATGGTTTTGTTACTCTAATACAAGAACTGCTTAGTTACTCTAGACAGAAAGTGAGAGTTACTATATAGCGGAGAGAGTGATAACAGGTCACAACCTGTTGGGTAAGCACTCCAATAAGATAAAACTGACTGGTGTGAACCAACTTTGCAGGAAATGCAGCGACCCAGACGTCAAAGAAGAGGTCTCACACCTACTATGTCACTGCCCTGCGATCAGTGGCAGTCGTTTAAAAATACTAGGCAGCCTACACTTCGACGACCTAAGAGACCTAACGACTATGCCAATAGCGCTGATAGTCCGCTTTTGTAGCAGATCAGGATGGAGCAACTACCTCTTTGAGGCTGAAGGAGCAACACAGACCAGCACCGCATAAGTATCACTAGTGAACTTAACCAGGTATCCTCTTTGTCTATTTCAGGGTACTTTCTTCGAAGGGTATCGCTATGGGCCCACGTAGGCCTATGCGAGCTTGACGATTCACTCGAGCGTCAACAGCACATCTAACCTAACCTAACCTAACGTACTCTAGACATCCAAGGAAATACGCAATACCTTGTCAAGTAACTGAAATTTCTATTCGAAACGGTCCTCCATAGAGTAAGCCAGAGCCCTTGGAGCCGGAGATGAAATATATCGTCCACGAAAGCCAAAAAAAAAAAAGTTCGTCTGAGGCATATCTGGGTTGTTATTCAGCAGTCCAAAACTGGCTTAAGGAATGCTGAAGTCACACTCCCATATCGATTGATAGCCAAATACAAAATTCAACTGACCCACGAGCTGAACGTAAACGACCATTGACAACGTTGCTCTGTCGTAAGTAAGTTCGCTGATTGAGCTCTGGAGCATCGAAGAATCATCTTAAGCGATGAGGCCCATTTCTGTATGAATGGGTACGTCAATACCCAAAATTTTCGAATTTGGGACGATACCAACTCCCATGAGATACAAGAGCGTCCAATTCATTCCGAAAAATCCACTGTTTAGTGTGGATTTTGGGCTGACGGCGTCATCGGTTCATATTTCTTTGAGAACGACGTTGGTCAGGATATCAGCGTCAACGGGAGCGCTATAGGTCGATGATTGCCAACTTTTTTAGGTCTTTTTTAGATATAGACAGGACGGTGGTATGCGCCATACAGCTCACGCCACTTTGGAAATTCTGCAATTCGAGGGCATAGTCCTCTTACGTGCAGGTTGTATGAACTGGTCATCGAGATCGTGCAATTTGATGCATTAAGACTTTTTTTGAGGGGCTTTCTCAAGTCGCAGGTCTATCGAATAAGCCACAATCAATCGGTAGTTTTTGCCTGGAATTAAGAATAACGTGTTCCTATGTTCTTAATTCCAGCGGTCCAGTGTCAGCTTACATTCTTACCTATGATGCGGTTCAGCGATGCTTGCTTTATCCCTCAAGAATGCGTGGTATAGAAATGAGGCCAAGAAATGCTTGCAACTTTTTTTTTCGGATGGATGATGTGTTTTCTGGATGATACGGATCTTATCCTCTGATGGGCGAGTTCCACGATGGTCGAATGTATCCTAGGAACGACGTAGAAGACAAGTCAAACTGGCATTTGTCCTTTCGCAGTCGTAAACCAGCACCGATCAAAACACTGAAAACCTCTTCAAATGTATTCACTAACTGTGAAGAATCCTGGCTAATAATGAAGATGTGATCAAAAGGTAGCTGTGTACTCCAGGAACCCCTAATAGTAGCCCTTCATTCCGATTCTGAAATATCCCCTGCTGAGATTCCGAATGAAACTCTTCTCACTCATAATGCACCCTTATGCGTAATAAGGGTTAAAACCTTTGAAGACTCGTCGTCCATGATCATTTGCTGATACGACTGGGTTAAATCGAAAGTATTTCGTTTAGGGATGAATGTCAAAATGTGTGTGATCGAAGTTGTTAGGAAACAGTGTCTTCTTGACAGTCCCCACAAATGCGGACGGAACCATCGGATTTTGAAACCGGTAAAATTGGTGTCAACCAGTCACTGTATTCCGTAGGCTTAAGAATGCCCTGTTGGATAAGCTTGTCGATCTCGTCCTCAATTGCTTTCCTTTGAGCTAATGGTATTTTCCTGGCTGTCAACTTCACCGGAAGTACAGTGAGGAAGTAAAGTGGAATTTTTTTCGGTATTCTGTCTAGAGCTTGAACAGTAAATAGATACTTACTTACTTACTTAAGTGGCGCTACAGTCCGGGATGAACCTGGCCTCAACCAACATGCCTCTCCCATTAGCTCTGTCCTTAGCTAACTGCCTCCAGTTTCGCACACCAAATTGGTTGAGGTCGGTTTCTAATTGTGCGCGCCACTTAAGGCAAGGGGTTCCTCTACCGCGTCCGACGTCTGGCTGGGAATCGAAGACTCTGCGAGCCGGAGTATTGGTGTCCATTCATTATACATGTCCTAGCCATCTTAAACGTCCAATGGGGAGTTTCTTGGCCAGGGGTATGTCGCTGTACAGCTCGTATAGTTCGTGGTTGAATCTTCGTCTCCATAGCCCATCAACGCAAACGGGACCGAAGATTTTTTGAAGAATTTTTCTCTCGAATCGACCAAGGATTTCTTCATCCGCTTTTGATACGGTCCATGCTTCAGCGCATATATAGGATCTCCTTAGTAGTTCGAGTGAGGGCTTTACTACTAAATTGCCTCCTTAGCCCGAAGAAACAGCGATTGGCAAGAGTAATTCTTCGTTTGATTTCTGACGAGATGTTGTTGTCAGAGTTAATAGCGGAGCGAATGTAGACAAAGTCCCGTACTACCTCAAAGTTATATCTGTCAAAGGTGACGTTCTGTCCAATTCTTACCCTCATTTACTGCTAAACCCATTTTTGCCGCTTCCTTCTCTATACTAGCAAACGTGGCTATGACATCACGTTGAGTCCTACCAATGATGTCAATATCGTCAGCGTATGCTAGTAGTTACACCGATTTTTGGAAAATTGTGCCTCTGGTGTTGGCTCGGGAGTTTTGCAAAGTCCTCTCAAGAATCAAATTGAAAAATGTACATGACAGCACATCGCCCTGCCTGAATCCTTTTTTGGTATCGAATGTGTCGGTGAGGTCGTTTCCGACCCTGATGGTGCAGCGAGAATTCTCCATCGTCATCCTACACAAACAGACGAGTTTGGGTGGTATACCAAAACTAGACATGGCTCTGTTCAGTTCGTCTCTATAAATGCTGTCGTATGCGGCTTTGAAATCGATAAATAGGAAGTGGGTATCGAGTTGGACTTTTCGGGTTTTTTCCAGGATCTGCCGAAGTGTGAAAATTTGATTGATTGTGGACTTTCCTTGCCTAAAACCACACTGATAAGGGTCGATCAGGTTGTTGGTAAACGGTTTCAGGTGTTCGCATATTACGGCAGATAGGATCTTGTAGGCGATGTTGAGCAGACTTATGCCTCTGTAGTTGGCGCAGTTCAGAGGGATTTGACTTATGAGTTGGTGGATGTTACTTACCAAGCGCCAGTTTTATAAAGCTCAGCGGGAAAGCTGTCATTTCCGGCGGCCCTATAAAGCTTGAGTTTACATATTGCTAACCTCACTTGACTTAGGTCGGGTGGTTGGTAGTTTCCGCAGTTGTCGCCAATATGGGATGGTTCGTTCTGCCTGACAGCGGAATGTTGTTCGTCATCGCCGTTTAACAGTCTGCACAAGTGGTTCTTCCATATCCTCAGCATCGACAGTGTCTCAACTACGAAATCTCCTTGTTTATCTCGACAGGATTCTGTTCGAACCTTGTATCCTTGGCTTTGACGTTTTACACATTTGTAAAACTTGCGAACATCTTTCCTGGAGTGGCACCTCTCTATATCCTCGATCGCGCGCTTTTGTTGCTCTTTGTTCTTCTTTCTGAAAAGCCGATGTTCTTCCCTTCTTCTTTGGCTTTAGAGCTCAATGGCAGCTCTCGTCTTCACCTTCAGCTAAGCCTTTTAGGCCTCATTCTTGGCTGCGAGGATCTGTCGGCATTCTTCATCTCAACAAGATTTCTTGCTGGTAAGCGCGAGAAACCTAGCACATCAGTTCCAGTTGAGCTAATAGCTCTTTGGAATCGTTGCCATTGTTCTTCGACATTAGATGCTGGTGGTGTGTTGTGAGTCGAGAGGTTAAGGGATACGCGTTGCGCGAAGGTCTTGGCGGTCTCTGGCGATTTCAGTCTTTTGAAATTAAATTTTTTCACAGTATTTCTGGTTTGTTGTGCCGTGGTGGATATCCGCATCCTTATCTTGGCTACAACAAGGTAGTGGTCCGAGTGGATATTAGCCCCTCGGAAAGTTCGGACATCCAAAATACTGGATGCGTGCCTCTTGTCTATCGCAATGTGATCAATTTGGTTGACTGTTCGTTGATCTGGAGACTGCCATGTCCCCTTATGGATATCGAGGTGAGGAAACCGTGTGCTTGCTATAGTTGCATTTCGTTCCGTAACGAAGTCAATTAGCCTAAGTCCGTTACCAGACGTGTTGTCGTGTAGGCTATATTTTCCGACAGTACTGCTAAAGATGTCTTCTCTTCCTACCTTTGCGTTAAACTACTTTGGTAGTCGCTCATAGGTTTTGTCGAGGAGCTCGTAGAGCAATCCTTAGTTATATCATCTTTTTCCTCCGTCGGAGCATGAGCGCATATAAGGCTTATGTCGGTGAATTTCGCCTTGATGCGGATTGTTACAATGCGTCCGCTAATGTCTTGGAAACATAAGACTTCTTGCCTAAGTCTGGCAATTATAACAAATCCGCATCCAAATAGTCGCTGTTTCTGCTCACTATAACACGGTCCATAGTAGATGTCACAGTTTTTCATCCTCTTGTTGCCCGGCCCATCGCATCGTATTTCCTGGATGGCAGTGATATGACCCTGTGAGAAACCTCTGTGACAAGATCTGTTGTCAGCAATCTTTAGTAATGACTTTGAAGGCAGCTTTGCTATTGAATTTACGGTTTATGGCAAGCAGTCCTAGATCAGGATAACTGATTGCTTTATAGCAGAGTCACGCATGTTCAACAGAGCGGCACAAGATGTTACGCAGCCCGTTTAACAATTACTGTACTTCGGTAAGCGTTTTAAAATTTGGGTAATAGTCAGCAAGGTTCGGAACCTATTTATACGGCTTTGCTACTTCTCAACTTTTTCACCAGTGAGGTTTTGTACTCTGAATTCTCTTCCGGTTGTCATGCTTTAAAACTTAATTCGTCCATTGAGGGTGACGTGGAGTAAATGATGAGTTTGTGCCAACTGCTGATATGTCTGAAAGGCGCAATATATTCCAAATCCAAACATTTTTATTATTTTATCAAACCAATGCCTTGAGACACTCATCACTTGTTCGCATGTTTGCAATTTAAAAGCAGAACCTCCAACCTAACCTCTGTTATATCGTTTACGGGCTTAAAAACTGTGTTGATTCTGTTTTATCAGGGACATCGTAAACATGTTTTTTTACGGAAGGACACGGCAATGGTATTCTTTATTCATTCACAAGATTTTCTAATTTTCATCGAAAATTCATCTTCATCGATGAGGCCTATTTCTGGAGGAATGGGAACGTCAACAAACAAAATTGTCAAATTCAGGACGTCCAACCCATCCTGAAAAAATCCCTGTTTGGTGTGGATTTTAGGCTATCGGCGTCATCAATCCATTTTCTTTGAGAACCACGTTGGCCAGGCCATCACCTTCTATAGGTCGAGGATAACCAACCTCTTTTGACATGAATTGGATGATATGGACACTAAAGACATGTGGTTTCAACAAGAAAGGGCGCTACGTGCCACACCTCACGCCATATTGGAAATTCTTCACGAGCTATTCGGGGGTATGGTCATCTTTCATGGGGGAGATGTGAACTGGTCACCGTTAGACTTTTTCTTGTGGGGTTTCTAAAGTCGCAAGTCTATGCGAATAAGGGCAAAGTTCGCCTGAAACTTGCCTATAAGGTCTTCTATGAGCAAAAGAATGAATCTCAACAAACGACATACAATTCTTAAGGGAATGTCTAGCCTACCAGAAATGAGTGTCCGATTTTCTTGACATTTCCAAATTTTCCAACCGCAACTTTTTTAGGGCTCCTTTTCTAAGATAGAGATCCCCCAACAATGGGGAATCCTCCACTTTCGAAGCTTACACCCAAGATCCAACGTCATGTACAAAAATAACGTCCTCAATCCTCTCATTTGTTCAAAACAAAGAGAGCTCCACAAACCTATTAACCCTTCGACATGTTACCGTGAAACATCACCATCTTGCCCCTTTTATCAACCCACACAGACCCAACGCATTCCACTTGCCACCCATTACCAGGACTCACCATGAAATTTCCTTATCTGAACCACTCGATCGCCGAAGAAATGGTCCATTCCACGTCCCATCACCACACCTCATTGTGCTCCAATTGCAGACCGTGATTGGCACAAAACTCACGCCCTTCTTTTCATGACACCTAAAACAGCTCCTAACCAATCGGTCAATAATTAACAACCATTCCTGTCAATATAATTGGCCGGTGTATTATGTTCGCGTACATTTGTTCCATCTGCGCGTGCAACCCTCTCATCTCAGCTCGAAGGCGACCAGCAAAACAAGGAAAAAGCCTCCAAGATCATGTCCCTATGCAGCGCCGCAGATTGTTAGACTTCGCGAGTGCAATTAACAAACAGGAGGCGTTAACGTTTCGCATATTACGGCAGCGTTTTCGCGCCGTGATTTTAACTTTTTAACGATCCTACCGCCGCCATGGCTAGTGCGGGATTTTTATTTTAATTTTCGTGCCGTTTTGTTTGCTCCTGGTTGGCTTTGAAGTTTCTGGTATCTGGTTTCGTCATTTTCCGCTTTTTTTTGCTGTCCAGTCACTTGGCGCACTGCATTTGATTAGGATTGGCTACGAATCGTCTCGGGCAGGCCATTTAGCGCGGAGACACGCTCTCACGCGTCAATCGATCCGTGTGCAACAACCACAGCCGTGCGCAACAGACAAACAAAAAACACGCGCGCTCAGCTTTTTGCACGGTCAATAAAAATCAGTCAGGCTGTCAAGTGGCTTCAAGTTGACCATGCTGTGGCAGTGCGACCGGCGCTCAAAGAGCCCGCGCGATCCAATGAAATAATCAACACAGCAGCCAACACAGAGCCTGTTGGCAATTAAACGCAATTATCACCGCGCGCGCAAGTGCAGAACGAAAAATGTGAAAATTTCTATCTAGGTGCGATAACCAGGGTTTTCTTCTTCGCGTTGGGGGCCTGTGGGCTGCTAGAGCATTGGGGTCTCCGATCGCAATTGTCAATCAGCTCTCCTGGAAATGGTTTCATTTTATGTGTATGTGTGTGGATTTCCTAATGAAATCAGTTGATGGGCCTATTAGTTGCTGATGGCGGTCTAATGAGGTGGGCACCTAAGTGATTCGGTTTGGGAGCAAATGCTGTTCGTCGTTAGGCGATGATTTGACAGAAGTCTGACATTGACAGAAGCCTGTGGTGAATTTCAAATCGACAAAGTGTCAAATTTATTTGTTTTATATACGCTGGGGACGAGTGTCCGTAAGAGGAGGGCTGTCATTGATTTAAATCGTTGTCGGAGAGGTTGATGAGACATTAAGGATTAGAAAAACCGAAGATCAGGATTGGCGGTGTAAGTGGAGTTTTATTTTCAAAAGAATTTTGTAAGCGTATTTATCGGGAAAATAAAACAAACTGCACTTTTCCACTTGTTAAACAGAAGGGACGCCATTATTGAATTTTGTTTGACATTTCTCTTGTAGTCAAGCATTGTCAGGTGGTTTAAGGAAATGGTAAATAGATGGCTCTCATCAACATGTAAGACTGAAAGGAGTACTTAATTGATAGTAAAAACAACAGTCATACATTTAAACGAAAATTAAATGTAAATGGTTGACAGTTTGTGTTTCGAACTATATAACAGTTCATGTCAAAATGGTCGACCTCGTCATAGCATCATCATCCGCGGCTGATGTCTGAATAATGTCACTTTCAGACGTGAAAATTAGTTAGAAGATTCTTGAAAGTTTTGGCATTCTCTCGAAGCTAAATGTTCTCGGAAAGTACAATGCTCACGAGCACCATCTGAGATCTGGTGTTTCAGGGATGGCTGAGTTTCATGGCAAGGTTGAACACGATTCAAGGGTTTGCAATGACAGCTGAAGTGTTATATGTTTGAAAAGTCTGGTGGTTGGGTGGAAAATCCTCAAGGGTGTGATGTATATCGGAATCCTAAAAATTCTTAGAAGCCTGAATATTTTTGGTAGTCGGACATTGCCTGAAAGCGGATGGTACTCGGAAGTAAAAATGTTTTTGGTGGAATGTTTGCCGTCGACTAACTAAAGATTATCGGACATGAATTGTTGACTGCGAACGAGAAGGCTATGAAAGATCCTTTTAGTGATAGCAGCAATTTTTAAAACTTCAAGCATCTTTCGATAGAGGGATGATTTTGGCGAAACCATTCATCATGCCTTAGCTTTCAAAACGATAATCGTTAATGATATTGTAGGAGACTTGCAGTGACCTAGCGTGTAATTTTTATATTGGAAGTGTGTACGTGTATTGTATACAAACCAGAAAGTGTCCTTCTCTTTCGACAACGATTATCGTTTTGAAAGTTACGGAATAAGTAGCCAGTTCTTAGATACTTCGGTTTATGTTGACGGTGGTCATGTATGATGAATTTGTGATGAAAATCGTTTTCATCTAGGTGAGCAGTTAATGCAAACTAATGTCATAATTCAGAGATTTAACGTGACGTCAAAGAAAAATGTGTAAATGCCTTAAATTCCAATTGAATAGACGTTAGCTCCACATGCAACTTAGCAATAGTATCTCCAGTGATCTGTGGCGCGATGGTTAGTGCGATAGCCTCCCGCGCAGAAGGTTGGGCTTCAGCCGTAGCATAAACAGGGAAAAAAGCTATGATCTGGGTACTAACGACCCTGTTGCCCCAATGATTTTATTTTTGTGCTGTTGAAACTGCATGCCGCTAATATCCGATCTGGGTCCGTGGTATTCTGGGCTGTAAATGGGACTGGGATTGTGATAACTTATAAGCGACAAACTTAAGCAAGCGGTCTTATGCTTTGAAGACATTTTCAAACACCTTATAACAATCCGCATCAAGGCCAAATTCGCCAAAAGCCTTAAGAAAAAACGAAAGTCTACTTCTATGAGCTCCCGGACAAAACTTATGAGCGACTACCGAAGTACGTTGTTAAAATCACACTGGGGAATTTTACCGCTAAGGTCGGAAAAGAGGACATCTTTAGCAGTATTGTCGAAAACACAACTTACATACACCACGTCTGGCAACGAACTTAGGCTGATTGACTTCGCGAAAACTACCAACTACCTGACCTTAACAAAGCTGCCAGAAATGACGGTCTTGCCGAGCTTTATAAAGCCGGTGGAGATGATTTGTTAAGTAACATTCACCAACTCATTACCAACATTTGGTCGGATGAAAGTATGCCTGAAGAATGGAGCCTCAGCATCGTTCGCCCGATTCACCAAAAAAGAGATCCTCTGATTTTCGGCAGTTCCCGGAAAAGGCCCATGATGTCCAGATCGATGCCCACCACCTATTCATCGATTTCAATCCGCGTACGACAGCATTTATAGAGACGAGCTATACGGAGCCATGTCTAGTTTTTGTATACCGCCCGAACTTGCCCATTATGGTCGGGTAGTTACAAAGAACATGAAGTATTACTTCTTCTTCCTCTTCGTTGATATAACTCCCGCAGAAGTCGTTCGATGAAGGTCTAGTCTTTCTGCGTGCCTACCTATTATGATGACCCCCTATAGTGGCGCTAATATATGGTCTAGCGAGCGAGATCAGTCCCTTGGATCTTTTGAAATCCAGAGTTGGTCAGATTTGTTTGGCAAATCGGTCGTGCCAAGACTCCATCTAAGATTTGCTTTGCTGTAAGCATGCTTTTCTAGTAGGCTTTTGCATGTAGCGATAGGGAGTTCCATGCCTGGCGGGTTTATCTGTCTTACAGTTCCCTGGAATGTCACTATGCCCATGCTGTCACATATTTTGAAGAAATGCTCGGCAGTCTAGTGTTGTCTTTGAGTTTGTTGAGACTGATTCCAGCGATTTGATGGCCGCTTCGCTGTCCGAGAAAATGCTAATATCCTTGTCAGACATTCAATTTTCTTTCAGTCAAGATAAGATAGCCATGAGTTCCGCCTGGAACACACTGCTATGATGAGGAAGAAAATAAGATAGGCTGAGGTTTAACCTTTCGGAGAAGACACAAGCACCCACTTCGTCGTTTGTTTTGTTTTGGAGCCATCATGGAGCTGTCATGTAACTTATTTGACATCATTGAGAGAATCGTGCAAAGCTCCCGTGTCAAGACCAAGGGTACAATATTCCATAAATCGATGCAACTAATAGCAAACGCTGACTATATTGACATCATTGGTCGGCCGAGGTTCATTGCGGTATTGTCACTTAAGCAGCTGGTAGAGGAGCTGTGGCCTGTGACTGCCAACAGCTCCTCTACCAGCTGCTTAAAAAACAACACAGTCCGGAATGAACCTCGGCCTCAATCGTTTATGATTGCGGAGGAAAAGCAAGAGCTACGTTAGATTTTCCAAGAGTAAAGGCTCTCTATATTTACCATCAACCATTGTCCTGCTAGAAAGCAGACATTACTATCCTCAACCAACTTGAAGTGCGCCACTGGAGGGAGTTAGCAAAGGGCGGCGCTTATTGGGGAGGGATTGTGGTTTAGGCCCAGGTTCATTCCAGACTGTACTTACTTATTTAAGTGGCGCTACAGTCCGCCCTGCCTAAACCCTTTTTAACTTTCTCTTACAAAGAGAAAGATATTGTTTTCGTGAAAATTTTCGACCTCGAGATTTTGATTGATTCTAACATTACGATGATAGCGGAGCCTAAAAAAGTGGTTTTTGGAATTCCGTCCGTCGGTCCGTCTGTCCGTGATGGTCTCCCCAGCCTAAACGGCTTGACCGATTTTCTTCAAACTTCGTATCCAAGCTTGTTTTGGTCATAATTCTAGGCCATTTTTTTTGTTTGCTTTTAGCCATGTTAAAACTGGTACCTGCCATATAAAAATTACACATAACCTCAATTTTCTCGAAAACGGCTCTAACGATTTTGATTTAACTTTATATATACTATAACCATATTAGTTCCAACAAAACTGCATACCCAGTTTTTTCGAGAAAATCCATATAACGGATTTTGTCATTTGGGCCATATAAGGAAAATTGGTAATTTCTCGCAAACTATTATGTCAAATTGAATGAAATTTAATATATATACTACTATTACAGCTTGAAGCAATTCCACATAATTAGTTTTAGCCCAACTATCACTAAACGGAATTTTCAGTTTTGGCCAATAACGGAAAATCATTATTATTCCCATAGACACCGATTCCTTCAAATTTTGTAGTAAACGTTCGTATAATCACATTTCGACATTATTTATATCATTTTAAGCATTAATAATCAAAATGCGTACTATTTGATCTAACACCCAACTCGCTGTGAACGAGAAAGTTGCGTACGACCCAGTCGTGCACCCACCACTCGTTTTTTTTGGTATCAAATGTGTCGCTGAGGTTGTTTCCGACCCTGATGGAGCAGCGAGAATTCTCCATCGTAATCCGAAACTAGGCATGGCTCTGTAGGTATAGTTCGTCTCTATAAATGCTGTCGTATGTGGCTTTGAAATCGATGAATAGGTAGTGGGTATCGATTTGGACTTCTCGGGTTTTTTTCATGATCTGCCGAAGTGTGAAAATTTGATCGGATGTGGAATTTCCTGAGCTAAAACCGCACTGATAAGGGCCAATCAGGTTGTTGGTAAACGGTTTCAGGTGTTCACATATTACGGCTGATAGGATCTTGTAGGCGATGTTGAGTAGACTTATGCCTCTGTAGTTGCCGCAGTTCAGAGGGTCTCCTTTTCTGTGGATAGGAGAGACGATGCTGAGGTTCCATTCTTCAGGCATGCTTTCATACGACCAGATTTGGCTTATGAGTTGGTGGATGGTAATCAAGTCATCTCCACCGGCTTTATAAAGCTCGGCGGGAAGGCCGTGATGTCCGGCGGCCTTGTTAAGCTTGAGTTTAGATATTGCTATCCTCACTTCACTTAGGTCGGGTGGTTGGCAGTTTTCGCTGTCGTTGCCAATATTAAATGGTTCGTTCTGCCTGACAGCGGAATGTTGTTCGTCATCGCCGTTTAACAGTCTGCAGAAGTGGTTCTTCCATATCCTCAGCATCGACTGTGTCCAACTAAGATACTTCTATGTTCATCTCGACAGGATTCTGTTCGAACCTTTTAGCCTTGGCTTTGAAGTTCTACACTTTGGTAAAACTTGCCAACATCGTTCCTGGAGTGGCAGCTCTCTAAATCCTCGATAGCGCCCTTCTCTTGCTCTTTTTTCTTCTTTCTGAAAAGCCGACCCTTCTTCTTTGCCTATAGAGTTCAATGGCAGCTCTCGTCTTCACCTGCAGCTTAGCCTTGTATGCCTCGTTCTTGGCTGCGATCATGTGTCAACATTCTTCATCAAACCAAGGGTTTCTTGATGTTGGACGCAAGAAACCTAGCACACCAGTTGTGGTTGATCTAATGGCTTGTTGACACCGTTGCCATTGTTCTTCGACATTAGATGCTGGTGGTATGGTGTGAATCGAGAGGTTAAGGGATAAGCGTTGCGCGAAAACCTTGGCGGCCTCTGGCGATTGCAGTCTTTCGACATTAAATTGTTTTCACAGTATTTCTGGTTTGTTGTAGCATGTTGGATATCCTCATCCTTACCTTGGCTGCAACAGGGTAGTGGTCCAAGTCGATGTTAGCCCCTCGGAATGTTCGGACATTCAAAAGACTGGGTGCGTTTCTCTTGTCTATCGCAATGTGAATAATTTGGTTGACTTTTCGTTGATCTGGAGACCGCCATGTCCCCTTATGGATATCGAGGTGAGAAAACCGTGTGCTGGCTATAGTGGCATTTCGTTCCGTAGCGAAGTCAATTAGCCTAAGTCCGTCACCAGACGTGTTGTCGGGAAGGCTATATTTTCCGGCAGTACTGCTAAAGATGTCTTCTCTTTCTACCTTTGCGTTAAACTACTTTGGTAGTCGCTCATAGGTTTTGTCTAGGAGCTCGTAGAAGCAATCCTTAGTTATATCATCCTTTTCCTCCGTCGGAGCATGAGCGCATATAAGGCTTATGTTGGCGAATTTGGGCTTCATGCGGATTGTTACAACGCGTTCGCTAATGTCTTGGAAACATAAGACTTCTGGCCTAAGCCTGGCTCTTATAACAAATGCGCATCCGAAAAGTCGCTGTTTCTGCTCACTATAACACAGTCCATAGTAGATGTCACAGTTTTTCATCCTAATTTTTCCCGGCCATCCCATC
The DNA here is from genome assembly GCA_932526625.1 of Rhingia campestris. Taxonomy (NCBI): domain Eukaryota; kingdom Metazoa; phylum Arthropoda; class Insecta; order Diptera; family Syrphidae; genus Rhingia; species Rhingia campestris. The sequence continues at coordinate 12,773,510 of OW052185.1, read as the reverse complement.
GTATTTCCTGAATGGCAGTAATGTCTGCTTTGTAGTAGTTTAGGGCTTCAGCTAGTTGTTCGCCTGCACCTCTTCTGTTTAATGTTCTTACATTCCAGGTGCAGATACGAACGTCGTTGCCCTTTTTTGGTTTACCATGGTCATCTACAATAATATCAGTCCTTTCCAAAGCTATTGGCTGCTTCGCAACAACGGTTATTTCCATGGGTGGGTAGTTAATCCAAAGCACAACCTCCAACCTGGAGGACCAGTTCCAATTTATTAGATACCCCTAGGACACGGGGCCATCAGTATTAACCACGGGATTGAGCGCTGCCATTGACCATTCGCTTCATCCGCCACCACCTCTGTTCAAGGCGCCTGCCTTACCCTTGAGATTGATAGATAACCTGTTGCCCGAATATGTCGAAACGGCTTATCTAGGTTCACCTGGGACGGCAGACCGGGTATTAATTCCGCGCCATTCTTACCAGGGTGATTATAGTGCTGCTGTTTTACGTCTTGTTATCAACACTCGCACTTATCGTTTAGCAAGTCTTAGCTGGCTGAATGAGACCAGTACCCGATGGTTACCACTTGGAGGTAAAAAATAAGCTCATTTGATGTGTAGTCAGAGTTGCGAACACTGGGCATTGCCAAGTTAAAGCCAATCAGAGTCTACCCTCGTTCTACAACACTCAACCCAACCGACTGTACCGCCACTTAAATAAGTAAGTAAGCAATGCCTTAGCTAATCAATACAATTCTAGACTCCAAGATGATCGAAAAGTCATTTTTATTGGATTTCTAATCCAAGCTTGATATTCCCCATATCAGTTGGAGTTTAGGAATCAATCCATTGAAAGATTGCCAAGTTCCATCAATCAATAACTCGTTTGATAGGCTTTTCTTTACCGTTCCGATAAATCATTATCATGAGTGTTATACAAACCAAAGACATCACCTTGTTGCCACATCTGTAACCGACGTTTTAACGCCTCCCCACCCCACACTAACTGCAAAGCCTCCAATTTGCCTTTAATTTGTTTTTTCTAATTATTTTCCGTTTGGGAACGCATAAATTCTCTCTTATCGATTACGCAAATCGAACCCATTTCGATTGTATAAGATGTACAACACCCAGACCGCGGTCTTATCATTTAATTTGATTTAAGCCGCAGATATACCAGATCGTAGGTACTTTCAAATCTATCTCAGGGCAATAAATTCCCAAATGCAAATGCCGATCGAACTAATTTCCTCAGCGTCAGCTTTCCACATTTGAACAGCGCGACCACAGCACCGCACCGCACCGCAATGCAACTCAACTCATTTATGGAGAAAGTTGCGTTAATTGCCACCCTAATTGCTGAGTTGTACATACGAGCCGGACCTCTAATCCGATCGATAAATCCCCTTCGCCGGCCGTATTTCTGCGTCTCTGCCAGCTCCAAAACTATTACAGATCTTATCGCGGAGAAAACGAATTGTATGACAGCTGCGCGAGATCCCAGGCGGCCCCAGCAGCGCTGCACTGGGTGTGTGTAGCTGTAGAGCATCAACACCACCGCCCCGGCTGATTTTTTCGAACCAAGTGGAATAGTGCGTTTGGATTCGCATTTGCGTCTGCGCGACCGACGTGCATACCTGCGCGACCGACGTGCATACCTAGTTTGCAGTTTGTCTATCGGCGGGAAATGCGTGCGGCAATATTTCAAGTGCCCCCCTCGCGTGGTATCCCTGTTGCATGCGTCGTCGTCCCTGCAGCTCCTCCCGCTCGAGGTCCACTCCAATTCGTAATGTGTTAATAAATAAATGATCCCCTCGCAGCGATCACTGGCATCGCTGCATCAGGCAGCGCACAGACCTCCGATCTTATCGTCGACCGTATGTAAATCTATCTTTTATGTTCGGCGCGGAACCGTTGTTGTTGCTGCCGCTGCAATCCACTCTGACTAGTGCTGCTGGTGATGGTGGTGGTGGTGTCTTGTCGAGGATAAAGGCTCCGCGAATAGATCAAAATCCGCGAACATTGTTATAACGGAGCATAGAGGTGCAGATATATATCAGCGGTCGGACCATGCGGTGGTGTTCCTTCGCCAGTGACCCTGGCGATGGTGGGGTGGAGGGGCACCACCACCATCCTTTCGAACATTTATTTCGAAATCACATAAAATATCTTTCAGATGCACGTGTGTTGGTGCACATGCAATCTTGAGATGCTGATCTCGAGAAATCTTATACATCTCTCGCCCCCTCCGAGTGCATGGACCAGGTTCATATATCCCTGTGACAGGTAATGTCTGTGTTTCCAGTGTGTGTGCGCGCGCGCGCTCTCTCGGCTACAAGACTTATTAACCCCGCTTTTTGGTTAGACTGAGGTTCACTTTTCATACTCTACTGCGTGGTTCGACTGTTTTTTTTGGGGCCAGATTTGGTCGAGATTTTGGCGGAAACGCATCGTAGCGTGAAATCTATTTTTGATTAGGGGTGCACGACGAACAGCAACCTATGGCGGAGGCGAGATTAACCGTTTATACCTTTTGGCACACAAGTTCCGCACCAGATAAAGGGGGTCGGAATGGACACAAAAGAAATTGCCTCATGGTGCGGGACAATGTTGCAATTGGACAACAACGAGATTGTGCCGCACGCCAAGTGGTCATAAGCGGCACAGATTGTCTTGTGCAATTACCGCCGTTTGTGGTCCTAATTTGTAATTGTGGAAGTCAACTTGTTGAGCGGATAATAAATAAGTCAGGAGGTGAACTAATTTGAAAAATAAATTTTATCTGCTGTGCCGTATTGTTGTTGAACACTAAATACCAAGGCACGAGGTGGTCTCCCAAGCCGGATTGCCTAGCGCAAAACAACTACCCAGCTGGAGTTCTTCGAGGTCCGTTGGCGCAACAAAAGAAATATCACTTGACTCTGGATAGTTGTCGACATGAAGTAATTCTCTGTTTTGACAGCGACAGAGCTAAGTGAATTTAAATGCAGCGATGTTGTAAAAAAAGGCTTACATGGGTCTATTAGGTATTTGCATGTTGAACAGTCTTTTTTGCGCTCTTATTGGGTACAACAGCAGTCATAACAATCGGTGGTACTGTGCCTCAAATGCACGATGTTCGAGTCATGTTTCCATGCGTTATGTCGTGTTTTAGATTTTAATTGCACGTTTGCGCGGTCTTGATGGTGGTGGGACACTCAGCTGTTGTGAACGAATAGTAGAACACTAATCCTGGTAAGATAAAGCGATTCCACCCTAGGATTTACAGGGGAAAAGGAAGAAGAACCAGTAAAACCATTCCAACTCTCTAAATGATTGGGCTACCTATGATTACCGTTGAACCTTACAAGACGAAAAAGTAAGAGAAATGGGTATCTGGGGTTTCTTCGATTTTCGTTCCTGGAGCAGTGCGGTAAAATAAAGGGCCTCCCTTGCTTACACCTTTCCTACATTCTATCTGCCTCATCACGAGATTTAATGCGGCCAAGCCACATTGACACACTTTGGCAGTGCTAACGAAGCTCGAGGTTGTATCTTCTCAAACATTCGTGTTCCTCGAATACGAAACCAAATTTTGGAAACAAAATGGCTTTCAGCTGATTGTCCAGCACTCGGGGCCAAAAAGTAGGATTGGCAGGATTAGGGTCTGGTAGGGTCATTTGAATTTTTAGCTTACAAGCTCCAAATGTGTTTCTCTAAACCAAAGTAGAATCGGTTTCCAAGGATCAATCTTTGACGGATCTTCACTAAGATGGGACAGATGTTGACTCTCAAACTTCAGATGAGCTCCTTTAAAACTGAACCTTGCATCGCGCGTCATCCAGTTTAAGGCTTCTCAGCTGTATCACGTTTGATGTTTCTCCAAACCAAAGTAGAATCGGTTTCCAAGGATCAATCTTTGACGGATCTACACTAAGATGGGACAGATGTTGACTCTCAAAATCGGACATATATTTCGAAAACTTCCGATGAGCTCCTTTAAAACTGAACCTTGCATCGCGCGTCATCTAGTTTTAGGCTTCTCAGCTGTATCACGTTTGATGGAATCCCGAATTTCGACATCGCTCTTGATATCTTTATGCGATGGATGCTATCATATGCTGAATCAAGATAAGTCTTGATTTTAAATTCGTTGGTCCCTTTCAGGATTGACATAGTGCGTCAATTTGGTCCATGGATGATCTGCTATCCCGGAAGGCACACTGATACGTGCCGATGAGTGTTTTGCAGAATGGTTTCAGAAGTTCACACAGTACGTTGGATAGGATCTTGTATGAGATATTTAGAAGGGTTGTGCCTCTGTAGTTGGTGCATCGACTTTTTTCGGCTTTTTTTGTAGATGGGACATATGGAGTTGATATAACCGGTATCGAGCATGCTCTATCCATCCAACCTTTTTTGATGGTATGGTCTATGCAGACTACTATAGCAACACCTCCGTATTTGAAGAGTTCTGCTGGTAAATCATCAGAACCGTCTGCCTTGTTGGTCTTCAGTTTTTGTATGGCTGCTCTAACTTTTTAAATACTGGGAGGGAGAGTTGGCTCTTCATTGACTGGAGGTGAGCTGGATCCTTGCTTTATCACTCTCGCGACATTAAGCCCATTAAGCAGCTGCTGGAAATGCTGCCTGAATACATCTAGAATGCCCTGCGCGTCAGTGGATAGGTTGCCATTGTTATTTCGTAGAGCCTGCGCTGGCGCTCCTACATTGAAGCCAATTGTCAGTTGTTTGGCTTTCTTCTTGTAGGTGATGGATGAGAACACAGCTGGGAGTCTCTCACTCAGTTTTTTTCTTACAGACTCCGCAATCTCCGGCTTACTAAAGCTACCAACGTGAGGTCACACCATTCGTAGCTTTTTTTCGTTGTACAGTCGGGCTCTGAATTTGGCTGCCACAAGCAAATGGTCAAAGTAGAAGTTTGCGACTCTGAATGTGTGCACGTCGAGGATATCGGATGCGTGCCTCGTATCTATGACGACATGGTTCGATTTGGTAAGCGGTTCTACCATCTGGAGATTGCCAGGTTGCTTTCCTGGATGGAGCCTACGGAGCCTGACCGAAGTATGATGTAAAAGTTGTACTCGGGGATTTCAATGCTAAAGTCGGAAAGGAAAGCATCTTTTGCGGTTTAGTTAGTAAGCACAGAATTCACGAAACGACAATAGGCAACGGCTACCGACTAACCGATTTTGCAGCAGCACGTATACGGTGATAAGTAGCACTTGGTTCCCAAGGCTAAGGATATACACAGCAATCTGGCGCTCTCCAGGCGGTCGAACCGCCATCCAAATCAAAGATGTGCTAATCGATGCGAGGCACGCATCCAACATCTCGACGTGCACACATTCCGAGGGGCTAAATTCAGAGCTCGACTGTCCAACGAGAAGAAGCTGAGAACTGCTTAGAAGAAGAAATTCGACGCTGGACGCCTTAGCACACCTGGATAAGACAGAGCCTCTGTGCACTCACCTACCACAGACGCCAACAATCAGTAGTGACAGTATCGCGACATCATCAAGGAGGTAGACGAAACCACTGAAGGGTACCAGCCACCCCCGAGGAAGAGCCCATGGTATGATGATGAATGCGTGTACAAGAAAAAGATGGCAGAAGATGCACACAAGAAAGCGCTGCAACGCAAAACAAGGGCAGCGAGACAAGAGTATCGAGCCAGGAGAATGGAAGAAAAGAAGACCCTGCGTAGAAAGAAGAAAGCTTATGCAGCTTCCCAGCTCAAGGAGATCGAAGAGTTGCGCGATCGTAACAATATCCGAAGGTTTTATTAAAAAGCCAAGCAACTGGCTGCTGGCTACAAAACCGGAACGCGGGCTCTTTCCAACAGCTGCTAAATGGGCTTCACGTAGAGAGAGTGATAGGGCAAGAAGAGAACCCACGTCCAGTCAATGAAGAACTAGTTCCACCACCTAGTATAGAAGAAGTTGGTCTAGCTATAAAAAACGCTTAAGAACAACAAGGCCGCAGGCTCTGCTGGCTTACCAGCGAAGCTTTTTTTAATATGGAGGTGATGTTTTGGTAGGGAGCATGCACCGAATCATCAACCAAGTATGGGTGGAAGAAAACATGCCCGATGACTGGACTATCAGCTCCATATGCCCCATCTACAAAAAAGGCGATCCTATGTCTTGCAAGAACTACAAGATCCTATCCAACGTACTGTGTGAACGTCTAAACACACTGATCGGCACGTACCAGTGTGGTTCCGGCCCGGCAGATCGACTATAGACCAAATTTTCACACTGAGGCAAATCCTGGAAAAGACCATCGAATTTCAGGTCGAAAATCACCACCTATTCATCGACTTCAAAGCCGCGTATGATAGCCTACATCGTCAGGAGCTCTATATTGCGATGGCCGAATTCGGAATCCTGGCAAAACTGATTCAGCTGCGTCGCGTGACGCTGGAAAACACGAGCTGCAACGTGCAGTTTGGATGTAGATCCTCCGAATTGTTCCAAACATGCACCGGATATCGGCAAGGAGACGCGCTATCATGTGACTTCTTCAATCTCACACTGGAGCTGATAGTACGCAGGGCAGGTGTCAGCACGGAAGGCACTATTTTCAACAGGTCCGTCCAGCTGCTGGGCTATGCGGACGATATTGACATTATCGGTTGCTCCCAGCGTGCCGTGATAAAAGGGCGAAATCCATTGGCCTTGAAGTAAATGAGGACAAGACTAAGTACATGCTATCAAGTATCAACAAACAAACAAGCATCTGTCCACCGCCTAGGACAAAAAGTCAGCAATTTCGAGGTAGCTAAGGAGTTCACCTACCTCGGAGTAAACATAAACTCCACCAATGACACCCTAGTGGAGATCCGTCGAAGAATTACCCTAGGAAACCGTTGCTACTTCGGTTTGGCGAAACAAAACTCCTAACTCGAAGGACGAAATGTGTGCTCTACAAAACCCTTATCCTGCCAGTTCTGCTTTATAGCGCCGAGGGCTGGACGATGACCAAGAAGGGAGAGCTTATTCTGGGCTCCTTTGAAAGAAAAATACTTCAACGGATTTTTGGTCTTGTCCATGAGGAGGGCGAATGGAGGAGAAGATACAACCGCGAACTCTATGAGCTGTACCAAGATGTGGATGTAGTCCAAAAAGCCAAAACACGTCGACTACATTGCCTCGGCCACATCGAGCGAATGGACATAATGCTCCAGCTAAGAGGATCTTCGAATCCCAGCCCACAGGTTCGAGAAGGCAGGGAAGACCGAACCTCCGTTTCAAAGACCAAGCCATCGTGGATGTCAGAGCGCTTGGTCTAGACAACTGAAAGCAGCGAACTAGGGACTGTAGAGGATGGAAAGCTGCAGTGTCTCAGGCAGAGACTCTTCACGAGTCGGGAGCCCGATATGTAAGTAAGTTTGTGGATACGAATTCTTGGAACCTAGTACTGGCGACCACAATATTACATGCTGCTTCGAAGTCTGTTCGTCGGAAGCCATTATCTGTTAACGTTTTGTGGAGGTTGTGCTTTACTCGCAGAATGTTACCTAATTTCTAATTATATTCCCGAAAAGCTCCGTAGGCTCTGTCCAGAAGGTCATAAAATTCTTTCTTGGTAGTTTTTTCAGTCTCATCGATAGTGACGTGTGCGCATATACCGCAGATGTTTCAAAACATTTAAATCGATTATGCTTGACCTAAGTCGGTTACCCACAACGAATTATATGTGCAGGCTTGGGTGGCAGCTAATAAATATCGCATTTCTCTCGTTTTTGCTTTCCTGATCCTGATCCTGTATAAAAAACTGGTGCAGTCAAAATTTGGTGCCATCGGAAAGTGGATTTTTTTGATATTAATTTGTGTGCAGGTGCTCCATTTTGCTGGAACCAAATCCCGAGACAGAAATTATGCCCTAGCCGAGCCCAACAAGAGCAGGTTATCTTGAGATGGGAGACCATAGAGGGGGTCACGCATCTCAACTGTCTGGGTAGTTAGGTGTCCCTCGATGGTGAAACGGATCTAGATGTCGGAAATAGACCGAACAAAGCTCGCAGTGCATTCGACATCCTTTCTAAAGGATATCAAGCAAAATATCGCTTCGCACTAAAATGTAAAATCTACACTGCTTTACGCATGTGAAACGTGGAAATGCCAAGATACCTAGGAGATAATTACGCAGCGCAGAGCATTCAAAATTAGAATCCACAACGAAACTAATGCTCACCGAAAGCTGGTTCCACAGAACGAGTATAGAGCTGCTCACAAGACAGCTGGGTGAGGTTTGATAGGAGGGCTAGATTAGACAATTTGGCGGAGAATGTGGAAGAAGCTGTAAGAGGGAGGTAGCTGTATAAAATCTCTTAGGAGCACCCTGTGCTAGATACGAATCGCTACCTTTTAGTGTCACTAGAAGACCACCTGTGAAGGTGGATGAAGTATTTATCTGCTCTGCTTAATGACGACCAGAGTACAATTGCAAATCACCAACTGCTGGGCATACGTAGGTCTTCCAGGGGAATCGACATCAACCCCGCAACAAGTGCAGAAGTAAGAACTGCGATCCTGCTTCTAAAGAATAACAAAGCAGCTGGACTGGATGGCAAACCTGCCGAAATCCTGAAAGCGGATCCAGACGCAGCGGTCTGTATTTTGTTTCCACTTGATCTGGCTGTTAGGGAGAATAAAACCTTTCCCAGGGAATGGAAGGATGGAGTTATTGTCAAGATACCGAAGAAAGATGATCTTAAGAACCCCAACAACTGGTGTGGTATCACTGTTTTGTCCGTCTTCCCTAAGCTGATGACAACTATCATTCTCGAAAGGATGAAGTCCTTGGGTCGACGCTCAAGAGGCACCAAGCGGGAGTGATCGATCATGCGTGTTTCATTTTGCACAGTGGACGGCTTTCCGATGCATTTGAAGTGCAGCATGGAGTAAGACAAGGAGAGGTACTATCACCGATCCTGTTCTTACTTGAACTTCATGATCTTAAGTCTGCCACTGTGGGTACAAACGGGAGAGTGGGTACAGTTCCGTCTTATTTCTGGATTAGAGTGCTTACCCAAAAAAATAAAAATACAAATTTTTGGCGCAACAAGCTCATTAGTACCCATGGCCTAGCTTTCTCACAACCATTCATGTGTGCGTGTGTACTTCTTGCACGATGGCGGGACGTCCTGTTTTATGCCGACTCCGAACGGCTAAGTTGAGATAAGCTATTCTTGACAATTGATACTACTCGGATGGTTTGTCAGATCATCACGAGAGGAGGGCCAGTGTATCTAGATATTTTCTGTTTAAAGCAAGTGGGTCGACACCCTACTGTCGCATAAGGAGATACAGCTGGACGTTCCTAGTCTGGCTAGCTTATGTTTATATGAACCTTCACAATTTCATTGGTCAAGTCAAGAAGATTATATCGACCAAATTGGCGCCGTTACAATTGATTGCCAAACGAGCTCGTTTTATGACATTTTTTCTCACTTCGACGAGAACTTCGGCGACAGATTCTCGCACTCGTGTCGAGTGCTGTCCTTGAGGGCTTCTAGGGTCTCGGGCTTGGTCACGTAACCACGAGACACAAAAAAAACAGTCTGGTACGGTTAAATCGGGCGATCTTGCAGGCCAGTGCAACTCGCCAAAACGATAGATGAGGCGACCCGGGAACGCCGCCTTCAGAATATCGGTTGTGACTCGCCCAGTGTGTAACGTTGCTCCGTCCTGTTGCAACCACATATCCTTCAGTTCTAATTTGTCCAATTGCGGCAGAACAAAAACATAGTCTGCACCATATAGCGCGCACCGTCCACTGTTGTCGTTTGCCCAGCGGCGTTCTCGAAAAAAATGGCCCGATGACTTCTCCAGCGTGAACAGCGCACCATGTAGTAAGTTTGATCGGCTCCTTGTGCATTACTCGTGGATTTTCAGTGTCCCAGAAGCGATAGTTTTGCTGGTTCACGTACCCGCTGAGGTGGAAATGAGCCTCATCGCTCATTATGAATTTGGTCGAAAAATCGTCCACTTTGTCCTCGAGATTGAGGATGGCTTGGGCGTAGGTTAAACGCGTTTGGCGGTCGACAGACAGGAGCTTATGCATGGACTTGAATTTGCACGGTAATATGCGCAAGTCTTTGACCAAAAGTCGCCTTAGGGACGACCGGCTGATGGCTAATTGCGAGGCACGGCGTCTGGTCGATGTTTTCGGCGACAGCTCGACATTGTCGGCAACAGCGGCGATATTCTCGGAAAACGAGCGCTCCAGGGCCGGTTACTCTTGGTAACGTCTCGTGTAGTCAAATACTCTTCAAGGATGGTGGCCAAACGGCGCAGTGTTTGCGCTGTCGGTGTCGGACGGCCGGGGAATCGGCGACGGAATTCGCGCAGCGCCAACACTACAGACGAATTGTTACGCAAACAGGTAGACACGATTATTCCGCGTTCTTGGGGAGTGTATCGCTCCATGGCTTGTTCACTTGTATTCTACATCTGTCTAGTCCACAAATGTCAAAACAGATTTGACATTGGCGGCCATTTGCGAAAAAGAGCATTATCCAATAGAATGATCTCTTTTGGCCCACCTTGTACTTACTTAGCGGGCCCCCGTGACCCGTGAAGAGTCTCTGCAGCCTTCCATCCTCTACCATCCCGGGCTGGTTGCTTCCAGTTGTCTTGGTCTTTGAAACGGAGGTTCGGTCTTCCCTGCCTTCTCGAACCTGGGGGCTGGGATTCGAAGATCCTCTTAGCTGGAGTATTATTGTCCATTCGCTCGATGTGGCCGAACTAATGTAGTCGACGTGTTTTGGCTTTTTGGACTACATCCACATCTTGGTACAGCTCATAGAGTTCGCGATTTTATCTTCTCCTACATTCGCCCTCCTCGTGCACAGGACCAAAAATCCGCCGAAGTATTTTTTTTTCGAAGGAGCCCAATATCAGCTCCTCCTTCTTGCTTATCGTCTAGCACTCGGCGTCATAAAGCATAACTGGCAGGATAGGGGTTTTGTAGAGCACACATTTCATCCTTCGAGTTAAGAGTTTTGAACCCAGTTGTTGAAGCAGCAACTGTTTCCTTGGGTAATTCTTCGCCGGATCTCCACTAGGGTGTCATTCGTGGAGTCTATGTTTACTCCGAGGTAGTGCAATCATATGCTTCCGTCTTTATCATGGCATTTCACCAGTCTAAGCAACCATAAGTAAGGATTATTCTGACAACAGCTGTCTGTGTCACAAACTTTGTGATCGATCTCTTGTTAGTAAAGAGAACTAACGGGTGATTTTTTAAGCGTGTTTTTTTTAAAAATCAAATTAAACAATCAAATTTGCATTAAATATTCAAAATTGTTATTGTCATCGATAAATAGGCCTTTGCCATTTGCGTTTTAAAGACAACTTTATGTAAATGTTGTCCACGGCTCCGTTTCAAATGGGCCATTCGGAAGGTCCAATTTTGCGTCACTTTTTCGTGCATTTCGGCCTGTATTCCACGAATTTCGCGTGTTATGTTATCCTGTAAGGCTTCAATCATGTTCGGCTTGTCCACATAGACTGACGACTTTACATAACCCCACAAGAAATATTCAGGAGGCGTTAAATCGCATGATCTTGGCGGCCAACTAACAGGGCCATTTCGAGAGATAAGCTGCTCACCGAATTCATCCTTCAACAATTCCACTGTTTCACTTGCTGTGTGGCATGTGGCACCATATTGATGAAACCACATGCCAATGAAGTTCAACTCAGCCAACTGGGGCAAACAAAAGTCGCGTATCGTGGCTCGATATCGTTCGCCGTTGACGGTAACGTGTCTTCCACAGTCGCCTTTGAAGAAAAATCGACCGATGATGCCACCAGCCCATAAACCACACCAAACTGTCTTTTTCGGGATGCATCGGTAATTCTTGTATGGCATGTGGCTGTTCATCGCTCCAGATGCGACGGTTTTGCTTATTTCCGTATCCGTTGGGCCAGAAATGAGCCTCATCGCTGAACACAATTTTTCGATAAAAAAGCGGATTTTCACATTTTTCACAGAATTTTGATAGTAAATTTCAATAATTTGCAATCGTTGCTCGTTAGTAAGTCTTTCCATGATTAAATGGCAGAGTATGCTCAAAACTTTTCACTTTGACAGATGACGTTTGGACGCCATTACTAACCAGTGTTGCTAACCTGAAAAACTTAACTCTTAAAAAATCACCCGTTAATTCAGGTTTCTTTGGATTTATACCCAGGCCACAGGGTTCTGACCATCTCCTGAGTATGTTTAGGCTTCGGCCTTATCGTCTGCCTAAGCCACTGTTGATTGCAGTAATTTCTAGTTTCCCCAATGCTTAGTTGACTACCAGTAAGCAAAGAAGTGGAGACAGAACAGTAAGCATGGTTACCGTCTTAAAGCCATCCAACAGTGCTCAAATATACAAACTGCCCACTCAAGAATTCACACAAATATTCCTGAAAAAAAAACAATTACACCCTTACCATGTTTAAGTTTGATAAGAGTTACCAGGTCACAATTCCAGACAAATTGTCATGGCAAAGTAACGAAACTGTGCAACATGACTCGATCCATGCTTATACCGATGGCTCCAAAACAAATGATGGAGTGGGGGCTGGTGTTTTCTCCGACAGGCTAAACCTTCCGTCTTCCTGATCATTGCACCGTGTTCCAGGAGAAACTCATCAAAGCAGCCTTATTCTAGCTAAAAGGGAATTTAATGTCTGCCAATGATATTAACATTTTCTTGGACAGCCAAGCGGCCATCAAATCAGTCTCAACAAATTCAAAGACAACCCTAGATTGCTGCTGATCTCTTCAAAAGATGTCAAAGCGGTTTAGGATGCAGCTACATGCAAAAACTTATCAGCGCAGCATGCTGACAGAAAATCATATCTCAGATGGAGTCGTAGCACGACGTGTGAAATAACCAAACAAATCTGGCCAAAGCTGCATTAAAGATGATCCAAGGGCAGAAAGGCTAGGAATTAATTTAATTAGATCTCTGCAAGCCGTGAAAGCTCTGTCGAAATCGACTTGATGACACACTATACAATTGGCCATTACAACCACGTTTCTCCGTGTATTTAAGACCTGCAGATCTTCCCTTAGAAAGTCGATACAGTCCATGAGGTGAATCGGTTGTACAGTACACACACCGACACGGCCTTTGGCACTCATATCCCATTCAGGTCGTTTGACCTTCTTCCATACATTTGTGTGTGCGAAATTTTATTGAGAAACATTTGAGAAGCTTCTCCTAACAGTTCTAATGGATGATTGTCTGATAAAAAAAAGTGTGGCAATGAAAACGTAGGCATTGTCACTTTCAAAAATTGAAGCAGCGCTTAATGGTCCAAGGCACTATACCACAATCGGCTGACAGGCCATCGAACACCACTTCTTGCAGATACTTCTCATATCCCACAATGCCTCGACTGAAGTTCGCCTGTAACGTGCACATCCCCGGCATAACACGCCTATTGTATCCTCACATCATCCTTTCACTATACATGAACCCCCCCCCCCCCCCCCGTCCTCGTGCCCCATATCAAACAAAAACTACACCAATCTCCATCGACTTTAACCGCATGTATCTATGTCCTACAACAGATTCGAAACATTTTTCATTCGATTTACGTCCGATTAGGCCCCCCTCCACTCCGCAAATGCTACAATATTGCCAATATAGAGCCGAAAACCCGCGCAGCCGTTATCTCTAGTGCGTGCAAATCATCTCTCGTGAGATCAACACCGACCGCAGCATTCCGCGCAGGATAGGCAATCGGAAAATAGCACCTTTCGATGCAGCGGCATCGCTGCAGTAGTGCCGCCATTCAATCGGAAAAAGATCGATGCGATCGCCGAATAAAGCGTAATCCTTGCCCTCTCACAAAAATCCCATACACAAGGATGTATACCGCATGTGTGTTAGTGTGTGCGTGATATATGCGTCAATCCATTTCACTGCACAGTTAATCAATTGAAGAGAACATATCTCTGCACGAACAAAAAGATTTGATTAATGGGCCACCGCAGTCTCCTTAGATCACGATGAGGAAGTGCCTCCTCAGGCACACAAACACACATACGGAATGTCACTATCGCTCTGGGGCCAAGAGAAAGATGTACTTAACACCCGTGAGGCGCACACAAAATTCACCGTTTAATGGCGGCCATGCTGTCCGGATAGCTCTATTTGCATTTGTCATTCGGCGTGGATTTTGTACAGATTCGGCGTTAAATTCTCTGGCGACCGAGACGCCTAGGATTAGTCGTCGCTGGCATTGTATCCATACATTGTGACCCCGCAGGATGTCTTGTCCCAGGCGGCTGGTCGACCACAATGAATCACCTCAATGTGACAGTTTGAACATGGAAATGGGAACGAAATGCGAAATGTGCCGCCTGAATAGAGTCGTATAGTGCTTAAGACCTACGCACACGACGAGCAGAGTGCGCTCCTCCATTATAACGAATCCGGAATGTTAGAGACCCCTTGAACTAGGGAGGGGGGGCAACCCCTCGAGTATATTTTCACCGAATACTGCTGCTGTTGGTGGTTTTCCGCACTGGTACCCAGTACCAACTGCTGCTGCCCACATTGTACAAGTAGATACAACACATCCATCGATCTTGTGGAGGAGAGTGCGCGGAGCACGGTCTTGTGTCCTCGATGGTAAGTATTGGTCAAATCAGAAATTAATTGAGCGCTGGCACGCAACGCGCGCATGTCCATTTTGATAAATTGCCCAAAACGAAATAATTTCGCGAAAATTGATTCTGTCCGGCTTGGTGTCTTGGTTCGTCGCAGCCGTGCGACTGCGCAGTAGTAGCATAGCTACGACTATGCGTACACAGGCTTTCTAATGTTGTAGAACACAATTCGGCGTATCCTTTGTCTTAGACAGCGGGGCGCTGTGATTTTCCCGCTACATCGCCTGAGCTCTCATTGTTATTTGGCGGTAGTCGTGGTAGCGGTCATGGCGGAACTACCGCACTCCCTAGAGTCCAATTCGATACGGGATTGGAATTGCGTGGATTTGCATTCGGACATCGATCGCACAGATCCCGGTTCCAGGCGAATGAACTGCCTTCATGTAGCTGCGATTTTTACAAATTAATAAGCCCCATGAACTGTCCCCTGGTGCTGCACTCACTCGCCGGACAGGACACACTCTCCGGTGCGTGTGGTGTGTTGTCCACTTCACCACGCGCATGGCATGCCAATTTGATAGCTAACAAGCGAGATACAACCTCGATTGCGGGACTCCAACCGGGCGGAGAGGCTCAACGCTCTGCTAACGCACACACAAAGTATGCAAATGGGCGCAGGCGCGCGATAGCTCACTCGCTCGCTCTCTCTTCTGTCTCGGGTTGATCGTACGCTCGCGCGCGCGCGGCGCAGTTCACACAAATCCAGGTCGACATGGTCTCAAATATTTTCTCAATAATTTATAACACGCTATCGTCGCAGGGAGGGTGGCGGTGGCAATGGTAGCCGCGCAGGCGCGCGCGCGCAATAGAGAGTTCATCTCGCATCAGTGCGGATTCCACTCTGGCAGTGCAGTAGCCGGTGTGTTGATATCGGAGGGGAACCGTCAGCGCGAATATATGCGAAACAAAGTCCTGGGGGGCCCATGTAGGTAGACCTGATCGACATCGTTGATAGGCAGCAGCAAGCTCTACACAGCCCGCCGGTAGCTATACCACACCATATGTATGAGGGTAAGTAACAGCATAGTCCGCATACTTGGCCGAAAGTGGAGCGTAATTAGCGTGGATCAGTTCTTCATATAAGCAAAAGGCTGCACTGCACAGGTCTGTAGCGGCACCCAGTGCAGCGCACAAACACCGTCGGCCGAAAGTACTTTGCAATTATGATGGTTTCGTTACGCGGAAAATATAAAAAAAAAATCGTTATCACCCTGAGAGCGGTACGGTGTGCGTGTGTGTGTGTGACAAGGAGGAGTAGAGCTCTGGCTGGAAGCTTGCAATAATAATTTGTTAGACATTTTTGCCCGTGTCGCTAAGTGGCTGAGGCGATAAATATTCCTTTACGTGACATTAATGGGCAACGGCTACAAATTGAATTCTTTTGCAGGCCGGTGGACAACGGTGTTTCAGTTATAAGATGGACGATGATGGGTTTAGATGGTGTTTTGATAGGATCTTCGATGATGCGGCTGGTGGATATCATTGAGATCAGGGAGGTGACCTCTTGCATCCTGTGGAGAGATGGGGGAATCGGTTGTTTTTTTTTGTCGGAAAGGGGATATGGCTTTTGGAATGATTTACTTATGAAGTGACCAAGATTCCGTACGGGGTTGTTGGGATTGTGTGTGTGTGTTGTTTGAAGATTGGCCAAGGCTTAGCAGTTATTCACTGATTCTCAACTATTTTGTACAAATTGCACTATTATTCGAAAAATGTGCATGCGAATTGACAGAACCTGCAAATTGAAGACCTGAGCCTCTGTCAAATAAGTCGACTTTTATTTTGTTTTAGGGTTACTTACTTACTTACTTAAGTGGCGCTACAGTCCGGGATGAACCTGGGCCTCAACCAACATGCCTCTCCAATTAGCCCGGTCCCTAGCTAACTGCCTCCAGTTGCGCATTCCAAAGTTGGTTGAGGTCGGTTTCTAACTACTTGTGCGCGCCATTTAAGGCGAGGTCTTCCTCTACTGCGTCCGACGTCTGGCTGGGAATCGAAGACTCTGCGAGCCGGAGTATTGGTGTCCATTCGTTCTACATGTCTGTAAAAAATCGTTAACTTCCCGAAACAAATCTCTAAAATGAAAAAGCCGAGACTTAAGAACGCATGAAAACTTTATTCGTCTGATTCCACGAAGGGCAAAACTAAAACTCAACATTTCGTTTGACATCAGAAAGAGTGAGATGTACGAATACAAGTTAAAGATAATTCATTAGTACAGTAAGAAGAAAAAGTGTATACATATTAATTTAATTTTTAACATCCTCGCCCCGGCCATTTCCAGCGATCTCGATCGGGTACAGCAACTGGACAGGTCTTCGTAACTTTGAGCCATCAGAAAAACGCAGCATACAAGCTCGAACATTCCCATCACGACTAATATACGCCTCTTCGATGACGGCCAATTTCCAGGCTATGCGCGGCTTTCCAGAATCGAACATCAAAACTACGTCATCCGGCTTCAGCTGTTTTGAAGAATGTCCCTGAGAAGTATAAAATGAACGCAGAAGCTGGACGTACTCGATACGCCAGCGATTAGAAAGCATTCTGATGAATTTAAGCCTCCGGGACCAAAGTTGCTGAACTTTATCTGAAGTAATTTTCTCTTGTGGATCCCAAACACCACCGTGGCCATGTATGAAATGCGCAGGAGTGAGTGGTGTTGGATCTAATGGATCGCTGCTCATATACGTCAGAGGACGTGCATTTACTATACCCTCTGCTTCAATTATCACGGTTTCCAACTGTTCGTAGGTCAATTTTGCTCTCTTGATGACCACCTTCAAAACATTTTTAACCGTGCGAACAAGCCGTTCCCAGAATCCTCCCCACCAGGGAGCCCTCTCAACTATGAACTTCCATCGTATACGTTTTCCGGATAGGAACTTTTGAATGCGATCATCATCAAGCAGAGGGTTAGTTTCACTCAGTTCCATAGCAGCTCGACGAAACGTCCGCGCGTTATCAGAATAAATCGTGGAAGGAGTTCCTCGACGCGCTATAAAACGCCTCAATCCCATTAGGCAATGTTCTGTTGACAGAGATGTAACTAGTTCTAAATGTACTGATCGTATCGCCGCGCAAGTAAAAAGCATGAGGTAACATTTCGTCATCGCGTTTGTTGCAGCATCAATATAATAGAGAGGCCCTGCGAAATCAATGCCTACGCAGTCAAACGGTCTTGAAAGTGTTAACCGATCTAGTGGAAGTGGACCAAAGGGTTTCGAAACAGGCCTTCCGAAAAGTTTTTGACAGGTGACACACATTTTTGTTCTTCGTTTAATTAACGGACGCCCTTTAAATATCCAAAAGCGCTCCCGCATCTGGGATAAAACAACGCTCGTACCTCCATGAAGAGTCATTAGATGATAAAAATCGATGATGAGATTTACCAGATACGAATCCGAAGCTAATATGATGGGGTGTTTCTCGTCATATGAGCAATCCAAAAAACCAAGACGACCTTTCAATCGAAGAATACCATTGTCGTCAAGAAAAGGACACCATTGAAACATTTTTGATGATTTTGGAATTGTTATTTGTGCTTTCAAGATGTCTATTTCGGCTTTAAATGACTTGGCCTGGATGAACTTCAGCCAGTAATTTTCCGCTGTGTCTAGTTCTTCGGCAGACAACTCTGTAAATTTGGGTCTTCCTACCTTCTTTAAACGGATGAATCGAAAAGAATAGGCTGTCACTCGAAGCAAACGAGTCCAAGAACTAAACCTGAGGAAGTCTATAAAGGGGACAGGCGAGGTTTTAGCAACAGCAGTCACTTGAGCGATCAACGCCACGGGTCCTAGATCATCTTTATGAATGTCTTGTTCAAAACGGACATCACTTTGTAGCCAACCTGGTCCATTAGTCCATATCGACGAGCTTTGCAAATTACGAGCTGTAATCCCCCTGGTAATTAGATCAGCGGGGTTTTCTTTACCTCTGCAGTGCTTCCAGTCGGTTGTGGAAGTAAGACGACGTATCTCCGTAACTCGACCTTGGACATATGGCTTCCAACGTTGGGTATTTCCTTGAATCCACCCTAAAGCTATCCGAGAATCTGTCCAAAGGTGGAATTCGCTGACATTAATTTTTAGAGAACGCTTTAAATAGGAACATAAACGTGCAGCCAACAATGCTGCAGTAAGCTCCAACTTCGGCAACGATAGTTCTTTGGTTCCATCTACCTTTAGTGGGGCTACTCTATTCTTGGAGCACAAAAATTTGGTTTTACATTCGCCAAGATCGTTAAAACTTTTGATGAAAGCTACTGTGCCATAGGCCTTCATGCTGGCATCCGAAAATATAGCCATCTTAAACGTGCAATGCGGAGTTTTTTGACTAAGGGTATGTCGCTGTACAGCTCGTATAGTTCGTGGTTGAATCTTCGTCTCCATAGCCCGTCAACGCAAACGGGACCGAAGATTTTCCGAAGAATTTTCCGCTCGAATCGACCAAGGATTTCTTCATCCGCTCTTGATACGGTCCATGCTTCAGCGCCGTAGAGCAGGACTGGGATGATCAGGGTCTTATATAGGATCTCCTTAGTAGTTCGAGTGAGGGCTTTACTACTAAATTGCCTTCTTAGCCCGAAGAAACAGCGATTGGCAAGTGTAATTCTTCGTTTGATTTCTGACGAGATGTTGTTGTCAGAGCTAATAGCGGAGCCGAGGTAGACAAAGTCCCGTACTACCTCAAAGTTATATCTGTCAATGGTGACGTTCTGTCCAATTCGTCGATGTTATGTGTCCTTTCGTGTTGACAGCATATACTAAGTCTTACCCTCATTTGCTGCTAAACCCAATTTTGCCGCTTCCTTCTCTATACTAACAAACGTGGCTATGACATCACATTGAGTCCTACCAATGATGTCAATATCGTCTGCGTATGCTAGTAGTTGCACCGATTTTTAGAAAATTGTGCCTCTGGTGTTGGCTCGGGAGTTTTGCACAATCCTCTCAAGAATCAAGTTAAAGAAGTCACATGACAGCGCATCGCCTTGCCTAAATCCGTTTTTGGTATCGAATGTGTCGGTGAGGTCGTTTCCGACCCTGATGGTGCAGCGAGAATTCTCCATCGTCATCCTACACAAACGGACGAGTTTGGTATACCAAAACTAGACATGGCTCTGTAGTCTGTATAGTTCGTCTCTATAAATGCTATCGTATACGGCTTTGAAATCGATAAATAGGTGGTGGGTACCGATTTGGACTTCTTGGGTTTTTCCCAGGATCTGCCGAAGTGTGAAAATTTGATCGATTGTGGACTTTCCTGGCCTAAAACCACACTGATAAGGGCCGATCAGGTTTGTTGGTAAACGGTTTCAGGCGTTCACATATTACGGCAGATAGGATCTTGTAGGCGATATTGAGCAGACTTATGCCTCTGTAGTTGGCGCAGTTCAGAGGGTCTCCTTTTTCGTGGATCGGGCAAACGATGCTGAGGTTCCATTCTTCAGGCATGTTTTCATCCGACCAGATTTGGCTTATGAGTTGGTGGATGTTACTTACCAAGTCATCTCCGCCAGCTTTATAAAGCTTAGCGGGAAGGCCGTCATTTCTGGCGGCCTTGTTAAGCTTGAGTTTAGATATTGCTATCCTCACTTTACTTAGGTCGGGTGTTTGGCAGTTCTCGCTGCCGTAGCCAATATCAAATGCCTGACAGCGGAATGTTGTTCGTCATCGCCGTTTAACAGTCTGCAGAGGTGGTTCTTCCATATCCTCAGCATCGACTGTGTCTCAACTACGAAATCTCATTGTTCATCTCGACAGGATTCTGTTCGAGCCTTGTATCCTTGGCTTTGACGTTTTACACTTTTGTAAAACTTGCGAACATCGTTCCTGGAGTGGCACCTCTCTATATCCTCGATCGCGCGCTTTTCTTGCTCTTTTTTCTTCTTTCTGAAAAGCCGATGTTCTTCCCTTCTTCTTTGCCTATAGAGCTCAATGGCAGCTCTCGTCTTCACCTGCAGCTTAGCCTTGTAGGCCTCGTTCTTGGCTGCGAGAATCTGTCGGCGTTCCTCATCAAACCAGGGGTTTCTGGCTGGTGGCCGCGAAAAACCTAGCACATCAATTGCGGCTGATTGATGTGATTGAAAAGAGCGCTCTATCGAAGGCTTTTGAGATATCCAGAGCAACAATTCACCGACTTAGTGAACGCTACGGCTCCATTATTCACTTAGTTAGACCATAAGATCACAGGTGGAACGTTGCTATCGAAAACCATACTGAGGGTCACTAAGGAGATAATTTTTTCGAGATAGCTCATGAAGTTGTAATTGACTGTAGTCTCCATGACCTTATAGAGTGCTGCCCTGCCATTATAGCTTTGGGTCGAAGGGGATGTTTTATCACCCTTTTTGGAATTGATCCAGAAATATACCTGCATAGGTTTAGCCAGAGTGAAAGAACAACTCTTGCGAAAATGGGTGGCCGCGGTGTTGGAATTACATCTGGATCCGAAGCATTGTTGCATGTGAGATCTTTAAGGACTCGAACCACTGAACGGGTTTGGAAAATATCGGTCTTAAAGAATATTGAAACGGATTCGGGAAAGATGAGGATAATAGCTCTCCGGTAAGGTGGAATTAGTTGTGAAAAGGGAAGCTAACAGATTTGTTTTTTCTTGGGGTTCCGTGATATTTTATTTTTATCGTTGTAGACATGCGACTGGCAGTAGTTGACAAGGCACACCTTTTTGTTCGTTTAGCGAAAGACCAGACAGTACTTTTTTTCTCGGCTGGAGGGGTGAAATCCTTCTTATGGATACTCTGTGGCCGTGCTATGTGTTATGCCAGATTCCATGCTAGATCATTTATACGTGACTTAAACACCCCCCTCCCACATTCTGTCTTGTAAACCACTACGCCTGTTAAGGCATTTTTCATAAGGCAGGTCTTGACATCATGTCTTTTCCTCTTATTGACTTGGCCTTGCCCTCTTGTGGTCCGCTATATAGTTCGTATCTAGCAGCTTCATACTGTCGGCATTGCAGCAGCACGTGCTCAGCATTTTGGACTTTATCATCACAATGACGACAGAATGGGTCATCAGCAACCCTGGACATGTATAGGTATTCTCGGAAGCTTTCGTGCCCTGTTAGGAATGGACGCACAAACTACTGCCGAACATCGAAGTGTGGAAACTTGGCAGTAGTTTGAGCGTCCATCTTACGTTTGGTGTTGTCTTCCATTTTCTTTGCCGTTCCGTTTCAGCGGGTTATCTAATATGGAAAATCTTTCTGTGTTTTCGACGCTGAGATTTTTACCTCCAGCACGATAGATATTTTCGCCGCTTTCGCACTTATTGCATCCCCAGATATAGCTCTCCTGTGCACAGAGTTTATCCTTCTCATGACTCAGTAAATGTGGCCGAGGCCCATTAAGCGGCTGCGTACATGAGGGTTGATTTGCTTAAGGTTGCAAGAAGATTTCTTGTTTTCTGCCTAGGTCGTCCAATATTTGGGATGTGCATTGATATTCCAGCGACTAGTCAGCTGGCTTTTTTCAATCGTTTACCTTAGGTGTTCTCTGAAGTTAAGCCTGTGGTATAAGAGCACTCGTAGGTATTTTATGTAGGTCTTCGACTCGATTGTGTGCTCTACCACTTTTATTCTTAAGCGCTCAACTTTTTTAAGGCTGCATATGAGAACGGCCTCTGTATTATTGTCCGCCAGTTCTCTGCTAGCCGGAGTAATGGTGTCCATTCGTTCCACATGGAATAGCCATCTTAAACGCCCAATGCGGAGCTTTTTTTTTGACTAGGGGTATGTCTCGCATGGTTCCGACAGAACCGACAAATTTACGAAGATTTTTTCTGTCAAAACGACGAAGGATTTCTTCATCCGCTTTTCATACGACCCATGCTTCTGCGCTGTAGAGCAGGACTGCAATGATCAGGGTCTTGTATAGAATCTCCTTGGTAGTTCGAGTGAGGGCTTTACTACTAAATTGCCTTCTTAGCCCGAAAAATTGCGGTTGGCAAGAGTCATCCTTGGTTTGATTGGTGACAAGTGTGGTACGGAGGTAGACAGTCCCTTACAACCTCAAAGTTATATATTTCAATGGTAAAGTTCTGTCCAATTTCTTTTGAGTTGACAGCATATGATTGGTCGTAGCCTCTTTTACAGCTAGAACCCACTTTTGCTGCTTCCTTCTCTATACAGGTGGCTTTGGAATCACGTTGAGTACGACCAATGATGTTGTTGCATCGATTTATAGAAGATTGTGCCTCTGCATCTCTCAAGAATGATGTTAAAGAGGTTACATGACAGCTCCATGATGGCTCCAAACCCAATTGACGGAGTTGGTGCTGGTGTCTTCACCAACCGGCTAAACCTCAGCCTATCTTTTCGTCTTCCTGATCATTGCAATGTGTTCCAGGCGATCAAAGAAGCCTTATCTTGGCTGAAAGATAATTTAATGTCTGTCAGGATATTAGCATTTTCTCGGACAGTGGCCGTCAAATCCCTGGAATCAGTCTCAGCAATCTTAAAGACAACCCTAGATTGGCGATCATCTCTCACATTTTCACCTACGCTAGGTGCATAGTGACATTCCAGGGAACTGTAAGGCTGATTAACTCGCCAGACATACCCTATCGCTACATGCAAAAGCCTACTAGCGCAGCATGCTAACAGCAAATCAAATCATAGATGGGGCACAACGTGCCAAATAACCAAACAAATCTGGCCAAAGCTGGACTTAAAGGATCAAAGGGACTGATCTCGCTCGCTGGACCATAAGCGCCATCATATCTGCCCGACCGTGATAAAGCAGAGATTAATCTCCATAGCGTATGGGCGGTATGCCAAAACTCAACATGGCTCTGTGTAGTTCGTCTCTATAAATGCTGTCGTACGTGGCTTTGAAATCGATAAATGGGTGGTGGGTATCGATTTGGACGTCTTGGGTTTTTCTAGGATCTGGAGAAGTATGAAGATTTGATCAGTTGTGGACTTTCCAGACCTAAAACTATACCCGCTCTTTTTTTTTGAAAAAGCCAGCGTTCTTCCCTCCTTTTTTGCCTGGCAGCTCTCATCTGCACCTGCAGCTTAGCCTTGTAGGACTTGTTCTTGCCTGTGAGTATTTGTAGGAATTCTTCATCGAACCAGCGCTTTCTTGCTGGTAATCTAGGGAAACCAAGCACATCAGTTGCGACTGCTCTATTGGCTTGTCGACATCGCTGCCAATGTTCTTCGAAAACCCCAAGCTGCTACAAACCAGATATTACTGCTATCCAGGAAATACGATGGGATCAGACGGGCTGAATTAGGATGAACATCTACTACGGTCCGTGTTATAGAGCGTGTATAGGCACCAGCGTTTAAAACTGAATCTCCCCCATAAGCCTTGTACTGACAATTATCAGTGGACGAACTGTGTTGCCTTTGACTTGATGATTCCATTATGAGATCTGAATTGAGAAAGACCGCACGAGGCTTTCATGCAGACACCATAGTAAACAGAACTGTAGCCACCTGGATGCGGTATCTAGTCCAACCCAGGACATTGGTTTGATAAATTCTTTTGATGAAAGATGTTGATTGATGGTCTTTCGAAGTTTTGCATGCCTGTAGATACTGCTGTAAGGAATCACATTCCCCTTCCAACTTTGTGCATTCCCAAACGGAATGCATTTCATACCCCGCCCATGTCAACCCCCTTTAAAAACATTCGATGAACTGACATCCTCCTGAACTTATCACTCCAAATATGGACGCTCGAGAACAGAATTATATGCGAGACAATGCACCAGCCGTTTGGTCCTGCCCTCGGCTTTCTTGCACAGCCCATTCATTTCAATTTCAATGTAAAACAATCGCAATGGGGTTGGTTAGGTTTTCCGGGTTTTTCACTAAGCCTCCGCTACGGCCGTCGCGGTCATCGTCGTCGTCATTGCATACCCAATGAACGCGATCTAATTAGACTAATGAACCAACCGTCTGTCCATTCGACCAACCACCGCCAACTACTGCTGACCGTGCACGCCGTCCTCTCCGCATGTCGTCGCCGGACTAATGGTGGTCGCGTTCGCATAACCTTAGATTTTCCAATTTCCCATTCCATTTCCAGTGCACACGGCAAACAAGTTCAAATCCGGCGAATAACTTCTGTGTGTCTAGTCGGTCTGTGGCGGACTGGCGGCGGACAGAAAACCGTTTTGCAAGTTTTTTTTGTACATCTGTCATTATGTCAATTTGGAGAAACGTTTGAGAACCCAAAAGCGGACCAAGAACGGAGTCAGTCGCGCGCTCGCACACCGCACACTGGGGCAATTATGTCATTCGACGGTGAGCTGACGTGCAACAAGCGTACCAAATTCAAATGGCCGCTCTGGGCTACGTATAGATACGCGAATGCGACCTGCACCAGCTTAGATACAATTTTTGTTTTTTTTTTTTTTTTCTTTCTTCAGCATTCTCATTTTGAATACAAAATCAGACCACAGAGACACTAACGACATCTGAATTCCAAGTGTGCCTCAGCAGCAGCCTCAACCTCAGCCATTGTTCATAATACGAGGGAGGGACTGCGTCGTCCACTTGTCCAGGATGTGCAACACACAGCATAGCCTAGCCTCCTCCTGTCGCAAATCAATTAAATGCAAATATGGTAAGATAATCGGCTGCATCTACATAAATCTATTAAAACAAAAGATCGGCCCTGTACAACAAGCCTCCGTGTGATCGGCGATGATCCGTGCTGGCTTTGTTCGTGAGAGACAAACAAAAAATGACTCTCGGAGCAGGAGGAGGACACAAGATCGATTGGTTGCTTGAAAGCTGGCGCGGTGCAAATCCCGGCTGATTGCAGTCGTTGTCGTCATCGGTCGGTTGCGCATGCGCGCAGTGCGTCTCTGCGCACTCGCTTATCGTTGTTTGAAGATCATTCCTCTTGACTCGGTCCAGCCATCTGCAAGGAGCCCCAAGAGCAGAGCGTATTGCCCATTCCTAGTGGTACTCCGCCGCACTCCAAGTGATGCTCATCTCATCTAATTACGATGATTAATTGATCGCAATTATAATTCTATTTATGGGGGCTGCGAGAGAGCGAGAGGCGAACGAGATCCATTTTGCCGGATGGATGGATAGATGGCCGAGGTGGAAGACTCTCGGCTCGACTGACTTTTGGGTTCCGTTCTGAGTGATAAATGGAAACACAGTTTAGATAATTACGGGTTCGGTTTGTGTGCGCGCGCACATCCATTTCACAAGGAGGCGCACATACCTCCGTGGGATTGTTGCAGATTGGAGAGTGGAAAGCGCTGACTGCTGTGCCTTTAGCTTCAACTCGACTCTTGTAGCTCCTGGCGGTCTAATGAAATTGTAATTGAATTTCTCCTTTCGCTGGAGGAGTAGGCTTGTTCCTCCTTGGCTTTGACTGCGACTGCGACTGCGACTGCAACTGCGACTTCAAGTTCATAGTGATAATTGACTGCGTCCGCGGCAACGGTACCGGGGGATACAGAGGATAATTGTTTTGCTAGCTTTTGACAAAAGGGATACGTTACTGTCAGCGAGTGTTTACTCAGCCTATGGAGTGTGATCGATCTCCGGCCAGGGAGGAATAGAGATCGAGAGGTGTGTAGGTAGATTTTCGCCGAGGTAATTAACTGCAGCTGTATGGAGATACTCCGAAAAGAATGCGGCATACGTATGGCCATTTAGTCGAAGATCTATTGCCACTATGAATAATACGCCGTGTGTAATTGGCGTTTAAAAACTTGCGGCAATTAATCTGCGCGAACCGTCCGAAGGAGGTAATAGAAAATTTGTATGCAATTGTTGTGACTAATGTTGGGGAATTTTCGCGTTTAGGTATTCATAGGCCGTAAGCGAGGTTGGGTATAGGCATAGGTCACAGGTTTCTTTGGCTGGAGGCAATTAATTGTCAAATTGTCAGGGGGGTAGGTATATGAAGAACATATTTGCAGATAATTGCAGTTTCAAAGGTGCTTGGGAATGTGTGCAGATACGTGGCAAACAGAAAAAGATATTTTTTTTGAAAATTAATTATTTTCCAAAATATTTGCAAATCGCTGTCAACTGGGCATGGAATTTAGACTAATTGAGCATTGACAATGGTGAAGTCCGTCTAAGTTCTCATGGATCAAAGTAAGGTCCATTGGGGGTACTACTAAGCGAGACAGGGTTGATAACTAAAACAATTCCGCAGTTGCATCGTAGAGATATGGGGCGTATCTGAGACAAGTTCCAAAATATTTGCAAATGGCTGTCAACTGAGTATGTGATTCGGACTAATTGTGCATCGACATTGGTGAAGTCCATCTAGGTTCTCTTGGATCAAAGTAAGGTCCGATGGGGGTACTATTAAGCGGGACGTGGGGCATATCTGAGACAAGTTCCAAAATATTTGCAAATGGCTGTCAACTGGGTATGTGATTCGGACTAATTGTGCATCGACATTGGTGAAGTCCGTAAGGTTCTCTTGGATCAAAGTAAGGTCCGATGGGGGTACTACTAAGCGAGACAGGGTTGGTAACTAAAACAATTCTGCAGTTGCATCGTAGAGATATGGGGCGTATCTGAGACAAGTTCGAAAATATTAGCAAATGGCTGTCAACTGGGTATGGGATTCGGGCTAATTGTGCATTGACATTGGTGGAGTCCGTCTAGGTTCTCTTGGATCAAAGTAAGGTCCGATGGGGGTACTATGAGGCGTGACAGGGTTGATAACTAAAACAATTCCGCAGTTGCATCGTAGAGATGTGGGGCATATCTGAGACAAGTTCCAAAATATTTGCAAATGGCTGTCAACTGGGTATGGGATTCGGACTTATTGTGCATTGACATTTGTGAAGTCCGTCTAGGTTCTCTTGGATCAAAGTATGTTGCAATGGGGGTGGGACAGGGTTGAAAACTAAAACAATTCTGCCATTGCATCGTAGAGAGTCTGCACGTATCTGTGACATGTAAGGTTTAATGAAATGCGGTTGGGAGCCATGTAGAACAACGATCTATACTGAGCGGCGTTAGTCTAAAAATGCCTTGATTTCAACAGGTCCGAGTCGCAAACAATGGCGGGTCCCAGCTTTATCTGCAGCTTTTCTTTGAAGGCCTTATTGGCTGCAAGGAGGTGTGGTCCGAGTGGTTGTTAGGCCCTCAGAATATCCAAATTATTGGATGCATGCCCCTTGTTTATTGCAATCAATTTTTTGTGACTGTTTGTCGATTTGAAGACCGACATGTGGATTCTCGCAAAACGTGGGACTTAGAAAATTAAGGACGCAGACGTCTTCTTCTTCGTTCGAACTTTTGTGCACAGATTGGTTAGATGCCGTGGCCGAATCTGACCGATCACATTCTGGAGCCGGCATGGTTTGTTAGAAACTGCGTGGTAGAAAAATTGAGGGCTCCCGTTTTGCTATTCCTCCACAGTTCCATATCAGGGATAAGTTCATCTTCCTGTGGTATGATTGTTCCAGCGGTTTTGCCAGCTCAGCATAAAGGTTGCATCATTTGATATGAGTAATGGTTGCTAACACGTTTCCCCATGTAGAATCTCTTCATTTTGTAGTCATGATGTCAATGGGCACTATACCAGCTAGGGCCAGTGCAGCTCCCTCTGAAATGGTTCTAAAAGTGGAAATCTTTTACGAAGCAGTGTATAGACTAAACACTTAGGCAATGCGATTATATGAAACTTAGCTGATGCCTACCAACTCCGACTCTCAGGCTTCACGTGGTGACCACTGAGTATCTAATACCTTGGTCTTTCATAAGGTCTCAACCCTTGTGTAAAGTTCTGACGCCAGCAAATGAGAGCGGGGCGAAGACGTGTACTCACAATAAGGCACATTTTCCATTCTAGGCGGCAGTGGAAGAACTCCCAAGATGGATTCAAGGGTGGCGTCTAAAGTCATAGTTGGGATGGACAAAGTGAATAATCTAGTTCCACATATTCTGACAACAGGTCATTTAGGAATCTCAATGGTAAGTCAGCCCCCTTGAACAGAGATGGTGGCGGATGAGCCAACAGACCAACGGCTGCACTCAATCCCGTAATGGATACTCATAGCCCCGTGTCCTAAGGGGTTTGTGTCTTGGATTAACTATCCACTCACGGAAAAAGACTCATAGCCACGAAGCAACCAATATTGCTGCGTTCCATAAGGCTGAGCTTATTTCTCTGAACAGAAGTGGATACTACTGTTTCGCTAGTTATTAGAACTGTATCGGTTTTCTGTTATGCTAGGTTAAGACCAGCAGACTTCAAACAGACTTTGATTACAGATATCGCTTCGTTTGTTCTCTATTTGATCTCGTGGATAGGCTTTGCCCAGGTAACGATGGTGATATCATCCACAAAGCCTAAAAATGTCACCCTACGTGCCATTGGCAGCCTTAAAGCACGATCGTGCATAATATCCCACAGAAGAGGGCCTAGAACAGATCCTTGTGGTACGCCAACTGTGCCTTTGTCGCTTTGGTAGCTTAGGCTTATGTTCTTAAAGTTTCTAGGGAGTAAACCTGAGAATATAGCTTGGCACGTTCATGTTGACTTAAGAGCTCAAGATGCAGGACCAGTTTGCGGAATTAACGCATTACTACAGGGTGACAACTGAAAAGTATTCATTTGTTCTAAATCGCCATCGTTCTACCTGAATATCTACTGCAGGTGAATTGACAACCAGTTTAATGGCGTCTACTGTGGAGCGAGCTTTTCTTCTGCTATCACTATTAGTCTATTATAGGTGACCTTTTCCGTGATTTTGCCTATCGTATCCTTAAGGCAAATGGGGCGATATGACGAGGGGACGCCTGGGGATTCATTTTCCTTGGGAAGAAGGGACAATCGTTGCAGTTTTCAGTGATCTGGGAATTTCCCTTCCTTTAGACAGCTGACATGCGAATATCAGTGCCATCTGCGCCCGGTGTCTTCTTGTCTGCAATCTTTTTTAAGTTTCAATTATAACTGGGAAGTATATCGATGACCGTTGCTGAAAACGGAGGTGATCTATGGCCTTTCACTTTCGCAATGACAATCCGGTATATAGTCCCCAGTCTGCTTTATCAAAGAGCTTTTTAATGCTGCTACTAGTATTTTTGTTGATGGCCATTTTTAAAGGACTAATGAGGTTCTTCAAAGTTTCAACATTCTGATTGAAAACTGGTTGCCAAAAGCGTTACGCTTTTCGTCTGGCACTCAGAAAAAATTATCGCAGAGCTTTGATGTCATCATTCGACCAGTAAAAAACGTGGTGGAACGCGTGCTCTATAGGCTTCCATCATGGCATATAGAAGCTTTAAATGTGATGCCGTGTAGACTTTGCTTTTCAACAGCTAAAGATGTCATTTCTTCTTACCTTTACATTCAAATCTTATAGCACGACGTAAACATCTTGCTTCAGTAGATTTTGTTTAGGAGCTCTCAAAAATAATCCTTATCAATTTTTTTTATAATTAGCACGCACTAAAGGGTTTATGAATACCCTTATGGTGTTTGAGCACAGCGCAGGCATTAAGGAAATTGGGGAGAAGAAAACAGGAGATACCGATGTGCATTGGTTTTAAGTTTTTGAAAATTGTAATGGGGAGGAAAGACTGAGTTTGGTAAAGCATTCCACATTCCACATTTAGGAATGAATCTCTATACATATTTCATAGTACGTCCGAAGATCGGCTCGAGGTTGAATTGGTTAGCATTCATGGCATGGCGGAATGCAACTGGCTATTTCGTTTGAGAATTTTCTGTTAAAATAGCGGTAAAAAAAGTGTTATGAAGGAGATATTCCTAAGATGTTCAACCGAGACTATAGAGTTCGCTACGGTTAGATCTCCTAGAAGTTTTATCGCACGCTTTTGTGTCCTATTGAGTAGGTGCAATGATATTTTTGCTGCACCTGACCAGATACGCTTTATATATTGAGGCCAGACGGAAGGGGTAAAATATTTTTTGCATCGATTGAGGAAACCTAGACATTTCGCTGCGTTTTTAGCGATTTCGAATATGTGGTCATTCTAACGAAGGTCGTTACTAACACCCATACCGAGCATGGAAAGTGGATAATGGCTGTAAATTTTGGTTTCGATTAGATGACAGAAGACATAATTGTGTTTTGGAAGCATTAAATTCCACTCTATTGGATTTATCCCATTCAATTATGCTGTCAAGATCGGAATTTATTGAGCTTAACATATTTTGCCGTTTCTGTTCCACGTCCGAAGATGAAGGGAACGAATATGAAAAGCTGAGAGTGCTGTCTTCGGCAAAGGAATGGATTGGATTAGAAGTTTTAGGCAAGAGGTCATTAACAAAAATGAGAAAGAGTGTCGGGGACAGAACGGAGCCCTGTGGAACACCAGCATTTATTTGGTGAGAAGCAGACGTGAAACCGTCCAAAACAACTTGAATTGAACGTTTCAAGAGGTAGTTTCTAATCCATAGAAGAAGTTTTTCATCGATTCGAAATGCACGCATTTTCGATAAAAGGGCTTTATGCCCAACCCTGTCAAATGCCTTTGAAATATCAAGTGCAACGATCTTGTTTTCGCCACCGAGGTGAATAGATAGATTGGTTCCACTTTTCGGTGAGATGTGACATCTGTAGCCTGCTGCTACGAAAACCATATTATCGGTCATTGAAAAGTTTTCGAGATTCAAGATATTTCAAAGGCTGACGGTTTATCAGCATGTCCATGACCTTAGAATGAAGGGACGTAAGTGCAATTGGTCGGTAGTTGGAGATAGAAGAAGATTCGCCATTTTTAAAGACGGGCTGAACAAAACCTGTTTTCCATCTACTCGGAAAGCTTACGCAGTGGTTTTGCCAGCGTGGAAGAACACCTCTTCAGAATTGTGGGGAAGATACCATCTTAACCAGACGATTTGTGAAGGTTAAGATCTAATAATACTCTCGCGAGTATCCCATAGAATATTCTACGTTCCCAAGTACAGGAGAAAACTGGGCACAATCTGGTAACGTGGAACTTTCTGCAAAAGTTCAATCGGCAGATTGGCTTTGTCTAAAGAGGTGACAGCTGAAATGTCATTGTAAATGAGCGTTGGAATTGAAGATGAGGTCGAATTCTTAATGTTTTTGATAAACGAACAAAAGTATTTACTATCTTTGGGACATAGTAGAATTTTTTGCCTCAGCTTTTGGTCGTGGGGGAATTTGACACGCTTGATGCGAACATAACAGTCGTTTCTGACTCGTTTGAACTTATGCCAGTTTTCCTCAGTAGGATTGGTCTTATATAACCGAAAGCATAACTGTTTCAGCCTAACAGCCTCTTTGCAGCTCGAGTGATACCACCCGTTTGCCTAAGGTTTGATACTTTTTACCCGGTGAGGGATAAAGGATTCATACCCAGGAGAATAGTGTTCGTTATCGCATCGGCATTCACATCATTATCGAGGAAGCACAATGACCAGTTAAAATTCTTAAAGAAACTGTTAAGAGCTTCCCAGTTGATAGCTACGTATCATAAGAAGCTTCTTAGATTTGCCGTTCGGATTTGGCAATAAATTGAAGGTGCCATTCTTTGTGCAAAATTGTAACATGGCATACACAAATAAATGGAGAAGATATTTATGAGGCCCTGTATGGTCTGATATCTTTCACACTGATCCTTACAAAATGCAGAGTTTTTCATACTCCTTTTGGACTTCCCATTCTATTGTATTTCTTAGGTGGTAGAAATGTCTCCTTCGTATCAGCTTAGGGCTTCTGCTGTTTGTTCGACACCACATTTCCAGGTTCGGATAAATTCGTAACCGTGTCCTTGTTTCATTTAGCATGATATTCAATAATAAAATCAGTTCTTTCCAAATCTCTGCGTTATAACTTCCTTTATCGACCTTGAATAGGCCCTGTGTCTGAAAAATAAATTTAAGTTGCCCTTAAACCTTCAAATTCCTATATGGTCTGCTTTTCAAATATTCCCGAGTAGCACGTGTAGGCGTTTTCAATCGGACTGTCACCGTTGATTCCATCTTGGGAATTCGTCCGTTGCCTGCTGGAGAGGTTTTTTTTTTGGATATGGTGACCTTTCTCCATGTTAATTTTGGTCGGTATAGTGGTATTTAATTCCCACCTACCCTGCATCCCACTTTGTACATAAAATTAACTTGGAGACAGTTCACTTTATCCAAAAACTTCTCCAGACGATAGCAGAAAAATTGCCAAGATGGAATCAACGGTGACAGTCCTAGTTAGGTTGGACGAATTGAAAAAGCCTACTCGTGATACTTGTTTACTTGTTTCAAGAGTCAGGCAAGCACCTCTATCAGCCATCTGGAGAGAATAGCAACTCGGATTACCGAAAAGCTTGGTGAGATTAATTTGCAATTTTCCGGCAAATGAATGGATCATTCTTTCTACAGGTCTGGTACCCATTAGCAAATTATTGAAAACAATTAATGACTGAGTCCCGCAAGGATCCATGATGCGACCATTCCTGTACGTCAATGACGCTGTGAGATATGGACACTCTCGTTTACCGGACATAGCACCCGTAGTTTATAAGCTCTGGCTTGACAACTTTTATCTTGAGACCGCTTTAGACGATGTATTCCTGTAAAAGGTTTAAGTAACTCTAGGAAAACTACCTCAAAAGCAGTCTCAAGATACAAAATTGTCAAGCCAGACCTTGTACGTATAAAAACACCAATGACAGTACTAAGTGGAAGAAGAAGGAAGACTACGATATAAGAAACGATACATCAAGATCATCGCTACCCAACAGTTTAGTGGTTATACCCAAGCAAACGATATAACACTTGGTCATAAACTTCTTCAAGAAGTTCAAATCTAAGTACCATACGAGGACCATGTTTAAAGGGCCGCAGTATTCACAGATCATCTAGCACACCCGCACTTGAGGAGGCGGGAGGATTTTAACCAAATGATGGAATTTTACAAGCAGCTCTGAACAAACCAGTCACAAACGCACGTCCCTCCTACCGTAATTGTAAAGGTTGGTGTGCTTGGAAGAATGATTTTCCGAAGCTGTACTGGACTTTCGTCGTAACCCACTTAAGCGTCCGTGCGTTTCGATGAAGTCTATTGGACAAAAAAGGCGGTTGCATGCCGACTGTTTAAGTTGCAGCATGTAGGAGGCCGTTAAGTTTTACCCTGAATCTTCAAAAATCTGATCGCGAATGTCATCTGACATTACAGTCAAAGAAACAGATTTAGGCCCAGCCCAATCCATCGCATCTTACTTCCTAAATACTCACAGCATCTGCTTCTCATTTTAAATCAAGTTACTCTCCGATCGTGTTTAGTTAGAAAAGCCACACCCTACAGCCCTCAGGGGAATTTAATTTTTTTTTAAGAAAATCCATCAAAAAGCAGTTCTCAGGATAGGGACATTCCCGCCATGGAGCAGATGTAACATGGTACATTCTTACTTTTTATCTCGACACGATCATCTTAAATCTCAGGACGCCTGACATATTTGCGTTTCCCCTGTGTTCCAACACAATGTCCATCCCTGAAGCAATTATTCTCGAATTTCTTTCAAAAAAAGACGAAAGTATCTCATGCGAGCACCACTCACTATATCCGTCTATCCATCATCATCCCCCTAGTGTGCAATCGAATTTAATTTGCATACACAAAAGGATGTGTTACGTATGTCCAGTTAACCACCACCAACAACAACAACAACCACCACCACCACCACCACCAAAAAAAGGGGTTGAAGTGATCTAGTACACCGACAAATAGGGACCAAAAGGGGTGCGCTGCCATTCCAAGGACATAAATATAATTTTTTTCCATGATAATTCATGCAAAAAACATCCCAAAAAAACGGACATTCAATGGATGTCCTTAGGGGATCTTCTTAAAGGGGACACTCAAGTAATATATCTTCCGTTACTCCTTGCTATCAAATGTCCAAATGGTCATCTCCTGGTCAAACGTGTTTGGCAACTTTGGTTTTCTGTTCTTAAGCGCGCTGGGCGATTTCGTCTTGCGTGAACAACAGAGAGTGTCCTTTTTGCTGGAAGGAATTATAAGTATTTCTCGGGAGAAATTAACAAAAAAAAAACCAAAGAGGACGTCTCTTGGTGAATCCGTGAGAACCGCTTCGTTATGTGTGGCACTTTGACTAATTCAAAAGGTGAAACAGGATTTTCGTTGGTTTGGCATTGTTGTGTGTGTGTTTCCATTGTGAATAAATTATAATTTCGAGTGTAACTGTGTGTAGATGGTTAAGTGCAGGAACAGGATAAGTTAACTTAATTGCAGGTAACACAGAGATAATGTGACCAACGGTCAGCATTGTTGATCCAGCTGTGCAATGGGTGTTGTGTTGTGTCGAGGATTTTAATTCCGTCTGAAGGATGTGTGGTTGGCGGGAAGTTTGTAAGCGGACGTGATTGTTCATGAATTGGAGTTGGATTGCATGTTGGGTTGCTGACCAATTACCCAGTGTTGTATGGATAGGCATCTTGTCGGATGCTGGCACTAACAGGATTACATTAATTAGGGAGGTCCTTTGTAGAGGAATATAATCAGATGATGGGTTGATTTATTGTGGATAGCTGTGACCAACCATGAGTTACAACGCAAGTTCGTTAAAATTAATTAAAATGGAGTTTAGGAATCCTCTATGAAAATGGAAAGGATTAGTCAACCTATTGGGCAAAACAAATACCGTTCGAAAGCCAGAGCTAGGTAGTTTCATAAAGGATACTATTATTTGTTTAATCGTTATATTTATCAAACTTAAATAAGCAAGTTTGACGTGAATAACCGTCACACTAATGTACATATTCCATTTGCAAGATGGAAGAGGAAGAACTCCCAGATGGAGTCAACTGTGGCGTCTACAATCCCAATTTGGATGGACACAGTGAATAACCAAAATGAGCTGCTTCGACATATTCGAAAAGCAGGTAATCTAGGAATCTCAGACCACTGGAACAGAGATAGTGACGGATGAGCCGAAAGGCCAACGGCAGCGCTTATTCCCGTAGTTGATACTGATGGGCTCGTGTCCTAGGGGTATCAAATAAATTGGAACTGGCCCTCCAGGTTAAGGGTTGTGACTTTGGTTAACTTCCCACTCACGGAAAAAAAAACGGTTTGTTAGGAAGCAACCAAGAGCTTTGGGAAGGCCTGATTTTATTGTTGACGACCACGTTAAATAAAAAACTGACAACGACGTTCACATCTGCATTTGGAATGGAAGAACAATAAATAGAATAGGTACAGCCGAACAATTAACCCTATGATTCTTAAAAGCAGACATTACTGCCATCCAGGATATAATACGGGGTGGGCCGGGCAAAAAGAAGATGAAAAACTGTGGCAACTACTACGGACCGCCTTTAAGTGAGCAGAGACAGCGACTATTTGGATGTGGTTTGTTATAAGTGCCAGACTTATGCAAGAAGTCTTAAGTTTACAAGACATTAGCGATCGCACTGTAAAGATCCACATCATGGGCAAATTCGCTTACATAAGCCTTATATGCGCGCACGAATGACAGCTTCTACGAGCTCCTTGACAAAACTTATGGGAGACCACCAAAGTAAGATGTTATAATAGTGCTAAAAGAGTTTAATGCAACGGTAGGATGAGAAGACATCTTCAGCAGTATTGTCGCATTGCAAAGGTCTGAGGCTAATTGACTTCGCCACGGAACGAAATGCTTCTATAGCCAGCACCAGGTTTCCTCACCTCGATATTCATAAGGCGACATGGCGGTCTCCAGATTAACGAACGATCAATCCTACTGATCACATTGCTATATACAAGAAGCAAGCTTCCAGTATTTTGGATGCCCGAACATGCCGACGGGCCAACATCGACTCGGACCACTACCTTATCGCAGCCAAGGTACGTATGCGGATATCCACCACGCCAGAACGAACCGGAAATACTGTGAAAAAAATGTAATGTCGATTGACTGCATACGGAAGAGACCGCCAAGACTTTCGCGCAACGCGTATCCCTTAACCTCTCGATTCACACCATACCACCAGCATCTAATGTCGAAGAACCATGGCAAAGGTGTCAACGAGCCATTAGATCAACCGCAACTGGTGTGCTAGGTTTCTTGCGTCCAACATCAAGAAACCCTTGGTCTGATGAAGAATGTTGACACATGCTCGCAGCCAATAACGAGGCCTTCAAGGCTAAGCTGAAGGTGAAGACGAGAGCTGCCATTGAGCTCTATAGACAAAGAAGAAGGATCGGCTTTTCAGAAAGAAAAAAAAGAGGAAGAGAAGGGCGCTATCGAGGATTTAGAGAGGTGCCACTCCAGGAACGATGTTCGCAAGCTTTACCAAAGTGTAAAACGTCAAAGCCAAGGATACAAGGCTCGAACAGAATCCTGTCGAGATGAACAAGGAAATATCGTAGTTGAGACACATTCGATGCAGAGGATATGGAAGAACAACTTCTGCAGACTGTTAAACGGCGATGACGAACAACATTCCGCTGTCAGGCAGAACGAACCATTTAATATTGGCAAGGACAGCGAAAACTGCCAACCACCTGACCTAAGTGAAGTGAGGATAGCTATATCTAAACTCAAGCTAAACAAGGCTGCCGGCAATGACGGCCTTCCCGCCGAGCTTTATAAAGCTGGCGGAGATGACTTGGTAAGTAACATTCACCAACTCATAAGCCAAATCTGGTCGGATGAAAGTATGCCTGAAGAATGGAAATTCAGCATCGTCTGTCCGATCCACAAAAAGGAGACCCTCCGAACTGCGCCAACTTCTGAGGTATCAGTCTCCTCAACATCGACTACAAGATCCTATCTGCCGCAAATTGTGAACGCCTGACACCGTTTACCAACAACGTGATCACCCCTATCGGTGTGTTTTTAGGCCAGGAAAGTCCACAACCGATAAAATGTTCACACTTCGGCAGATCCTGGAAAAAACCCAAGAAGTCCATATCGATACCCACCACCTATTTATCGATTTCAAAGCCGCATACGACAGCATTTGTAGAGACGAACTATACAGAGCCCTGTCTAGTTTTGGTATACCGCCCAAACTCGTCCATTTGTGTAGGATAACGATGGAGAATTCTGGCTGCTCAGGGTCGGAAACGACCTCACCGACACATTCGATACCAAAAAAGTGTTTAGGCAAGGCGATGAGCTGTCAGGTGACTTTTTATTTTGATTCTTGATTGTGCAAAACCCCCGAGCCAGAGGTACAATCTTCCAAAAATCGGTGCAACTACTAGCATACGCCGACGATATTGACATCATTGGTAGGACTCAACGTGCCATTGAACGTGAGCCACGTTTGCTTATATAGAGATGTAAGCGGGAAAGATGGGCTTAGCTGCAAATGAGGGTAAGACCAAGTTTATGCTGACAACACGAATGGACGCTCAACATCGACGAATTGGACAGAGCGTCACCATTGACAGGTATAACTTTGAGGTAGTACCGGACTTCTTTTACCCCGGCTCCGCTTTTATCTCTGAATACGACATCTTGTCAAAAATCAAATGAAGGGTCACTCTTGCTAACCGCTCTGTCTAGCCCGAAGAAACAGCGGTTAGCAAGAGTCAGCAGGGCAATGCAGTAGTAATGCGCCCATTATAACTACTAAGGCGATCCAATATAAGACCCTGATCATCCCAGTCATGTTCTACTGCGCTGAAGCATGGACCACATCAAAAGTGGATGAAGGAATCCTTTGTCAATTCGAGAGGAAAATTTTCGAAAAGTCTTCGGTCCCGTTTGAATTGCTGGGCTATGGAGACGAAGATTGAACCAAGAACTATACGAGCTGTATAGCGACATGCACCTAGTCCAAAAATTCAGCATTGAACGCATTTCGGTCGTTTAAGGTGGCTAGTACATGAAGATCAAATGGATACCAATAGTCCGGCTTGCAGAGTCTTCGATTCCCAGCCAGACGTCGGACGCAGTAGAGGAAGACATCATCTTAAGTGGCGCGCACAAGTAGAAACCGACCTCAACCAACTTGGAGTGCGCAATTGGAAGAATTTAGCTAAGAACCGGGGTAATTCGAGAGGCATATTGGTTGAGGCCCAGGTTCACTCCCGACTGTAGCGCCACTCAAGTAGAAGCTAATTTCTCTGGCTTTGACGTTTCATTTTTGTAACAT
Source organism: Rhingia campestris (assembly GCA_932526625.1). Classification (NCBI taxonomy): domain Eukaryota; kingdom Metazoa; phylum Arthropoda; class Insecta; order Diptera; family Syrphidae; genus Rhingia; species Rhingia campestris. The sequence continues at coordinate 12,734,760 of OW052185.1, read as the reverse complement.
GGCCTCCTTTTCCTATAAATCACACTGCCGGCCACATTTTCAGCTTTCGCTGGTAGGGCTCATTCTTGGCTATGAACACCCTTCGTCATAGTTTGACAAACCAGGGTTCTCTCTTACTGGTAGAAGGTAGAAACCTATCTTATGGTAACTTTATGAAAAGGTGAACTTAGGTCGTAGAAAGGTCTTTTGTTATACCACTAGGAAGACTGGTTTCATAGTTTGGTTACTCCTAAAACCAATTTCATTTCTTAATCTCTGTAACCTCAGCTATCCTCAGATTTTTAAGATCATTTGGATCGCTGTAGAAGTATTTGCCTAGGTTGGCTTTTCTGGTTTAACGCAGTTCATCAGTTGCGGCCGTTCTTATGGCTAGAGCTGATATCTTCATATGGTTTTGCTGCTTTAACTTCCCTCTGTACAAGCTTGACCTTAAATACCTACCTACTTCCCTCCAAACAGCTGTCGTATGTTTTGTGAACTCTTCGTGGTACCTTCATTGGTCAAAGGTACTCTGCTATTTGTCATCAAAAGAATTTACGCTGTGCCAATCCGGAAACCAAATCCAGCTTTAAAAAGTCCGGCCTGACTAAGAGCGAAACTAATTTTCCAAGAAAACCACCATCTCGATGCACTTTTGTCGCAATCACCTTGAGCCAAGTGCCAATTCCATGAAAGTATCTACATTCGGTCCGCCAACTATTCCGTCACGTCTATCACATTAAACTACTTTTCTGCGAGTGGTATGTCAAACCGCAATCAGCTTGCGAGTCATCATTCCATCTCTGGCCATTCACTTACTACAAATCCCGATTCGATTTCTTCGGAAAACCGCAAGCTCTCTTATTAGCGAGTACACGTAACAGGGCCATAACTCCGCCAGCGCTAGCTGCATCATGAGTGTGGACCTTTTCCGATTAATTAAGTCATCAAGTATGCAATCTAATGGCGCTCTCGGTGTTTGTATGTCCCGCCACCGCCGCCCCGCACAGTCCAAGAAAAGTACAAATTATGAATCATAACTGCTGAATGGAGCACCTGTCCAACGATTAGCATGTCATTACTGGTGCACTTAACACCGACGAACGCAGCAGTAGCCGAGTGGAAACTTACGCGGCACACTCTCGTCGCCTGCGTCTGACAAGGTGTTAGGTAAACATCTTCAATCTTCTACAGCAATTCCCGTCTCGTCCATGTATCGCAATGCGTCCACTATTCGTTGGACAAATTTATGGTCGGCTCGATGTGGCTCAATCTCGGATCGAATTTCGTACATAGGTCCGTCAGCATATACAAGCCTGTACATGTTGTGGTCGTTGGTCCGTGCGCAGCGAGTAAAACGATCTGCACACGGTCGTCCCACGCAAGTTCGTGATGCCAATCGATAGGTCGCCAGAATGTATCTCAACCTTGAAGCAAATACTAATTTATTGACCATAAAATACACTTCTATGCATAAATTGTTTGAGATAGCTTTGGTCGCTGGTGCTGCTCCTCCACCACCGCCTTCACATGTATCGCAAGCGATTTCATATTTTCGGAACTGTGCTCGATTTTGTTCTGCGCGATCAGTCGTTCGGATCGGATCGGATCGGATCACATTTCGTGTGTCCGAACAGACGTTCTGACATTTACGCGATAGTGATGCAATCACTTCTCTCTGTGCTGTTGCTGCGGATGATGATGATGATGATGGTGGTGGTGGTGGTGGTACTGGACTCTGGACGTGATTCAAGCGGCTCGCGGAGGTGACTAGGTGATTATAAAATTAACATCACACGATAGCCATAATCTGGCATAATCGGAGGTGCATTAAGTTCGCTGGAGAGAGGGTTTTTGCGTTTCAGATACTTTTTGTTGTGATTTTTGCCTGTGTGTGTGTGTTTTTGTTTTGTGGACTACAACACACGATGGGAGACGCCAAAGATTTTAATCGATCGGAGCTAATGGCTTTTAAAAGCTTCTCGCCAATGGTCAGCTATAGCGCAGCATCACGACGAGATTGGTGTTAATTGTTGGAGCTGTGCTAAGAGCTTTATGCAACCAACAGACTCAAGCCGTGTTGTGCTGTGTAATGCCCGACGGGTGGTACTTAAAGACGTTATGTGCTATTTTTGCGATTTTTTATTACTTTGTCAGATGTTGTGGGATGATTCCGTTATAATCATAAATTGAACGGGTCAAAGATTGTGACAGGAAAGCCGTCACTCCAATGTCACACCGTTATGAATGCCTGGGCAAGTTGTTGGAGAGTGAGGAGACGGTCATTTGTTTTTAAATGGAAGCGGGGAATAAGGCTTCAACCTTCAAAATTAGTCGACCTGAGGTCAGATGGTAAGCGATGCGATTATATGAAACATTGGGTTTTCACCTAGCAGATGGCAATGGTGACCGATGAGTGCCTAGTACCTTGACTGAAGTTAGGGTCCCAATCTCTTCGTAAATTCTTGGCAGCAGCAAATAAGAGCGGGGGGGAGACGTCCTCTCACACTTTTACAATGAACCATTCCAAGTGGCAGCGGAAGAACTCGCAAGACGGAATCAACAGTGACGTCTACAGCCCCAGTTAAGATTGACAAAGTGAATAAACATAAAAAAAATGAGCTGCTTCGACATATTCGGGCAACAGGTGATCTAGGAATCTCAAGGGCAAGTCATGCGCCTTAAACAGAGATGGTGGCGAATGACCCGAAAGGCCAACGGCATCCCTCAATCTCGGAGGGAATACTGATGGCCCCGTCCTAGAGGAATAGGATAAATTGGAACTGGTCCTCAAGGTTTGGGGTTGTGCCGTCAAGGTAGCTTCCATACGGATAACAGATCCCCTCAAATAACAACCTGACCAGGAACGTCTACCTACAGTGACTAACGAGTATGCATCTGGAACGTACTTACGCTCAACAACCCGGGTGCTACTCAAAAACATGAATCTGTCCTCGTACAGGGCAGAAATAACAGCGATCCAGGAAATACGGTGGATAGGATCAGGAATATACAAACGAAACAACATGCGACAAACTATTATAGCTGTCACCCAAGGATGCACATATAAGGATGCGGATTCGTTGTATGGAGAAGACTTACCTCAAGAAAAATCAACATTTAGTCGGCTAGTGATCGAATGGATGTGATCCTCATCAGAGCAACGTTTTGCAACAGCAGACTTATATGTGCAAACGCCCCTACCTATGAGTCTGAAGGCCCTATCAAGGAGGAATTTCACTACTTCCTGGACTGAACCTTCGTAACCTGTCCGCAATACGATATTTAAATCGTTCTAGGACTCTTCTATATGAAAATTGGTAAGAAAAACATCTTTCGCGGGTTATTTGGAAAGCACAGCCTCTACGAAAGGACAAAAGATAATGGCTTTCGAATAACAAACTTCGCGACGGCATGTAATACAGCTATCAGCATCACTAGGTTCACACGACTTTGTATCCATAAAGCAACGTGGCGATCTCCAGATAGTCGAACCGCCAACCAAATCGACCAGATGCAAAGCAGGCATCTGAAATCCTGGATGTACGCAGATTCAGAGGGGCAAACGTCGAATCTGACATCTCGACGCAGCCAAATTCAGAGCCCTCATGCGCAATGATAAGGAGCTACGAATGATGCAAAAGAGAGACTTCACGTTGCGTTGAAAGCGTTGTCACCTTTTCTTGGTGACAGAAGAGTTACATATCAAGGCGCAAGGCGGAAAAAGAGAACACGTAGCCTCCCAACTGTGGGAAATCGAAGAGTCTCTCGACAAGAAGGACATAGTCAATTCTACAAGAAATCCAAACAACTGGCAGCTGGCTTCAAATTTGGAACGCAAGCTCTACGTAATAACAATGGCAACCTATCTACTGACCCGCAGAGACTTCTAGAAGTATTCAGGCAGCATTTCCAAACAGAGGTGTGACTTTAGAAGTGAGCATGCACCATACGAGTCTGGATGGATGAGGTCATGCCCAATGACTTAGCTCCATATGCCTCATCTACAAAAAAGTCGATTCCATGTCTGGCACCAATTAGCAAGGCAAATCCCTGCTCAATGTCGCACATATAATCCCAAACAACTTTCTTTGTGAACGATTTAAGCCTTTTCTGCAAAACACTTATCGGCATGTTTGATTGTGCCTTCCATCCCGGCAGATCGACCAAAGACCTAATTTCACGCAAACCCTGAAAAAGACCCACAAGTTTCAAGTCGAGACACACCATCTTTTCCTCGACTTCTAGACCGCATATGCTTGCATCGCCTAGAGCTTTATAAAGGGATATCGGGATTTGGAATACCATCGAAACTGATACAGCTATGTGGCTTAACACAGGAGGACACGCGATGCAACGTTAATTTTGGAAATTGTTCATCTGAACTTTTCCAAACTTCTGGCAAGGAGATGTGCTATCATGCGATATCATTGGTCGCTTCCACCATGCCGTTGTATATGGAAGCATTACGGCCATTGAGGAAGAGGCGAAACGCGTTGGTCTTGGGGGGCTTGTCTGGTGGCAATCCACAAATAAAGTCACCCATCTGAAAAATATGACAAAGGTACGAAGAATAGCATGTGTGGGCGCTACTGGCGCAATGAGTACCACACCAACAGCGGAACTGGAAACCATCCTTAACCTGCTACCGCTAGACCTTTACATGCAAGTATCTGCAGCCAACAGTGCTCTAAGAATCAGCCAGCTTAACTGCTGGAATTCAAACTCAGGAGGACATGCCCAAATTCTACACAGATATCTGGGCTCAGCTGTATCCTCTGACTACATGCTGCCTCACCATGACTTTCAAAGACCATTCTCCTGTATCTTTACAGGCAGAGAGGAGTGGAAGATGAACGAATTGGGCACCGAAACCATATCCATCTACACTGATGGTTCAAAAATGGATGTAGGCATTTGAGCTATAGTGTTTTCAGAAACACTAAAGCTAAACAGCACCTTTCGTCTCCCTGAGCACAGCAGTGTCTTCCAAGCCGAAATATTGGCAGTAGCAGAGGCAGCCAAAGCGACCTCAATGCTGGTGATACCATCAGATCTCTGCTGTAAAAATAAAATCTCGGCTTGTGAAACGTTGTCGTGAAGAGCTAAAGGTTCTTGGCGTCCAACATAATGTTAAGCTCTGCTGGGTTCCCGAACACAGAGGCATCCAGGGCAATGAAATTGCTCACGAACTGGCGAGAAAAGGATCTGTCTCGAGCATTCACCAAGCAGACCAATCTGTCAATGTGACCTCAAATCTCGGGTGGGATAGAAAACAGGTGGAACTCCCTTCCCACCTGTGAAACTTCCTTCCCACCTGTAAAACTTCCAAAAGGATGAGGCCTGAGTATGACAAAGGCAGAACCCAAAAACTACTTCGAAGAAACAGGAAATCTATCTCGGCTTTAGTTGGGATTCTTACTGGACACAACTTACTAAAAAGCCACAAATGCAAATGCATCTCATAGATGATGACCTCTGTAGAGGCTGCGGTGATGAAGAAATACACGAGGATACCCTCCACTTTCTGTGACACTGCTCAGGCCTCAGCCAATTAAGAATGAGAAACTTAGGAACATACTTTTTCCATGACCTCACAGATCTATCCGAAATCCATCTCCCTAAAGGTTTACAACAACATCTGGATGGCTGGAAAGAGGCTAACAACAATGGACAGTAACGGGACAATGAATGAACCAACCACACAAGTGGACCCCCAACGGGCATCACAATGGGTCTATATTGGCCTGAATGCGATGAGGGAAGACGCACACCGTCTGCCTCATCAACCCACCAACCTAACCTAACCTACCTATCTTAGAGGCGCTATGGTTCGGAATGAACTTGGGCATCAACATGCCTCTTCAATTAGCACGGTCCTTAGATAACTGCCTCCAGTTGCGCACTCCAACCTGGTTGAGGTCGGTTTCTACTTATGCGCGGACATCTGGCTGGGAATCGAAGACTCTGCGAACCGGAGCATTGGTGTCTATTGGGGATGTTCTGTCCAATTCGTCGAAGTTGTGGGTCCTTTCGTGTTTACAGAATATATTTGTTCTTACACTCATTTACAGCTAACTCCATTTTTGCCGCTTCCTTCTCTATACCATCAAACTGGCTATGACATCACGTAGACTTATGCCTCTGTAGTTGGCGCAGTTCAGAGGGTCTCCTTTTTTGAAGATCGTGAAAACGATGATGAGGTTTCATCCGAGCTTATGAGCAAAATGGCAGCTCTTACCTTCACCTACAACTTAGCCTTGTAGGCTTCGTTCTTGGCGGCGAGCATCTGCCCGCACTCTTCATCAAACCAAGGGTTTCTTGCTGGTGGGCGCGAGAAGCCTAGCACATATCAGGTGCAGCTGATCTAATGGCTTGTTGACACCGTTTATATTGATCTTTAAATTCGATTCTGGTGGTATGGTGTTAATCGAGAGGTTAAGGGATAAACGTACTGCGAATGCTGGGCTAGCTCACCGTGCGGGGTGGTTTCGAACTTGGAGCACTTTTGCTTCAAAGCGAACTATAAATTGTTGAACGCCACGTTATTTTCGCCAAAAAAAACTAAGCCCGATGTAGTGAAATAAAAGAAAAATGTTGTACGCCAAATTAGACTTTTAAGGCGAGGTTTTCCTCTACTGCGTCCGACGTCTGGCTGGGAATCGAAGACTCTGCGAGCCGGAGTATTGGTGTTCATTCGTTCTACATGGCCTAGCTATCTTAAACGAATTTTTCTCTCGAGTCGACCAAGGATTTCTTCATCCACTTTTGATACGGTCCATGCTTCAGCGCCGTAGAGCAGGACTTGGGTGATCAGGGTCTTATATAGGAACTCCTTAGTAGTTCGAGTGAGGGCTTTACTACTAAATTGACTTCTTAGCCCGAAGAAAGAGCGGTTGGCAAGAGTAATTCTTCGTTTGATTTCTGACGAGATGTTGTTGGCAGAGTAAACAGCGGAGCCGAGGTAGACAAAGTCCCGTACTTTCTCAAAGTTATATCTGTCAATGGTGACTTTCTGTCCAATTCGTCGATGTTGTGTGTCCTTTCGTGTTGACAGCATATACTTAGTCTTACCCTCATTACCTGCTGAACCCATTTTTGCCGCTTCCTTCTCTATACTAGCAAACGTGGCTATGACATCACGTTGAGTCCTACCAATGATGTAAATATCGGCGGCGTATGATAGTGGTTGCACGTTTTTTTCCAGGATCTGCCGAAGTGTGAAAATTTTATCGATTGTGGACTTTCCTGGCCTTAAACCACACTGATAAGGGCCGATCAGGTTGTTGGTAAACGGTTTCAGGGATTTCACTACCAGTTCGATCAAACTTGAGCTGTAGGCGCCACCGTTGACTCCATCTAGGGAATTCCTCCGCAGCCGCCTGAGAGTGAGTGCCTTAGTGAGAGGACACTCCTCCCCCCTCTCTCGTTTGCTGCCACTAACGACCTTCTACACAACAATTACCAAATCGAAATCACAACTTTTTCGACGGAGTTGAATGCTACTTATGCACGTCTAATCATTCCGCTAGATATCCTAGAAGTGGATTCTCTTTTTGTTACCACGATTCCGTTGTCAAGAATCGACCCTGTTTTGCGTTCCCACACAAAAATCCACGCATAGTACTCTCCACTCGTAAGCCTACCGAGACTTCTCACACTTTCTGTCCTTTGGCTGGAAAAGTGCGTTCGCGCTTACTCATTTCGAGATACGCGCGTTCAGACATGGATGGTCTTACTGCGCTTTTTAACACATCGACGTCCGGTATTTCCCCGACTCATCGCTGCCAGACACCTCACACTTGCTCATTCCAATTAGGTAAACCAATTGGATTTTAACACTCACACCGGTTTTTCCGTAGCCACTTGTGTCCTAGGAAAATCCCTTTGTCAATCCTGGACGACCATTTGCTGTCAATCAAACATTTGCCCCTACTGCCTATGTTTGATTGACCACGACCAATACGAAAACCCAACTACTCGAACTATGATAGAGAAGATTCAATGTCGGAAGGAAGGAAGAAGGGCACCGCACTCAGAAACAGTGAACTTTGAGAAAGAAGGAGAAGATGAACTATTTTGGGGTCAGGGATTTCCAATCGGGTACCATCTTTAAATTATTTTTATGTTGGGCTCTAGGCCTTTGATTAAGGTGTCTCTGATTTTTGGATGTGTTTCGTTGACCCTTTCGACAGCCGTTAGCCAGTTTGACATCATTTCCGTGTGCCGTATATGATAGCTATAGTATGACAGCTGCCATTTTACACCTTGACAGTTGTATTTGGACAGTCTTTGGACATAATGTCCCATCTCTTTGGTATCCAAGGCTGTTTCAATGTTTGTTGTGGCGAGTGTGTTTGCTCATGGCCGTCCGCCTATACACCTCAATTGCTTCTCCGTTGCTGCAGCGTTTGGGGAAAGAGACCGTCTTCTCTTGGCCATGTTGCTTTTAATGTTGCGACTTTGTTGGAGGGGTGTCTTTTGGGCCTTCTGGCCCACGCCTGTGCTGCTCATCCATCGCCCCTACATTGGGTGAAATAGGAGAACGTCTACTCCATGCCATCTTACTTTTTGCGTTTGTGGCAATAATGCGGTGGCGCAAACGATTCGTTGGGGTGTAGGCTTCAGGGATCGTTCTTCCCCTACCCCAATCTTCTTCCCTCACCCATCGCACCATTCAGACCGTCCTGTCTTATGCTGCCCGTCGCTCTTCCAACGTCCGTGGGCTTCGATGTATTCTCGTGGAGCGCCTGTCGCACGCTTTTGATACTCCATGGTGAGACTCCCCACTCTCCCTGGGGCTGCACCGCATAGAGATTACCATCATTCGCTTGCTGTACCAACTTTTGGTGGTCTTTCCGGATCTGAAGGTCATGGACCACTGGTTGATGGAACCATGGCTGCCCGGCACTTCCTCCAAATTTCGGTTTTGCGAGGAAAAGAGGGAACGAAAGGATTTAAGGGGATAAGCGAGTGGGCCTTATTGCGGTCAATTTTACCGTAAGAAGTATTTCGACATTACATTTGTTCACAGTCTTTCCCATTTCTTGTGGGGCATAGTTGAGATATAATACCTTCTTGATAAATCGCCGGGCTCAGTGGTTAGTGCGATGAACTGCCGCACAGAAGGTCTTGGTTCGATACCCAGCCGTAGCAATACCTGAATAATTGTTCACTTGCCCTCCTCTCGTGATGATCGGATAAATCTTCTCCGAGTAGTATTTATTGTCAGGAAAAGCTTATCTCCATTCGGAGTCGGCATAAAACAGGATGTCCAGCTCATCGTGCAAGAAGTACACACGCACACATGAATGGCTGTGCGAAAGCTAGGCCCTGGGTACTAACGAGCATTTTGCGCCAAAAATTTGGATTTTTTGATAAAGCGCTTCACATCTGCGTGAGGATAGATGTCGACTAGCTTGTTATTTAACACGCCCAATGAATCATAAACATGTAGCCCCGGCCAACCTTAAAATGCTTTGAGATCTGTTTTATATAATTTCTGAAAAAGTATCTCTGCAAAACAGACATTCTGCCTATCAATTTGCAAGCTAATGTCGCATCTACTTGCTCTGCAATGCATTCCAAATATCTGCAATCCTTGTTTAATGGGACACTATATCCATTAATTTCCATTCCTAAAGGTGTTTCCTCAGCCATCAATTTGGTCAGCCATCAGCAACCATTATGCACAGGAAACTCTTTATCGTGTTGCCAAAAGTCTGCATACCGCCACGAAAGCGATTACATTGACCCACCATACATTTGAGAAAAATCCGCTTTTTCATTGTAATTGCATTCGGAGAAGGCAACACCTAACGTTATCACCGCGCTAGGATCTCTTGTACCCGCTGAATGACAAGATCTCCTCAAAAAATTCTTCACGATCCCACTTTACCAAAAAAAAACCGAAAAAAATCCCTTATCTGACTTTTGGTATTATATGTCCAAATACCAACACATGCTCCCCGCAAAGGACATCACAGGCTAACTTAAAACCAAAGAAAAAAACTTAAGAACGCCCTGCACGAATAATGAATGTCGTCGGAATTATTCGGTTGTAATATGCGGACCCTTGTTCTTGTTTCTCCTTAACATTTTTTTTTTGATTTTTTGCGCGAGCGCGCCCAATGTGTAAATCATTCCGGGGCTTCTCAATGTCCACATACTCGTGCACATACGCTGCAGCTCATTCGCTTCCATATCACGATACAAGATCACTTTTCATTTTTGATTGCAGAGTGGTTCGTTCATCATGTGCAACACCATTCTCCCCCAAAGGAGAATAGAATTTCTCGTGGCTCTACAGACCATGCTTGGAGTGCTTTGGTTGTGTGTTTTTTGTTTTTGTTTTTGATTTGCTTTCCTGTTGAAAGGATTCATTTACATTATCCCCTGGTACAACGAAATGCTCTTTTCGTTGGTGCAGCGCGCATGCAGCATGCACTGCCGGTCAAATGGTACCCTCTCGAAAGATTTGGGTTTTTTCGTTGATCGAAGACTGCGCGTCTTCGGTCGTGTTCGTGTGTAGTTGTGGTGGGTTGTGATACATCCCGTGATGGGGGAAGAAATTGCATTCAAAAGCCGATTACATTAGCCAAAGCCAGCATTGATCTTCCCAGCCGAGTGCGCGTCATCACATTTGTCGCACACGAATGAGTATGACTTTGGAAAATGGGTTCTACGGTGGCTGCAATCGTGTAGGATGTGCTTAGCATCCTTCGTGAGCTGCATGTAACTGTGTGGTGCTGCAACCATCGGACATGCAATCAGTTGCAGTTGCAGTTACTTGTCGACTGGTGCTGTCTTAAGGTGGTGGTCATGAGTCACCGCATTTGCTCAGTTCGTACATCAACTCTTTTATATTGAAAATGCAAGAAATGTGAATTTTGCAAAATGAAAGAGCTGAAGCGCTCCCCGTAAAGCTGAATTGTAATGTGCATGTGGATATACTTTCAGATTTTTATGCAACCAACCTACACTGCATCCTTTCACTGGACATTGGCCGTGATTGTGTTTCATTTGACCGCAAAGCGACACAGAAATACAACACACAACACCATCACCCCGAAAAAGACACAAAGCGCCCATTTGACTTATAAATGCGCCTTAAATTGCAGTTGATGCATACATCTACCTCGGGGGCAGTATAATGAAGCAAAAAAGCTTCCTTGTTTGTGTTTCATCGGTCTTCGTTGTTGTCGTCGTCTTGGTCGTTGTTGTCTTTTTCTTGGTGCTGCTGTTGGTATCTCTCATTGATTTTCATCATCATGCTGCGGCTGCCGTTGCAACGCTGAACCCTTGGTGTGCGCTCGATGATACCACATCGCGTAGACACTCTTCGGTGGAGCCAAGTTTTTTTGTTTTCTCTGCAATTTACAATTAGGACCGCGCAGCCATGTACACACAGGTAATGTGCATGGCGGTGCGCGCGACGAGCGATGCCTCCTTCTCATTTTTGCCATTAACCTTCGAATGGGGCTATTTGTCTTGAGCGCGCTATGCGCCGTTGTTACGCTATTCCTATCCGAGAAATACATATTCACCCGGTGTGCAAAATCGCCCTGATCCAGGACGGTATAAATTAATTACATGTGATCCTATAATAATTTCGTGTCGTTGTTCTGCGCCCTCTCGCGCCCCCACTCGTCGTATTGCATTACCAGTATCCCAGCGATCATGCGGTACCCCGACAAATTCTACACCAAAACGTTTTGGCGTGTGTTTATGCCTCTGCGTTGACACGGAAAGTCTTTAAGAGACCATGCGCAAACGAACAGAGAGTTGCACGGCATGGGTATGGGTATGGGTATGAGTATGGTACCTGGCAACAGGATAGTTATTGCATATTGTCACGGTAGATTTGTCAGAAGATGAAATATATATCCAGGCACTTTGAATGGCCTTTCATCCCCTAACCAGGATGCCTGCGATATGCGTAAGCTCATTTGTGTAGTTCAGAGTTCGGTTATTTTAATAGCGGCGAACTATGCGAGGAGAATGTTCTTAGAAGGCCATATCGCAGTTTGACCTTATAATACGTGTCACACACCCCACACGACTGTATTGCTTGCTGGTGGTTTTTCTTTTCTTTTCGTACGCTTTTCGCGAAGAATTTTCCAATCGCTTTCGTAGTAGAGAGCAGCATCGATTTAACGAATGGAAAAAATGAAGAAAGAGATACTTAACGAACGGTTGGCAACAGTTTCGTTATTCGCTGGTAGAATGGTGAGGCAAATGGTAAAAGAGTGGTACACTGAAAGAAATCGGGGAAAGGATTTAAGTTGTTGTGCAGTTCCTTTATAAAACAGCGAATTTGTAATGAAAGCAGATATTAAGTATTTTTTTTATAGCGATGTATCTTTGGTATGTTAAAAGTTCCTTAAATTCCTATGGTATTCGGGAATGTTTCTGAAAACTTGTGTTAACATTTCGTCATCTAAATTTCGACTTAAAACAAATCTGAACACCGTATTGGTGAGATTTTCTCAAATTAAATCGGTTGTTTCTTAAATTTATAAAAATACCAAGGATGCTCGAGTCTATATATGGTCAAGGCAACAACTCATAGCAAACAAATTACGGCATAGAAGGCCGAGGCCATTAAACCATTTAGAAATCCCAAGATAGTTAATTGGAACAAGTTTGCCCAAATCCTTCGGACAAAACTCAAAACCACAAAAGAAACAAACACCCTTGCAATCGAGGAACTGGAGGCAAAAGTAAAGACTTTTAAGAATCCAATGTACATTGCATACAGAGTTTCGTGTACAGTTAATCGAAGCAAAAACACACTTCCCCCGTGATGTAATGAAGATCTCTCCTATCTCAGACAGATGACCAGATCGATCTTCAATATCTGCCACAAACACAACATCTGACAGCCTTATGAAGACATAAGAACATCCAAAAGGGAGGCCTGGATAGAATATTGCCTTTCCATTGAAACCCTCAAGGACTCCACCAGGCTAAGCAAAATTCTGTCTAAGAAACACTCCAACCCTTCTTTTCTGAGAAAGTCAGATGGAGGGTGGAAGAATCCTCTGCGGAGAACCTTTAAAACTCACACTTTCCCGGATGCAGTGATACTAGTACGGAACCAGAGAGACCTCGGCAAGTACAAACTGCACCATACAGCTATATCACTTCAATACTTTCCGAGTAAAAGATTTCGTGGGCTACTAACAGCTTCTCTCAGTTTAAGTCTACAGGACCTGACGGCATACTGCCAGTTAGGCTACAGAGAATTAGAGGCCTAACAGTGGCGACAATTTTAAGAAGCTGCTTAATACCAAACCACGTACCCTACTCGTGGAGACGCGCTCGAGTGGTGTTTATCCCGAATGTAGGCAAACGCGGCCACGAGACCGGGAAGAACTTCAGACCAATCAGTCTAACCTCCTTTCTACTAAAAACCCTGGAGCGCGTTTTAGACATCCATATGGGGAGTTTTCTAGAAGAATTTTCGCTATCCAAATCACAGCACGTCTACCTTAAGGGCAGATCAACGGAAACAGCTTTCCACGAGGTAGTGCGGAACATCGAAAAATCTTTACACTATAAGCCTCCTCAGATATAGAGGGAGCGTTCAACAACGTCCTCACTGGAGCTATTCTTGAATCTCTGATCGAGCTGGGTATAGAGAAATCTTTTAGAAATCTATGCTCGGAACAAGAATTATCAAGGCAACACTTGGCAACAGTCTCCCAACCAAATCTGCACATAGAGGAACGCCACAGGGTGGCGTCATCTCCCTTCTACTCTAGCTAATCCTAATGGTTATGAATAAAATTTTAGTTAAATTAGACGAGGAACGGGTCAAAGTTGTCGCGTTTGCGGGTGACGTGGTTATGTTAGTGTCAGGAAAATTCCCTCCGATCATGAGGGGCTGCTCTAGATAAGGTTAGCACATGGGCTGCTAGTTGTGGTCTCGGTGTAAACCCGACCAAAACGGAATTGGTGTCTTTCACCACCATTACCAAAATATCCGATTTCACCCTCCCCCTTCTAAATGGCCAACCACTCACACTATCTTCCAGCGCTAGGTATTTTGGTATCATGCTTGGCCCACAACTTAACTGGAAACACAAAATCGAACATAGAGTATGCTTGGAGCAAAACCTTTGGAAAGACCAAAGATGACCTTGTACATCCAACAGCAGTAGTACGTTCAATTCTCACATACGGCTCTTCAGTATGGTGGCCCGCATTGAGTAAGGGCTACAACCTCACAAAACTAAAAGGGCTGCAAAGAACAGCCATTATAGGCACCACGAGCGAATTTAGGTCGGCTCCAACGAATGCCCTTACTGTGCTATTGCATATCTTGCCTCTCGACCCACACATTAAAGATACCGCTTTATGCAGCTCAGTAAGACTCATGGAGTCAGGATGCTGGACTGCAAGGCCATATGGCCACAGTAACATCCTGGACACATTACCAAGCAGCATGGTCACGTTTACAACAGACTACATCACACCTAAACTAAGGTTCAAGAAATGCTTCCACGTAGGCTTTCCTACCAGAGCTCAGTTGAAGATGAACAAAGTAGTAAGAGATTTCGATACGGTTACGAAGTATTTAAGATGAACTGTGGTATGGGGTCCGGCGTCTATAAGCTGTAGGTAAAGACGAGAGCTGCTATTGACCTCTACAGGTAGCTTTTCTTAAAGAAGAAAAAGAGCAAGAAAAGCCCGCGATCGAGGATATAGAAAGGTGCCACTCCAGGAACGATGTTCGCAAGTTTTACCAAAGTACAAGGTGGCGCAAAAATAACTGTAATTTAAAAAAAAAAATGAAAAACTTTGATTCTTCTTGTGGATTATTTTTATTTGGTCTTTTAGTTTTTTTTACATCAAGTCGAGAATATGATGTCATGTAAATGGCCGCCGCCACAGTTGATTGTCATTTGAGCCCTTTTTATGGCATTTTCCATCACTTTGGCCAAAACTTCCGGCGATAGGTCCTCACATTCTTGACGGATATTGTCTTTAAGAGCTGCAAGAGTCTGAGGCTTGTTGACATAAACCCGCAACTTCAAAAAGCCCCACAAAAAGAAGTCTGGAGCGGTCAAATCAGGCGATCTTGCTGGTCAGTGCAAATCGCCAAAACGGGAGATTAGGCGCCCGGGAAATGCATCCTTCAGCATATCGGTTGTGGCAGGTTGCACCGTCCTGTTGGAACCACATGTTTTCCAATCCCAATTCATCAAGTTGCGGCAAAAAGAACTCGTTGATCATTGCTCTGTAGCGCTCACCATTCACAGTAACCGTTAGGCCCGCGACGTCTTCGAAGAAAAAAGGTCCGATGACTCCTCCAGCGAAAACAGCACACTTTGAGCGGGTGTAATGGCTCTTCGTGGGTTACACGCGGATTTTCAGTGCCCCAGAAGCGTAAATTTGTCTTATTTACGTACCCGTTAAGATGGAAATGGGCCTCATCACTCATGATTATTTTTGATGAAAAATTATCTTCCTCTTGGTGGTGATTAAGGATGGCTTGAGCGTATGTTAGACGCGATTGGCGGTCAGGAGCTAACAGCTGATGCACCGTCTGGACATCTTCAAATCTTGTACCAAAATTCGCTGTAAAGACCGTCGACTGATACCCATTTGCGTGGCACGTCGTCTGGTCGATGTCGACGGCGCTTCCATGACATCTTCGGCTACAGCAGCAATATTCTAGCAGAACGGCTACTCCGGGGTCTTCCACGCCTGGCAGCATCTCGTGTTGTGCCAGTCTCTTCGAGGCGAGCGGCTAAACGTCGCAGTGTTTCACCAGTAGGCGTTGGACGGCTAGGAAATCTGCGACGAAATTCACGTTGTGCCAAAGTCACCGACCGATTATTGCTTAAATAAATATTCACCAATATTCCGCATTGTGGAGCAGTGTAGCGTAACATTGTTTATTAACGTGTATTTCGCATGTGTTTTCTACACAAATGTCAAAACAGAACTGACATTAGGGGCCAATCGCAAAATTTATAGCATTTTGCGCCACCTTGTATAAGACGTCAAAGCCAGAGACATAAGACTTGTACAGAATCCTTTCGAAATGAGCAAGGAAATATCGTAATTGAAACACAGTCGAAGCTGAGGATGCGGATAAGTCTCCTCAACATCGCCTACAAGATCCTATCTGCCGTTATATGTGAACGCCAGAAACCGTTTGCCAACAACCTGATCGGCCCTTATCAGTGTGGTTTTAGGCCAGGAAAGTCCACAATCGATCAAACTTTCATCCTGGAAAAAACCCAAGAAGTCCAAATCGATACCCACCACCTATTTATCGATTTCAAAGCCGCAGCGTTTATAGAGACGAACTATACAGAGCCATGTCTAGTTTTGGTATACCGCCCAAACTCGTCCGTTTGTGTAGGATGACGATAGAGAATTCTCGTTACTCCATCAGGGTCGGAAACGACCTCACCGACACATTCGATACCAAAAATGGATTTAGGCAAGGCGATGTGCTGTCATGTGACTTCTTTCGAATCATTCTTTAGATGATTGTGCAAAACTCCCGAGTCAACACCAGAGGCACAGTTTTCCAAAAATCGGTGCAACTACAAGCATACGCCGACGATATTGACATCATTGGTGGGACTCAACGTGATGTCATAACCAGGTTTCTTGTATAGAGAAGGAAGCGGCAAAAATGGATTTAGCACTAAATGAGGACAAGACTAAGTATATGCTGTCAACACGATTGACAAATATAACTTTGAGGTAGTACGGGACTTTGTCTACCTCGGCTCCGCTATTAACTCTGACAACAACATCTCGTCAGGAATCAAACGAAGAATTACTCTTGCCAACCGCAGATTCTTTGGGCTAAGAAAGCAATTTAGTAGTAAAGCCCTTACTCGAACCCTTATCATCCCAGTTGTGCTCTGCGGCGCTGAAGCATGGACCGTATCAAAAGCGGATGAAAAAATCCTTAAGCGATTCGAGAGAAAAATTCTTCGAAAAATCTTCGGTCCCGTTTGCGTTGACGGGCCACGAACTATACGAACTGTCCAGCGACATACTCCTGGTAAAAAAAAACTCCGCATTGGACGTTTAAGATGGCTAGGACATGTAGAACGAATACTCCGCCTCGAAGAGTCTTCGATTCTCAGTCAGATGTCGGACGCAGTAGAGGAAGACCTCGCCTTAAGTGGCGCGCACAAGTAAAAACCGACCTCAACCAACTTGAAAGGCGCAACTGGAGGCAGTTAGCTAAGGATCGGGCTAATTGGAGAGGCATGTTTGTTGAGACCCAGGTTCATCCCGGACTGTAGCGCCACTTATGTACGAAATTTGGTCAAATTTTCGGTCTCGATACATAGAATATTATAGTATTTGGATTGCTCAATTACTAAGTATTATGGATGCTTAAATTTTCAGTTTATGCCGTTTTGAATAAGGCTTTCAAAGTTTGTTTGGATTACAACGGAATTATAACTGTTTTTATTTTTGGAAAAAATTCTGGTTACAGTTGGTCTAAAAGTTATCACCCGATGTTCTCTGGATTTATTTTTAACTTTCTCTTACAAAGAGAAAGATATTGTTTTCGTGAAAATTTTTGACCTAGAAATTTTGATTGATTCTTACATTACGATGATAGCGGAGCCTAAAAAAGTGGTTTTTGGAATTCCGTCCGTCGGTCCGTCGGTCCGTAATGGTCTCCCCAGCCTAAACGACTTGACCGATTTACTTCAAACTTCGTATCCAAGTTTGTTTCAGTCATAATTCTAGGCCATTTTTTTGTTTGCTTTTAGCCATGTTAAAAACGGTACCTGCCATATAAAAATTACACATAACCTCAATTTTCTCGAAAACGGCTATAACGATTTTGATTAAACTTTATATATACTATAACCATATTAGCTTCAACAAAACTGCATACCCAGTTTTTTTTGAGAAAATCCATATAACGGATTTTGTCATTTAGGCCATATAACGAAAATTGATAATTTCTCGCAAACTATTATGTCAAATTGAATGAAATTTAATATATATACTACTATTACAGCTTGAAGCAATTCCACATAATTAGTTTTAGCCCAACTATCACTAAACGGAATTTTCAGTTTTGGCCAATAACGGAAAATCAAATCAAATTTCGGAGTAAACGTTCGTATAAACACATTTCGACATTATTTATATCATTTTCGGCATCAATAATCAACTATTTGATCTAACGCCAAACTCGCCGTGAAAGAGAAAGTTGCGTACGACCCAGTCGTGCACCCACCACTCGTTTTTTCATAATTTCGCAAAAATAAATCCAAATAATTTTTATAAGTGGCGACGAAGACATGAATCGCGGAATAATTGTTTCAATTTTTTTGCGGAATAGCTTTTAAAAAAAATTAAATCCAAAGAATATCGGGTCCTAACTTTTCGACCACCCTGTATAGTCTTTATTCATGTTAAGCTTTTTTTGGAAATACTGCAGAGCTAACTTTATGAGAATTTGTGCAATGAATCTAGATGACTTTGCATTCACTGCGCAAATCTAAAGTATCTTTTGTGAAAGAACAAAACAAAACCGTTTAACAATTAGGTCACTCAAACTTTTTATTACTCTGTGGGGTTTCAGTCAATAATTGTCACTGCAATAAAATGAAAAACAAAAAAATTAGTAATAACCACGTGTTTCCCAGAAGTTTTAAAACCACCTGTCAAATTTACAAACTGTCCACTACACAATTTTGAATTACCGATGAAATCATGTTTTGGCTCTTAACCACTTTATATCACTCAGACAATTAACATGGGCTGATACCATGACTAATTATAGGAATGCCTGCCAAAACCACCGCAGTCAACAAATAGCCCGGTAAACTAAATGCACACTTAGTCATACATAAACTCATTTTATTTTTATGCAAAAAATATTTATTTACATTTAGATTTTTACTTTCCCGTAATATGAAGTAGGGGGAAGCATTGTTATCGTTTTGGAACCCTGTGATATCAAAAATGCTAAACTTTTATGACAAAAAGATCCTAAAACGAGAGGTTTAGTGCATAAAGTTGCTGTTAGGTTGTGACAATCTTTGTCGGCTGTCAGATAGAAGAACAACAATTGTTCAAAAATGTTTGTATGTTGTTTGTAACGTTTTTTTGGAGGTATAGAACTTTGAAATGGCATAAAACAAAGAGGACTTTTTTTTAAATTGACATGAAATTTACTTTATTTGAAAGATAATCTTCTGACATTTTAATTTAAATATGATTTCTGGCATATAACCGCCACGGCTGTCTCGGACGTTGTCTGATCTGGAGGTCCAATTTTCGATGACTTTTTCCAACATTTGTGGCCGAATATCGGCAATAACGCGGCAAATGTTGTCCCCCAAGTGGTCAATCATTTCGGTCTTATCGGCGTAGACTACCGACTTCACATATCTCCACAGAAATTAGCCGGGCGGCGTTAAATCGCGCGATCTTGGAGGCGAATGCACAGGACCAAAACGCGGAATTATGCGCTCACCGAACGTTTTCTACAAAAAATAAATTGTGGGACGAGCTATGTGCAGGAGCTGTGGTTTCAATAAGACGGCGCAACATGTCAGTCTTATTGAAACCACAGCTCCTGCACATCATGGTTGTTCAACTGATGAACGAAAAAGTCAGTAATTGTGGCTCTATAGCGGTTCCATTGGCTGTAACGTTCTGGCCAGCATCGATTTTAAAGAAGTACGGATTAATTATTCCACCAATCCGCAAACCGGTGGCGCCTACAGCTCCAGTTTGATCGAACTGGCTGCGAAATCCTTATATGAGTTGCTTCGACATATTTGAACACCAGGTCTATAGGGATTTCCAATACTGAGCCAGGGTGTTGGAAAAGAGTTGGTGGCGGAGGAGCCCTCAATGGGTGAACAGCAGCGCTCATAACCCAAAATGGGCTACTGACATCGGTATTTTTCCGGCCCGCTGTCCTAGGGTCAACTACCCATCCATGTAAAAATCTTATGTTACGAAGCAACCAATAGCCTCGGAAAGGACTGATATTATTGTTGACGACCATGCTAAACGAAAAAAGGACAACGACGTTTGTATTTGCACCTGGAATGTGAGAACATTAAACAGGCGAGGTGCAGGCGAACAACTAGCGGAAGCCCTAAACTGCTACAAAGCAGACATCACTGCCATCCAGGAAATACGATGGGATGGGCCGGGCAAAAAGAGGATGAAAAACTGTTACATTTACTTCGGACCGTGTAGTGTTATAGTGAGGAGAAACAGCCTCTATTCGGATGCGGATTTGTTATAAGTGCCAGATTTAGGCAAGAAGTCTTATGTTTCCAGGACAAGCGAACACATTGTTATAATGCGCATTAACGCTAAATTCGACAACATAGGCTTTATATGCGACCACGCTCCGACGGAGGAAAGAGATAATACAGCTAAAGACTGCTTCTACGAGCTCCTTGACAAAACCTATGAGCGACTATCGTGCTGGGAGATTTTAACGTAGGAAGAGAAGACATCTTTAGCAGTGTTGTCGGAAAACACAGACGGCCACACGTCTGGTAACGGATTTAGGCTAATTGACTGCGACTGCAATCGCCAGAGGCCGCCCAGACCTTCGCGCAACGCGTATCCCTTAACCTCTCGACTCACAACACACCACCAGCATCTAATGTCGAAGAACAATGGCAACGATGCCAACAAGCCATTAGATCGGCCGCAACTGATGTGCTAGGTTTCTCGCGGCCACCAGCAAGAAACCCCTGGTTTGATGAGGAATGCCGAAAGTTGCTCGCAGCCAACAGGCCTACAAGGCTAAGCTGCAGGTGAAGACGAGAGCTGCCATTGAATGCTGTCAGGCAGAACAAACCATTTAATATTGGCAACGACAGCGAAAACTGCCAACCACCCGATCTAATTGAAGTGAGGATAGCAATATCTAAACTCAAGCTTAAAAAGGCCGCCGGAAATGACTACACCCCGCTGAGCTTTATAAAGCTGGGGGAGATGACTTGGTAAGTAACATCCACTAACCCATAAGCCAAATCTGGTCGCATGAAAGCATGCCTGAAGAATGGAACCTCAGCATCGTTTTCCCGATCCACAAAAAGGAGACCCTCTGAACTGCGCCAACTACAGAGGCATAAGTCTCCTCAACGTCGCCTACAAGATCCTATCTGCCGTAATATGTGAACTGCTGAAACCGTTTACCAAGTAACCTGATCGGCCCTTATCAGCGTGGTTTAAGGCCAGGAAAGTCCACAATCGATCAGTCGTCACTGCTGTTTTCGCTGGAGGAGTCATCGGACCTTTTTTCTTCGAAGACGTCGCGGGCCAAACGGTTACTGTGAATGGTGAGCGCTACAGAGCAATGATCAACGAGTTCTTTTTGCCGCAACTTGATGAATTGGGATTGGAAAACATGTGGTTCCAACAGGACGGTGCAACGGCACACACTGCACGTGCTACAACCGAAATGCTGAAGGATGCATTTCCCGGGCGCCTAATCTCCCGTTTTGGCGATTTGCACTGGCCAGCAAGATCGCCTGATTTGACTGCTCCAGACTTCCTTTTGTGGGGCTTTTTGAAGTCGCGGGTTTATGTCAACAAGCCTCAGACTCTTGCAGCTCTTAAAGACAATATCCGTCAAGAATGTGAGGACCTATCGCCGGAAGTTTTGGCCAAAGTGATGGAAAATGCCATAAAAAGGGCTCAAATGACAATCAACTGTGGCCATTGAAGTGGAAGGTCGTTGCTGACAGCAATCGAGAGAGGGGTGAGGAGTGTCCTCTCATCGTCAAATCATCTTCAGCGATGAGGCTCATTTTTAGCTTGACGGGTATGTTAACAAGAAGAATTGTCGATTTTGCAGTGAGCACAATCCCCCTTGGGGCTCAGTGGCGCGATAATTAGTGCGATGAACTGCCGCGCAGGAGGTCTGGGTTCGATTCCCAGCCGTAGCAACACCTAAATGATTTTTCACTGGCCCTCCTCTCGTGATGATATGACAAATCATCCGAGTAGTATCAATTGTCAAGAATAGCCTTATCTCAACTTAGCCGTTCGGAGTCGGCATAAAACAGGAGGTCCCGCCATCGTGCAAGAAGTACACACGCACACATGAATGGTTGTGAGAAAGCTAGGCCCTGGGTACTAACGAGCCTGTTGCGCCAAAAATTTGTATTTTGTAGCCTCATGAAACTCTTGAGGCTCTATTACATCCCGAAAAAAATCACTATTTGGTGTGGTCTACATACCGAAGGCGTCATTGGCCCATTTGTCTTTAAATCTGATTCCGGTGCCAACATTACCGGCAAATGATTTCTGATTTTTGTATTCCTCATGTCATTGGATATCATTTGGAGGAGAAATGGTTCCAACTAGATGGTGCAACATGCCATACAGCTCGTGCAACCATGACTTTGTTGAGCCATATGTTTGGTGACCGAATCATCACAAGAAATGGGCCTGTGAATTGGACACTTCGTTCATCTGGTTTGACACCTTTGGGCTAGTTTTCGTCATGGTTAGGTCAATTTCTGGTCTATGCTGATAAAACACCATTAGACGCACTATTAACGAAATAAGACCAGTTATGCTCGAAAAAGTGGTGCGAAATTGAACCGACAGGATGGCGTTCATAATCGGCAGTAGCAGAGGTTGTTAATAAAAATTTACAAACAATTCTACGTACCAATTGCTTTTGAACAAAATATTGTTTTCCACTAGCTTATTATTGATGAATTTTTTTTTCGCAATTTTTGAAGGAAGTATGTCCGAGTCGTGTTGAACCGTTTTGTTTTAACTTGGTCACCAACCCATGTAGGCTGAGTCATCGACGTTTAAATTAATCGTTCTAATTTTTCAAAGAGATGTACCTACAATTCTGCTGATAGTGAATCCCACTTTACAGTCAGGTAAAATTATCTTTTGATTTATGAACATGCATATGCCAGTGCACGCACTTAAGTTTAAGTTTTCTGTGAATTATATCTTATGGATTGCTGTGTTTTATGGAAGTAAATCAGCTTATATAAAATTGTTGGTTATACAAAAGAGAATATCTACTTACAGTGCGTAGGGACACTCTCGATGATTTAATAATTTGAAGTACCGATTTGAAATTCGGAATTCCGCTAAAATGCTATTTCAAATGACGTCCAAACGAGTTATGTCAAATCAAATATTACTTTTTTCCCCTACAAAAACCTTTTTGTTTTTTTCCCCTAGAAACGTCCTCCTAGCTCTGGAATTTGTTTTAGAAAAATTGTTCAGATGCGAGGAAGCCGATTGGAGAAAAAGATACAACCGCGAATGTTATAAGCTGTACCAAGATGTTGATACAGTATAAAAGGTAAGAACACATTGACTACATTGGTTCAGTAATATCAACCGTATGAGCAATAATGCTCCAGCCAATAAAATCTTCTAGTCCCAGCTTTCCATATTCACATACCGACATAAAAGTCGGAGCACCCTATTTATATTCACATATTGTACCAACGTCCAAATTTTGAGAATGCTTTCTGGATATTAGTTTTTGGAATTGATTTAAAAGTAGAATACATAAAAAAAACCTACCAAATCCTCAATAATGTTACCGTTAGACTTTTATAACAAAAAAACCTTGATTACATGTTGCATTTCTTGTAAGGAGTATAAAATGAATCACCCTACTTTATACGGTTGGATAAAATTCAGCTTGTCATCATTGCTTGTTATCCTGCAAAATCTTTCCAAACATTTCCAAACATTTCCTCCCCCACCCCAACAACATACATCCACACCTGTCGATCTCTGATAAAAGGCATTCCTTCGACATGATTATAAAGGGTGATCCATTTCGAGGTTCCCTACTTTTTTAAAGAAAAAAACACAGAAAATTCAAATTTAATGGAGAATGTTTATTATCATTTGAAAGAACATTCTTTGGCATTTATTTTTTGAAGATTATGTCTATCAAATGTTGGCCGTTGCTACGTCGCAGATGGTCCATCCGTTGAGTCCAATTTTCGATCACTCGTTCGAGCATTTCGACTGGTAACTGGCGAATGACACGCGTGATGTTTTCCTCCAAGGCCTGAATCGAAGCGGGTTTGTCGGCATAAGCTTTTGACTTTACATATCCCCACAGGAAAAAGCCTAACGGTGTGATATCACACGATCTTGGTGGCCAATCGACCGGCCCAAAACGTGAAATTATGTGCTCACCGAAATGTTCTCTCAATAAGTCCATTGATTGATGCGATGTGTGGGAAGTGGCGCCGTCTTGCTGAAACCAAATGTCGGCGAGATCACGAGCTTCAATTTCAGGCATCAAATAGTCGGTTATCATGGCATGATAACGGTCGAACCGACTCTCTACGGTCTTCGTGTACACTCTCAGCTACGGCCGCTATATTTTCTTCACAGCGTGCTGGACGTGGTCTATTCGGTCGAATATTATCCAATAATGACTGCTGGGTCTCAAAATGGGTGATGGTGTTGCGAATAGTACGCTCAGTAGGCCGATTATGTTGACCATAAGTTGAGCGAAGTGCACGAAACACATTCCTCACAGAACGTAAATTTTCATAATAAAGTTGAACAATTTGTAAACGTTGTTCATGCGTAAGTCTTTCCATTATGAAATGCCAAACAATACTAAACAAAAATAACATGACAGCATGACACGACTCACACGTGATCTGTCAAAAAAGGCTATTGAAAAAAGTATCTCTACTTGGATCTCGGCACAAATTGATTTGCATACCGCAGTCTCATATCGGTTTTGAATTAATAAAATTTCAGGTTGTGCTCAAAAACACAACCAATTCGATGTCATTAAAATCGGCCCAACAACCGCGTTACTGCCAACGTCAGATGGAATACATATTGTACAAGGACCTCTAGTTTGTGTTTTACCTATTCGACAACTTTATCCCAAGCCTGGGATGTTACATATATGTACCTTCATCAGGGAAATGTGATGAGATCGGTTACTTGGCCAAAATCACAAAAAAATGGAGGGTATGGCGGTCAACCACTAACGAGGGACATGTGCGTCATAATCACAAAGGATGCTGTATCCTGGAACAAACTAACCAAGCAAATAGTAATAATAGCAGAAGTTGGCGCCGATATGACGGGAACAATGAGGTTGTTTACATGTCTACCACAAAGTCTGTAAATTGATAGTTGGGTGGTGGGAGGGTCGCAGGTCCGTTGCCGAAATAAAGAGGATACACCGCGAGGCAATATCTCCACGGCAACGTTTTACACATTCGGCTTGTGGATGATGATTCGTTGTTATGACATAATGACCATGGAAATAATTCATTCTTTTTGCGATTGATGGTGAGTTTTATACATATATTTACTTTTTTTTTTAAAAAAAATATACTTGAATAACTGTGTTCTTTTTTTGTAACAAAAATTCGTACAAAATGGAAGATATACGTTATGGCATCATAATACCTACCCATGCAAAAGTAAATCTTGTAAGAAGAATTTTAAGTTACAATGGGGGCGAAGAAAAATTATTGAATTTCTGCTGTTAAAGTGTTAAATAATATCTCTGCAGGAAAAGTTCGGAGTAATGTAAGCAGTTCTCGCAATTGATGACTCGACAATCGAAAGTTTTTGCTGACCCCAATGAGGGCCTACCATTTAATTCAAATGTTGTTGCGACAATACGAACCACCGATAATGATCCACTTTATTCAAAATCGTATCCTTATCCTATGTCAGCAGCTGACTTTGTTAATAATGAAATATCTGAACTACTTCATAATGGAATTATAAAACAATCACGATCACCCTATAACAAGCCTATTTGGGTTGTTGAAAAAAAAGGAGTTGATGATACGGGTAACCGAAAAATGAGGCTCACTATAACAAGATGTTAGCTCCTCGGAATGTTCGGACATCCAAAATACTGGATGCGTGCCTCTTATCTATCGCAATGTGATCAATTTGGTTGACCGTTCGTTGATCTGGAGACCGCCATGTCCCCTAATGGATATCGAGGTGAGGAAACCGTGTGCTGGCTATAGCGGCATTTCGTTCCGTAGAGAAATCAATTAGCCTAAGTCCGTTACCAGACGTGTTGTCGTGTAGGCTTTGTTTTCCGACAATACTTCTAAAGATGTCTTCTCTTCCTACCTTTGCGTTAAAATCTCCCAGCACGATTTTAACATCGTACTTCGGTAGCATAGCAATCCTTAGCTATATCATCTTTTTCTTCCGTCGGAGCGTGAGCGCATATAAGGCTTATGTTGGCGAATTTGGCCTTGATGCGGATTGTTACTATGCGTTCGCTAATGTCTTGGAAACATAAGACTTCTTGCCTAAGTCTGGCACTTATAACAAATCCGCATCCGAATAGTCGCTGTTTCTGCTCACTATAACACGGTCCGTAGTATATGTCACAGTTTTTCATCCTCTTTTTGCCCGGCCCATCCCATCGTATTTCCTGGATGGCAGTAATGTCTGCTTTGTAGCAGTTTAGGGCTTCCGCTAGTTGTTCGCCTGCACCTCTCCTGTTTAATGCTCTCACATTCCAGGTGCAGATACGAACGTCGTTGTCCTTTTTTTGTTTAGCAGGGTTGTCAACAATAATATCAGTCCTTTCCGAGGCTATTGGTTGCTTCGTAACATTATTTTTTTTTCCGTGGATGAGTAGTTAACCCAAAGCACAACCCCCAACCTGGAGGGCCAGGCCCTTGTTTTGACCCAAGGAAAGCGGGCCGGAAAAATACCGATGTCAGTAGCCCATTTTGGGTTATGAGCGCTGCCGTTGACCCATTGAGGGCTCCTCCGCACCAACTATTTTCCAATACCCTGGCTCAGTATTGGAAATCCCTATAGACCTGGCGTTCAAATATGTCGAAGCAGCTCATATAGGGATTACGCAGCCTGTTCGATCAAACTGGAGCTGTAGGCGCCACCGTTGACTACATCTAGGGAATTCCTCCGCTGCCGCCTGAGAGTGAGTGCCTTAGTGAGAGGACACTCCTCTCCCCTCTCTCGTTTGCTGCCACCAACGACCTTCCACAGGGGTTTAATACCCCATCTCCATTCGAGGTACTAGGCACACACCAGTCACCAGCGTGGAGGTGAGAGTAGGAGTTGATAGTGAGAGGCTATAGTGAGAACGCTTGTGTCCTCATGTAATCGCATCACTAACCTTAAGCACCGACATCATATAACAGAGGTAATATAAGCAGTTGAACACCAGCACCTAAACTAGCTGAAGTATAAATTTCAGCTGAAATTGTTGTACTCATCATTTGAGCGGCAAGCCTTACCTTCTTATTTCTAAAATTATTTGGAAAAATGTGCTCATCTGTCAATTTCGGTTAAGAATTTTGAAATAGTGTCTAAATAGGATAATTCGACAATCTTAATTTCTATATTTCGCCTTTTGTCACGCCCACTTTTTGGGGTACAATTTTTGGAAAACTGAATAAAATTTTCGATAAATTTCGAGAATAGTACTACGGACATTTCGTCTATAGATCATTATTACCCACGCCCACTTTTTGAGGACATATTATAAGGATAGCATGGGATGGGGTATTCAACGATTCGCCAGCGGATCA
This sequence comes from Rhingia campestris, assembly GCA_932526625.1. Taxonomy (NCBI): domain Eukaryota; kingdom Metazoa; phylum Arthropoda; class Insecta; order Diptera; family Syrphidae; genus Rhingia; species Rhingia campestris. The sequence continues at coordinate 12,707,233 of OW052185.1, read as the reverse complement.
TTTGTTTTAAAGAGGATTTGTTTTCTTATGCGGTTTCAATAGTTTCATTATACGCTGTCACGGTAGCAAAAAGTTGATAGACCAATAAATGTTTTTTTTTTAGGTACGCGCTTCATTTAAGATTTAATGAAGAAAAAATGCTTTATTAGTGCAATCGTTTAGTTTTTTTATTGCCTCTCAGAAACATTCTCTAGCTAGTACTAACTATAATACACACTAGAACTTTGTTGGACCTCATTTTGCTTTTATTACAGCTGCACAGCGGCGAGACATTGATTCAGGTAGGTCTTTTCCATGTAGAAGCTGTTATACTAGGTCCGGATAAGTTCAATTGATCAATACAATTGACTCTGGACGCTTCTTCGCAACCTTTAGTTTCAATATTGACCAGAAGTTCTCAATTATTTTCTTCAAAGTACTTTTAACCTAAGAAATAAAAAAACAAAAAAATGTTTTTATACATCAAAGTTCTAGCTTATTTAAAAGCTTGATATTAGTCGTTCGTATTAAAAAAAACAAGTCCGTATGTAATATTTAGGTTGTATGGCAAGTAGCATTGAAAAATGAATCTGCAGGTGTCTAATGAAAAATGAATCTGCAGGTGTCAACAAAAAGCTCCATCGCAGAGGGCTCTTATACATTTTCCAGTTCTGCAGTGACTTTCGATTCTAGGAAGACCATTCTACCTTTTTCATCTCGAAAGAAGCATCTCGAAAGTCACCAAGAGTCACCTTCAGTTTTGAGGCGATCCGTACGATGCATTCAGAGCTCAGTCTTACTTTTGGTTCTCTTAGCGTCAAAATCTTCCCATCTCCAATATGCAGCTTAAACTTTGATTCGTCGGAAAAGATAACATTGTTCCACATATCTTGAGACCAATTAAAATCCTCTTGAGCCCAGAGCAAACGTTTTTTTCTGTATCTTTTTGGAAATTCCGGCTTCAGTACTTTAAGTTCAGCTTTCACGACCCTTTTCCTTACTGATGTTGACGAAATTATTTTGCTTGTAGCTTGACACAGATCGGTTTTAATATCCACCGAAGTCTTGAACCGATGCCGACTGCTGTACAGAACCAAAAAACAATTTTCCACTTGGGTCGTCTATTTTTTCCTCTCTGAGTCTTTCTTTCTGATAGTCTCACGATATCTTTTTAAATTCCATGCCACAATTTGTTGAACAACATTTAATCGAATAGAAAATTCACGTTTTGTCAAATTGAGACAAATATTAGCTTGCACTCAGAACTGATTTTTCCCATTTTTTGGTTCGTTCCGGACTGCTACCACGAGCTAAATGCACCACTTTAAAACCTAAAATATAATAAATAATAAAAAATAATAAAACATAAAATCTTTTTTGCACTTTTTGAACGACATTTTGCTATCTAGTGCAAGGAAAACCCCGTAGCTGTCCAAAATTTCAAGAACTATGCCCGAAAAGGAAAGTAAAATGTGTGACCAACACTTTTCGAACGGTATGAATATTTTTTATAAGACTTCTCCAAATGTCAAAATTCTTACTACATAATTCTTTATTATCTACATTCCAGGGGTCTAAATGTGTATTTCTACCCGAAAGTCATTTCCATTCGAAAGTGCTTTTCGTTCCGTTTTTTTATTTGGCGATCTGTAATACTAATAAAGGCAACAAAATTCACTTTTCAGGCTTTCATAATTGGAAGTTGAAAATTGTATTCGGCTTTTGACAAAAAGAGTAAAAAATATTGGTTTTCGGAAATGTTCACTTTTGGAACATAATACATAGTAGGGCCCCAGGTTACCTTGAGTTGGTGGAGATACCAAAACACTCAAGTCCCTGTTCCCTGGGTTAACGCCGACGAGCCTTAAACACTATATACACCCCTAGTCGGAATTTGAGTCCACGGTGTAAATATCGCCAATGGGCTTTTCATTTTCTACTCACTGCATTGCCAAACAATACCAAGGTACGCTTGGTCCTCCCGTAGTGATACCGCTTTTAAGAGATGCGCGAAACAGTTCCAATGATGGAACGGACATGGAACGTGTCTTTTTAGAGAGTGGAACTAGTTCCCGGAACCATGTCCTCGGAACTATATAGTTCCCTTGACATATTGCCATTGCAATTAAATTTTTTTAGTTAAAGCAATGATATGTTTATATGTAGATATGAATATAAATAGCTTACCTTGAAAGTATTAAAAACTTATAATTCTTGATTAGCCATTAATCCAGTAAGCATTATAAATGTTTTATTTTTAAGAGAACAAAAAGTAACAACAACAACAGAAAATTAACGAACAAAAATGTGTATAAGCTTAAAAATTAATATAAAAAAATTCATCTTATGATTTACTCTTAACAAAACAAAACATAATTACAAAGTAACAAAATAGTTAAAAAAAAAAGAGTATTAAAAAAAATTATAAATCAGTCTCTTAAAAAAATGATAGGAATTCACAAACAAAAACAAAACATTTTTTCGTAATTAAAAAAACAAATACAAAATTATTAAGATTAACTCAAAATATATTTACAAGTTACTACTTATGAAAAGTAGTTGCGAAACTTTGTTTGGGGATAATCTTGTTCGTCTTTCAGTCTGTACTAGACCGGCTTTTGGAAAAATCCTGTCACAAGGAACAGATGTTGCAACCAAATTAAGCCTTTTCAAAACATACTTATAAAGAATCGGAAACACGCTCCTTCTTGCATGCCACCAAAGAAGGGGGTCTTCCGACCTATTTAAAATAGGTTCGTTGATATATTTATCCAACTCAACTATCCCAGCTGCGGTTGTATTTGCCGGCACTAGACTGGATATTTCCGCATCAAAATCTAACCAAATGGAATCAGCATTGGGCATATAAGTGGATGTAGATGGCTCTGAAACTGTTTTAGTTTGTGCAGGGACAGAAGAGCATCCTGCTGAAGTTTCTGGATGATGAGCGCCAACTTTTAATTTAAGAGCATCAAATGCTATTTTAAAATTACCTTGCTCTCGAAATCCCCGGCCTTTGAATCTGGGTTCAAATATCGTTGATTCCGCGTAGAGAGAATTTTTTTCTAAATTATTAAAACGCCTGTGTACTTGGTCGTGCAGTGTTTCCAAAAATGCCTTGACAGTACTGGACGCGTTCTGATCTTCTTCAAAAGCATCTATTTGAACATCAGCTAAACGCTGAGAAACTCTTTGTTTTAAAAGGCGGGAGTAAACAATGACTTTTGAAAGACTAACACATTTTTCTGTAGAAATTTCGACAGTTATCTACATAAATACTGCCAATATTGGAACCACTCCCTCTATAACAGCCCAATCTTCATTTGTCAATGATAAATCATTTCGCAATAATGCAACTGTTGCAATTACAGCGTCTTTTATTTTCAAAATCCGATCGAGCATGTCATAAGTTGAGTTCCATCTCGTTGTTACGTCTTGTTTTAATTTAAGAATAGACAAATCCATTTGTTTTTGCATTTCCTGCAATTTATACAGACTTTGACTACTTTTTTTTAAAATATTCCACAATATTTTTTTACTTTTTGTTTACTCTCTGCAATGTGTTCTATTGCTGTTTGAAAGGTCAAATTTATCAAATGTGCAAAGCAACCTATTGATCGCCATCCTCCTAAATGTACTGCCGAAAGAATATTAGCAGCATTGTCGCTAACAACAGCCCCAACTTTATTTTCAATCTTCCATTTAACCATTTGTTCTTTTAAAAATGAACAAAGATTGGCACTTGTATGGCGATTCTCATATTGAATACAACCAAGTAAATATGTTGACAGTTTAGCACTTTCAGTGTCAATAAAATGGGCAGTAATGGCAATAAAACTTTGGTTATTTATTGACGTCCATGCATCTGTCGTCAAACATACAGCAGGTGCATTTGCAATTTTAGTCTGCACTTCTTGCTCTAACTTTAAATAAAGCTGGGGTAGCATTACTTCTGAGAGTGGTTTTCTTGTTGGTAAATTGTACGATGGACACAACAACGACACAAATTTATTGAACTCTGGTTCCTACGAGACGCAGTGTATGGTATTCTTTGGCAATCATGGCAATTAGTTGGTTATCTATTCTTACTTTTTTTTGGTGTGATAAAGGTTTTGTGCTCTCAGCGAAGGCATATATTTTTTTGTTGAACAGCAGATTGCTTTTTAGTTTTGGGTGGTTCAGTATCAGCACAATTTTCAGTATTATTAGTTGACATGATTTCTGCATCTCTACCTACATCATCCATTGCCAGTGTTATTATGGGCTGACGTTCTTCTCCACCAATGGGGATTGTAGGATGTTTCCTTTTTAAATGTCTAGCCAGGTTTCCCAAACTTCCAGCAGTAAAAGAAATATATTGCGAGCAATACTTACATTTTGCTTTTTTAGGATTGCTTTCGTTTTCCTCAAAATGATCCCACATAATGCTGGTTTTTCTTCGACTCGCCATTAAAAAAAACTAATTTCTCTCTTTTTTCAAATAATGCCTGTGAAATTATTGAAGAATCAATCAATCGGCTATATAAACTTTAAAATGTATGGAATAGATTATTACCGCTAATCCAACAGTTCTAAATTTCTAATTCAACTTCAAAAATCAAAATCCTGTTTAGTTTATGTACAGGTACAGTGTACACTACCACTTCCACTTTTGAAATGTAAACAAAACAAAAAATGCTGAAATATTCCAATCCGCCGCAGTATTTTGAGGTCGCCACACATTATCATGTCCATTCAGTTCACCATGTTCAGTTCACGTATCCCAATCAGAACGGCCAACGTGTTCGTAGTAACATGTTAAATAGAAAATATGAACATAGCGGACATAATGACGGTATTCGTCCCTTCTCTCCATTCGCATGTATTTTTTTTAATTTCAGTCGGTATCTGCGGTAGGTGAACAGACGTTTCGTATTCGCATCCCAGTACATCTAAATCCAATTGGAAGTTTTAACTTCATACTTGTATGTGTTTCAATTCGTTCGTTCTTCATACCATTTATCATTTTTTAGCTTGGACATATATGGACATACGGACATGCTAAATTAAAATATTCGGAACGATAGGAAACCTGTCCGACAGATGACATAGTTCCAGGAACTATTACGGTCCGGAACGACCCAACTCTACCGCTTTTCATATTGTGAAACTAAAGTAAAGACGAATTCAGTAAATAAGACATATAAAAGATATTAATGTAGATACTTCCATTCGATCAGGGCTTATAGTAGTAGACACGTTTCTCTAAATTATTTTACAAATCGATTGTGTCCCACATCCATCAAAAACTTTTATTTATTTTTTATTATTTTTGGTTATTTTTGGCATATCGCGAATAAATTTTTCCGGGAAACTTTTCCCATTCATCAATCTGAATTACATTGCTGAAAAGGGAAAAAATCCCGGGAAAATTTATTCGCGATAGGCCTAATTGTCTTGAATATTCAATTGTAGTCTGTTCATTTCCATTTTATATTTCCTTCAAAGAGAATTTAGCAACCCTGGCTATTTTTTAAGAAAGATAATGTGTATCAGGAAGATGACTGGAGTTTTATAACCCTCACATATAGGTGATAGAAACAAACCGACGTTCTTCCAATAAGTCCGAATTTTAGAACTTGAAATTGCCCCTTTTCAATGAAAAATTTGTCGAACTTTCATCGATATGATTTTTGTCATCAATCCGAGAACTTTCTTTAATGCTTATAAGTATTTTTCTGGACACCTCTTAAAAAACTTTAAAATCTTAAAAATTGAATTATTTTTCTCCCTTAAATACAAATTCTCAACATCTTTGCAGATTGCTTTCTGGTTATCAACAACAAAATAATATAAAGAGTGGTTAAATTTTAAGGGCCGATGTTGATATTGAATAAAACACAAATTATTTAGGAAATTATTGTCATTTGTTTTTATTATGATAATATTGGTATGGTTCAATTATGTATGGAACAAAATATCGGCCAAATGGCCGCCGTGACCTCGGCGGCACACCTCCATCCGATGGTCCAAATTTTCGATGCCGAATTATCTCAGCCTTTAGCTCTTGAATTGTTGCTGGCTTATCGACGTACACCTTTTCTGTCAAATAACCCCAAGGTTAGGTTAGGTCTACGGGTTGGTGGAGTAGAGGATCCTCTATTCCGCCACACTTGGGTCCATGTGGACCCATTGTGATACCCTTGGTGGGATTACGTCCTTCCTTATCGTTACTTTGGGTTATTCCACTCTATCCAGCCATCGTAGGAACCTGTAAAGATAGAGTAATGGAATATCGGAAAGATCTTGGATGTCTTGGAAGTAGTAGCTTCCAAGTGTTCTGTTCCTCAGGTAACAGAAACTCGGGCAGTGACAGAGGAAATCATGTGTATCCGCGTGTGTTTCTTCATCACCGCAGCCTCTACAGATATCGTCAACCTTGAGATTTAGTTTCATGGTATGAGTTCTGAGAAAGTTGTGACCAGTGAGAGCCCCTACCAGTTTAGACAAGGACATTCTGTCGTACCGCAAACTTTTTATGGTCCGGTGCCCGTTGTATTCTGGCCAGAGCTTCCGAGATATTTCGCAGGTAGTCAATGACTTCCACCTGGTATTGGCTTTCATTCGGGTCTTGTATTCCACTCGTTCTCTGAGGTTACAGAGTGGTGGTTCGACCGTTTGTTGTGCCTGGTCATGATCTGTAGCAGATCCACTTCTTGCTAGTTCGTCGGCCATCTCGTTGCCGTCTATGTCCCTGTGACCAGGAACCGAGTAGAGATCAGCATTATGCTGTGAGCAGAGAACCTTGAGCTCTGCGCGACAGCGTCGAACTAGCTTTGATTTAATTTCGATAGCAGATACTGCTTTTATAGCCGCTTGGCTGTCAATGAATATGGTCATTTCACCCCTAAGAATAACCCCAAAGAAGTCAACGGTGTCAAATCACATTATCTTGGCGGCCAATTGACATCGCCACCACGTGAGATAACACGTCCATTTAATTTGTCGCTCAAAAGAGCCATAGTTTCGTTAACTGTATGGCAAATGGCATCGTCCTGTTGAAACCACATATCTTCCACATCCATATGTTCAAAAGCATAGCACAGCTTCGATACAGACTCTGTAGCAATGGCTTACTTTTGAATAAATGCCCAAAGCATTAAATTGTTAGTCTTGGGCGAGACAATCTATTACAGATATAAAGCAATCATTGCATATTTATCACCATCTTGCCAACCTCAAGACTTCCTGAGATATTTTTATAAATACTCCTGGATTTGTAGAAGCCGGCTAATATCATCTTAGACGTGATATTTTACCTAAAACAAATGTTTCATTAAGTTTCAATAAGTCCTCTGCCATCCAATTGAACAAAAAAATGCGTTAGTGTGCAAAGAATTTTAGTAAATAAAGAAATTCACCAATACCATTGTATTTACGGGGAATGCCATCATATCATTATATTCGACAATTTAAATCTCTATTGTATGGTTCTCACATCTTTATCGAAGGATCTGAAATTATTGCCATCTGAAGCTATAATAACACCTTCAAAGAATGCCATTCTTGTTGAATACTAAGGGTTCTCTTAAAGTCAATCCTTAGAAATCCTATCATCACACCATGGTTGTGTACCTTAAATAATAAGCGGATTATGCCCATTGCCTACGCAGGTACCTTTTCAGGAAAGAATATCCTTTGTGCCCACAATGACATGATTGGGAATGGTTACAAGAAAACAATGTGAAAGGATACAATGTTCTAAAAGACAAGTTATTCAAGTTGGGATAAAAGAATGGAATTTTGTAATATATCTGGAATTATTGATGTTGTGGAACGAGGGTGGATTCTGATTGGCTTTAACGTGGTTGTAACTCTGACTACACGTCAACTGTGCTTATTTTTACCTCCAAGTATGGTAACCATTGAATATTGGTCTCATCCTTGCTAAACAAGAAGTGCGAGTGTTGATAACAAGACGAAAATCAGCAGCACTATAAACAGCCTGATCAGACTGGCACGCAATACCTGGCCTGCTGTCCCAGGCGAACCTAAATGAGCTGCTTCGACATATTCGGACAACAGGTTATTTAGGAATATTAAGGGTAAGTCAGGCCCCTTGAACAAAGATGGTGGCGGATGAACAGAAAGGCCAACGGCAGCGCTCAATCCTGTAGTGGATACTGATGGCCCTGTATCCTAGAAGTAACTTATAAGTTGGAATTGGCCCTCGAAATTAGGGTTCGTGCTTTGGGTTAACAACCAACCCATGGAAAAAAACCATTGTGACGAAGCAACCAATAGCCTCGGAAAGGACAATTTTTTGGCTGACGACCCTGCTAAACGACCTTCGTATCTTCACTTGGAATGTGAAAACATTAAACAGAATAGGTACTCAAGCGAACAACTAGCGGAAACCCTAAGCTGCTACAAAGCAGACATTACTGCCATCCAGGAAATACGATGGGATGGGCCGGGCAAAAAGAGGATGAAAAACTGTGACATCTTCTTCGGACCGTGTTAAAGTGAGCAGAAACAGCCACTATTTCGATGCGGATTTGTTATAACTCCCAGACTTAGGCAAGAAGTATTATGTTTCCAAGACATTAGCGAACGCATTTGCAATAATCCGCATCAAGGCTAAATTCGGTAACATCGGCTTTATAGGCGCCCACGCTCCGACGGAGGAAAACGATGAAACAGCTAAAGATTGCTTCTACGAGCTCCTTGACAAAACCTATGAGCGACTACCGTGCTAGAAGTTTTTAACGCAAAGATTGGAATCGAATACATCTTTAGCAGTGTTGTCGGAAAACACGGACGGCAAAACGTCTGGTAACGGACTTATGCTAATTGACTTCGCTACGGAACGAAATGCCACTATAGCTAGCAAACAGTTTCCTCACCTCGATATCCATTATGGCACTGGGTCTCCAGATCAACGAAGGGTCAACCAAATTGATCAAATTGCAATGGACAAGAGGGACGCATCAAATATTTTGGATGTGCGAACATTCCGAGGGGCTAACATCGACTCGGACCACTACCTTGTTGTAGCCAAGGTAAGAATGCGGATATCCACCACGCCACAACAAACCAGAAATACTGTGAAAAAATTTAACGTCGAAAGGCTGTAATCGCAACATACCGCCAAGGCATTCGCCCAACGCGTATCCCTTAACCTCTCGGTTTACAGCATACCAGCAGCATTGAAGGTCGAAGAACAAGGGCAACGATGCCAACAAGCCATTAGATCAGCTGCAACTGATATGCTAGGTTTCTCGCGGCCACCAGCAAGAAACCCCTGCTTTGATAAGGAATGCCGACAGATGCTCGCAGAGAAGAAACAGGCCTACAAGGCTAAGCTGAAGGTGAAGACGAGAGCTGTCATTGAGCTCTATAGCCAAAGAAGAAGGGTCGGCTTTTCAGAAAGAAGAAAAGAAAAAGCAAGAAAAGGTCGCTATCGAGGATATAGAGAGGTACCACTCCAGGAACGATGTACGCAAGTTTTATCAACGTGTAAAACGGCAAAGCCAAGGATACATAAGGCTCGAACAGAATCCTGTCGAGATGAACGAGGAAATATCGTAGTTGAGACACAGTCGATGCTGAGGATATGGAAGAACCACTTCTGCAGACTGTTGAACGACGATGACGAACAACATTTTGCAGATACGCTGTCAGGCAGAACGAACCATTCAATATATTGGCGACGAAATTGAAAGCTACCAACCACCCGACCTTAGTGAAGTGAGGATAGCAATATCCAAACTGAAGCTTAACAAGGCTGCCTGAAATGATGACCTTCCCGCTGAGCTTCATAAAGCCGGCGGATATGACTTCGTAAGTAACATCCACCAACTCATAAGCCAAATCTGGTCGGATGAAAGTATGCCTGAAGAATGGAACCTCAACATCGTTTCCCCGATCCACAAAAAGGTGACCCTCTGAACTGCGCCAACAACAACAACAACTGCGCCTCAACGTCGCCTACAAGATCCTATCTGCCGCAATATGTGAACGCCTGAAACAGTTTACCAACAACCTGATCGGCCCTTATCAGTGTGGTTTTAGGCCAGGAAAGTCCACAATCGATCAAATTTTCACACTTCGGCAGATCCTGGAAAAAACCCAAGAAGTCCAAATCGATACCCACCACCTATTTATCGATTTCAAAGCCGCATACGACAGCATTTATAGAGACGAACTATACAGAGCCATGTCTAGTTTTGGTATACCGCCCAAACTCGTCCGTTTGTGTAGGATGACGATGGAGAATTCTTGCTGCACCATCAGGGTCGGAAACGACCTCACCGACATAGTCGATATCAAAAAAGGATTTAGGCAAGGCGATGCGCTGTCATGTGATTTCTTCAATTTGATTCTTGAGAGGATTGTGAAAAACTCTCGAGCCAACACCAGAGGCACAATTCTCCAAAAATCGGTGCAACTACTAGCATACGCCGACGATATTGACATCATTGGTAGGACTCAACGTGATGCCATAGCAACGTTTGCTAGTACAGAGAAGGAAGCAGCAAAAAGGGTTTAGCAGTAAATGAAGGTAGGACTAGGTATATGCTGTCAACACGAAAGGACACACAACATCGACGAATTGGACAGAACGTCACCATTGACAGATATAACTTTGAGGTAGTACGGGACTTTGTCTACCTAGGCTCCGCTCTGACAACAACATCTCGTCAGAAATCAAACGAAGAGTTACTCTTGCGAACAGCTGTTTCTTCGGGCTAAGAAGGCAATTTAGTAGTAAAGTCCTCACTCGAACTGCTAAGGAGATCCTATATAAGACCCTGATCATCCCAGTCCTGCTCTACGGCGCTGAAGCATGGACCGTATCAAAAGCGGATGAAGAAATCCTTGGTAGATTCGAGAGGAAAATTCTTCGAAAAATCTTCAGTCCCGTTTGCGTTGATGGGCTGTATAGACGAAGATTCAACTATGAACTATAAGAGCAAGTACAGCTACATGCCTCTAGTCAAAAAACTTGGGCGGTATACTCCGGCACCAATACTCCGGCTCACAGAGTCTTCGATTCCCAGCCAGATGCCCACAAGTGGCGCACACAAGTAGAAACTGAGCTCAACCAACTTGAAGTGCGCAATTCGAGGCAGTTTGCTAAGGACCTGGCTTCAAAAAAGCTGGTTAAGCAGTAAATGAGTGTAAGTCCAAGTACATGCTGTCATCACGAAAGGACATACAACATCGACGAACCCGGTCTTTCTGCGCGGCAGTTCATCTCACTAACCATCGCGCCCCTGGTAATATCTCATCAACGAAAATGCGGTTAAAAATATATAAAGCAGCAATTCCGGAAAATCTGGAGAAGGGTGTTGACTGCTTATAGAATTCCAGTTGTGTACCATCAGGACCAGATGCTATATGCTGTTTCGTTATTTTGAGACATTTTATCGCGTTCAATACTTGAGTTGCAGCATTGCAGATACTTTTTTGATTTCAAATTAAAATTTTTCAAAGTAAGTTGCGAGGATTTCAGCATCAATTAATGAAAGGATTTTATTTTAACACTTTCTCAGGAGTCTAACACTGGCCCAGAAGGACTTCGAGTTTTTGCAAGACAACAGCTTTGCTGCTGCATTTTTGAGATTAAGAGTTCTTTTGGTGGCATAGCTCTATCCGATGGTCCATATTTGTAATGACTCTGAGACATAATTGAGGTTCAATGTCGTTAATGTGCCGAATTATCTCATCCTTTAGCCTTGAATTGTTCTTGGCTTATTGACGCACACTTTTTCTTTTAAATATCCCCAAAGAAAGAAGTCCAACGGTGTCAAATGACACGATCGTGGCGGCCAATTAACATCGCCACGACGTGAGATAACACGGCCATTGAATTTCTCGCGCAAAAGAGCCATTGTTTCGTTGGCTATGTGGTAAGTGGCACCATTTTGTTGAAAGCACATATCGTCCAGGTCCATATACTCAATTTCTGGCCACTATAAGTCTGTAATCATCTCGCGATAGCGAATACCATTCACGGTAACTGCTTGGCAGACCTCATTTTTGAAGAAGTACGGCCCCATGACGCCACCAGCCCATAAACCAAACCAAACAGTCACTGTTTGTGGATGCATCGGCTTTTCAACAAAGCAGTACGGCCCCATGACGCCTCCATCCCATAAACCAAACCAAACAGTCACTCTTTGTGAATGCATCGGCTCTTCAACAATCACTTGTGGATTCGCAAATACGGCAATTCCGCTTTTTAACGTATTCCCTGAGGTGGAAGTGTGCCTCGTCGCTCAAGAAAATTTTCTTTGTAAAGTCACCATTCACTTCTGTCTGATCAACCATTCTGCGTATTGACGACGCTTGAAATCGTCAGTAGTCAATTGAACATTGTAAGCGTGTAAATTCGAATCTTTATTCAAAATTCGCATCAGTGATGTTCGTGAGATACTCAATTGTTGGGCACGACGACGAGTCCAGGTTGACGGCTCTTCTGCCACACTATCGAGATCAAAAGCAATTTTTTTTGCAGAACAAACTGGGAGAGCATGCACATGTATTTTAACATTTCCTACAGACCCGGTTTTCTGAAATTTGTGCACAATTCTCCCGATTGTGGACACATTTTGGTCGATTATGCTGACCAAAAAATCACGAAGTGCCCGAAATGCATTTTGATTTGAACGCCCATATTCGTAAAAGGCTTCAACAAAGTCAAGTCGACCTTATTTCACTTTGCAGACATCTAATGTCGCACCCATCCTAAATTCAACAGTGAGCCCAAGCAGGGGGTTGCATATAAATATGAAAGTGTGAGTTTGGAATGTTTAAATACCTGCCTGGTGGGAGGCAGCATGCCCCCCGTTTGGGCTCACTGTTGGATTTGGGTTGCGTGTGAGGTTGTATATATGGAAAAACAAGCCCCTCCAACAGTGAGTCCAAGCAGTTGGGTTGCAGGGGAACAGCTTTTACAAAGTGGAATAATGTCGAATTTCGGAATTCGATTTTATTACGCTTGGCACCGACTGGAACGCGTTTGTGTTTGATATGTTATCTGATTTTATTTCAACGGAAACCACGATAGGGAGATGTGCAGAATAGTTAGCTGCAGCTATACAAAAATCACGTACAGCATTAAGCCATTCATTCTTCAATACTCCTTTCAAACCGATAAAAACACAATACTACCAAAAGCTCCCCGTTATCGTTTGAATACCCGTCTAAGCTGTTTCTAATTATTGAAAATTGTGGGTTAAAATAGCATTTTCTTCGAATTTTCTCCAAAAATCTTTCGAAGTTAGTCATTGTGTCGTATTCAACAAGGCTAGGGCAACACTTGGCTTCCTGAATAATACAAAAGATATCACACTTTGGTACAAATAAGCAAAATGGAAGTGCTTATGCCGTCTGTTATAAAGAAAAATAAGTATGTGTTAGTGCGAATAAGACGTGTTGTTAAGTCGTCCAGCAAAACATTTAATTCGTCGAGTCTTTTATTGACCAATCGCCATAAAAAAATATATTGAAATAGCCTATACATCACTTGTTGGCCAGTAAACCTTTCATATCCAAATATTCAGTGCAAAGTGTTAACTTTTTAATAATAATCTCTGTTACTTCTGCCATATATACATTTTCGTTTTTTTCTGTGCTCTCCTATTATACGGTTTACTCCCTCTTAAATCATGTCCAATGCTCAAATCCCGTCTATTAAGAGACTTAAACCGAGTACCCCATGCCTGAACCCGATCACTAGTCGAAGTCCACGTATTTTAACTGTGGCAATGCTGGAAGAGCGCCTAGAAAAATTATACGAAAAGTTAAGTTCTGAAATAACTGGCATCCGTAGTGATCTCTAAGTATAAAAGGACACATTGGAAAGAGTATGGACTGAGCGCTTTGACGATCTCCAAAAGCAACTAAATAACGCTTCAGCTAGAGTCAATACTTTCGAGGAAACTAAAAATAAAACGCCTGTCTGTCTTTCTGTCTTTCACAATCAGTCCTCATCATCTACGTTAACTGTTAACTGTGGTGTGCCTCAAGGCTCAATAATTGGTCCTTTGTTATTCTCTTTGTTTATTAATGATCTTCCACTTGTTTTACGTAACTGTCATTCTCACATTTATGCTGACGATGTGCAAATCTACATTCATTTCCCCATTGGTTTGATGGATGATGCAGTGGAAGGAATGAATGAAGTCAAATCGTTGACCAACTGGTCTGTTAATAAACGACTTTTATTGAATCCTTCAAAAACTAAATCAATAAATATATATAAACACTTGTTAATGTCCCACATGCCTCCTGTTTTATTAAATGGTGTTGAAGTCGAAATGGTTTCCAAAATTAAAAACCTTGGCATTCTCGTTAATAGAATTTATGGTGCTTTACGCGGCTTGTCAATATGCAGAGATAGCTTGCCAACCAATGTAAAACTCAAATTGGTAAAGGCTTGTGTCATACCTTTAATAATTTATGGTTGTGAATTGTTCGGTTGTACAGTGCTAAATCAATGCGTAAATTGAATATTGCCTTTAATTCAATAGCAAGATTCGTATACAATCTGCGTAGATACGATCATGTCTCAAACTACTCTCGACAACTACTAGGATGCAGTCTTGACCAATTTTAGAGCTTGCGCCATGGTTTATAAAATCATAAATAAAATGCTTACACTTGCACGATATCACGTAGGCAATTTTTCATTCATGTCGCCTTTATAATGAACTTCCCCTTAGTATAAGGGCCAAGGTCAAGCACTGAAGTTTTTTATCTTTAGTCTTTTCCCACCTTTTTACGATTCATTGATGTTTCCCCTTACTTACTTACTTAAGTGGCGCTACAGTCCGGAATGAGCCTGGGCCTCAACCAACATGCCACTGCAATTAGCCCGGTCTTTAGCTAACTGCCTCCAGTTGCGCACTCCAAGTTGGTTGTGGTCGGTTTCCACTTGTGTGCGCCACTTAAGGCGAGGTCTTCCTCTACTGCGTCCGACTGGGAATCGAAGACTCTGCGAGCCGGAGTATTGGTGTCCATTCGTTCTACATGTCCTAGCCATCTTAACCGTCCAATGCGGAGTTTTTTGACCAGGGGCATGTCGCTGTACAGCTCGTATAGTTCTTGGTTGAATCTTCGTCTCCATAGCCCGTCAACGCAAACGGGACCGAAGATTTTTCGAAGAATTTTCCTCTCGAATCTACCAACGATTTCTTCATCCGCTTTTGATACGGTCCATGCTTCAGCGCCGTAGAGCAGGACTGGGATGATCAGGGTCTTATATAGGATCTCCCTTCTTAGCCCGAAGAAAGAGCGGTTGGCAAGAGTAATTCTTCGTTTAATTTCTGACGAGATGTTGTCAGAGCTAATAGCGGAGCCGAGGTATACAAAGTCCCGTACTACCTCAAAGTTATATCTGTCAATGGTGACGGTCTGTCCAATTCGTCGATGTTGTGTGTTCTTTCGAGTTGACAGCATATACTAAGTCTTACCCTCATTTACTGCTAAACCCATTTTCGCCGCTTCCTTCTCTATACTAGCAAACGTGCCTATGACATCACGTTGAGTCCTACCAATGATGTCAATATCGTCAGCGTATGCTAGTAGTTGCACCGACTTTTGGAAAATTGTGCCTCTGGTGTTGGCTTTGGAGTTCTGCACAATCCTCTCAAGAATCAGATTAAAGAAGTCACATGACAGCGCATCGCCTTGCCTAAATCCTTTTTTGGTATCGAATGTTTCGGTGAGGTCGTTTCCGACCCTGATGGAGCAGCGAGAATTCTCCATCGTCATCCTACACAAACGGACGAGTTTGGGCGGTATACCAAAACTAGACATGGCTCTGTACAGTTCGTCTCTATAAATGCTGTCATATGCGGCTTTGAAATCGATGAATAGGTGGTGGGTATCGATTTTGACTTCTTGAGTTTTTGCCAGGATCTGCCGAAGTGTGAAAATTTGATCGGTTGTGGACTTACGTGGCCTAAAACCACACTGATAAGGGCCAATCAGGTTGTTGGTAAACGGTTTCAGGCGTTCACATATTACGGCAGATAGGATCTTGTAGGCGATGTTGAGGAGACTTATGCCTCTGTATTTGGCGCAGTTCAGAGGGTCTCCTTTTTTGTGGATCGGGCAAACGATGCTGAGGTTCCATTCTTCAGGCATATTTTCATCCGACCAGATTTGGCTTATGAGTTGGTGGATGTTACTTACCAAGTCATCTCCGCCGGCCTTATAAAGCTCAGCGGGAAGGCCGTCATTTCCGGCAGCCTTATTAAGCTTTAGTTTAGATATTGCTATCCTCACTTCACTCAGGTCGGGTGGTTGGCAGTTTTCGCTGTCGTTGCCTATATTGAATGGTTCGTTCTGCCTGACAGCGGAATGTTGTTCGTCATCGCCGTTTAACAGTCTGCAGAAGTGGTTCTTCCATATCCTCAGCATCGACTGTGTCTCAACTACAATATTTCCTTGTTCATCTCGACAGGATTCTGTTCGAGCCTTGTATCCTTGGCTTTGACGTTTTACACTTTGGTAAAATTTGCGAAAATCGTTCCTGGAGTGGCACCTCTCTATATCCTCGATCGCGCGCTTTTCTTGCTCTTTTTTCATCTTTCTGAAAAGCCGATGTTCTTCTCTTCTTCTTTGTCTATAGAGCTCAATGGCAGCTCTCGTCTTCACCTGCAGCTTAGCCTTGTAGGCCTCGTTCTTGGCTGCGAGCATCTGTCGGCATTCCTCATCAAACCAGGGGTTTCTTGCTGGTGGGCGCGAGAAACCTAACACATCAGTTGCCGCTGATCTAATGGCCTGTTGGCATCGTTGCCATTGCTCTTCGACATTCGATGCTGGTGGTATGCTGTTAATCGAGAGGTTAACGGATACGCGTTGTGCGAAGGTCTTGGCGGTCTCTTGCGATTGCAGTCTTCCGACATTAAATTTTTTCACAGTATTTCTGGATTGTTGTGGCGTAGTGGATATCCGCATTCTTACCTTGGCTGCTGCAAGGTAGTGATCCGAGTCGATGTTAGCTCCTCGGAATGTTCGGACATCCAAAATTCTGGATGCGTGCCTCTTATCTATCGCAATGTGATCAATTTGGTTGACCGTTCGTTGATCTGGAGACCACCATGTCCCCTTATGGATATCGAGGTGAGGAAACCGTGTGCTGGCTATAGTGGCATTTCGTTCCGTAGCGAAATCAATTAGCCTAAGTCCGTTACCAGACGTGTTGTCGTGTAGGCTATGTTTTCCGACAATACTTCTAAAGATGTCTTCTCTTCCTACCTTTTGCGTTAAAATCTCCCAGCACGATTTTAACATCGTACTTCGGTAGTCGCTCATAGGTTTTGTCGAGGAGCTCGTAGAAGCAATCCTTAGTTATATCATCTTTTTCCTCTGTCGGAGCATGAGCGCATATAAGGCTTATGTTGGCGAATTTGGCCTTGATGCGGATTGTTACTATGCGTTCGCTAATGTCTTGGAAACATAAGACTTCTTGCCTAAGTCTGGCACTTATAACAAATCCGCATCCCAATAGTCGCTGTTTCTGCTCACTATAACACGGTCTGTAGTATATATCACAGTTTTTCATCCTCTTTTTGCTCGGCCCATCCCATCGTATTTCCTGGATGGCAGTAATGCCTGTTTTGTAGCAGTTTAGGGCTTCCGCTAGTTGTTCGCCTGCACCTCTCCTGTTTAATGTTCTCACATTCCAGGTGCAGATACGAACGTCGTTGTCCTTTTTTCGTTTAGCAGGGTCGTCAACAATAAAATCAGTCCTTTCCGAGGCTATTGGTTGCTTCGTAACCATGTTTTTTTTCTGTGGGTGGGTAGTTAACCCAAAGCACAACCCCCAACCTGGAGGGCCAGTTCCAATTTATTAGATACCCCTAGGACACGGGGCCATCAGTATCCACTACGGGATTGAGTGCTGCCGTTGGCCTTTCGGTTCATCCGCCACCATCTCTGTTCAAGGGGCCTGACTAACCCTTGAAATTCCTAGACAACCTGTTGTCCGAATATGTCAGAGCAGCTCATCTAGGTTCGCCTGGGACAGCAGGCCGGGTATTCTTCCGTGCCATTCTCACCAGGGTGTTTATAGTGTTGCTGTTTTTCGTCGTGTTATCAACACTCGCACTTATCGTTTAGCAAGTCAAATCCGGTTGGATGAGACCAGTACCCGATGGTTACCACTTGGAGGTAAAGATAAGCACATTTGATGTGTAGTCAGAGTTGCAAAACTGGGCATTGCCAAGTTAAAATTGCCTACGATATCACGTAGGCAATTTTTCATTCATGTCGCCTTTATAATGAACTTCCCCTTAGTATAAGAGCCAAGGTCAAGCACAGAAGTTTTTTATCTTTAGTCTTTTCCCACCTTTGTACGATTCATTGATGTTTCCCCGCTTAATGTAAAATTTGAAGTCATCATTTTCAATTACCATGCACTTTTATTTTACTTTTATTTGTTCTTCATTAAATTCTTCTTTAAAATTGTTCGTTTCTGTTAATTTTATATAACGGGTGATCCAAGTAGAGATACTTTTTTCAATAGCCTTTTTTGACAGATCACGTGTGAGTCGTGTCATGCTGTCATGTTATTTTTGTTTAGTATTGTTTGGCATTTCATAATGGAAAGACTTACGCGTGAACAACGTTTACAATTTGTTCAACTTTATTCTGAAAATTCACGTTCTGTCAGGAATGTGTTTCGTGCACTTCGCTCAACTTATGGTAAACATAATCGGCCTACTGAGCGTACTATTCGCAACACCATCACCCATTTTGAGACCCGGCATTCATTATTGGATAATATTCGACCGAATAGACCACGTCCAGCACGCTGTGAAGAAAATATAGCGGCCGTAGCTGATTATGCCGGTGCGAACGTAACCGTCAATGGGGACCGTTATCGTGCCATGATAACCGACTATTTGATGCCTGAAATTGAAGCTCGTGATCTCGGCGACATTTGGTTTCAGCAAGACGGCGCCACTTCCCACACATTGCATCAATCAATGGACTTATTGAGAGAACATTTCGGTGAGCACATAATTTCACGTTTTGGGCCGGTCGATTGGCCACCAAGATCGTGTGATATCACACCTTTAGACTTTTTCCTGTGGGGATATGTAAAGTCAAAAGCTTATGCCGACAAACCCGCTTCGATTCAGACCTTGGAGGAAAACATCACGCGTGTCATTCGCCAGTTACCAGTCCAAATGCTCGAACGAGTGATCGAAAATTGGACCCAACGGATGGACCATCTGCGACGTAGCAACGGCCAACATTTGATAGACATAATCTTCAAAAAAAAAATGCCAAAGAATGTTCTTTCAAATGATAATAAATATTCTCCATTAAATTTGAATTTTCTGTGTTTTTTTCTTTAAAAAAGTAGGGAACCTCGAAATGGATCACCCTTTATTATATCTGAATTGTTTGTTCTATTTAAAATGTGTTCAAAATAATCTTTGTAAACTGTGCACTCAAAAGAAAGTATTTTTTATTATAAAGAAAATTCATATTTCAATAAATACAAATACAATACAAATGTTAATTATACAAGACTTCACATCGATTTTACCTATCGCAGTTTGCTGCTCAACTCTTTTGTCTCATGCAAACTGATTTTTTTTTAAATTATTTTTCGATGCAACGACAGATGGTTTTGAGGAAACGAAACTGATGTAATGAACTGGTGGGTGTTACCTTCGTATCAGTTTTTATTATAAAAACCCCTCAAGATGACATTTATTGATTTTTGGAACCTCAGTTTTGTACTGAACTTTTTTGTTTTTGATGATTTTTTCTTTTGTTACAATCTGTACTGCCTCACTTTGAATGTTTTCTTACATCAGAGAAGTGAAATCATATTACCGAGCCATTGTGAATCGCCTTAAAATTTCCATTAAAAACCAATAAATTCCATGACCCTTTAAATTGATTTAAAAAACCCTAAATGAACCCTTCGTACACTCAGTTAGGTGGGTGTGTTTTTTTATAGTTCTTGACCATTCAACCAAATTGTTACTTCGATTATTTTTCATCAAAAAATCTCATTTTTTCCAACGACCTCTTAAATTTTTTTTGAATTGTCCAGCGCTTACTTCACTCGATCGATCTGACATTTTACCAATCCACGATACTATAACTCTAACCACCTGATGTCGATCTCCCTCACAATCATTTCCCATTTAACTCGCCCTAGCATGAGCAGCGCAATGACCGCTTTATGACTTAAATCACGGCTCAATAAAATCCAATAAATTTTCTCTCAGTGCATCCCCCATGTACCCAAGCATCATACACAGCATCCATTCAGGCGTGCTCACTCTCCACACAAAGATACAAATCTCCATAAGAGATTTAACAATCATTTTCTGAAACAAACACACTCAACACCCGTCTCGCAATACACTTGCATCTAAACAGCACCTTTGCGTTTGCCTTTCTATATCTCCTACTCAACAGCCATTCGGATTTTACCCTTTTTTTTATAATACTAGTGGCTCAGGCTGCTGCTGGCATATTTGAGGCGTCCAAGTGCCGCTGCTACAAACACCAATACAACCACATCAACTCTGACTTCAAATCAATACAAATTCACCTGTAGATACACACTGCGCTGCTACTCTCTTGGTACAGGTAAATGCTGCCTGGTGATGGTCTTTTTCAATTCTTCTTTGTCCCAGTGGTAAGCAAAAGAGAGCTTGTTTGTGTACTGATATATTTGGTCTCTTCTGCGGATTCAACACGATCACTCGTCGCGCACACACACCTGCGATTTTAATCGATGCTCAGGTATGTTATTTGTATCTCTCTCTCCTACACTCACCACGACGAACTAACACGAAAGAGTAAGACGAAAAAAATACAAAAAATCAACGAACAAAAAAAAAACACACAACCTCTCTCTCTGGAGTTTTTCGTACCGAACCGTCGAACAAACCTTTTGCCAAACGACGAAAAATTTTTCCCCCGAACCGACATTTAACGAATCTGTCAGGGAGATTGTTTTTCCAATTTTCATGTGAAAAGTGCCAAATTAATTACGGAAATTGTCAAAATCCACTCAACAAGTGTCTGCCGATATCGAATTCAATGGAAAATCGTGGTTTTCATCATCGAAAGTGCGTTAAATTGTGATAATCTGTGTTTGTCCCGCATCCATAACACTCTCTGTGTGGACGGGGGAGTATCAAATAAAACTCCCGAGTTAATTTTTGTCCCCTTAAATTTTTTATTTTTTCAACTTGAATAGAGTTTTGTGCTTGAATTCTGTTGGTGTGGAGAGAAAAAAAAAATGTCGCGAAATTTTTTTATGAAATAAATCTACGAAAGATTTTCGAAGTATAACTCCAAGAGTGAGAGTGCTGCGCAACAGTTGTACCCAGTACCCAGTGTATCTAGAGGGGTTAAAGTGTATTTTTGTTTCGTGTAAAGTGTACCCCCACATGCGGAGTGAATTCTTGTGTAAAATATCTGTGAAAAATGAATGGAAATTGTTAAAAATTCATCATCCAAAGTATTCGTTTTGAAGTTCGAAAAAAATTTATATTTTTGCGCCGCTGTCCACGATCGTTTTTATTTTTTTGTTTGTTGTATGCGTGCTGCAAATGCCCATGTGTATGTGATAAGTTGTGTACGAACAGCCATCTTTTTCTTATAAAAAAAAAATTGTTTCGATCGTTTTGTATCCCATTTCGTTGTGTTTCGTGTGTATTTGTGTCGTGGTAGTAGTTTTATAAATTTTTTTTTATTGTTTTGTGTTATTCAATTGGAAATTGTTAGGAAATTCTTTTTTTTTTCTCAACTTTTCCTCTCCCCTCGTTGTTTTTTATCGTCGTGTGTGGAAAATTATTGCATAGCCTGTGCAATAAGTATCGAGTGCCAAATGAAATGGAGCATGTTCTCTCCGTCTAAGGATTAGGAAAACTAAAAAAAAACACAAAAATAACTCAAAACAGCAACGAAAAGAGAAAAAAAAAATCAGCGCCAAACTGTGGAAATTACGTAAGTACATGCACGAAACAAATATCAAAACAAAAGCAACAAATAAAGAGTAGAAAACAAACAAGTTGCTTAGTTGTTTGACAAGTGTTGAAGATGTTTTTGTTGATGTTGTCGTTTGAAAAAGTTTTAGGCGCGTAAATTTTTACAAAAAAAAATTCTCCACTCAGAAATATGAGATTTTCTTCTTCAAAAAAAAAAAGCAAACAACGTCCTCTTTTCCAATATCTGATGCTGGGGTACACACATACACACAACAAAAAAAAAACGTCCAATTCCAATTGCAGTCCATATGAAAGGCTTAAATCGAAAGCCACCAACCTCTTGAATGTTCTTTTAGTCGTAGTCGTCGTTGACGTTGCTGAAGTTTCTTCGTCCCCCCAACCCATGTACTACCCTGCTTTTTCATCTGCACACCCTGCCGATGGTGGTAGGTAGGAATGCAGACTTTACCTTACCGCTCGACTCCATCCATATGAGCCGTCTCTCCCCTGCGCGCCACTTGTGGTAAACACAACACGTAGGTGTTGTAAATAGCTTGTATCCATGGACCCCATGCATATGTGTCTGTGTGTTCATGTTTGGTCTTTCTTTATGGCTAAAACAATTTTTTATTGTGTTGTTATTATTATTTTCTTATTTTATGTTTTGAATTGAATTTCCAATTCTTATAGTACGAAACCAAGAAGGAAATCATTGCCCGACAGGGAACGAAATTAAATATGTACTCGGTTGTCTCTTTTTTTGTTGTTGGTGTATTCTCTGGCTTTCCTTTCGCCTGGTGGAGTGGTGTTATTGTTGTTGGTTTTGGTATACGTCGTCATCACCAGCGCTCAACACAGTCGAGTAGAGATGAAAAGTAAAAGATACACATTCAGTCTCTTGGTCTCTTTCTTTTGGCTTTTTGATCGTCATCATCATTATGATCATCATCGTTGTCTTCGTCGTGGTCGTCGTCATCATCCCGTCGACATCATCTCTGTTGTTGGGCTCTTTCTTATTTTTTTTTTTGTTTTTTTTTTTAGTAATGGCCGTTTGATATGTTTCATGAATTATAGGCATAATTCCATCTTCTTGTGTTTTCCTTGCCCATTTTCGTACACACAAAAGGAAAATGTAAAAAAAAACGACAAAAATTGGCGAAAATTACTCAGCCTCCAGTGAGGTGTAGCGAGGCATTCAAAAATCAAAAAAAGAAAAAAAAAATACATAGACGTATTTCATAAGAAGCAAAACATTCCCCTCATTCCCATTTAATTGCAATGCAACAGTGAGTGGTGGGTAAAAAGGAAAAAAATATAATTAAACAATGTTTTGCAATTGTAATTCAGAATTACGTTATAATTAACAGCGTATTTCCCATTTGGCACGAGACGAGATAAAAGCAGCAATGTAGACATTCCAAGTGAAATCTATTAGAGGTCGATGTGTGTGGGGCCTTCATTGCTATTTTGTTGTTTTTTTTTTGCTATTCATGATCATAGTTCGATGTAGAGATACGGTGTTGTTGTTGAAATTTAACGGTATAAATCGTATCGTATGGTTATGTGATTGAATTCGCGCGTCAACTCTTTTGTTTTCGAGGAGAGAGAAAAAAAGTGAGATTTCTTAGATATTTTTTAGTGGGATCACTGTTTCCAAGTGGCATGTGGTATATTGGCTATGGTTTGAAGTCTTTTGAGTGTCATTAGCAGAAATGCCTTAAGCAGATATTTTTGTTGGTAATGAGTCATGGTGTCTTTGGCAAGCTTTTACCATCACATGATGCATGGGGGGAGTACTTTTTTTCAGAAATCACTCCTCTTATTACATATATTCATCATACAATTTCCAAACTCTATTACACAATTGGTACCTTAAAAAATCCCCAATTCAACAATATCCACCACATTCCACTAACCCTTTCCTAACCCCCAAAAATCCCGCCATCCAAATCCCATACCCCTCAGTTCGTACATCAACTCTTTTGTCTAGAATATCAAATTAAATTCGAAAAAAAATACCACCATCATTATTTCCCTTTCCAAACCAATATCACATTTAAAACTAATAGATGATTGATATTTCTACCCTCATGGGTGGTCCAAATACCAACCAAATATGCAAATTTTCACAGTTCTCTCGTACTCGATCATAAAGTCTATGACGAGCATATCTTTGCACAACATCATGCCCGCTGACGACGTCTAGTTGACGTGCAATTTTGCAATTCATCTGCAATTCACTAGCAATGAATCATGCTGATGTCTTTGTACCGAGACGAGGTCGAAATCACAACCAATTGATGGAGCTAGTTGCTTAATCCCACTGTCTACATGCACAGTAGCTGTAAGCACCTTTGTCTTTGTCTGTTTTTTTGTTGGACGATTTCTTTGTCCACTATAAAGACAAATATTTAGTTAGCGGTATTATTGTTGTGTGCAAAATTGAAGTTTATTTGGATTTGGACTTGGTGCAACTTGAGGGCATATTTGACGCCTGAGATTTGTTCATTTTTCTGGATAAAGATGGTAGTTGAGGTGTGAAGTGTTGACTTGGGTTTTTCATGTAAACTGAAATGGTGTAGATGTGCCTACCTGTGTACCTTATAGACTCTTGATCTGTTGATAGTTTCTGTCTGGAATAAGGCACGATTGCATCTATTTCGTTTGCCAGCATGGTAATTTAAGTTATTTCCGAAAAACCACGCTGACATTTACGATCAATTGGTTCCATAACTTATGGATCGGTGTCCAGGAACCTAAGTGTTGGGATTCAAGGATCCTCTTGACTGGAAAAGTAACCTTTTGTAACCTTTGTAACCTTTTTTTGGCCAAACCAATGTATTATTACTAGTTTTACCTTTCAAAAACCAGCGGTACAGAACAGCTCATTCATATGAAATGAAATATCAGACTTTAACGACCCATATGGGAACTCAACCCTAGCTTATTCTTGCCACATGGTAAAACTATTCCCCAAATGTGCTTGCTGTAGATCATCTCCATTATAGAAAGTGTTAAAATAAAATCCATTTTCGAGGTACACATCTTTCAAGATCGGAGAACTTTGAACTCTAAAACACCACGCGAAGATGCTGCTTGTGGAGGCTTGTCTAATCTGAAATTTCCGGAGAATGTGTCTTGCTAGGAAGATGTGTCCTAATAGTTCGTTCTGTAGCTTACATATTCTTGGCGCTATAAGATGGACTGTATGTCTAAGTTCTGCAACTGCCTGTCATGTAGATCATTTGAATGTTGTAAGGCAAGGGATATTCCCGCTTACATCTTCATTTACCGCAACAGCATCTGTAATTTTAAGAAATATCTTCGCACTGATTCTTTGCTCAAATCAAGGTTTGGAGACTGGATGTCTAGGGGACACTTGGTCTAGGTTCTTCGCAGAAAGTCAATTAATATCTATCAGCATCTCAATGCGTAGTCTATGCGCTGCTGATTTATTCGATTATAACAAACACAAATGCTAATTGAAGAAAAGCTTGAAATTCAAATTTCAAAACTATCCCGGTAATCATTGGTTAGATTAAGTAAGGGGATTGATGACCTAGGCGGTGTTCGTGTTTCCTCAAATTACCCAAATCCGCGTTGATCTATTACGATGCACATAAATTGTCCACGCGTGAATGTTTCACTTATTTGTCATCTCAGGTTTAAGGGTAGATAAGCTAGGTATTGGTTGAGCTTCCTAATAGTACGAAGGTATATGTAGACCTATGGCAATATCCATGAATAGTTCTGGTGTCTATAATGAGCGAGACGATACTCGCGCTTCCTCATAGTACACAGGTAAATATAGAACCATTGCGATGACCAAAAGTGTTGATTAGCTGGGGGATTTTTATGCTTCGTCATAGTATTCAGGTCAAAGTAGATGTCCATAGGTTCTCTACGTGTGATTCCCTAATTTTTTATGTTTGGTTGAAGGGTAGATCAGGCAGGTGATGCTTCCATCATCATAGTACTCAGTTCTCAGTACAATTTAGACCCATAAGTAGTTCACGTTTGAATGCTAGTCGATCTTCGTCCTTCCTCATAATTCTCAGGTTTATGTCGACCCATTGGAAAGGCCACAAGTGGCACACGTATGAATGTAAAATCTTCCTTTTATTCCCTCCGGGGCCAACTACTAAAAAAATACAAATTTTTGGCGCAACAGGCTCGTTAGTACCCAGGGCATAGCTTTCTCATACCATTGATGTGTGCGTCTTGCACGATGGCGGGACCTCCTGTTTTATGCCGACTCCGACGGCTAAGTTGAGATAAGCTATTCTTGACAAATGATACTTCTCGAATGATTTGTCAAATCATCACGAGAGGAGGATCAGAGAAAAATCATTTAGTTGTTGCTACGGCTGGGAATCGAACCCAGACCTTCTGCGCGGCAGTTCATCGCACTAACCATCGCGCCACTGAGCCCGTGGGCCATCTACTACCTCAATTAAAATAAATAATTTACCAACGTACTAAAATTCTTAATGGAATGTATCCTGGGCAGTGGCAGTATGTTTCTCATCACCACAGACTCTACAAAGGTCGTCATAAATATGATGCATATTACAATAATGGTTTTTGAGTAAACACTGTCCCTATAAACCTCACAGATAGACTACTAAGGGTAGACTAAAGAGGGAGACCAATTGCCGATTTAGCAATACTATCTCCTCGTCGATAAAGAGGAGGAAAAAGCGTATCCAAAAAGAATTCCCATTCCCAGTCGAAACTGACGAATTAAACTTGCCTTTGGCGGAAGATGAAACACCCATGCCTTTAAGTCATTCATGTCTTTAAGTCTTTTCAAAGCTGGAAGGAAATCGTAATCTCTTTAGTTCGCTGCCAGTTTTATTACTCTAAACTGACGGATCTAAGATGAACTGTGGTGTGGGGTCCGGAGTCTACCGAAAATAGTTCGCTGCCAGTTTTTTTACTCCACACTGACGGATCTAAGATGACCAGTGGTGTGGGGTCCGGAGTCTACCGTAAATATCATTATCATACCGCCTACCGGATTTTGCCAGTGTATTCCAGGCGGAACTATGGCTAGTTCTAGGATCACACTTCTCTGTGTTCCAGGGCACAGTGACATTGAAGGAAACGTGCCGACGAATAGGCCAGGCAAGGCTCAGCTCTTCACGGCGCACCTGCGGCATGGATCCGTATCCCGCTAGGTGCGGTTAAGGGACAAATACACTCATACTTCCTCCAAATGGAGAAGATAAACGAATTGCGTCATATCGAGGACAATGGACTCCTACGACAAAAACAGAACAACCGATATACTAAATAGAACCCGCTCAGATATCGCAAGATATATGGCGATAATCACGGGGCACTGGCCAATTGGAGACCATGCTGCCAAACTAGGTATCCCATACATCCCCCATTGCCGCAGTTGCGGGAATACAAATGAGAGAGAAACCCTCTCCCATTTCATATACAAATGTCCGGCACCTGTAAGAGCCAGATTGCGTGCGTTAGACCAACCCTTATTCGACAACCTTAGCGACATCTCGGGTAAAAGGAGACAAGATTTTCTAAACCTCACAGGTTGGATCTAGAGACCACCTGTATCACATCCACAACAACAATCATAATAAAGGTCACACGAGTCGTGGTAACAAAAAGGCACATAAGTGCTACTTGGGTTCATGTCGAACCGCCAATTCTACCTACCCTACCTTCATTACTCTGTATGCCTTAGTGTTACAGAATCCAACCGAGCTTAACATGATATTGGACGTAAAAAACCTCCAGGTCTCCGAAAAGCATTAAAAAACTTTAGAATGCCTTTCGTTAGCAAAGATCAAGTTATCAATTTTATTATCCTGTATGCACTAGTGTTAAAGAATCCAGCTTAGATTTACATTAAATTGAACGCTAACGTCCTTCAGCTCAACTGGGTTTAACAAGCTTAGCTTTTATTTCGTCAGCTAAGATGACGTTGTTTTTTTTAAAGATGGCGTTGATTGGAAGGTAACTAGCAATTCAATTGATGCCTCAAATTGTGGTATCGCCGCCATTGAAGTTGAGATGTGAAGCTGCTAATGCCAACATCATCGTCTGGAAGACATTGCTATGTCAGGGGTGTCAAAATTGGCTGTAAATCTTTGATATTTTCAAACGAAATTCCGCCTCTATCAATTTTTGTACCATTCCTTTAGATGAATATCGATTCGTCTGCTATCTGGCTTCGCTCACAATCACAGGGCCTACACCCTGATTAACCCTGACTTTCATCTGGATATGTCAAAACAGCGATAGGTACCGATGAAAAGCTTTCGAATGTCAGATTGAATCATCATATAGTCATAGGATAGACTTTAGCCCAAGTATCTGCTAATAGTCATGCATGTCAAGTTAGTTAGTTAGATTGGCTGTTCGTACAAGACGAAACACAATTAGCGCTGGGGTGCGCCGTTTTGATGACAAATACTCGTGCGGTTAGTGTCTTGTTGTAAGTTGGCGCGTACTAAATCCAACCAGTGGCATTAAGAAATGCGATCAGTTCTTTGATGTGTTTATCAGAGAGCTCGCGGATGTTGTCAAAGAAAGGTTTGCCTAGAGTTTGTTGTCTTTACTGTTGACAGAGACGGGCATTTGCACAGAAAATGAGTTAAAGTTTCCTTCTCACCCACCTCCTTGCAGTTGCGACAGTTGGTGTTGTGGGGTATACCCATTCCAACAGCATGGTCACCGATGGGCCAGTGTTCTGTGGTAATTGCTATCACCCTGGAGACATCCTTACGGGATCTGCTTTAGAGGTCGCGTGTTCTCGTCTTGTTGTACCGTGGCCACATATCTCTAGATATGGCGCACCCCCTGAGGTTTCGCCACCGATGTTCTGTTGTTTTAAGAGAGTGTGTATTGATAGTTTTTATATGAGTGAAAATGCCGATTGCACGTGAGCTTGGAATGGACGAGCCCAGCCTGGCTAGGGCATCAGCCTGCTCGTTTCCATCTATGTCACTGTGTCCTGGGACCCATATGAGAGTTATACTGTACCGACTCCCAATGGAGGCCAGTTCGTTCTGGCATTGAAGTACTAGCTTTGATGATGATGCCGAAATAATCGCCTTAATAGCGGCTTGACTGCCAACAAAAATAGCGATATTTTGTTTGGGAGTACTATCGTGTCTAATCGCGTGACAAGCCTCCCTAATAGCCAGCAATTCCGCCTGGAATACGCTGGAGGAGTCAGGGAGGCGAAACGATTTTTTTATTTTTAGTGCGCCTACTCCGCAGACCATTTTGGAGCCGTCGGTGTATATGAGTGTGTCGAAATCTTTTTCAACCACTGCGTTTTTCTAATCCTCTCTACTTGGAAAACCAGCGGTGAAGTGTTTGTGGAAGGTCAGTTTGGGTATCATGTAGTCGGTATGATGGTCAGCTAGACCTGCTGGCATTGAATCTAGGATATGGCTATGCACATAGGGCTTTTTGAACCAGCAGCCGGATTCTTTGAGCCTGACTGCACTGCACATTGCAATGCCTTTGATATGGATGTCTAGTGGGAGAAGATGAAGAAGAACCGTTAAAGCATCAGTGGACATGATCTCATGGCCCCAGTTGTACCGATGCATGCAGTTCTTTGTACCCTCTTAAGCTTTCCAATGATGTACCCTTTACTCACAGAAGGCCACCTGACTAGTGCCCCGTAGGTGAGTATCGGCCGAACAACAGCCGTGTACATCCAAAGTGTCATCTTTGGTTGTAGGCCCCATCTTTTGCCAAAACTTTTTCTACAGGCATAGAAAGCTACACATGCTTTCTTAACCCTTTGTTCTATGTTGGTTTTCCAATTTAGCTTGGTATCCAGGATAGTCCATAGATATTTCGCATTGGATGAGAGTGAGAGCGCTTGTCCATTAAGTCGGGGGAGATTAAAGGCTGGTATATTGGTCTTCGTGGTGAAAAGCAGCATTTCCGTTTTGCTCGGATTAACACCCAGGCCACAGCTAGTAGCCCAAGTACTAACAGAATCCAGAGCGTACTCCATGATTTCGCTAATCACTGGAAGAAAATTTCCTGACACTAGGATCACTACGTCGTTCGCGTAGGCCACTGCCTTAATCCTATCCCGATCAAGTCGGACCAGCAGTTTATTCATAACGATAAGCCACAGCAGAGGAGATATCACACCACCCTGTGGTGTACCTCTGTCAGCATATCGCGTTAGGATGCTGTTGCCTAGTGTTGATTGAATGATTCTAGACCTTAGCATGGATATAAAGCATTGGCTAAAATGCTCCTCTACACCAGTTACGGTTAGGGCATCTAGTATGTTTGTAAATTATTGAAAGCCCCTTCTATATCAAGGAAGGTTGCTAGGGTATAGTAAAGGGACTTTTCGTCCCTATCACCTCATGCAGAGCGTTTTCAGTCGATCTACCTTTGAGATATGCGTGCTGTGATGTGGATAGCGGTGATTCATTCAGAATGCTGCGCACATGGATGTCAATGATCCGCTCCAAGGGTCTTTAAAATAAAGGAAGCGAGGCTAATGGGCCTGAAATCTTTTGCAAATTCATGTCCACGTCTACCTGCCTTTGGTATAAAAACTACCCTGACACATCTCCATGAGTGCGGAATAAATTTTAATAAAATGCAGCGCTTCTATAAATTGGCAACAACCACGGTATTACCGTGTCTTTGGGCTAGAATGATGAATTTTTCAGAAAAAAAAAACGTTCTTTGTGGTCGAAAAAACTTGTCAAAATCTATATTTCGTCTATACATACAGCTTTTGTCACGGCCACTTTTTGGGGCGTCACAAGACACGATTTTCAGTCAATTCGCACAGCGGATTGTAGTATTTTCATTTTTTTTTTGTGTTGAGCTGGGATGTTTGCTGAGAGGGCAAGAACTACCCCCGTCCGACGAGCTAAGCCGAGCAACCACAAGCATGCCGTGCCCTTCTCTCGAACATCAAGGATGCCTCCGTGGCCTACCGTGACTCACAACAGATTCTTCTTTACTTTGTTTCGGGAGCTGCTGTTGCAACATCACTTAAACTCCTCCTAAAGCATAGGGCGCAAACCAGGTCCTTCCATCTCTCTATCTGTTTGTAGCTCAATACTTCAGCTGTTTCCACGATCGTAAGTTTTTGGACTGAGCTTTCGTTAAAAAAAAACATTTGACCACCATGTACTTCTTGGCCTACCAACTCGTCTTACACCTTGAGAGTTTCATTGAAAGCACTGCTTCGCTATGTTGTCATCTGCTTTCCTCAGTGTATGGCCAATCCAGCGAAATTTTCACTGCTTGATGTCAACACCCACACTTTTGTTTGTCTAGTCCTTAGCCGAAATTCATTGTTGGAAATTACTTGTGGCCATCGGGTCTTTATGGTGTTACGCAGACAACGATTAAAAAAAGCTTGTAACCTACTCGAGATGTTGGCTGAGCATTTCTAAGTTTCACATGCGTAAAGCAGTACCTACAGATATACCATCAGCGTAGTCCAAATGGCGTAGCTTATCAAACGGGTTCCATTTAATACCAAGCCTCTCGTTTGTACCCACCGTGGAAGGCTTTACATCATCGATTGAAAGTAAGAACAGGATCCGCTTTCAGGAACTCGGCAGGTATTTTATCCAGTACAGCTGGCTTAAAATTATTTAGAAGTAGGATCGCGGTTCGTACTTCCACACTTGTTGGGTTGATGTCAATTCGCCCGGAAGACGTATGCCCAGCAGTTGATGAATTGCAATTGTACTCTGGTCTTCATTGAGCAGAGCATAAAAATGCTCCTTCCACCTTCGCAGTTGGTTTTCTAGTGACACTAAAAGGTTGCCATTCGTATCTAGCACAGGGTGGTTACTGGTCAGTGCTACTTTTGTTTACTTAGAATGTCCTTAGAGATGTTGTATAGCTCCCTCACGTATATTATAGAGTACAGCAGCTCTATACTTGTTCTGTAAAACCAGCTTCTAGTGATTATTGGATGATTTTGGGATTAACCTCAAGTTAACTCTGAAGATATGCATAACCTCAGAGTTAAGTCAACAGCTTTGGTGAGTTATCGCTGGATTAAATGATTTAGTGTAACTCAGACCTTTAACCTTGGTCGATCCTTGTCGGTTCGAGAGAAAAATTCTTCGAAAAATCGTCGGTTCCGATTGCGTTGACGGGCTATGGAGACGAAGATTCAACCACGAACTATACGAGCTGTACAGCGACATTC
The DNA here is from genome assembly GCA_932526625.1 of Rhingia campestris. NCBI lineage: Eukaryota > Metazoa > Arthropoda > Insecta > Diptera > Syrphidae > Rhingia > Rhingia campestris. Next base: position 12,675,094 of record OW052185.1, on the reverse strand, counting down.
CCCTGGTCAAAAAACTCAGCATTGGAGTTTAAGATGGCTAGGACATCTAGAACGAATGGACACCAATACTCCGGCTCGTAGAGTTTTCGATTCCCACCCAGACGTTGGACGCAGTAGGTGAAGACATCGCCTTAAGTGGCGCGCACAAGTATAGAAACCGACCTCAACCAACTTGAAGTGCGCAACTGATGGCAGGAAGCTAAAGACCGGGCTAATTGGAGAGTTGGTTGAGGACCAGGTTCATCCCGGAATCTAGCGCCACTTAAGTTAGTTTACTCAGACATAACTCAGCATAGAAAAACCGAACCTGGTTTTACATAAAACATGGTTTTCACTTAAGGGCCAGTCCTTCTGCAAATCAGTAGGATTTTTTTGCTTGATCTGCAGTTTTTACAAAGCGAGTGGTCAAATGGACATGTCAAAACCAGTCAATCATCCAGGTACTGACCACATCAAAAGCATAACTGGCGGTGATCAGAATATACTTGAAGTATATTATGAACGGCCTATTGCACAAAAGCGTGGGTCTCGTTCTGGACACAGTTGTGTTACAGCCATGACAAAAGTGACCGGCTATCGACCGAGGTGATGTTACTCTTGTTAGAAATGCCATAATAAACGAAAAGAGTTCAATCTGTCATTCACAATCAGTCATCATAGTGGCATGCCCCAAGGTTCAATGATTGGGCCTTTGTTATTTTCTGTGTTTATTAATATTTTTGGCAAGTAAATGGCAGCTAAACGACAGCCATACGTCTTAAAGCAACCCAACAGTGGTCAAAATAAAAGGTCCGCCAAATAACTTTTCTTTTTTTAAAATGCTATAAAAAAAAAATTACTACTGAATATTTTCTCAACTTTTTTTTTATATGAAAGTACAATCCTTCCGGTTAATAATGCAAAATAATTTCATTCAAATGGCTGCCTCGGCTGGCCATGCAGTAGCCTGCACGATCGGTCCATTTTTTAAGCACATTACGGCACCCCACAAATAATAGTCCAACGGTGTCAAATCGCAGCTCCGAGGTGGCCAAACGACATCAGCTCTGCGGCTGATAATGCGATCTTCAAAAACAGGGCGCAAAACATCGAGTGTAGCTTCGGCTGTGTGGCACGTAGCGCCGTCCTGTTGAAACCAAATGTTGGCAATATCCTCCTCTTCGAATTTTTGTGAACAAAAATTCGTTCAACATGGCCCGATAACGATCGCCATTGACTGTAACGGCCACTCCTTGCTCATTTTCGAAGGAAAATGGCCCAATTATGCCTCTGGACCAAGATCCGCACCAAACAGTGACTCGTTTTGGATGTATCGGCTTTTCAATGTATGCGTGCGGGTTTTCTGTACCCGCCAAGATCAAAATGAGCTTCATCTGAAAAGATGATTTTTTTTGGCAAAATCGGCATCTACTCTAAGTCGATCGCAGGCCCACTTAGCGAAGCGAAAACGCATTGGATGGTTGGAGTTGGCTTCAACTCCTGAACCAAATGGACTTTGTATGGCGTCATACCAAGGTCTTTATGCAAAATTCGTCTCAATGATGTCTCCGAAATGTTCAATTGTTGAGAACGACGGCGAATTGATGTTGATGGCGCTTCACGCACACTTTCTGCCACAGCAGCAATATTCTCGGATGTACGCACTGTTTTTGGCTTTTCACGCATTGGTTTATCGATGAGGATGCCAGTTTCTTTCACTTTTTTCACAAGATAACGAACATACGGAGCTGACGGTGCTTCTCTTCTTCCAAAATCCGTACGCAATTTTCGCACACATTCTGCAACATTACCATGATTTTCAAAGTAATGTCGCAATATTTCCCAGTGTTGTTCAAGCGTATACACAACCATATTCGTTCAGCGGAAGGATAAAACTAATTATCTGTCGAATCAGACATCAGCTAAGTGTTACCATTCACGAAATAAGCACTATTTGACAAAAAAAACGTTAGATGGCGGACCCTTTACAAACTGGTCACTCAAAAACTATAAACGAACTTCCAAATATTCCTTAAAACTCCTATTGCACCGTTACCAGGTTTAACTTTGACTTTCCAGGTCACATTCGTCATGGGAAAGTAACGAACCTGTGCAAAATTACTCGATCCTTTTTTATACCGATCGCGATGGTATCACAATGGACCAAATATGGTCCAAGTTTGGTAGTGAACTCGCTGCAGTTCCTCTCACCTAACATAACCTAATGACCTACAACACTCGTCATTTTCATATACTTGGTGCGGATGTTAAAATCTCCATTCATTTCGCTATTGGTTTGACGGATGATTCAGTTGAAAGAAAGAATGAGGTCTCAAGATAATGGACTCCTATTGAATCCTTCAAAGACAGAATCAATTACTCTATATAAACACTTGTTGATGTCTCACATTGCTCCGGTTCCACTATGTGGTGACGAAGTCGAAATGGTTTCCTTGGCATTATCGTCAATAGTACCTTAACTTGGAGCTACAACATCAACTCCGTGGTATCTAAATTCTATGGTGCTAACATGGTCTATCATGCTTTTAATAAATTATGGTTGGGGATAGTTGATGAATGTGATCGATTCTTGATCTGGGATTCTTGAATACACGTGTTGAGCTAAAATCTGTTGACCTTAATATCTGCGCTCTTCCCAAAATGGAAATATATCGAAGATGGTCAGGATGTTACTACAGAAAAGGAAATAGACCAAGAGTAGGTATAGAGCCAACCTATTCTTGACCTATCTCCGTTTGTATGGCAACTGTCGCAAGGCTTTACAAAGAAATTTCATCTGGAAAGAGACCATTTCATTACCATGTCTTATTTGTCCAGACTTTTGTAAACACATTACACACCTTTTACCTCCCATCGTGACTACAAAACAAAAGAGTTGATGTACGAACTGTGCTACTAGTTCCTCCCTCATACAAAAGACAAATCGAATTTGAAAGGTTACCCAGTTGTTCGACAACAACACTTTCGATACCCTATTGCATCTAGAAAACAAAAGAGTGATCTACTCACAGGTACACAGAACTATCACAAGTTGTGCACCACCTTTCTCAGTTCTAAAAATCAGTTTCGAAGAAATACAAAAAAACCCAACACCAAAGACCATCTCAAATAAAATCAAAATTACCATCCAAATACAATCGATACCCTCTACCGACGAACCCAACGCACCAATGCCATCCTATCCCAGAGTTATGGACCATCATTAGTGGTAATCATCAACGAAATGGGTATCCCAAAAAGACCCTCAACCACAGCACTGTAGTGTTTGTCCTGGCCACACATCTACCCTCTCTGCACATAACAAATGAAATTAAGTATCTTCTTTCAGCCGTCAAGATTTAAGTCTTCCACTAATCATCATGTGTTCATCCCAAAATTGATAGTAATAAAATGCGCAGGTATTGGTCTTACCCGATAATTTCCAAGGATACACGGAGAAAGATCTCCGCGCTATCTTCCCAATAAATGAATCACGCTGTTGTGTGTGCACGATTTTTTTTATTACTACACAAACACCAACAATCCCACAAAAAACATGTGCTCAATAATCACACACCACCAAGCATCGTATTCTCCAAAGACAAACAACAACAAAAAAAAAGTGAAGCTCTTCACGTTCTTTCGACTGAAGATGAATAACAAATAAGTTTCGACTCGAAGGAACAACACAAAGTTGAGGAGCAAAAAAAAAAAAAAAAAACAGAAAACGAAAAACCAAACATCATTTGCACCATCATCATCGTCAAAGTCGAAGTTGTAGCTGCTTTGTCATTCAGGCTCTTGGGTAAGCGCACAAAATACACACAAAGTCAGTTCGAGATACAAAAAAAAAAAAACCTCCGACGTGTGTAAACTACTTTAGTATCTAACGCCCCTTCGGTTCGGGGTATGGAGTGTTCTTCTTCTTTTGTTTTGGAAAATGTTTAACGGCTCTGATCATCATCAGCATGCTCAAGCTGCTTCGGATTTGAATACTAAACAGCGAAGACCGTCACTGAAGACGGGACAAACGACTAACGAACGAAAGTGCAAGTACTCGTAGTAGAGGTTTTTTTTTTGTGCTCGTTTTTGTTGTATTCTTCTTCACGTCTCAATATGATTCATGAGACTGAAGACATGCTATGTGCACTAGACTGGTAAAAGTGTAACAACGAGCATGAAACAGAGCGCAGTGGTGATTAGAATCAGTGCTCCTATGACCATGAAAGGTCAAGTTGGCGTAAACTCACATCATGTATGCAGAGAGGATACATCTCTGCGGGCACGACGAATGCCATAGGTTATGCGAAATATTCATTAAATGGAATTCCGTTTTTTTTATTGTTGTTGTATGCGTTGGGCAAATGTCAAAATGTGTATTCTTAGCGGTGACCGTAATGAACTCGCACACTATTGCTGTTGCTGCTGTTGCGGCCATGGGAAGTGGTTTAGAAGAACATTTAAGCTGAAGCTTTGAGCTTGTGATGTCGATGGTGATATTGATGTCGATGATGATGATGATGATGGTGATGGTGGAGTGTTTTTTTTTTGCGTCTCGAAAATCAACAGCAATAACAATAGAATATGCGATTTGTTTTCGAGAAACCACATATGGCATGGAAGGCACACAATACACCAAAGTCGTGATCAATTATTCAAACGGCTTGGGTTACACTTGGTTTCGTGCGAATTCGCAATGAGAAAAAAAAATTCAAAATAACAGCAAAGTGGTTCCAATGATTGGGGAAATATTTTTTTTTTTAAATCAAACTTTTCACCCATTAGACACGATTTCGTCATTTTCAGTTTGAGATTTGGGATTCTCTTCGATGATTGAGGGTTTAGATGGTAGATGGACGGTACAATGTTGCTGATTGTGGTGCTGGTTTAATGATTTAATGGGGGTTCGATGGTTTAGATATGGAAACAACTTTTTTTTGTGAAAACCGATGGTAGTGGATCGACGAATACTGATCGGTTTGAGATTGTAGGCCTTTGTGTTCCTTTGGTATGTAGAGATACGAACAGATACTTGGGAAGCACTTAACAGAGAATTTCAAAGCACTTTGACCTATCAGAACAGATAAATACGAAGAGGCATACTTCATTATTAAAAAGTTACACCGAGATCTTGATGATGCTGAACAGATCAAACATCAGTACCATCATCGGCGTATTTACTAGACGCTGCCATATAGGCCTACATGCAAAAGACAATGATTTCGTAGAAGCTGTTTGCAGGGAGCTGAACAAGAGCTCTGTTCAGCTCCCTCCAACAAAAGAAAACGCCATCTAGGAGACTACTTCTTTGACAATCTTGGTGAGCTGGGTAATATTAATGTCAGCAACCTCCTCCGGTTTATAGTTAGCTTGGAATAGTTCACTTAGGCAAACGAATTTTAGAAGAAGTCGATAGCTCCACAAGCTACTACTAACCTACCTACAAATCATAGCTAATAGAGCTCATAGTACCACCGAGACCTTTCTGGGCGGAAATCTATTTGCATCCACTAGTTGCGTCGGTAGGGGTACAAATTATATGTACAGGGGAAATTTTTTCTCCAAAATCGCCATTTACAGTCTCTACGGGGCAGTCAACGCCAATTAGTCAGACCATATGATTGGGTCCATAGTGAACAGAAACCTGGTTAACTTACTTTAGAACAGAACGACAATCCTCTAGGGGCAGTGAGAGAGATATAAGATTATGCATTTAGGTGTTCAATTTTTGCTCGTTCTGCGCAGCTACGTCACAGGTGACATATTATCAGACATGGGAGTAAAGCATTACTACACAAATGAAATTGGAAACAGCATTAGCATTGAGTGAAAGTAATGCCAATGAAAAAAATTTCATTAGCATTGAGTAGCACAATGCTAATGACATTTTTTTTCATTACCATTGAAAATTTTCAATGCAATCAATTTTCATTACCATTTTGCAATGCTAATGAAAAGTATGAAAAAAATAAAGTACACCATTTTTTTTAAATTTTTTTTAAGATATTGGGATGATATACCATAATCATATGTAAGGCCAACAGAGCACTGCGACCCAAAAACATCGTTTGTGCTGTCCTCCGTTTATTTGTTACTTTGCAATTTGACCCCAATCCTGCATAGACCTCTGTTTGGAAAATGGAATTATTGTTTTCTAGTTCCATGGAGAGTTTGTAGTTGGAAGCAACGATTTGAGTTGCTGCTACCATGCACATTCCATTTTATTCCACAAGGTTCACACAGTTAATTAATAACTCAACAAACATTGTGTTTCTTCTATAGTTGCATGTAGTTTTTTTCAAAAAAAAAATAATAATAAATAAATAAATAAAAAATGCCTTATTACTCAATGAAAATAGATTTCATTCAAAATTACTACTTTTAATTGGCATTGAAAAAGTCAATGCCAATGCAATTTTTTTCCATTAGCATTATTATTTTCAATGCTAATGAAATTTTTTTTTATTAGCATTGATTTTTTCAATGCCAATGATATCTCAATGCCAATGCATTACTCCCACGTCTGCATATTATTTGAAAGCTCGTTGTAATTGTTGATTATTTAGATAGGAATTGCGTGAAATTAAATTAAAATGTGTCTTTTTGTCAAGAAAAATCTTATTTTAAAAGTGTGTCAGCATGAAAGATTCGTTTTAATACATTTTTTATTGAATTATTAAGATGTTCTACTAATTTTCTACATGATTGTAATGATTCTGTGAAAATAGCAATAGCATTCGTATATATCATCACAATTGTATTTTCTCAAAGCGAAATAACATTTCAATAGTTTGTATGTTATTTTATGCTTGGAAACTGCTCCCCCAATTTATGGCAAATATAGCCGCCCAGATTTACGAGTCCATCATGAGCTTGTGACTCTAATTCATTGTCATCCAGATTTTGGACAGTCATGCTCCCAGGATTTATTTTAATACTCTTCAGTGTTGTACCTTAAAGAAAATTAAATGTAACTAACAGAACATAAAATAGATTGATTGCAAATATACCTGTAAGGGTGCAATCAGAACCCAAATCGGGTGTGTCATCCACTCCAACATTTGCGTTGTTTGAAAGGACACCCTCATTGTAACCAAGGATGTATGACCGCAGCCTGTATTTGAATTCCTGGCGATCAGGGTGGTCATGAAGGCCTCCTTTGCTTCGTATAACGCCGAAGAAGTTTTCAAGCACGTCTTGATTGAGACGATAAGTCAAAATATATTCGATATTAAACCGTTGCTTCATATCTTCTAGCAGCAGTTTAACAGCATTATTTGACTGAAAAATGCCTAAAAATAATATTAATGAACATACCAATAAATTAATGAATGCTACAGCTTCTTACCTCTTTGGAAAGGAAATAAATTTCCCTTGCCAATGACCCTCATCTCCTGCATAAGATTACTCATTTCATCAAGTATGGACTTCTGCATCTCTAAAGATTAACCATATCCATGAGTTCGCTGTCTTGTGTCTGGATACGGTGTTCTCACGTTCCTTACGTCAAACCAGTCATTTGTCTAAAAATTGTTAAAGATTGCCATTAGAAGAGAAATCTTATAACTAAATAATGCATGTGAGTATTACTAATTTAAATAGCTTCGAGCATTCTTCCCAATTTTGGTTTTTTAGATGGCCTAAGCTTGCGGCCCTTGTTATTGCTTGGGAAATAGTATGTGAAAATAATTTCGTTGCCATTTTAACTTTCTGTCTTTCAGCCCCGACAACGTTTAGGTGACCAGCAGTGATTTTGTGTGTTATTGTTAATTCCGAGGATGTCGAGGAAAGTAGGGTGAGGATAATTTCCTTTCTTACCTCTTTGCCATTTATTTCAAACCCTTGATCCACGAAATGGTTTCGAAGGAGTTTGATTAGATAGGGAACATCCGAAAACACAAAGATCTTGTGCTCATTGTGTGTGAACCTGGAAAGTAAAAATTTAAATGTTATGTATATTAAATAACATATGGATAATGAATTCAATATTAACCAAGGCTTATCCATAGTCACATCAAGATTTTTAAACAATCCACGATTTCCCCCCACCCAAGTCACTAACAATAGCAACAGTATTGTAACCACAGTCTTGAATTTTGTCAAGAATTCGACTGATTATGTCTGTTGTCATTTGGCAATCGTAGGCATAAAAAACAGGTTGCTTCCACTTGGTAGTTAGTCCTAGGAATGATAAATAAAAATGTAATAATTAAATGGTACATGTAAAATGAATATTTAACTCTTAACATTGCCACCTGTACATAACTGGCGGGTGCTAACGTATTGTCCGAAGACCCATCGTAACAGAAGTCTTTCATCAAAGCTAAGGACACAAATTTTCTGCTCTTCGTTGAGTTGAGTTGCTGCAGAAAGAATTTTCACCACTGGATCAATGATTCCTGGGGATATATCGAGCTTGTGTGCCCAACTTTGAAGTGTTCGGACACAAGGAAGAGGAAAATTTTTCTTTCGCAGCAATTTATAAGCCTTAGGACTTGTTGAGTACAATGTGATAGACTGCGCTTTATCCGCTTCCGACCACCGACTGCGTTTCAAACCCTTTTTTAATTTATTTACTTGACCTGAAATTAGTTTAAATAGATGTATTTAATACATTATACATTTTGAGTATTTTACCTTTTGTGAATATTTTTTGCAATTTATTCTCCATATTAATACGTTCAAACTCGGATTTGTTTAACATTTTTTTTAAGTGAACGTATTTGGAGTTGGTAATCTTTGCATTCTTTCATCATAGTAAAATTCTCTAGCTTTAAGCTTCCACTAAAAATGGTTAAAGTTGTTATTGTAGGTGCTTATAATAATAAGCATCAACTTACATCTCTTGTTTTAAAAGATCAATTTGATGCTGCAACTGATTTGTAGTTTCGTCTACAACATCTACAACATTGTTGTTCATCTCTATTTGATCTGCATCATCAGGTTTGGCTGGCTCAGGAACAATTGGGGGAACTGGGGTTTCTTTCAATAAGCTTGCGATCATATTCTGCTTTGTTTTATGTATCATTCTCTTATCCCTGGATGAAGGTACCACCGTGGACTGTGGTTCAACTGTTGGACAAGTTCCCGGCTTCAACTTGTATCCGTTTCTTTCGCATAATCCTTTAATTATATATTAATAATATGTAAGCAAGGACTTATAAACAGGGACATACCCATTTCAAATTGTAGATTCCTCTCGAAATCTTCTGCAGTGAAATGTGCAGAGCAAATTCGCGACGTTTAGGATTGAAGTTGTCTTTCCTCCGACAAAAATGTATGAATACCGCCATCCTTAGGAAAGCGATAAAAGCGGATATTTAACTTGCCTTTATGATTATTTGCACTGCAATTGAACACTGCACACCTCATATTGATTTCTAAAATCTTTTATACTCAAAATTCAATGAAAAAATAATTTCCGTATAACCAATTCAAAATTAACGCGCGGAAATGATATATCAATGCCTACTTTCAGAAGGAAATAATATTCGCTTGTCTCCTGTGACGTAAGCAAGATAGCAGAAACTTAAACATAAATGGCGGACATGCGCAATGCGTAATTCTTGCTCCTTAGTCATACCATATGACTAGGAAACTTGTCCCCATAAACCTGGTGTACAAACCTACTAAAGATCAACTGTATGACCCGCATTTGTAACAGTTGAAAGGGGAGGTTTGATTGTCTTAAACCATTCTTAAGGCGAGACATGGGTGTGGTTATTTTTTTGTTAATAATCGGGACCCCTAATATGGCGATTGAGCATAGGTCGGGGATTGTGAAAATTGAAAATAGAAAGAGGATATATCGATTCGTTTGTGGACTTGTTGTTACCGTTGTAGGGTGTTAAGCAGGGGTCATTCCAAAAGTGTTCGAGCGAAACTAAAGAGTTCGCTACGGTTGAGTGCTCCTTCAGTTTTAATCCATGCTTTTGTATTCTATCCAGTAGGTGCAATGATGATTTTTGCACTCTGTCAGATGTAGTTGGTCTTTTAAATTCAAGGTCGGGATGTATAAACGCAGTACATTGAAGCCACGTTAGGCTAGGTTAAGTTAATTTAACAGCGCTGTGAAGACAGCGCACTTCAGCGAATCATAATCCTTAAACCTTAGCTATGCCTCGTCTCATGAAAATTTGAAGAATCTATCTGGGAACATTTTTAGTGCTTATGGGGTCCTTGTGATACTATGGTGGTGCTTTATCACCAATATGGGCCCAATATCTCTTTTCTTTAGGTCACTCATGACTATGTTGACATCTTCAATGATGCGATAGGTATCGAAGAGTTCATGAAAATCTTATAAATAACGAGCTTCAAGAGTTCTTTTTATCACATGAATGAGATTTGAACAGTGACCAAGAAAATTAGGTTTGTCCAAGTCATGGGATGTAGAAGGATCAGTAAATAAATATGGGAATCATGCTGAAGGTTTCTATTTCTGCGTCTTAGGTCTGGCTGAGAAATGATGACGATAGACCAGGCTACTGGTGCTCATTTGCTCTACATGTCGCAGCCTTCTTAAATGTCCAATGCAGTGTTTATTTTTTACCAAATACGGCCAGACGATGTAAATTAAATAAATTGCAACTTCCGATACGATTTTGTAATAAGTTTTTCTATTTTAGCACTTAAAGAGAGTGTGTGAGGTACCATCAACAAACTTTATGCCTATTGATGCTTTTATATATGGATGAGCTTTGTCTCGGTGACGCGCATCCTAAATTTCCAATTTTCCATGACTCTGGCGTATAATTCAGACTGAGTTCGACCGATGGCATGGACAATGTTGATTTTGATGGCCGCTGTGGTTTGTGGCTTATTCACATAGACCTGAGACTTCAGAAAACCCCACAAGAAAAAGTCCAACAGGGTCGAATTGCACGATCTTAGTGACCAGTAGTTCACATCACCTCCACGTGAGATGACCATGCCTTTTTCAATGTGGCGTGAACTGTGTGGCCTGTTGAAACCACATGTTATTGTTGTGCATATCATCCAATTCAGTCTTAAAGAAAATATTAATCATCGATCCATAGCGCTCGACGTTGACGTTGATGGCTTAGCTGATGTCGTTTTTAAAGAAATGTGGACCGACAACGCAGCCAGACCAAAATCCACACCAAACAGTGACTTCTCCGGGTTGCATTGGACGCTCTTGGATCTCATGTTCATTGGTATCGTCGCAAATTCGACAATCCAGAAATGGGCCTTATCGATAAAGATGATTTTTCGATGAAGATTAGGGTTAGTTTCCAACTGCTCCAGAGCCCAATCTGCGAACACACTTCGTTGTCTATGGTCGTTTACCTTCAGCTCCTGGGTCAGTTGTACTTGGCACGCTCAATTCACGACGTAAATTCTTTAAGGTTAGGTCTGCGAAAGGCTTAGTTTTTCTGAACGACGCGAAATCGACAGCCTTAGATTCTTCTGCATACTCTCACGGACAGCGGAGATGTTGTCGGCAGATCTTTCGTTTCGTCGACGCACGGATGTTGGTTTGTCGTTTACTGTAGCAGTGGACCTAAATCAAATTATCCACCACACTGCGAATAGTCCTCTCGGTAGGATGATTATGGCGACCCTAAAAAGGCGAAGCGTGTCGAACATTGCCCGAACAGAACACTGATTTCGACGAAACAGTTTTAGCAATTGCAGATCTATATTTAGCAATATGGCCGCTATCAACTGTCAAAGTTCGGAAGGCCCTATTGGAAGACGCTTCATTTGGAAGCGATAAGGATTTTAATATACCATCGATAACATCAAGCCTGCTCCCCCATTAAGATGCTTATTAGTTCGACAGAACAAAGAAAAGCAAATATAGCTCTGGACTGCTATGCTAACACCGACCATGCTATTTTTAACTTTTTGTCAAAAAAGAAGGAAAGTGCTGGATAGAACAGTTATTTTTCACAACAGGTCCATTATTTAAAAAAATTTAATCCAACGAGTCGTCGCTATATGACCGCTGCTGTATAACCCTTAACGTGGTAAAGTGCACTGAATTTGTTTTCAACTATTATGCACCAAAAAAATTAGAAAAAAATGATTTAAAATGTATTTTGAAAGAAAATACGAAGTGTGTACTAAGTAAATTAAACTGGGGTTATATTAGTGGTATATGAAAGCCCAGTCTTGAAAACGGCGTCAAATTAAGTATTTTGAATGTGCTAGCATTTTTGACAATTTTTCGTTTTTATTTTTTTTAATGAGTAGACCTTTAAAAACGTTGAAATACTCTTTCAATGTTCTTATTAAAATATCACGATTACACCATTATCCACCAACAAAAATATATTTTTTCAAAACCCACTTAAAACCCTCATTTGAATGTTCTCAAAAAAATCCCCGTAAAACCCAGTTTGCACATGAACTCTTTCATATGATATTTTCAGCCTACACACTCCGAGTCGGCATTTCATCACAAATGACATCTTATCACCACCAGATCACCAGCTAATAATAAACCATCACCGACCAGCAGTATATCCGCCTCACTTAAGTGACAATCCGCACCACAAATATCCACTCAAATCCACTTAGTCCGTTTAAATCCGTTAAAATCCATTTAAATCCACTTAATCCGATTCCGATCTATCAAAATCCCCTCATTCTAAATGGTGAAAGGAATAACATAATAAAAGAATGAAAAAAATATGTATGTATGTATATCTTAATGACAAACAATATAATAGGCAACACCACGTCGCACTTTCCACGAAACGCCTGCAGCTAGCTATTCCCCATCGAAGTTCAATCTCATTAACGCCACATTCACCGCAAATTACAAACAGTTATACAAGACTCAAGCGTTGTGTTGTATGAGTAATAATCGTACGCGGCACGGCCCTACCCTAGCAATTGAGGCTTCGCATTCAATCACGTCATTATGATTCACCCAAAGGCTCCGCGCTCGGTATGAGTATATGTTTGACACTTCTCTCCGTAGAGTACCACTCTTGGGATCTAATTCGAAGAATTCCATCTTCAAATGGCAATGGCGGTTTTTATAGACACAAAACCATGACATACCTACTTTACAGTGACAAACAAAAAAAATCAATTAATGTCAGTCCAATAAATCATCTCGCATCGATACCGGAGCTACATTGATCGGTTTCTCACATGTGGCCAAGGTCAGGCGGTTACCTTGCAATCGAATAAATCATCCGAGAGTATGTTTGTGGTGCAAACGGAACTTGTCGACAAATCACTGACCTCACCCACAATCATCGGATGGTGAAGAACGAGTTTCGGTTTGTAAAATACCATACCAAGAGACGACATCAACTTATAAACCACCATGTGCAGCCATCCAGTCTGGGGACTGCTGCAAAAGCTGAACTGTGATCAGGTCAGGGCTGTTATAGGTTGCACATGGGTATGCGACTCAGATTTTTCCTAATAACATGAAACACAAGAAACCACAACACATCTGCTAAGCCACTATACGCTCTGGCTCTGGCGGAGAGCAGCATCACAAAAATAGACACTTGCTGTTGAAAAACTGGATTATGAGCTTAAGCGCCACCACCGCCATCACCACCACCACCATCGACAACAACAAAAACAGCATAAAAACAACCTTTACACCAAACAGGCTTTTGCTCCTCCAGAGGTTTATGTACGCTTCCATTCTGGCTCTCAATTCATTCATAAGGCACCAGAAGTGCTACCATGCCACCAGCCACCACCACCCGGCGCATATACAACTGGATTGGTAGGTTTTATGTTTTTTTTTGTGTTTTCATCGGGTTTTGCATTTGAAGAGCACGTTGTCGTCGTTGGCGCCTTGATCTGTATAGAAGTTTACAAGATCCCCCCCAATACGCCCGCACCATGTTCGGTGAAAATATTGAAGAGCTTTGAATGAAATGAATCATCCTCGAGGAGGACACCCGAATCGCAAAAAAAAGTCATCCCCACAGACAGACAGAAAAACTGGCTGAAGAGGAGTCAAACTTGTTGGTCAGCCATGTGGTAAGAAGGAGCATCAGACAACAACGACAACGACGAGTCGATAAGTTGTTTGTTATCCTGTTTCGATAGATGGATGGCGGGTGGCTCTTTGGACGACTTTTTATTTTATCCACGACGCTCCTCTCAAGAATGTGGTACAAAAGTGCGATATCCTTCCGATTGTTGTTGATCAGGCACGCGTGCAAGCATGAAACGTGTTTACTCCTTTTTTTGTTGCTACTAAGATTTGTTTGTCATGACGTATCCTCGTGGGGATTTGTTTTGATTATTTCATTTTTTTTATCCAAAATCCGGTGTGACAAGGTTGATCCTTCCTGTGTGGTCGGGGGGGAAGAACTTGATATTCATGATTGTGGAGTAGGATTCTTGTTGTGATGCCGATTGTTAGGTGTGTTGTGTTATATAATCTGAGGGGGAGATGGTTGTTATACCTGTATTGTGGGGGATGAGATGACAAGCAGACAATTTGGTTCGGATTTAAGTGGTAGTTGAAAATGAGCTGTCATCAGATGGATAAATAAAGAGCGATAGGTCAACATTTTTGGTTCACAATTTGGTAGCCACACAAACCTTAACATACGATGAAATTAGGATTTTTGAAAACAGTCGAGGACCACTACCAACAGTAACCCATTTTATAGCCCGTAATGTGGAGTTTGTACATCAACTCTTTCATATGCATATTTTTTATTAAACGCACTTTGTACGATTAGATCGCTTGAATCATCAAGAAATTGGAAACAAATGCTAGTGGTAATTCCCAATTGTAGTTCTAACACATTTTGACACCCCAAATGATGTTAAATTCATGTGTCGATGGGGAGGTCGCAGTCGAGTTTTTTTTTAACATTTTTAATCAAAGCGGAGATTTCTTCTATCATTAATGTCTATATATGCAACTGTTCAGTAGTTAGCACATACAGGATGAGAATGCTACTAAGAACCTCACCTTCAAGATAAACTTTCGTCAAATGGGTCACATACCAGTAATCAAACAAAGAGTTCATAAGCACTTTTCAAACAGCAAGCCTTATAAATGAATAAAGGATACCATTGCCGTGTCCTTCCGTAATGATGTCCCCGATAAAACAAAA
This sequence comes from Rhingia campestris, assembly GCA_932526625.1. NCBI lineage: Eukaryota > Metazoa > Arthropoda > Insecta > Diptera > Syrphidae > Rhingia > Rhingia campestris. The sequence continues at coordinate 12,660,038 of OW052185.1, read as the reverse complement.
TCAACAAAGTTATTAAGCCGGTAAACGATATAACAGAGGTTATGTTGGAGGTTCTGCTTTTGCAAACAAGCGAACAAGTGATATGTGTCTCAAGACATTGGTTTGATAAAAAAAATAAAAATGTTTGGATATGGAATATATTGCCACTTTTAGACATATCAGCAGTTGGCACAAGCTCATCATTTACTCCATGTCACCCTCAATGGACGAATTTAGTTTTTAAGCATGACAACCGGAAGAGAAATCTGAGTACAGAACCTCACTGGTGAAAAAGTTGGGAAGTAGCAAAGCCGTTTAAGTAGGTTCCGAACCTTACTGACAATGGCCCAAAATTTAAAACGCTTACTGAAGTACAGTAATTGTTAAACGGGCTGCGTAACACCTTGTGCCGCTCTGTTGAACTTGCATGACTCTGTTAACAAGCAATCAGTTATCCTGATCTAGGACTGCTTGCCATAAACCGTAAATTTAATAGCAAAGCTGCCTTCAAAGTCATTACTAAAGATGACTGACAACAGATCTTGTCACAGAGGTTTGAAGTTTGAAAAAGCTGTAACAAAGTAAGATTTCAGCTTTTTAATCTCTCACAGGGTCATGTACCTCCAACAAAAGTGAACAAATCTTGTCAGAGAGATTGAAGCTGAAGTGCAAATTCGCCAAAATGGAAATAATTTACCTTGGCTGACAACAGGATGTAACCTCTCATCTTGTTGTCTGCAACTGATAACAGGATGTAACCTCTCATCTTGTTGTCTGCTATTTCCATATAAAAAACGTTACCATGGTCGAAGGAGGAACCGAACAGGAGATGGCCATCCAAAGTCACTGACAACCTATAATATATCGACTATCCCATGATTCACGGAAAATTTAAATTTCGCGCCATGGAATTGTACTGTGTTGCCAACGAAAAAAAAAAATATGACAGCCGACAGTTCAGGGTTTGTAAAAATGGAGCGCTTTTCGAAACGCATTTTCATTGTTGAGCAATATTTTATTGCTGTTTTGGTGATTTCGCAAAAGTATCTATTTACTGTTCAAGCTCTAGCCAGAATACCGACAAAATTTTCAGAACCACTGACCAGCAAATCAGTCTCATCGCCTTTCTCGGAGCAGAAGGGGACATCTGCGGGCTAGGAGATAAAGCGTACCCTCGAGCTCACTGTACGTCCGGTCAAGTTGAAAGCCAGAAGAATGCCATAAGCTAAAAGGAAATCAATTGAGGAAGAGATCGACAAGCTTATCCCACAGGGGATTCTTAAGCCTACGGAATACAGTGACTGGTTGACAGCAATTGTTCCGACTTCAAAGTCCGATGATTCCGTTCGCATTTGTGGGGACTGTTCAGAAGGCACTTACTGTTTCCAAAAACCGTCGATCACGGACATTTTGGCATCCATCCCTAAACGTCAGTACTCTCTAAGGTCCTGGAGAGTACAGTCAATTACCACCTCATGAGCTGTCGAGAAACAAATCATCTCATTAGTGACCGTCAGTATGGTTTTCGTCAACAACGTTCCACAGGTGATCTTATGGTCTATCTAAGCGAAAAATGGAATCGTTGCATTCACCAACTCGGTGAATGTGGAATTGCCGCTCTGGATATCTCAAAAGCATTTGATAGAGTGTGGCATAGCGCTCTTGTTAATAATCTTAGGGCTTTCGGTGTCGGTAACACTTTTATAATTTGGATTACGAGTTTTTTAAGTAACCGATCAATACAAATTGTATCAGATGGGTCAACTTCCACCCCCTTTTCAACAAAAGCTGGAGTACCCCAAGGCGCAGTCCTCTCACCAACTCTGTTTTTAATTTTTATTAAAGACCTTCTCTCTCTGACTTGTAATCCTATCCATTCGTTCGCGGATGACAGTACTCTTGAATTCGTTTACTCTCTAACGACTCCGCGACAAGAACCCCACGTCGTTGAGCAACAACGCCAGCGAATGTCAACTGAACTCAACTCCGACATTGATACAGTTATCAATGGGGGTACCAACAACCGGGTTGAGTTTAATGCGTCACAGTGCTGTCTCCTATCTCTGAAACGGGACACAAATGTAGCTAAACTTAAAATGGAAGGAGTTGAAGTTGAGGAACCCAATGGCTTGTCTATGCTTGGCATGTACATTAGCCCAGACCTTCGTTGGAACCAGCAAGTTATAGATGCTGCAAAAGGTGGTGCTAGATGCCTAGGATTTCTCAAACGATGCAAACGTTTTTCACTCCATCGGATTTAGCTAATATCTATAAAGCCTACATTCATCCAAAAATCGAATATAACTCGCACATCTGGGCGGGTGCTCCTGCAACTTGCTTGAGCCTACTTGACCGAGTCCAACGTCATGCTATCAAACTTATTGACAACCAATCAGTTTGTAGAGAAATTCATTCGCTCGAACACCGGCGGAATGTTGGATGCCTTGCGCTTCTTTACCGTTACTTTCACCATAAATGTTCCGACGAAATATGTAGCTGTATCCCGCCTGTCCGTCTGTTTAATAGGAATACTCCTGCGGCTTCACCATAGAGCCTGTTTTCGGGCGCACAGTAAAATTTAGAAGATCATTTCTTAACCACACTTCACGATTATGGAATAGCTTGCCTTCTTCAATTTTCCCAGATGACTACAATCTACAAAGATTCAAAATTAACGCGCATCGTCACCTCACTTTTTTCCCACCTACTCTCAATCTCTTAACTATCTACACACCATTTTCCTTCCTTCCATCACTGGGTTTTATGACCTTCAAGGACTAAGTCGTAAGTGTTGAAAAATATTTAAAAAAAACGAAAGACTTTCGATTTAACCCAGTCGTATCAGCAAATGGTCATGGACGACGAGCCGTGAAAGGTTTTAACCCATATTACGCATAAAGGAGCATTTTGAGTGAGAAGACTGTCATTCGGAATCTCAGCAGTTGAAATCAGCAGGGGATTTTTCAGAATCGCATTGAAGGGCTACTACGAGGGGTTCCTGGAGAACACTGTTGCACTTTGATGACATCTTCGTTATAGCCAGGATTCTTCACGGTTTGTCAATACATTGGAAGAGGTTTTCAGCCATTTGAGCGCTATTGACTTACAGCTACGAAAGGACAACGGCCAGTTTGACTTGTCTTCTAACTCATTCCTAGGATACAATACCGACCATCGTGGAATCCACTTATCAGAGGATAAGATCCGTGTCATCCAGGATACGCATCATCCGTCAGACAAAAAAAAAAAACAGTTGCAAGCATTTTTCGGCCTCATTAGTTTTTAACACGCCAACTAGAGATAGGGAGGGCAAACATGGCTGAAGGGCATCATAAGCTGTTCGATAAGAACGTCAGCTGGCACTGGAACGTGCCACATAAAAGGGCATTGACAAGGCTTAAGAATTTGCTAGCAGTTGAGAATGTTATTATTAGTTAAAGCGAAAAGCTTCGGATTGATTGTGGCTTATTCGCATAGACTTGCGACTTCAGAAAATCCCACAAAAAAGTCTAAAGGGCTCAAATGGCAAGATCTCGGTGGTCAGTTGACACCACCTCCACGTGAGATGACCATGACCTCGAATCGCTCGGGCAGAATTTCTAATGTGGCGTGAGCTGTATGGCACATACCATCGTCCTGTCCATATCATCCAATTCAGAACAAAAGAAGTTGGTAATCATCGACCTATAGCGCTCGACGTTGATGGCCTGGCCAACGTCGTTCCCAATGAATATGAACCTATGACGCATTGACGCCGCCATCCTAAAATCCACAGCAAACAGTGAATTTTTCGGGATGAATTGAACGCTCCCATTCATCCAGATATGGGCTTCATCGCTGAAGATGATTTTTCGATGAAATTTAGGGTCAGTTTCCAACTGGTCCAGAGCTCAATCAGTGAACATACGTCGCGGTCGTTCTCTATGCTCGTTTACCTTCAGCTCCTGGCTCAGTTGAATTTCGTATTTGGGTATCAATCGATATGGGAATGTGCCTTAGCTTGACTTCAGCTGTCCTTAACGCATTTTGGACTGATGGGGAACCACTCAGGCATACCTTAGATGAGTTTATATTCTCATCAAAGGCATGCCTGAGTGGTTCCCCATCAGTCCAAAATGCGTTGAGGACAGCTGCTCCAAGGGCTCTGGTTTACTCTATAGAGGACCGTTTCCTATCGGATAGAAATTTCAGTTACTTGACAAGGTATTGTGTATTTCCCTGGATGCCTGGACCGACTAATCGTTAGGACTATTTTTGTCACTTCAGACTTACTTGTGTACTCCATGCCCAGAGTAACTAAACCATTGGGTTATGCTTTCTTGAGTCTGACTTCAGGCGGGTCTGCAAGTAATTGCTCCCGCAGTTTTTGTTTCGATCATCCCCGCCAATTTTTATCGTCTTCTTGAGCATTGCGGTTAAATTTACCAAAAAAAGTCTCACGCTCTGTCCCTAATATCCTGTCGGTTCCTCTTTTAATTATGGTCGCTAACCTAGAATCTATAAGAAGTGGTGGGCAGCCATGGTCCCATCAGCCAATGGTCCACTACATTGAGACTCTGAGAAGGCAACCAAAAATAGGTCTAACGATTGCGACAGAGGGGTCCACTAAGGATGAAAAATTCCTAACTCTGTTCCGTGCAGCACCAGGGAGAATGGGGAGACTCACGATAGAGTAACGCCAAAAAAAAGCGTGCAACAGGAGTCCACGGGAAAACGCCTTAGTTGAAGGCAAACGGACGTGAAAGACTCGCGACGCCAACATCAGACAGGAGCAGTCTGAACAGTTTGATGGGTGAAGCTGACCCTAACACGATGATGACGGTTGGGGGAGAATGATCCCTAGAGCTTACACCACGTTATGGGCGCAAACGCTACACAAAGATGTTCGATGGCGAAAGAGTAGACGTTCTCTTCCCCCCCCCCCCCCAACGTTGGAGCAACGGAGAAGCAGCAGAGGCGTGGGGAGGACAGCCCAAAAGACACCCCTTCAACAAAGTCACAACACAAAAAGTCAGGATCGATGGCCAAGAGTTGACGATCTCTTTCCCCCACCGATGGAGCAATGGAAGAGCAAGCGAGGTGTTTAGGAGGCAAGGAGATCGAATGGTTCAGCAGATATGAATGATGTCGTCATTTGACCTTTCCTTCGGGGCCCTTTTTTCCGATCGTCTATGCCAATTTGTATCGACTTCTCGAGGATAATTTGCCGCAAAGTTATTGAAGGTTCCACAGATATGACGACGTCCTTTGAGCTCTCTTTCGGAGCCCTTTAATTCGAGCTTCCATTACATTGTATATTGGCTTCTTGAAGGATTCCTCAGATATGATGTCGTCTTTTGACCTTTGTTCCGTGGCCCTTTCTTTCGAGCTTCCATGCCAATTTGAATTGGCTTCTCAAGCACCATTTGCCGCAAAGAGATCGAAGGGTTCCACAGATATGATGACGTCCTTTGAGCTCTCTTTCAGGGCTGTTTCATTCGAGCTTCCATGCCAATTTGAATTGGCTTCTCCAGCACCATTTGCTGCAGAGATCAAAGGGTTCCACAGATACGATGACGTCCTTTGACCTTTCTTTCGGGGCCCTTTCTTATGAGTTTCCATGCCAATTTGAATTGGCTTCTCAAGCACCATTTGCCGCAAAGAGATCGAAGGGTTCCAGAGATATGATGACGTCCTTTGAGCTCTCTTTCAGGGCTCTTTCATTCGAGCTTCCATGACAATTTGAATTGGCTTCTCCAGCACCATTTGCCGCAGAGATCAAAGGGTTCCAGAGATACGATGACGTCCTTTCTTTCGGGGCCCTTTCTTTCGATCTTAAATACCAATTTGTATCAGCTTCTCAAGCCTTGTTCGAAAGGTTCCACAGATATGATGACGTCCATTCATCTTTCTTTTGAGCTTCCATGACAATGTATATTGGCTTCTTGAAGGATTCCACAGATATGATGTCGGCATTTCACCTTTCTTTCGGGGCATTTCTTTCGAGTGTCCATGCCAATTTGTATCAGATTTTTGAGCCCCATGTGCCGCAAAGATGATGGAAAGGTCCCATAGATATGATGTCATCCTTAAACTTTTTTTGGGGCCCTTAGATTCGAGCTACCATTATAATGTGTTTTGGCTTCTTGAGCTTCTTACCAATAAAATCGAAAGATTGAACAGATATGGTCTCGTCCATGTTATTGCTTAGTCGGAGACTCCTTACAAGAGCTGGCATTTATTGCACGGTCAGGACGCTATACTTTATAGGGGCAAAAACCATAAAGCTGCAGCTCTTTGCTATAAAATCCGAAATACCTCGTTGTTAGGTGGTTTAGGAAAATAGTTGACCCCCGACCTTAATCCTTAGCCATGGCTTACCGCTCGCCAACACCACCTCTAGAATTATATCAGCTATTGGTGAAACCTCATTTAATTCAGTCTTTTTGTAATAGGTAGCCTTTCAGACGAGCACTCCATTCGACATCTTAGCCTGTTGAATCTTTGAAAATTAGGCCTCCTACCTAGTCTGTTGCCAATGAAATTTTCCCCAAAAATTGGCACAACTTCTTAAAAATTAAGGATTTCTAAAAGTTGGCAACTTGGTAAATATAATCCCCAAATACCCTTAAACCGGTAGTTTGCAACTTTTTTGTAGCAAACAATCGCAACCTACTTCAGCTCACCACAAACCAACATCTTGATCCTCAAAAAGTAACAACTCCATCAACGACCGTCCAACTTCCCTTTGTTGTAATTTATCGTCCTTGTTTGCCTTTGCCGACTTTCATTGTTCCGCGACGTCCATCGATCGACTTTAATGAGTTCTTTGGGAAATTTCTCTTCTCCGCCTGGGGTCACATAATGAAGTTGTATTTCGCGCAACTTGCGTACGCAAATCTACCCCGACAGCGCTTGTCCTCTTAAATTAGTGTCCACCGGAAGAATCGCCCAATTATTTTACATCAAGACCAAAAAAAAACTCCCCACCAGGTCCACAGATCCCACCGGCTCAAGTACAACTCCATACCGTAACAATGAACCGATCACTCGCTGTCAAGAGTTGAGCCTGTCCTTTCAGTCCGTCCATTCATCCATCTGATTCGATGTTATTCGGCGGGGTACCGCGCAAGTACTCCAATGTAATCCGATCAATCAATCTAATTAAAAACGCTACAACGACGAGTACGAAGATGGCGGCAAAGCAGCGCAACGCGACGCGACGGAACGGTGACGACAACCGCCTCAACAGCAACGTACCCGAGGACGACGAACGATCGTCCCCACCGAGGAGTACACCATTCACAGAATGTCAAGATTAAAATGTCACATCGGCGAGATGTTTGAATGCTACGCGCAAAGGACAGCTTGATTTAAGGTGTAAGGAAAAAAAATAAAAAAAAAAAAGCCACGCAAAGCCCAAACTACTCTCGGTCGGGGATACTCAAAGTCCGCCACAAAAATGTCGGATTTACCAACCTCGAGGGATCTGGCGAACATCCAAACGTCATCCTACGCATATCCAGCTTAGTTGGCTGTGCCGGTCATATGCTGGTTCGTCGCCGCCATGCTGCTGCCATCTCTATCTCTCGTCGCGTGTGTATAGATAAACTTTTCCTCCATTCGGGAATCATTTTGTTCTCTGAATGGTGGATTATCTAGAATCAAACATGGAACAGGGAGAATTTATCTGGTAGCTGCAACAACGGCCAGAGAATGTGTTCTGCATGTTTTGCTCTCACAGATAAGGGAACCGATTCTGGAGGAATCAAGATCCGTATGCAAAAATCTTGATATTTCAATCAAACTCTCGTTTTGAAAGGATAGTTGTATGTAGGGATGGTAGTGTGTGTGTGTGGTTGATTGTCGCCGCAGGCAGAGGGTCTTAGAATTTCTACGGATCTGATGAAAAGTTTGCGCACATACGAAGGGAAATGTCAATGGGATGTGATTGGGTTTCCTTGTTTTGTTGGTTTGACGACATTTGAAAGGATGTTAGGACATCCGAAGACATGGATCACGGAGGAAGCTTGGGATGATGCAGATTGATTGGGTTTTGGTTACAGCTGCTTGAAGATTATTATCGGGAAAGGAATGATTTAACAGATTTGTGCAGGGTGCGCCATATTTTATGTCGGTATGTAAGCATTGAATAATTTTGACATTTATCCACCGATTGGCTTGAGTAGACATATTTTTTGAAACGGGGATTTGGTGGAATTTTAAGCATGAATCGGTTTATACCGAAACAGCACGACGAAATAGTGACGCTGCGTATTGAAAATAGTCGTTCAGGTGTGTTCAATCAACGTGCATCTCGTCGAAAGTTTGGAGGTCGACAAGCACTGTCAATTCGTCGTTTGGTGTCGAATTTTGTTGGGCACTGGATAGAGCGTTATAATACCATACGCTCTAGTTTTTCCTTTTTTTTAATCGCAGCCATTTGATTTTGGAGTCAAAGGATGCAAGGAAATATCAATCTCAAGGCGGATATATATTGCTTAGCTTAATACAGGAGAGCTCATATTTTCAGGAAAACACAAGAAGTGTATAGAAAACGTTCTCAATTCCGTTATATTTTCGTATTTTATGCAGGCTATATTTCTTGTGCGTTTTAGGCACCAAGAAAAACGGGCTGCAGTCGAAATTGTAAGGCTAAGCTAATACGCGATTTGTTAGATATCAACAACCTCTGTTGACAGTTTTTCAAACGTCAAATATGCCTGTCTAGTCCTTCTAAAGAGGTGATTTTTTGCTGATTTTACCGCGGCTTCCCATAAACCCCCAAAGTAAGGGGCTCTTGGAGGGATGCTGTGAAATTAAATTTGCTCAGTTGCACACCAGGACGATGTTGCATTTTGAGTCTTTTGCTCTTAAAATTGTTTTGTCGAAATGCTATTGAAACATTTGGAGCTCCTAAAATTTTTTTTTCTATAGAGCGCCGCACATAATCCACAACGTGCTGCAAATCACTTCAGAGCGGCGATAAACCATTGACTGGAGAGGTCAGATACCACCTCCATATGTACCGCCTTGACCGCAAATACACACAACCACTGCAACAAAAGCTTTATTAGTGTGTTGTCCTCGACGTTTTTCCGGTTGTCAAAAGTTATACTACGACGCAAACAACTTAAAATGGCCGACGTTGATTGAGATGATCCCTCAGCTGCCCCAGTTATTGGCGCTACCATGGATATCAACACAGCCCTTCCAGAGGTGCTGAAGAAGTCATTGATTGCTGATGGTTTGGTCCATGGTATGCATCAGGCCTGCAAAGCTCTTGACGAACGTCAAGATGTCCTTGCTATCTTGGCTGAATTATTCGAGGAGCCTTTGTACGAGAAATTGGTGACCGCTCTCTGCCATGAACATCAAATTTCATTGATACGTGATGATTCGCACAAGAAACTCGATGAACGGTGAGGTCTCTGCAAGATCGACAAACCACGTAAGGTGTGCGGATGCTCTGTGGTAGATTTCAGTGAGGTGACACCAACTTTAGATGTTGTCAAGGAGCACCTCAGGCAAAACAGTTAATCAGTTGTTCGGGATTGTTTTTTTTTTTCTAAATTAAATCAAAGGCGAGATTCTACTGAGGTTAAGATTTTCTTTTGTTAAAAACAAGAAAACAAAACTTGTGTTTCGATGTAAGGTGAAACGGATCGCAAAAATCCGCCCCGTTCTTAAAAAAGGGTCTGTTCGGCTGTACTCGATCGGATGGTTAGTTTCTCATTATATAGCTTTGTGCGGTAGTTGACACAGTTAATACAACTTTTGAGGACCTTCTTTGCGAGTCTACATACATCCAACATCCAGAATCGCTGCCTTGTTATGCCAACTAGCGCTTGCGGCCCCACCTTGATAATTTTTCTATCTAAATAAAAAATAAGAGACTTCACAAACAAATTAGATTTTGGGAGTAAGATCGGAAATTTTACAGGATATGGGATGTTCGCATTCTGTAAACGCCCACCAACTCGGAGGATTCTTAAATAATCTCCGTCTAGAAAGGGGTGATGCAACTAGTTTTCCGCTTCTATATCCTCCTTGAATCCTTCCCGTAGAATGTGCCAAATAATTCTAAGTACCGCCTCATTAGTTTCATTTGCTGATAAGGATAACATTGTATCTAACACCTTTTTTTCTAAAGATCCTTTCCTTACACTTCCAGATTTCATTCATCGCATTCTCTTTTCTGCTCTCAATTCTGTTGCGATTCTTCCAATCGGTTTTTTAACTTCTTTGAACCATAGATAGTTGTCTCCAAATTCTACATCCACCCTTCTTGTCAATAAGTCCACTTCACCTTTTCGTCGTCCTATCACCGATAAATCGTTTTTCTCCAGCCAACATTGTTCATGTGAATGATGAAAACTTGGTCCAGTAAACCATATACTTCCTCTAGCATATGTCCCTCTGGATACAAAGATCGCTTGTGGCATACATGTTTGAATTTTTGCGATTCTTTTGCCACAAAAAAACTTCTCAAGTAGAAGGACTAACAGCCAACCTAAAACGATTTCTGATGCAGTCCATAGGTAGATCTCCTCAACTGAATGCCCAGAATTCGGATACAGTCGAGATTGTTAGGCTATAAGCTAATAAGCTTATGCTTAGGTGTAACCAAATGCAAACTCTAAAAGATCCACCTATATGGTGCACTTCGGCTGTGTGATCCATGCACATCTTGGACTTTTTATCCAGTGAGAGGCATGGAGCCAGTAGGCTACATTTAGCAAATCTCGATTGTCTGCGATGGCCACGAGTGACTGTCTCGTTGGCTTGAATGAAATGGCTAAACTCAGCCAATATTTCAGAGTACTTCTTTCAGACAGACGGGTGTATTACCAGCTTTCAACGCCGCTAAGTGGGTGCAATGCCATAGTGGTTAGTGCGTTGGGTTACCAAATGCAGAGTCCTTGGATCCAATTGCAAAGGTAACAAGACCTAAGTTTGTTGGCTGCTCCACCTCTTGCGAAGATCTTACATACACAAAAGAGTAAAACTGTCATGAGAAGCTTCTCAAATTTGTCGTTCGGACTCGGCCTTAAAAATGATAATAACTTTGCACACACAAATGAAGGGAGAAGCAAGGTTTAAGACCCTGTATAGGCCGTTAATGCCAGCTATTAATTATCTTTTTTTTAATGCTGCTTTACTTACTTACTTAATCGGCGGTACAGTCTGGTATGAACCTGAGCCTCAGCCAACACTAATCTCCAACTTGCCCCGTTCTTTGATAACTGCCCCCAGTTGTGCACTCTAAGTTGGTTTAGGTCGTTAAGGTTAAGGCGAGGTCTACCTCTACTCCGTCCGACTGCGTCCGACGTCTGGCTGGGAATCGAAGACTCTGCGAGCCGGAGTATTGGTGTCCATTCGTTCTACATGTCCTAGCCATGTATCTCCTTAGTAGTTCGAGTGAGGGCTTTACTACTAAAATGCCTTCTTAGCCCGAAGAAACAGCGGTTGGCAAGAGTAATTCTTCGTTTGATTTCTGACGAGATGTTGCTGTCAGAGTTAATAGCGGAGCCGAGGTAGACAAAGTCCCGTACTACCTTAAAGTTATATCTGTAAATGGTGAAGTTCTGTCCAATTCGTCGATGTTGTAAGTCCTTTCGTGTTGACAGCATATACTTAGTCTTACCCTCATTTACTGCTAAACCCATTTTTGCCGCTTCCTTCTCTATACTAGCAAACGTGGCTATGACATCACGTTGAGTCCTACCAATGATGTCAATATCGTCGGCGTATGCTAGTAGTTGCACCGATTTTTAGAAAATTGTGCCTCTGGTGTTGGCTCGGGAGTTTGGACAATCCTCTCAAGAATCAAATTGAAAAAGTCACATGACAGCGCATCGCCTTGCCTAAATCCTTTTTTGGCATCGAATGTGTCGGTGAGGTTGTTTCCGACCCTGAGAATTCTCCATCGTCATCCTACACAAACGCACGAGTTTGGGCGGTATACAAAAACTAGACATGGCTCTGTATAGTTCGTCTCTATAAAAGCTGGCGTATGCGGCTTTGAAATCGATAAATAGGTGGTGGGTATCGATTAGGACTTCTTGGGTTTTTTTTCCAGGATCTGCCAAAGTATGAAGATTTGCTCAGTTGGGGACTTTCTTTGGCCTAATACCACACTCATAAGGACCATTTAGGTTCAGTTCTCATATCACGGCAGATAGGATCTTGTAGGCGATGTTGAGGAGACTTATGCCTCTATAGTTGGCGCAGCTCAGAGGGTCTCCTTTTTTGTTTATTCGGCAAATTATGCCGAGGTTGAATTCCTAAGGCATGCTTTCATCCGACTAAATGTTGCTTATGAGCTTCTGAATATTACTTACCAAATCATATCCGCCGGCTTTATAAAGCTCTGCGGGAAGGCTGTCATTTTCGGCAGCCTTTTTAAGCATAAACTTAGATGTTGCAATCCTCACTTCACTTAGGTCACTTAGGCCAATATTGGTTCGTTCTGCCTGACAGCGGAATATTGTTCGTCATCGCCGTTTAACAGTCTGCAGAAGTTGTTCTTCCGTATCTTCAGCATCGACCGTGTCTCAACTACAATATTTCCTTGTTCATGTCGACAGGATTATGTTCTTGCTTTGGCTTTGACGTTTTTCAACGTTGGCAAAACTTGCGAACATCATTCCTGGAGTGGCACCTCTCTATATCCTCGATCGCGCGCTTTTCTTGCTCTTTTTTCTTCTTTGCGGAAAGCCGGTGCTCTTCCCTTCTCCTCTGCCTGTAAAGCTCAATGGCAGCTCGCGTCTTCACCTGCAGCTTAGCCTTGTAGGCCTCGTTCTTGGCTGCGAGCATTTGTCGGCATTCCCCATCAAACCAGGCGTTTCTTGCTGATGGCCGCGAGAAACCTAGCACATCAGTTGCGGCTGATCTAATGGCTTGTTGGCATCGTTGCCATTGTTCGACATAAGATGCTGGTGGTGTGTTGTGAGTCGAGAGGTTAAGGGATACGCGTTGCGCGAAGGTCTTGGCGGTCTCTGGCGATTGCAGTCTTTCGACATTAAATTTTTTCACAGTCTTTTGTGGAGTGGTGGATATCCGCATCCTTACCTTGGCTACAACAAGGTAGTGGTCCGAGTCGATTTTAGCCCCTCGGAATGTTCGGTCTTCCAAAATACTGGACCTCTCTATATCCTCGATCGCGCCCTCGGAATGTTCGGTCTTCCAAAATACTGGATGGGTGCCTCTTAACTATCGCAATTAGATCAATTTGGTTGACCGTTCGTTGATCTGGAGACCGCCATGTCCCCTTATGGATATCGTGATGAGGAAACAGTGGGCTGGCAAGAGTGGCATTTCGTTCAGTAGCGAAGTCAATTAGCCTAAGTCCGTTACCAGACGTGTTGTCGTGTAGGCTATATATTCCGACAGTACTGCTAAAGATGTCTTCTCTTTCTACCTTTGCGTTAAAATCTCTCAGAACGATTTTAACATCGTACTTTGGTAGTCTCTCATAGGTTTTGTCAAGGAGCTCGTAGAAGCAATCCTTAGTTGTATCATCTTTTTCCTCCGTCGGAGCATGAGCGCATATAAGGCTAATGTTGGCGAATTTGGATTTGATTTGAATTGTTGCAATACGTTCGCTAATGTCTTCAAAGCATAAATCTTCTTGCCAAAGTCAGGCACTTATTACAAATCCGCATCCGAATAGTCGCTGTTTCTGCTCACTATAACACGGTCCATAGTAGATGTCACAGTTTTTCATCGTCTTTTTGCCCGGCCCATCCCATCGTATTTCCTGGATGGCAGTAATGTCTGCTTTGTAGCAGCTTAGGCCTTCTGCTAGTTCTTTGGCTACACCTCCTCTTTTATATAGTGGTCTCACATTGCAAGTACAGATAGTGTGGTCGTTGTCTGTTATTCGTTAAGTATGGTCGTCAGCAATAAAATCAGTCCCTTCCGACGCTCTTGGTTGCTTCAGCACAGCCTCTATCCTGGAAATCGAACTCCTAAATTTTTTAGATACCCTTAGGACACGGGGCCATCAGTATACCCACTAAGGATTGAGCGTTGCATTTGGCTACTCAGCTCTTACGCCAGCATCTCTGTTCAAAGGGCCTGACTAACCCTTGAGAGTCCTAGATGACGGAGCAAGTAAAATAGGTTGTTTACTTTGTCCATCCTAACTGGGACGTCACCGTTGACTCCATCTTTCGAATTATTCCGCTGAATTCCGGGGAGGTTTTGTTTTTGACAGACGACCTTACCAAGAGTTTTATGTTACAATTGTTGCCATCGTCATTCACTTCCTAAGCACATGTGACATGGGTCCCTCGCTATAACGAAAAAAAACGTATTCCCTAGATATTTTCAAAAGATCTTTCGAAAGAATTGTCTTTGCAATGATACCGCCATTGGCACTAAAGCTGGCTGAAGTTGAATTGGAGTCTTGAACCATCAGACGATTTCTTAACGACTTTGACTATAGGAAAGCTATTGAGCCAGATAAGATTCCTTTTAGTGTTCTTACGAAATGTGGTTCAAAATTCGTATTTGTCCTCTGGTAGTTGTTATCTCAAGGTTTTCGCATGATGACAGAAAATAGCTCTGTTCCAACCAATTCCCATAGAGTGAAACATATGGATATCATAAAACTAGAGACCGTTTGCTTAAATATCGAATTTTCCAAAGATAATGGTCACCGAGAAAGGAAAGCTAATAAAATGAAAAGCTCAACTGTGAACTTGCTAAGTTTTGTATCTTGGTCATTCAATCTAAGAGATCTGTGGATCATGGGATCATCGGGAGCCCACTCCAATTAAAAAAAAAAAAAAAACTCATTTACTGTAGTCAACCCTTCTATTTCAATAAAAAAACCTACCTCGTTCAGTCACCTATACCTAAAGTCAACTTTTGCACTTTCAATATCACAAAAGTGAACATTTGTGCCATAGATACATTGTTGTCTTCGTATATCTTTTAAAAATTCCATTGAACATCACCGATCTGCAGTGACTAACTATTCTCACCAACTGACGTTACATCTTCCCACATTCTATTCCGCGTATCTAAATAACAAATCATATCCATCTCAGAACCTCTCTTCCAATAGTCCAACCACCTGCCTCTAACGCCCACTTGATCACAGATCATCGATCATCTATCATACTTAGCATCGCGGATAGAATGCAGATTCAATCGCACACATGTCTCGAGGAAGTACGACTCCAAACACTTCTCGGAAATCCTATAAATGTCAGTCAGCTTATGCAAAAAAAAAGGGTGTGTACGTGTATCTGGCACTTAGTACTTCAACGTGATTTATCAAAGATACAAAATTTTATTACCCAAGGTGTGTCGCATGTCATGCATGTTTTCTATTTTTACAGCCAGAGAGTCGCTTTTTATAGCCCCTCAGGTATGGTTAGGTAATTCCTGTTCACACATCCACCCGAACTACTAACCCAATTCCCATGGGTTCAGAACAGGATCTCTCGTGAAATACATGTTCCACAAGAAAATCAAAAGGAAAAAAAAAATTAAAACCGCATCAGGACCTGTGTATCGTCGCTGGCTTACACTTGTTCAGCCAATTGATCCTCTCACCACAAACAGGATTACTCCTGGTGGAGAGGTATATCATCACCATCACCACCACCAACATCGTTGTTGTGTCATCGCTGGCACAAAATCCTGTTTCGTAGCCCGCTCGGCTCCTCCAGCTCTGGATTCATATGTCAAGCATTGTTGTGGGGCTTCTTCGTGTACCTTTTGTTTGTTTTGGTCTCTCGGTTTTTTTTTTTGGTTATAGACGACTTTGTTTGTTTGAAGACTCGGCTTCGATGTAAACAAACAATAAACCGCAACTAGATTATCCGCGCTCTCGCATGAACAAGTATGCGAGTGTATATAGTTGATTGAACTTCTGAACCTGATTGACAACAATGTGCGTTTCAGTCTCATGAGAGAGATGTGAAAAACTCGACCCGACAACAATCTTGGTGTATCTATAGCTACCCTTCCTTCCTTCCACCCGGTATAAGTTATGTAGGTTTGTAGATTCGTTTTTTTTTTGCCGCCAATTTGATGGAGGTGAACGAAAAATTATTATTAGACGTCATTTGAGGTGTAAAGTCACATGAGACGACCGGCGGGAAACCTGATCGATGCGGGCGAGAGAACCTTTGAGCTACCTTACCTCTCTGTCCAAACAGATGGTGATGGTGGCGCATTGCTACTGTTTTTCAACTCGATTTACCGTCTGACGGACAGGTGGGCTTCATTCATTCAGGGGTTTTGTTATGTATCTGGAACATCTTTGTCGTAGATATAATGGACCGCTCTTTGACTGGGTCTTGGTAAACAGGAAAATCCATTTTTGGCCATCCTCAACACCTACAAATTCATCTGGTTGAAACAACAGGTCTGGTTTGTGGGTTTAGTTGATTTTTTTGTATCTCAAGCTGTTGATCGTGTATCTTTTTGGAGTACGGATTGTTTTGACAGATTTTTTCTCACTGATCCTCACCGATGGGTTGATGAAGATGTTCCTCACCACATGGGTTGGGGGTTATTAGATGTGAGATACCGTTTTTTTTTGCTTTTGAAAGAGGAGCGATACGATATCACGACAGCGACATCGAATGATGATGATGATGGAGATGATGGAGATTTGAAAATGGACGACAACGTGTTGAGCGAAAATAATGAGGCTCAGAGAAAACCTGCTTTCGTTAAATACGGGAAAAAGGTGGAAACTGGTATCGGCATGTGGTAGTTGACGACCGGTCGGAATGTTTTTTTTTTTGTCGTATTTTGTTTGTTATACCTGACTTGCCACATCTTGCGAGGTGGCGGCATCGCGTCGGTGCAGTGCGGCACATCTGATTTCGCATTGAGATAGGTTATGATTTATTAGTTTTAAATACCCGTTGTGGCTTGAAAGGCACATCAGCTGCGCGCATGCCATCTTCGTTTGGTTCATTGTTATTGACAAGCTGGTTATAGCCGTAGTTAGCAAGTGCGCGCCGGCTTTAAAGGCGACCGACCGATCGACCGCCTTTAGTGCAATGAACCGTGTGTTTTGTTATGGGTGTTGAGATACTTGTTTTTCTTTATTTTTTTTTTGTATCTGTCTGGGATGGTTGGTCGTCAGTATGTCTAAGCCCTGATTGGGGAGGGTTACCAGAGTAGAAAACTAACATCACGCTGACAAGTGGAGTTGTGTTGTTGCGGCGTGATTCTATTTGCCGCCAAAAATGGTCGATGGCAACATGAGTTGGAGATTAGTCGTGAATTGGGAGCAGACAGTTGGAGTTGGTCGAGGTGGTTCAGATTAGGGATGAGAGTTTGTAGACGATTGATTTGGACAGGCAGCGGTTCTTTGATTTGTGATGTGGGCTGGCTATATATGGGCAGAACTGGTGGTCTTAGGCCTCTTGGTGGATATTTATTTGAAATTAATTGGGTGAAATGTAGTTGCTGAGGAGAAACAAGCATTTTGCAGTTGTCGGCTTGTAAGTGATATCGTTGAGCAGTTGTTGTCTCATGGGAGTTCCGCGAAATACTGGTTTGGTGATGGGGTACAACGATTTGGGAGTTAAATGGGTGTTATTGGGCATTTTAACAGATTAATTGGTTCTGTCGAGAGGTTTGGGTTTTTTTAAGAGACGTGGGTTGCATTTTTAAGTGAAAAATCGTTTTAGGGAAAACTTTGTTGAATGGGGGTAAAATCAGAAGTTATTAGGACATCGAGCTTATTATTGTGGCGCTTTCGTTATTTTTTTTTCAAATAGGATCATATTTAGGTTCTCATTTGTCTGGAAAGGAATTTAGGATATCAACCTTAATATTGTGTCGCTCTCATTATTTTCAATTAGGCTTCAAAGGAACGTACAGGGTTATTGTTTAAATTATTACCTACTTACTTACTTACTTAAGTGGCGCTACAGTCCGGGATGAACCTGGGCCTCAACCAATATGCCTCTCCAATTGGCCCGGTCCTTAGCTAACTGCCTCCTGTTGCGCACTCCAAGTTGGTTGAGGTCGGTTTCCACTTGTGCGCGCCACTTAAGGAGGTCTTCCTCTACTGCGTCCGACGTCAGACTGGGAATCGAAGACTCTGCGAGCCGGAGTATTGGTGTCCATTCGTTCTACATGTCCTAGCCATCTTAAACGTCCAATGCGGAGTTTTTTGACCAGGGGCATGTCGCTGTACAGCTCGTATAGTTCGTGGTTGAATCTTCGTCTCCTTAGCCCGTCAACGCAAACGGGACCGAAGATTTTTCGAAGAATTTTTCTCTCGAATCGACCAAGGATTTCTTCATCCGCTTTTGATAAGGTCCATGCTTCAGCGCCGTAGAGCAGGACTGGGATGATCAGGGTCTTATACAGGATCTCCTTAGTAGTTCGAGTGAGGGCTTTACTACTAAATTGCCTTCTTAGCCCGAAGAAACAGCGATTGGCAAGAGTAATTCTTCGTTTGATTTCTGACGAGATGTTGTTGTCAAAGTTAATAACAGAGCCGAGGTAGACGAAGTCTCGTTCTACTTTAAAGTTATATCTGTCAATGGGACGTTCTGTCCAATTCGTCGATGTTGTGTGTCATTTACTGCTAAACCCATTTTTGCCGCTTAGTTCTCTATACTAGCAAACGTGGCTATGACATCACGTTGAGTCCTACCAATGATGTCAATATCGTCGGCGTATACTAGTAATTGCAGCGATTTTTGGAAGATTGCGCCTCTCAAGAATCGGATTTAAGAAGTCACATGACAGCGCATCACCTTGCCTTAATCCTTTTTTGGTATCGAATGTGTCGGTGAGGTCGTTTCCGACCCTGATTAGCAACAACTCCCCATCTACATCCTGCATGCACAGAAGGACGAGTTTGGACGGTATACCAAAACTAGACATGGCTCTGTATAGTTCGTCTCTATAAATGCTGTCGTATGCGGCTTTAAAATCGATAAATAGGTGGTGGGTATCGATTTGCACTTCTTGGGTTTTTTCCAGGATCTGCCGAAGTGTGAAAATTTGATCAGTTGTGGACTTTCCTGGCCTAAAACCACACCGATAAGGGCCGATCAGGTTTTTGGTAAACGGTTTCAGGCGTTCACATATTACGGCAGATAGGATCTTGTAGGCGATGTTGAGTAGACTTATGCCTCTGTAGATGGAGCAGTTCAGAGGGTCTCTATTGTTGTGCACCGGGCAAACGATGCTGAGGTTCCATTTTTCAGGCATGCTTTCATCCGACCAGATTTGGCTTATGAGTTGGTGGATGTTACTTACCAAGTCATCTCAGCTTTATAAAGCTGAGCGGGAAGGCCTTCATTTCTGGCGGCCTTGTTAAGCTTGAGTTTAGATATAGCTATCCTCACTTCACTTAGGTCGGGTGGTTGGCAGTTTTCACTGTCATTGCCAATATTAAATGGTTCGTTCTGCCTGACAGCGGAATGTTGTTCCTCATCGCCGTTTAACAGTCTGCAGAAGTGGTTCTTCCATATCCTCAGCAACGACTGTGTCTCAACTACGATATTTCCTTGTTCATCTCGACATGATTCTGTTCGAGCCTTGTATCTTTGGCTTTGATGTTTTACACTTTGGTAAAACATGCGAACATCGTTCCTGGAGTGGCTCCTCTCTATATCCTCGATCGCGCGCTTCTCTTGCTCTTTTTCTTCTTTCTGAAAAGCTGACGTTCTTCCCTTCTTCTTTGCCTATAGAGCTCAATGGCAGCTCTCGTCTTTACCTGCAGCTTAGCCTTGTAGGCCTCGTTCTTGGCTGCGAGCATCTGTCGGCATTCCTCATCAAACCACGGGTTTCTTGCTGGTGGCCACGAGAAACCTAGCACATCAGTTGCGGCTGATCTAATAGCTTGTTGACATCGTTGCCATTGTTTGACATTAGATACTGGTGGTGTGTTGTGAGTCGAGAGGTTAAGGGATACGCGTTGCACGAAGGTCTTGGCAATTGCAGTCTTCCGACATTAAATTTTTTCACAGTATTTCTGTTTTTTGTTGTGGCGTGGTGGATATCCGCATCCTTACCTTGGCTACAACAATGTAGTGGTCCGAGTCGATGTTAGCCCCTCGGAATGTTCGGACATCTAAAATACTGGATGCGTGCCTCTTGTCTATCGCAATGGGATCAATTTGGTTGACCGTTCGTTGATCTGGAGACCGCCATGCCCCCTTATGGATATCGAGGTGCTGGCTATAGTGGCATTTCGTTTCGGAGCTAAGTCAATTAGCCTAAGTCCGTTACCAGACGTGTTGTCGTGTAGGCTTTGTTTTCCGACAATACTTCTAAAGATGTCTTCTCTTCCTACCTTTGCGTTAAAATCTCCCAGCACGATTTTAACATCGTACTTTGGTAGTCGCCCATAGGTTTTGTGGAAGAGATCGTAGAAGCAATCCTTAGTTGAATCATCTTTTTCCTCCGTCGGAGCATAAGCGCATATAAGACTTATGTTGGCGAATTTGGCCTTGATGCGGATTGTAACAATGCGTTCGCTAATGCTTTGGAAACATAAGACTTCTTGCCTAAGTCTGGCACCTATAACGAATCCGCATCGAAATAGTCGCTGTTTCTGCTCACTATAACACGGTCCATAGTAGATGTCACAGTTTTTCATCCTCTTTTTGCCCGGCCTATCCCATCGTATTTCCTGGATGGCAGTAATGTCTGCTTTGTAGCAGTTTAGGGCTTCCGCTAGTTGTTCGCCTGCACCTCTTCTGTTTAATGTTCTCACATTCCAGGTGCAGATACGAACGTCGTTGTCCTTTTTTCGTTTAGCAGTAGGGCCAGGTCCTTGACTTGACCCTAGAAAAGCGGGCCGGAAAAATACCGATGTCAGTAGCCCATTTTGGGATATGAGCGCTGCCGTTGACCCATTGAGGTCTCTTCCGCCACCAACTCTTTTCCAACACCCTGGTTCGGTATTGGGAATCCCTATAGACCTGGTGTTCAATTATGTCGAAGCAGCTCATATATGGATTACACTACCAGTTCGATCAAACTGGAGCTGTAGGCGCCACCGTTGACTCCATCTAGGGAATTCCTCCGCTGCCACCTGAGAGTGATTGCCCTAGTGAGAGGACACTCCTTCCCCCTCTCTTGTTTGCTGCCGCCAACGACCTTCCACATTGGTTTATTACCCCATCTCCAGTCGAGGTACTAGGCACCCACCAGTCACCAGCGTGGAGGTGAGAGTAGGAGTTGATAGTGAGAGGCTAGAGTGAGAACGCTTGTGTCCTCATGTAATCGCATCACTATCCTTAAGCACCGGCACGCACACATGAATGGTTGTGAGAAAAATCTAGGCCCTGGGTAGTAACGGGTCTGTTGCGCTAAAAATTTGTTTAGGTAGGTCAATGCAGGATTTTAGTTTCTATTCCCACTCCTACGGCTTAAAAGGTCGTTCATCATTTGCTCTTCTTGAAGGATGTTATAGATTCGGAACGGAATCAGATAGATAGCCATATGCGTTCAGAAACTGGAATGTATCCAATGAAATATATCCAGTTTGGGATATATTTCTGAAGTATACAAGGTTCGGATGAAACAATCCGGAATGGAGCTCATTTTCTATCACATTCGCCAAACGTGCAAAGTGACTCCTCCCGAGGTCGAGTATCACGTTGTCGATTCTGGATATTCTTGAAGCATCTAGTGGTTGTTTGTTTGAAACGTAGTGCCTAAAGTCTGACTGTGTACTCCTTTGCATCTGCATTTAAGCTCTTAGACATGTCAGCTTAAAGACTCGAAGCGTTTGCATGTGTTATTCTCCCACCGCACTGGACCCACATAAGTTAACAAATACTTTTCAGATACTAACCATTATAGCTGTTATAGCATAATAAGACAGAAAAGACTTATTTTGCCATATGACCTATCAGAGTTTTTTGTTTTTAACATATTAAACCTCCATTTACCACGTAGGCGGCCTTCATTCCAGCCAGCTGGACAATAAATAAGCCCCCCTTGATAGCTTACATCTTCATTTGAAAAACTTATCACAATCACTTTACAATGTAGAAGTTTACTATTTTCCCCAACAACTAAACAACGAAACAGGTATGTAAATAAATTAATCAAACGCCTGTTAGCGCGTTTGTAGGCGGCACTTAAACAATTTGTTTTATATATTCCCCGTGTGTTATTTTTGCGTCTCTGATTTAATTACAATTAAAATGCATTTTCGTGCAATTGGCATTCCACCTCCACAGTTACATGCAGTAACGATGTTTAAAGCGCTCCCGTGACTCGGGATTTAACATTCACAAGATGGTTAACATGGCCGCGGGTAATCACGGACTAATTATTGGCATCCAAAGCATCGTAAGTAGCGGCAATATTGCCGGCAGAAGCAACAGCTTCATGGAAGATACATGCAATCCCCAACAACAACAACAACAACTGCAATATTAAATTGTTTTAATAAATTTTTATTTGATTCCGGCGCGCAGCGTTATTTAGTAACGTGTATGCGCAATAATCGTCAAATCGAATGTTTACATCACCTACACTGGTGCGCTCACGTTCGCACACTAATTGTTTACAGTTTGTTGTGGCTTGGTGTACGTGTTATGGGCTGCATCCAACAACACGGCCATTTTATTTCGCTCATAAGTTTTAATGTATTTTTGGTCAATGGAGGCTCCAGATAGGTAGAATCGGCCGATTGGCGATTGTATGGACTGTTTTGTGTCCTGCGGCCGGATACGGGTGGGTTTTGCTGAATTTTCATAACGCAATGGTTGTTGGATGAGCTGCAGGTTGTTGGGGGATTTTGTAAACTCACCCTATGATGGGATGTAGCCGTTGTTCTCTTGTTTGAGATTTACCAATTCAAAGACATTTTGGGGGCAATTTTACCGCTGGCTATAGGATGTTTCTAAAGATTGATTGACAGATGAAGAATGACATAATAAAGTGCAGCTATCATATGCCTTGAACTCGTTTTGTATTAGTGCACAGTCACAAGATTTTATAACAGAAAAAGTGGGCACCACGTGTGATTGGCCATATTCTTGCGTAAACTCGACATTGAGCATCCTTCCTTAGAAATATTATCCTTTTCCTCTGTTGTAGTGTCAAAAAAACCTCTCCAGAGGCCAGCGGAAGAACTCCCAATATAGTTTCAACGGTGGCGTCTACAGTCGCAGTTAAGATGGACAAAGTAAACATCTCCTCCGACATATTCGGACAATAGATCATCTATGAATCTCTAGGGTTAGTCAGGCCCCTTGAACAGAAATAGTGTAGGAAGAGCTGAGAGGCCAACGGCAGCCCTCAAGCTTGCGCTTGGGGTGAAAGCCTTTATTGGAGTTATACCAGACTCCATGTCGGAACATATATACGAGGCTTAAACCCCCTACTCTGTCCTGTAAATACCTAAGGTGTAGCCTTTCAGGTCATTCCTTCATAGGGCAGGTACTGACACCATGTCTTCTCCCCTTATTGACCGCGGTTTTCGCCCTCTTGGTCTCGTTTGGTTTTTTCGGAGTGCATATTGAAGGCCTCGTATGCTGGGGTGTATATGGAATTGGCCATCCTGGTTATGGATTGTGCGTTGGGTTCACTACCCACTTACGGAAGAAATTATTATTACGAACCAACCAAGAGCCTCGGAGGGGACTGATTTTATTGTTGACGACCATGGTAAACAAAAAATAGACAACGACCATCGTATCTGCATCTGGAATGTGAGAACATTAAGCAGGCGAACAACTAGCAGAAACCCTAAGCTGCTTAAAAGCAGACATTACTGCCATACAGGAAATACGATGAAATGGAGGATGAAAAACTGTGACATCAGCGACTTTTCGGATGTGGATTTGTTAGCATCCAATGTCGAAGAATAATTGCGAAGATGTCAACAAACCATTCGACTTTCCGCAGCTGATGTGCTTGGTCTCTCACGCCTAACAGCAAGGAACCCTTGGTTTGATGAAGAATGCCCGAGAGATGCTCACATTCAGAACGAGGCCTACATGCCTTAGTTGCAGGTAAAGACGAGAGCTGCAATTGAGCTTTATAGGCAAAGAAGGAGGGAAGAACAACAGCTTTTCAGAAAGAGGAAAAAGGGCAAGAAAAGCGCGCTATCGAGGATATAGAGAGGTGCCACTCCAGGCATTAAGTGTAAAACGTAAAAGCCAGAGATACAAGGCTCAAACAGAATCCTTTCGAGATGAACAAGGAAAGATCGTAGTTGGCACATAGTTGATGCTGAGGATATGGAAGAACTACTTCGGCAGATTGTTAAACGGCTTTGACGAACAACATTCCGCTGTCAGGCAGAACGAACCATTCAATATTGGCGACGACAGCGGAAACTACCAGCCTCTCGACCTAAGTGAAGTGAGGATCGCATTACCTAAACTCAAGCGTAACAGCGCTGCCGGAAATGAAGGCCTTACCGCCGAGATGACTTGGTAAGTAACATCTATCAACTCATAAGCCAAGTCTGGTCGGATGAAAGAATGCCTGAACGATGGAACCTCAGCATCGTTTGCCCGATCCACAAAAAAGGAGACTCTCTGAACTGCGCCAACTACAGATGTATCAGTCTCCTCAAAATCGTCTAAAAGATCCTATCTGCCGTAACATGTGAACGCCCGAAACCGTTTACCAACAACCTGATCGGCCCTTAGCAGTGTGGTTTCAGGCCAGGAAAGTCCACAACTGATAAAATCTACACACTTTGGCAGATCCGGGAGAAATCCCAAGAAGTCCAAATCGATACCCACCACCTATTTATCGATTTCAGAGCCGCATATGACAGCATTTGTATAGAAGAACTTTACAGAGCCTATCCTTCTTTGGTATACAGCCCAAAGTCTCGTCCCTTTGTGAAGGATGACGATGGAGAAAACTACCTCACCGACACATTCGATACCAAAAAAGGGTTCAAGGAAAGCGATGCACTGTCATGTGACTTCTTAAATCTGATTCTTGATTCAACATCAGAGGCTCAATCTTCCATAAATCGCTGGAATTGCAAGCAAACGTCGAAGATATTGATATCTTTGGTCAAACTCGACGTGATGTCATAGCCACGTTTGCTAGTATAGAGAGGGAAGCGGTAAAAATGGGTTCAGCTGTAAAGTAGTTTTTTATATGCGATTGTGGTGAGAGCCTATATGGCTACTCTGTGGCCCGTGTTACGAGTTATACCAGACTCCATGTTGGAACATGTATACTTGGCTAAAACCCCCCTATTCAGTCCTGTAAATCCCTACGGTGTAGCCTGTCAGGTCATTCCTTCATATGGCAGGTACTGACACTATGACGAGGTTTTCCTCTTTTGCGTCCGACGTCTGGCTGGGAATCAAAGACTCTACGAGTCGGAGTATTGGTGTCCATTCGTTCAACATGTCCTAGCCATCTCCTCTTATTGACCTCGATTTTGGCCCTCTTGTGGTCTCGTTTGGTTTTCCCGCCTCAAATCTTCGACTAAATTTCCAGTAATGCTGTTGGCAGTATCCCATATGCTTCATTTGCCGATACCATACACGATATGTGACTTCTTCGGCTAACTGTCCTACCTATCGCTTTCTAGTGCGTTTCTCGCAGATTCTTACTTTCGGCATTCTAGCAGCACGTGCTCCGCTTTTTGGACTTTACTATCATAATGGCGACAGAATCGGTCACCAGGAAATCTTATCCTGTTTAGGTTATCCCGGAAGCTTCCCATTAGGAATTGTGATAGAAATTTACTTCACCGTGCTTTCACTTTTTCCTCTCTTGGATGTTCGGTAGTAAGTTTGTGCGTCCATCGTTTGGTGTTGTGTTCCATTGTCTTTGCCATTCCATTTCAGTGGCTTCTGTAATGGAAAATCTCTGTGTTTTCGTTATTGTACGTTGGCGCTTAGATTTTTTCCCCCAGCCCTATAGACATTCTCCCAGCTATCACACTTATTCCATCCCCTGATACAGTTCTGTATGCACAGCATACTTTGTACGTTGGCGCTGAGATTTTTTCCTCCAGCCCTATAGACATTCTCCCAGCTATCACACTTATTCCATCCCCTGATACAGTTCTGTATGCACAGCATACTTTCAGTGATGCTCCCCTGTACACAGAGTTTATCTTTCTCAGGTATGACTCAGTACATGTGGCCTGTTCCCATATGGGGGCTGCATACATGAGGATTGATTTGCTTACGGTTACAGGCAGATTTCTTATTTGCTGCCTTGGTCCTCCAATAACCGTCATGAGCCTTGGTATTCCGGCGACTACTCGGCTGGCTTTCTGAATCGTGTACCTTAGGTGTTCTCTGAAGTTGAGTCTGTAGTCTAGGGGCACCCCTAGATATTTTATGTAGGTTTTCGACTCGATTGTATGCTCTCCCACTTTTAGTCTTAAGCGCTTAACTTCTTTACTATTTCTAATGAGAACGGCCTCTATTTTACGGTCCGGCAGTTCCAACACTGACAAGCTGAGCCATATCATTACATCTTTGATCGCCACTCTTGGTTTCGTCACTTCCTCAATGGTTTTGGCCACTACTACCACTGCGATGTCGTCTGCGTATCCGATACTGTTCACCCCTCTAGGTTTCGTCATAGTCAATACTCCATCGAGGGTAAGACCAAGTCTATGCCTCGGTCTATGCTTTAAACTCGAAAGGACTTAGATCATCGACGAATTGGACAGAACGTCACCATTGACAGATTTAAGTTTGAGGTAGTACGGGACTGTGTCTACCTCGGCTCCGCTGACAACAACATTTTGTCAAAAATTTTACGAGGAATTACATCTGGCAACCGCTGTTTCATCGGCCTAAGAAGGCAATTTAGTAGTAAAGCCCTCCATACCTGCTCTATCAGAATCAATTAAAAATGGCAAATAAGGATTTTCTCAGTTTCTATTCGAAGCTTGATTATGATCATCAGTCAAATCAAGTCAAGGGAAATTATATTCCACCAACACAGTTCAGACAGAGCTGACCTGGTTCTACGAAGATTAAATTTTCATGATGTATCTAAATATCCATGGAATGACATCCATTTCAATTGAAAGATGCAAATATGTCCCTGATCTCCCCAGTTTAATTATACTCCAAACAAAATGTAAAACCCCAACGATATAAACTACCAAAATGCCATTTCCCGCTGCACAAACTCACCACACCCTATTCCGCAGTCCAGAAACTCTAGCATTTCGGAATAAAAAGGATCGCAAGCTATCGACGATACCCTGCAACCAATATAAAGTGATCATGCATAAAGTCAATTCAAACTAATTGCCACATTTAAACCAAACTTTATTGGAATTGCCCGCACACTCGGTGGTGTGCTGCCAGAATGGTCATGCAGCAGCTCCTGGCCAGCGCCACACAACGTACATACATCCATGCAGCATCCAGCCCCCTAGACGTGCATTTGTTGCCAAAGAATTGTTCACTGAGGCCAAAAATAAAAATCGCAAAAATGTGTTCAGATAACGTGCAATAAACCATTTGCGCGGCGGCGGACAGCACTGCATCGCTGAAGTTGAAAACGGCAGCAGCACTCCACTCCTCCACCCCACTGCAGAGATATTTTTATAGTTTGAGACTGAGAGACTTATTTTTAATGTCCTGCCGCGATCAGAAGAGAGCGGTGCGGTGGAGTCGTGTAGTGTGTATTCATTTGGCATTGCCATATGAAATATGTCAAAAGGACAAACACGCATACGAATGTGTGTATCTTTCAAGAGATTGGTCAAGCGATACAAATTTAGATAAAAATTTATTTATCTCCCAGTGAGAGAGGGAGATCTGAAGAATGATTGTCCAGGGGAAACGGTGTACTCGCGTCGACGATATCTCTTAATGAAGATGTCTTCGCGCGAGGACACAACAACACAGACCGGGACAAAAGTGTCCTTAATTTATTTTGCGATTTCAATATTTTGATAAGCACCTCCGGAGAGGCCTCCCTTTCTATTTAATGACAGGATGTAATTTTGGTGGAATGCATGCGATCAGTGGTCCATAATCGTTTAATGGAACGAGAGTAGCGGGGTGTATGTGTGTGTATCTGTGTGGCATTTCAATGCGAATTGCTTGTAAAGTGCGATTATGTTGTAAGCTCATCAAGCGATGATCGTGCAATCGGATTTAATTAAATTGCACATGCTGTGCAATTGGGAGGTGCGCGCAATTTTAAAGTTTTTTTTTCTTTTTCTCAAGCCCTCTCTGCGTCGCTGTCGCGGTTCAGCTCTGAGTTATTAATATTGAAACTGAGAAAGGCTCCTTGAAGTGGCCATTGGTAAATATAGGTTTCATTATATTTTTATTTATTTAATTACATGTCGGGATTTATAGTGGTCTGGTCAGCTAATGGGTGTTCTACAACAAAGAGATAAGTACAAGGTAGGAGCGGACGTTGTCTCTGAGAGGTGAACTCTATCGAACAAAGTGCTTAATGGAATATGATATCATTGGGGATATGTGGTACGGAAATTATTTACAAAAAAAAATTATGGGGCGTTATGGGAAATGGGTATGGTGAAACCTTTAAGTTCTTTGTTGTACATCTGGTCTTGTAGTTAAGGAGGGTGTGTTGTACACGAAAGGACTTAATAGCTGAATTGGAAATTGAAATTCCTTAATACCCTTAGAGATCTGTTACAAAATGGTCCCTCTGTCCTCACTAATTGATCCGCCAATCCCGCAAATTGACCCTCTTACCCTAAATGGCGTCAGTCTCATGTTCGTAGAATCAGCCAAATACCTAGGTCTGGTTTTGGATAAAAAACTGACATGGAAAGCCAACATCCAAGAACGCGTAAAGAAGCCACCGTAGCCATCGGAAAGAAATGGTTCATGCAACCACATATCTCTTTCTGGCTCTACGTGTCTATCATTAGACCCATACTCATGTATGGTCTGGTGGACGGCTTTAGAAACAACCTCGAACCGCAACCTGTTAGGTAAAGTTCAAAGATCAGCTTGTATATGCATTAGGGGAGCTCTTAGAACAACCCCCTCCGCAGCCCTTGATGCTATCCTACATCTAGTGCCCCTAGATATCTACGGCAAACAGACTGCAGCTTGTGCAGCTGTTAGACTGAGAGCCTCGTCATAATGGACACCCAATCAGGGTGAACACACAATAGGTTCGGTTTGATCCCCCTCGACGTCCGGGTCTCCGTACTTCCTTCAAAGTTGGTGAGAGTCAGTTAGGTTAATCCTGTTGGAATGTTTACCCAGCAGATTGTGGCCTGTTATGACTCTCACCGGAATGGAAATAGAAGCTCCGTGCAGAACTATAAACTTGTTAGATTTACAGCGGCTTAGATCCGGCCAAAGGTCTTTAGTACGTCTGTAGGTGTTAATATTTTGCTTACTTATTTACTTACTTAAGTGGCGCTACAGTCCGGGATGGACCTGGACCTCAACCAACATGCCTCTCCAATTAGCCCGGTCCTTAGCTAACTGCCTCTAGTTGCGCACTCCAAGTTGGTTGAGGTCAGTTTCTAGTTGTGCGCGTCACTTAAGGCGAGGTCTTCCTCTACTGCGTCCGACGTCTGGCTGGGAATCGAAGACTCTGCGAGCCGGAGTATTAGTGTCCATTCGTTCTACATGTCCTAGCCATCTTAAACGTCCAATGCGGAGTTTCTTGGCCAGGAGTATGTCGCTGTACAGCTCGTATAGTTCGTGGTTGAATCTTCGTCTCCATAGCCGTCAACGCAAACGGGACCGAAGATTTTCCGAAGAAAATCGACCAAGGATTTCTTCATCCGCTTTTGATACGGTCCATGCTTCAGCGCCGTAGAGCAGGACTGGGATGATAAGGGTCTTATATTGGATCTCCTTAGTAGTTCGAGTGAGGGCTTTACTACTAAATTGCCTTCTTAGCCCGAAGAAACAGCGATTGGCAAGAGTAATTCTTCGTTTGATTTCTGACGAGACGTTGTTGTTGAGTTAATAGCGGAACCGAGGTAGACAAAGTCCCGGACTACCTCAAAGTTATATCTGTCAATGATGACGTTCTGTCCAATTCGTCGATGTTGTGCGTCCTTTCGTGTTGACAGCATATATTTAGTCTTACCCTCATTTACTGCTAAACCCACGTTTGCCCCTTCCTTCTCTATACTAGCAAACGTGGCTATGACATCACGTTGAGTCCTACCAATGATGTCAATATCGTAGTTGCACCGATTTATGAAAAATTGTGCCTCTGGTGTTGGCTCGGGAGTTTTGCACAATCCTCTCAAGAATCAAATTGAAAAAGTCACATGACAGCGCATCGCCTTGCCTAAATCTTTTTTGGTATCGAATGTGTCGGTGAGATCGTTTCCGACCCTGATTAGCAACAACTCCCCATCTACATCCTGCACAGAAGGACGAGTTTTGGCGGTATACCAAAAGTAAACATGGCTCTGTGTAGTTCGTCTCTATAAATGCTGTCGTATAAATAGGTGGTGGGTATCGATTTAGACTCCTTGGGTTTTTTCCATGATCTGCCGAAGTGTGAAAATTGGATCGATTGTGGACTTTCCTGGCCTAAAACCACACTGATAAGGGCCGATCAGGTTGTTGGTAAACGGTTTCAGGCGTTCACATATTACGGCAGATAGGATCTTGTAGGCGATGTTGAGCAGACTTATGCCTCTGCAGTTTGTGCAGTTCAGAGGGTCTCCTTTTTGTGGATCGGGCAACGATACTGAGGTTCCATTCTTCAGGCATACTTTCATCCGACCAGATTTGGCTTATGAGTTGGTGGATGTTACTTACCAAGTCATCTCCGCCAGCTTTATAAAGCTCAGCGGTAAGGCCGTCATTACCGGCGGCCTTATTAAGCTTGAGTTCTGATATTGCTATCCTCATTTCACATAGGTCGGGTGGTTGGCAGTTTTCGCTGTCGTTGCCAATATTAAATGGTTCGTTCTGCCTGACAGCGGAATGTTGTTCGTCATCGCCGTTTAACAGTCTGCAGAAGTGGTTCTTCCATATCCTTACCATCCACTGTGTCTCACTTACGATATTTCTTTGGTCATGTCGATAAGGTTCTATTCTCGCCTTGTGTTCCTGGCTTTACCGTTTTTAAACGTTAGCAAAACTTGCGGATATCATTCCTATAGTGACACCACTCTGTATCCTCGATTGCGCGCTTTTCTTGCTATTTTTTCTTCTTACTGAAAAGCCGATGTTCTTCCCTTCTTCTTTTTCCTATAGAGCTCAATGGCAGCTCTCGGCTTCACCTGCAGCTTAGCTTTGTAAGCCTCATTCTTGGCTGCGAGCATCTGTCGGCATTCCTCATCAAACCAGAAGTTTTTTGCTGGTGGCCGCGAGAAACCTAGCACATCAGTTGCGGTTGATCTAATGGCTTGTTAGCATCGTTGCCATTGTTCTTCGACATTAGATGCTGGTGGTGTGTTGTGAATGGAGAGGTTGAGGGATACGCGTTGCCCGAAGGTCTTGACGATCTCTTGCGATTGCAGTCTTTCGACATTAAATGTTTCTTTTACAGTATTTCTGGTTTGTTGTGGCGTGGTGGATATTCGCATTCTTACCTTGGTTGCAACAAGGTATATGGTCCAAGGTGATGATAGCCCCTCGGAATTCTCAGACATACAAAATACTACATGCTTGACCGTTCGTTGATCTGCAGACCGTCATATCCCCTTATGGATATCGAGGAGAGGCAATTGTATGCTGGCTATAGTGGCATTTGATTACGCAGCGAAGTCAATTAGCCTAAGTCCGTTGCCAGACGTGCTGTCATGTAGGGTGTGTTTTCCGACAGTACTGCTAAAGATGTCTTCTCTTCCTACTACCTTTGCTTTAAAATCTCCCAGTACCATTTTTACATCGTACTTCAGTAGTCGCTCAAAGGTTTTGTCAAGGAGCTCGTAGAAACAATCCTCAGCTATATCAGCTATTTCCTCCGTCGGGGCGTGATAACAGTAAAATCAGTCCTTTGGCTATTGGTTGCTTCGTAACAATAGGTTTTTCCATGGGTGGGTAGTTAACCCGAAACACAACCCCCAACCTGGAGGACCAATTCCAATTTATTAGCAAACCTTAGGACACGATGCCATCAGTATTCATCGCGCTGCCGTTGGCCTCTCGGCTCATTCGCCATTATCTCTGTTCAAGGAGCCTTACGTACCCTTGACATATCTATGTATGACTTGCAGCTCATCTAGGTTATTACTTTGCCCACCCTAACTGGGATTGTAGAGTCCACAGTTGAATCCATCCTGGGAGTTCTTTCGCTGCTGTCTGAAGTCGTAAATGTGGATCAGAGTGAGAACACCGCTCTCATCCCCTTCCTCCAAGACTTAACACAGGAATTGAGACCCTATCTCCGGTCAAGGTACTAGGCACTCTGCGGTCGCCACGGGAAGACTGACAGTCGGAGGTGGTAGGCATTACCTGGGTGAAAACTGAAGATTTTATGTATCGCATTGCCTACCATTTGAACGCTAAGTTTTGATGGGTTCCCTTCAATAAATACTGCAACTCTTGTCAAAGGAACCTTCAATTGTCACTTCCCTTCAAACTTACAAAACCACAAACCAAACCCCGCCGAATACCGTCAAATCAGTGAAAACTCCCATCAACTACCAAGGCACGTGAATTGCATTGCCATTCCATGACCTGCCTCGCCAGCTTAATTCGACTCTAACCTCAGATGCAAATCACACCACATGCATAAACAAATCCACCATCCAACCGATGACGACGACCTGCATCCACAACAATAGGAGAAAACCCTCCGCAATGCATTTCCTTTTGGCTACAGCCCAGCTCTGTGCATCTTGTCCGGCCACCAACCATCGCCGTTTGCCCGCGTATATGAATCTCACGAGGCGCGTCTCTTAACCTCTTGACTTGGATTGTCATCTCTGTGCTCGCACAACGCACGGCGAAAGTTGCCATTTTGGCATTTTGTCTTCGCCGCGCTGAGTTATGTCTCTCGTCCGCCACATGGCCCCTAGCATGGTTGCATGGTACACATCATACCATCACTTGTCATCTGCTTCTTCGTCTTCTTCATCTCCATCCTCTCATTACAAGCGATTAGAGAAACTTAATTAAAACTGCCGATGCCGACCGCATCTAAGACCACTCCTGGCCAGAGAAAGAGAGACAAATTATCACAGCGCGTCCATTAGAAACTACGGTCAGTCCTTTTGCCCGCTTCTTCGATGGCAATTTCAGGCCCAGCTTGACGTCGCAACGTATTTCTCTGCCTTTTGACAGGCACGATGAATGCCTTCGCACTGTGCCTTGCCAAGTGCGAGAGGTTTTCTCCCAGCCAGCATGCATGCAATGGAACGCGCGCATCCAACGCCGCACTGAACTCACCGGATTTATGCAATCGCAACGGTCCAGCTGCAGAGTGGTCCCACCGCCAGCGGACCCATTTAAATATTAATTATTGCAATTAAATGGCCGCTCCAAACAAGGAGTCGAGTGTATTAATGTCGCAAATTATTGCCGAGCACTATAAAATGCGCAAAATGTGCGCACGCCCGCCATGGAATTTGCACATTTTCGCCGTTGACCCAGGAGTCGGGTGGAATTCGATTCTGCTGCTGGTGGAACTGTTTCAGGTGTCACACACAGTTACCATGTCGAAAAGTAGAATACGAAGTCCGTGCGACAAATGATCGCAGTCGCGGGCCGCACTCAATAATAAATCCATTAAGTGGATTGCGGCGAATTGAGCCATTTGCGGAAATGTATCTCAAGAGCCCATGTGCATGATATCGGTTTTGCAAGATTTTTTTTTTTTCATTTTTTTTTTCGGATCGGTACCGTTGGCGCCAATGGCGGAAAATGGAGCTCCCACATGCTGCACGAGATGGCAGCGCTCCGTAGAACAAAGGCAATTATGGGGTATGACCGGGAAGGCAATTTGCATTTGCATAATGCAATTACGTGTGTGAGCGAATGTATCTGTGGTCGATATTGTTTATTGGGAGGTTGCTTTTTTTTTTCATATTTTTGTGTGGCTCGTTGAGAACCCACTCGATTGGATACGTGTAGAGTAGCGCCCCGGAACACAATTCGTTTGGCTGTAGAATTTATGCTTTATTGGATTCTATTGTTCGGAGGAGGAGAACAGTTGGCTCACAGCATGTGGATGTTGAATTCGCGCGCTCGCGCGCTGAAAAACAATACGACACGACGTTAACAACTTCAAGCTCGGTTGAGCGCGGGTAATTTGAATTATTTCACGCATGTGGTGGGGGTTTTGCGCGGGAATGCCTAGATCTGTGGTTTCATTGTAGTTTTCCAATTGAATACAATGAAAGGAGGTTGGAATTGGGGTCTTCTAGTCACCGCTGAAAGTCCATGCTGAAGGTTGTGTTAATTGGGTTCATCATTCATAGAGAAAGGAATGTGAAACCTTTAGAAATGCTTGCAGTCTATTTTGTTTTCAATGAAAAAAATGGAATTTCTCAAACAAAAAAGGTTTGTTGGTCATCTGAATTAGCATCTTAGGGATCCGGTTTAGCAAAGAGCAACCGAGTTATACAATAAGTCGTATGCTTTGATATCATCAGTGAACGGATTGTGCATCAAGTAGAAACTCGCCAACAGGGATCCTTATATACACTCACGCTTCCATGGTGGAAAAGGATGGCAGATGCTTATTTAAGAATTTCACACGATATGATACACAATCAGCGCTAACGTGGTATCTTTTGATAAAAAATCTTGTCATCATCTTGTGGTGATGTGCAAGTGAAATGGCACTGAAGACAGTCAGAACTTACATACTTACTTAAGTGGCGCTGCAGTCCGGGATAAACCTGGGCCTCAACCAACATGCCTCCCCAATTAGCCCGTTCCTTAGCTAACTGCCTCCAGTTGCGCACTCCAAGTTGGTTGAGGTCGGTTTCTACTTGTGCGCGCCACTTAAGGCGAGGCCTTCCTCTACTGCGTCCGACGTCTGGCTGGGAATCGAAGACTCTGCGAGCCGGAGTATTAGTGTCCATTCTTTCTACATGTCCTAGCCATCTTAAACTTCCAATGCGGAGTTTTTTGACTAGGGGTATGTCGCTGTACAGCTCCTATAGGTCGTGGTTGAATTTTTGTCTCCATAGTCTGTCAACGTAAATGGGACCGAAGGTTTTTCGAAGAATTTTTCTCTCGAATCGACGAAGGATTTCTTCATCCGCCTTAGAAACGGTCCATGCTTCAGCGCCGTAGAGCAGGACTGGGATGGTCAGGGTATTATATAGGATTTCCTTAGAAGTTCGGGTGAGGGCCTTACTATTCTTAGCCCGAAGAAACAGCTGTTGGCAAGAGTAATTCTCGTTTAATTTGTGACGAGATGTTGTTGTCAGAGTTAATTGCGGTGCCGAGGTCCCGTTCTACCTCAAAGTTATATCTGTCAATGGTGACGTTCTGTCCAATTCGTCGATGTTGTGAGTCCTTTCGTGTTGACAGCATATACTTAGTCTTACCCTCATTTACTGCTCAACATCACGTTGAGTCCTACCAATGATGTCAATATCGTCGGCGTATGCTTGTAGTTGCACCGACTTTTGGAAAATTGTTCCTCTGGTGTTGGCTCGGGAGTTTTGCACAATCCTCTCAAGAACCAAATTAAAGAAGTCACATGACAGCGCATCGCCTTGCCTAAATCCTTTTTTGGTATCGAATGTGTCGGTGAGGTCGTTTCCGACCCTGATGGAGCAGCGAGAATTCTCCATCGTCATCCTACACAAACGGACGAGTTTGGGCGGTATACCAAAACTAGACATGGCTCTGTATAGTTCGTCTCTATAAATGCTGTCGTATGCGGCTTTGAAATCGATAAATAGGTGGTGGGTATCGATTTGGACCTTTTGATTTTTTTTCAGGATCTACCTGCCGAAGTGTGAAAATTTGATCGGTTGTGGACTTTCCTAGCCTAAAACCACACTGATAAGGGCCGATCAGGTTGTTGGTAAACGGTTTCAGGCGTTCACATATTACGGCAGATAGGATCTTGTAGGCGATGTTGAGTAGACTTATGCCTCTGTAGATGGAGCAGTTCAGAGGGTCTCCATTGTTGGGCACCGGGCAAACGATGCTGAGGTTCCATTCTTCAGGCATGCTTTCATCCGACCAGATTTGGCTTATGAGTTGGTGGATGTTACTTACCAAAGCATCTCCGCCAGCTTTATAAAACTCAGCAGGAAGGCCGTCATTTCCGGCGGCCTTATTAAGCTTGAGTTCAGATATTGCTATCCTCACTTCACTTAGGTCGGATGGTTGGCAGTTCTCGCTGCCGTAGCGAATATCAAATGGTTCGTTCATCCTGACAGCGGCATGTTGTTCGTCATCGCCGTTTAACAGTCTGCAGAAGTGGTTCTTCCATATCCCCAGCATCGACTGTGTCTCAACTACGATATTTCCTTGTTCATCTCGACAGGATTCTGTTCGAGCCTTGTATCCTTGGCTTTGACGTTTTACGCTTTGGTAAAACATGCGAACATCGTTCCTGGAGTGGTACCTCTCTATATCCTCGATGGCGAGCTTTTCTTGCTCTTTTTTCTTTTTTCTGCATAGCCGGTGTTCTTCCCTTCTTCTTTGCCTATAGAGCTCAATGGCAGCTCTCGTCTTCACCTGCAGCATAGCCTTGTAGGCCTCGTTCTTGGCTGCGAGCATCTGTCGGCATTCCTCAGGTGGCCGCGAGAAACCTAGCACATCAGTTGCGGCTGATCTAATGGCTTGTTGGCATCGTTACTATTGATGCTGGTGGTATGGTATGAATCGAGAGGTTAAGGGATACGCGTTGCACGAATGCCTTGGCGGTCTCTGTTGATTGCAGTCTTCCGACACTAAATTTTTTCACAGTATTTCGGGTTTGTTGTTGCGCGGTGGGGGGCTCAGTGGTGCGATGGTTAGTGC
The DNA here is from genome assembly GCA_932526625.1 of Rhingia campestris. Classification (NCBI taxonomy): domain Eukaryota; kingdom Metazoa; phylum Arthropoda; class Insecta; order Diptera; family Syrphidae; genus Rhingia; species Rhingia campestris. The sequence continues at coordinate 12,623,259 of OW052185.1, read as the reverse complement.
GATGAACCGCCGCGCAGAAGGTCTGGGTTCGATTCCCAGCCGTATCAACACCTAAATGATTTTTCACTGGCCCTCCTCTCGTGATGAACTGACAAATCGTCCGAGTAGTATCAATTGTCAAGAATAGCTTATCTCAACTTAGCCGTTCGGAGTCGGCATAAAACAGGAGGTCCCGCCATCGTGCAAGAAGTACACACGCACACATGAATGGTTGTGAGAAAGCTAGGCCCTGGGTACTAACGAGCCTGTTGCGCCAAAAATTTTTTTTTTTTTTTTTGCGCGGTGGATATCCGCATTCTTCCCTTGGCTGCAACAGTGTAGTGGTCCGGGTCGATGTTAGCCCCTCGGAAATTTCGGATATCCAAAATATTGGATGCGTACCTCTTGTCTATCGCAATGTGATCAATTTGGTTGACCCTTCGTTGATTTGGAGACCCCCATATCCCCTTATGGATATCGAGGTGAGGAAACCGTGTGCTGGCTATGTGGCATTTCGTTCCGTAGCGAAGTCAATTAGCCTAAGTCCGTTTCCAGACGTGTTGTCGTGTACGCTATATTTTCCGACAGTACGGCTAAAGATGTCTTATCTTCCTACCTCTGCGTTAAAAATCTCCAAGCACGATTTTAACGTCGTACTTTGGTAGTCGCTCATAGGTTTTGTCAAGGTGCTCGTAGAAGCAGCCCTTAGTTGTATCATCTTTTTCTTCCGTCGGAGCATAAGCGCATATAAGGCTTATGTTGGCGAATTTGGCCTTGATGCGGATTGTTACAATGCGTTCGCTGATGTCTTGGAAACATAGGAAACATTTCGATAGAAAATAAAGATTTTTAATTAGAAAGCTTAAATTTGTTATTAATTCACAGAGTATACAGATTGGAGTTATGTATGGAATAGCACATCGGATAAATGGCTGCCACGGCTTTGTTAGCAAGTATCGGGTTTTTCAATAAGCGCAATACAAAAGTTTTTTTTTTAAATAAAACAAAAACGGTTTTGGATATCAATGAAATTCTTTATTCCTGTGAAAGTACGTTCGATGCCATTATGTATGGAACTCGATTTCTTTTGCATGACCACCACGGGCAAGCTTGCAGAAGTTCAAACGCTGAACCCAATTTTCGACGGTTTTCAAGCATAAATCGGCCGATATTACTGCAATTTCACGTTCGATATTCGTACGAAGTTCATCAATCGTTGCTGGCTTGTTGGCATAGACCATAGACTTGACGTAGCGCTACAAGAAATAACACGTTCTCCAAACTTGGTTTCCAATTAATTTATTGTGACACTCGCTGTGTGGCTTGTGGCGCCTTCCTGTTGGAACCACATGTCCTCCAAGTCCATATCATCCAATTGGGGACAAAAATATTCGGTTATCATTGAACGGTAGCGATTCCCATTCACAGTAACGTGCCGGTCTTGATCATCACGGAAGAAGTACGGCCCAATGACTCCGCCGGCCCATAAACCACACCAAACCGTATTTTTTTCGGGATGCAATGATGACTCATGGAGTACGTGTGGATTGCTGCCTGACCAATACCGCATATTTTGTTTATTGACGAAGCCATTCAGCCAGAAATGAGCCTCATCGCTGAAGATGATTTTTCGATGAAAATCCGAATCATTTTCAAGTTGTTGCTCAGCCCAATTCACGAACATACGACGCTTCTGGTGGTCAAGCGGCTTCAGTTCTTGCGTCAATTTAATCTTGTAAGGATATAGGCCAAGATCTTTTCGCAAAATTCGCCACAACGACGTCACAGAGATGCCCAACGCTTGAGAACGACGTGTATCGACGTAGAGACACATTTGGGCTTTCTTCAACTGAAGCCTCAGCGGCAGCAATATTCTCGACACTTCGGCCTTTTCTTTGTCTCACTGGCACTTGAACATTTTGTACTGTGCCTGTGGATTCAAATTTTTCCACTAGACGCTCAATTGTTGATTGTATCCAAGTAGCGTGCAAGCCTCTCGGATAGCCAGTAGTTCCGCTTGGAATACGCTAGGCGGTATGATACTGATATTTTCAGTAATTCCGAGTAGACTCCGTACCAAACACCACAGTTCATCTTAGATCCGTCGGTGTAGACGACCATGTCGAAATCTGTTACTACTTCGTTCCTCTTCCACTGAGCTCTGATAGGAAAGCCTACGTGGAAGCTTTTCCTTAAGCTTAGTGTAGGTGTGAGGTAGTCTTTTGGAAACGTGACCATGTCATTTGGTAACGAGTCCAATATATCACTTTGGCCAGACGGCCTTGCAGTCCGGCATCTTGACTCCCTGAGTCTTACTGAGCTGCATAGAGCGGTATCATTAATCTGTAGAGGCAAGAGGGCATCCATTGGCGCCGACCTCAATGCGCCCGTGGTGCCTTTACTTTCTGTTCTTCGCAGCCTTTTTAGTTTTGTGCGGTTGTAGCCCTTATTCAAAGCGTGCCACCATACTAGTGAGCCGTATGTGACAATTGGACGTACTACTGCTGTGTACATCCACAAGGTCATCTTTGGTTGAAGTCCCAACTTCTTTCCAAAGGTTTTGCTGCAAGCATAGAAGGCAACACACGCCTTCCTTACTCAATGTTCGAAGTTGTGTTTCCAGTTAAGCTTACCTAGCGCTGGAAGATAGAGTGAATGGTTGGCCATTTAGACGGTGGAGGGTGAAATCGGATATTTTGGTTTTGGTAGTAAATAGCACCAATTCTGTTTCGCTCGGGTTTAAATCGAGGCCACAACTTGAAGCCCAGGTGCTAAACGTGTCTAGAGCAGCCCCCATGATCTGGGGGGAATTTGCCAGGCACTAGTATCACCTCGTCATCCGCATATGCGACAACTTTGACCCGTTCCTTGTCTAATTTAACTAAAATTGTATTCATAACCATTAGCCAGAGTAGAGGAGAGATGACGCCGCCCTGTGGCGTTCCTCTATGGAAAAATTTGGTTAAGTGACTGTTGCCAAGTGTTGCCTGGATAATTCTTGTTCCCAAAAAAGTGGTTTTTGGAATTCCGTCCGTCTGTCCGTAATGGTGTCTCCAGCCTTAACGACATGACCGATCTTTTTCAAACTTCCTATCCATAGCTAAGGACCGGGCTAGTCGGCGTGAAGGACAGACCTTAACCTTAGAAGGCAATATTTTTGGCAAACGTATGAAACTGTTAGTCTGCACTGACAGTGTCTACGTTTGTCGCTTCCAGCGTCCTTGCGAAAAAAAATTTGGTCTCATCATTCGCAACCGTTGTCAGTCGGTTAAGTGGATTCAACCGAAATCAGCTGTTTAGCAATCGTGCTAACAAGATTCAAGGTTGATGATCGAAAATCAATTCGACTTAACGAGGCCTTTTCGAAATTCGTTTCGTGTTTCGACACGTCGGTTCACATTTGACGAATGAACTCAGCTCCCAAGTTCGAGAGAGGACAAAAAGGACCAATCTCCGATTAATAAATCAGGCCATCGTGCTTGGGACAACGTTGGGACTTTATAAGTGGACTTTGCGTGCCAAGAATCCAAAGGGATGTGGAGTCTGCTTGTCTATATTATGGACCCTCAGTGAGTTAGAAGCACCATCAATACATGGTCTATAGACTGAAAGTGGAAGACTTAGGACCTTTTGCATGAACGCATTTATGCAACTAATTATCAGAACCACTGATTAACTGAATAAATGCGTTTATGCAAGTGGCCCTTAGAAGTAAAAGACACGATTTTGCCTCAAAAAAAAAAAAACGCGTCAAGTCTGCGTTAACATATACTAATTTCTGGAAGGTCCTTTGGTTCTCCCTTGTTAATAGTTTTTTCCAACGCATACTTTTATTAAACTTTCGCCTCCATCTGCCAAGTCAATTTCAAGAAGGATACTCTTTAAGGAGGCCCCCTATGTAATTCATCTCATATACAACTCCCGCCTCCCTAGCTCATTAATCACCAAGACAATAAGCAAATGGACGTGGCATCCACCATGCAACTATGCACTTAAGGCAACCCCCCACATTCTCATGATGTTCATGGTGGACGAGACACCAATTTCGCGATATAATGTGGGGGGCGTCACATGAAATTTATGCCGCTGTGCGGTCAAAATGCTTGCGCACGCGTACTCCAAATTGTGGGGTTACCCAACTGCGCGCATGCCACACTAACATCCTCCTGCAGAGTTTGCGCGCGCACATTCGGTGAGAATGCATTCACACCCCACGAGATACACCATGAGATCCAGGACGCATTGCAAAAGATACAAAATTTAATAATTTATTGGCCTTAATCATGGCCGCCATTGGTAGTGGGATCAATTTTATCGGTGTACCGCACATTCGCGCAGTGTGTGCCCAACGATCACCAATTGGTGCAAATTGCCAGTGTGCGATCCATTATTATCTCAAGCAAAGCATCTAGAATGATTTAGAGTGCAGTAGACCCTCCAGCACGATGATGAACTGCGTATCCCATCGACCTCCATCGAGGTGCAGTTGCTTCCGATGCTCGAATGGAGGTATAGCTGCATCTTGGCGTATAAATCTTCCACAAGAATGCAGTGCGCGTTTCCCTTAGAAACAAAGCCCATCGAGAGAAGGAGATAGCCCGGCTGTTGTTTCTTGCGAATCGAATGGAGGCACCGTGAACCGTAATAGCTTGATTAATCGGGAATTGGCTTTGATTCAGTGTCAGTGCTCTGGAAACGAAGCCAGCCACTGTCGTCATGGAGTCATTTTCGGAATGTCGCACAGTATAATGAAGAGTTTGTGCTACCATCAGCAGCGCCTCCACCAGCAGCGTCATCAACCACGGGCCACCGTTCGCAAATAGAGAATGGATAGTCTTTCATTACCATGCCACCGTCATTGCAGTCGTCGATGGTCCCCGGACTGTGTATCCCTCTTTGGACCACGAAGCCGGAACACGAGCGGTAGAATCACTGAATCAACTGCAGTGCGCGGTTGATTGCCCCAAAGCGCCACTTAACAAGCAATTTAAACATTTCTTCTTGCATTCGACCGGATGCAAATCTTTTTGTTCGGCGAACATGCCGCACGTTCTCGGCCACGCTCCACCATGCGGCAGCAGCGGTGCTCGGCGGGTCTGCCTTGAAAACGCGGCCAATTTTGTTAAATTAAATAGAAAAAGTTAGTGCAGCTCCGTGCTGGAAAGGATGTTGTTGTTCCTGGGATGGTGAGTGGATGGCTTCCAGGTGTAATCACAGATGCTTTGCGGTATCGCATATTGATGACGGAATGGGTCATTTTTTTTTTGGATTTTGTATCTATTTGCATATTTATGCGACGGAATGTGTGTTGGTGTGTGTGGGTTTGTGGCTTATGTGCTGCTTGGAAGTACGAATTAAAGAAAATTGTCCAAAGATGGTTTGGTAACACTTGATTGAGGAGAGAGTTGTCATAGAGAGCCAGAGGGACTATGGGTTATTCTTTAATGATGACTGGCAGCTTAAGGGAATAACCAATCCAACTTGTTAAATGTAGAGTTCCTCCTCTTGGGTTCCACCTTAGACCATTTTCAGATGAATCCATGTCCCATGTCCCATCTGTTAGAGACCTATTAAAGGCTTGCACCAATTACCGTGTGAATTTTGTATATTTCTGTCCAACGTACTGGACGATAGACTATGGATACGATGATTCAACCACGAAGCTTACGAGTTGTACATCGACTTAGAATTTTACGAGTTTTAGATCGACTTAGACAAAATAATCGGGATTGGATGTTTAAGCTGTCTACGTAAAACGAATCGACACCAACGGGCCACGCCGAAAAGACCTCGCCAACATGTTGAAACCGACTTCAACTAAATTAAGTGCTCACTTGGAGACAGCTAAAGATCGAGCTGAGCTGAGTCCGAAGTCACACGGGACTATTGTGCCTCTTAAATTCGTTCGTAAGTAAGCTTTGTGGTTTCCTGGAAATAAAATAAACGATTCCTTAACATGCATGAAAATCACTTTCAACGAAAGCCTAAGCAGATACAAAGTACCAGGACAGTTCAAGATAGGCCAGGAATAAGCATCTTCTACGAAAATATTTTTAATAGAAAACGCCCCTTTGTGAAATTAGTTAAGTGCAAGACCGACTTAGAAAAAAAAATCGAAAGCTTCAATACAGTCTTCGAACTTATTGCGGAGTCTGCATCCAAACTACCAAAATCAAGGTTAAGAGAGATAAACTTTCGGTTTAACAAGCCTCATCATCAATTTCGACGCTCGTTAAAAATGTGTTTCCAGCTGTCAACATGACGGCACGTTCCACATTGCAAGATTGTACACAGTCTCCTCCTGTAGTTGATAACGTAGATCATTCTAAGGACCAAATTCACTTTCGTACTCGTACAATTGCAAGAATTTTTTAAGGGTCCGCCAAATAACTTTTTTTTTTTTGAAAATGCTATAAAAAAAAACTACTGAATATTTTCTCAATTTTCTTTTTTTTATTTGAAAGTAAAATCCTTCCGGTTAATAATAAAATAATTTCATTCAAATGGCTGCTTTGACTGGCCATGCAGTAGCCTACACGATCGGTCCAATTTTTAAGCACATTATCGATTGTGTGCAGCTGTATTTCACCAATGGCTTCACAAATATTGTCCTTTAAAGCGTCAATTGTTTCTGGCTTGTCGGCGTAACACTTATCTTTTACGGCAACCCACAAAAATTAAGTCCAACGGTGTCAAATCGCAGCTCCGAGGTGGCCAAACGACATCAGCTCTGCGGCTGATAATACGATCTTCAAAAACAGGGCGCAAAACATCGAGTGTAGCTTCGGCTGTGTGGCACGTAGCGCCGTCCTGTTGAAACCAAATGTTGGCAATATCCTCCTCTTCAATTTTTATGAACAAAAATTCGTTCAACATGGCCCGATAACGATCGCCATTGACTGTAACGGCCACTCATTGCTCATTTTCGAAGAAAAATGGCCCAATTATGCTTCTGGACCAAGGTCCGCACCAAACAGTGACTCGTTTTGGGTGTATCGGCTTTTCAATGTATGCGTGCGGGTTTTCTGTTCCCCAAATGCGACAATTTTGCTGGCTTACATACCCGCCAAGATCAAAATGAGCTTCACCTGAAAAGATGATTTTTTTTGGCAAAATCGGCATCTTCTCTAAGTCGAGGCCAACTTAGCGAAGCGAAAACGCATTGGATGGTCAGTTGGCTTCAACTCCTGAACCAATTGGACTTTGTATGGCGTCATACCAAGGTCTTTATGCAAAATTCGTCTCAATGATGTCTCCGAAATGTTCAATTGTTGAGAACGACGGTGAATTGAAGTTGACGGCGCTTCACGCACACTTTCTGCCACAGCAGTAATATTCTCGGTTGTACGCACTGTTTTTGGCTTTTCACGCTTTGGTTTATCGATGAGGATGCCAGTTTCTTTCACTTTTTCACATAACGAACATACGGAGCTGACGGTGCTTCTCTTCTTCCAAAATCCGTACGCAATTTTCGCACATATTCTGCAACATTACCATGATTTTCAAAGTAATGTCGCAATATTTCCCGGCGTTGTTCAAGCGTATACGCAACCATATTCGTTCAGCGGAAGGATAAAACTAATTATCTGTCACATCAGACATGAGCTAAGTATTACCATTCACGAAATAAGCACTAGTTGAAAAAAAAAAAGTTAGATGGCGGACCCTTTACATTTCGACATTCATCCCCTGGCCCAGATGGTATATTCCCCATGGTTCTGAAAAGGTTCACTCGAGGTGTTATGAACTGAACACCCTCTAAATGTTTTACCACAGAACGACCGTTTTAAGAAAGCGAGTGATAGGAAAGATTCTGGATTTAGTAGAGACTTCCTCCATGGATGGTGTCCGAAATAACTTCGGCGAGTTTGTTGTGCTCGTTATATTGGCTGAACTTCAAGTTGGTGAATACTTTAGGAGGAACTTTTCGATTTCTTTGAATAAAAGTCTCATGGAATTTGGCTGGGATTAAACACGCACCCTTCCACTCAACAGGCAAAAACATTACCACTACACCTCGGCCACCCACGTGATGAAGGAAATATTTCACCCCTTTCTGGTTTGGCCAAAAACTTTTAATTATAAATCGTAGGCTACAAACTTCAACGTCCACGTCTGGTCCGGTACAGCAAAAGCAACAACCTCCTAGATAGGTTTTAAACGCTTCCGCAGAAACTTATAGGAGACATAGGAATAGCGAACTTTTTAGTTTCGCTTGAACATAGTCGAAAACATCTCCTGTCTTACGTTGCTGTATCGCTATTTAACATCCAGATTCATTCCTTTCATTCAGCAACTAAGCCGCAATACTTGATGCTATGAATGCAAATAGGTTTACCCTCAAGCCTATCTTCGGCGTATCCTAAAATATACTTACTCACATACTTAGGTGGTCCGGAATGAAACTGGGCCTCAACCAACAGGCTTCTTTAATTAGCATGATCCTTAGCTAACTCATTCCAGTTCCGCCATTCAAGTTGGTTGAAGTGCAGCTTATGCTAGTAGTTGCACCGATTAATGGAAGATTGTCCGCCTGGTATTGGCTCGGAAGTTTGACAGTGCATCGCCTTGCCTAAATCCTTTTTCTCTATCGATTATGTCGGTGAGGTCGTTTCCGACAGCGAGAATTCTCCATCGCCATCCTACACAGTTTGACGAGTTTAGTCGGTATATCAAAACTAGACATGATTCTGTATAGTTCGTCTCTATAACTGCTGTCGTATGCGGCTTTGAAATCGATTATCAGGTGGTGGTTATCGATTTGGACTTCTTAGGCTTTTTCCAGGTTCGGCCGAAGTGTGAAGAATTGATCAGTTATGGACATTCCTAGCATACAACCATACTGATAAGGGTCGATCAGGTTGTTGGTAAATGGTTTAAGGCGTTCACATATCACGGCAGGTAGGATCTTGTAGGCGATGTTGAGGAGACTTATGCCTCTGTAGTTGGCGCAGGTCAGACGGTCTCATTTTTTGTGGATCAGCCAAACGATGCTGAAGTTCCATTCTTCAGGCATACTTTCATCCGACCAGATTTGAGTTAGTAGATGTAGCTTACCAAGTCATCTCCGCCGGCTTTATAAGGCTCAGCAGGAAGGCCATCATTTCCAGCGGCCTTCTTAAGGTTGAGTTAAGAAATTGGTATCCTCACTTCACTTAGGTTTGCTGGTTGGCAGCTTTCGCTGTCTTCGCCAATATTGAATGGTTAACAGTCTGCAGAAGTGGTTCATCCATATCCTCAGCATCGACTGTGTCTCAACTACGATATTTCCTTGTTCTTCTCGACAGGATTCTGTTCGAGCCTTGTATCCTTGGCTTTGACGTTTTACACTTTACACTAAAACTTGCGAACATCGTTCCTGGGGTGGCACCTCTCAATTTCCTCGTTCACTTGTTTTTCTTGGTATTTTTTCTTCTTTCTGAAAAGCCGGTGTTCTTCCCTTCTTCTCTGCCTATAGAGCTCAATGGCAGCTGTCGTCTTCACCTGCAGCTTAGTCTTGTAGGCCTCGTTCTTGGTTGCGAGCATCTGCCGGCATTTCTCATCAAACCAAAGGTTTCTTACTGGTGGGTGCGAGAAACCTATAGCTTAACAGTTGCGGCTGATCTAATGGCTTGTTGGCATTGTTCTTCGAAATTAGATGCTGGTTGTATGGTGTCCATCGAGAGGTTACGGGTTACCCGTTTGTTTGGATCGGATGGTTCGAATTCAAGGGCTGCTAGGAATCTGGTCCATTTCCACTACCTCCAGTTGTGCTCCTGTCCAAACTTTTCCAGCCCTGGACACTGCTATCTTAAACAGATCGTTTGACCTTTGGTCAGCGCAGAGACCCAGGTCACGGCAAGTGCGCCCAGAGCCCGCATGTTCCCGAAAGATTTGGAGGAGGCTGGAGGCGAGCTTCACCTCCACCTTCCTCTATTTTTTCGATGTTATATTACCATCCGGGTCATTGCGGCCAATTACCGCAAATTCCAGATGTCCTTTCAACATCTGGCTGAACGTCCTATCAAGGGTTCTGAGAGGCGGGGGATTTTCCGTTCCAGTTTTTTGGCACTCCTCGTGGTGTCATCCACCGACCGTTGACTTTTGGCAGTATCTTCGGAGGAGCTGGCGAAACGTTGAAGTTGTTCCTTCGCCCAGCTCAGAGACGAGTTCTGCCTTGTATTCCTCTCTGCAGACGGGGTTTTATTGATTCGGGCAATCATTTTGTGAAGTGACCGTTTATCCTTGTATGTGGATGTTGAGTGAGGATGGGGGTGTACCCCTTGCAACTCTTGGCTACGGATCGGACCAGGTTCCAAAAGCAATGTCGGCCCCGAAGACTCGGATGCGTTTCCAGCCATAGAGGTTAAACCTTCCACTACGTTTGGACCAGGTTTTCCCAGAGTCTTTACGTTAGCGGCGGTGTTTCTGCTAGGCGAGGAAACCAGTATGCTGGATCAGGGTGTGGGTCGGATATGTAGATGACCTGTTTTCGGTAGATGCGGGCTCTCAACGCGGTGCGAGCTCGAAGCCAAACAGCAGGTTGAACCTTTAAGGTTTGGATTGATTGGGAGAGAGTCCCCTTGCAACGCTTGTCCAAGGTTTGGGTTCGGACCAAGTTTTAGCACCAATGTCCACACCGTCTTCCTTGGAGCAGAAAGCAGCCTTTGGCGTTCCTTCCATTCCACAGTTGCCTGCTAGGCTCAGACCAGGTTTTCCAAAAGTCATTTTTGCCTTGACTGCAGCAGTGCTTTCAGGTGTCACCCCCGAGGTGCTGGAAAAGGGTTTCTTTGTAGGACCGACCTCCCGTTTTTGGTTCTCTGTTTTTTGTGTATTCATGTTAGGTCCCACGATTAGCGGAGAAAGTCAGTACACCTACAAATAGATCCACGCCATGTAGACAAGGCAGGGTAATTCGGAGGTTGCCCTGTATCCGGATAGTCCGTTAGCGACTGAGCATTTGGTAGGGCTTTAAGCCTGGTCGATTATCGGCACGGGTCGTGTGACACCTTAAGCCAGCCCTTTAGTTGTTTTTGGTCTACGAGCGGTATTGAGTATTTCCACCAGCCCTGCGGCCATAAGGCTTACACACACACAGGCGTCCCCTATCAGCCGGGGACGCGCACCGATGGACCAGTTGGTTCATGGTTGGGAGGCAAGAACTTCTCCGTCCAACAATCATAGTAAGTGTGCCGCACCTACATCACCTCCATCAAAGATGCCATGGACGTTCTTTAACTTGGACAATTGAACTTCCTTGGTAGCCGATACCAGACGAAGAACTGATAAAGTTGCCAAAAAAGCAAAAATAGAGATGAATGGGTATTTCAATGAGAACTGTGCCCCCATGAGGAAATTCTTACCAGGATTGTCATACCGCAGCTCCTATACGATTTCTGGTTTTAACTCTTCCTAATCAAGGCCATCAATGAAGGACTTTGATAAAACCTAGACTGGGCAAGTGTGTGGTGGCCGTCAATTTGCCAATTGTGTCGTAGAATTGGTCAAGTGATGTCGCGAATATATATTGGTGTCACCACAAGTTACTATGAGCTGCACATATTTTCAGATAGTCCTTGGGAATGTGTCGAAACGGATCAGTTGGGTCAGCTACCAAATCATGATTCCATCTTTGCTAGGCCAGGCTTTTTAGTATTCACGATATTAAAAGATTTAGTTCTTAAGGAATGTTACATCTACCGCAATTTTTTTTTTCGATTTATCAATTCAAGGACATCCCTGATGTGTTAAGGCAATTGCCACTACTACTCGCTCGACTAGTCCCTCTCTTGTGTAGCACTCGAAGTCAATGAACGGTAGGAGTTGCAGTAATATCCATTAATGGAAATAACTTCATTTTTGTTCAAAACACAGGATTATATCAGGGAAGCTAAAAATTACACTTCCAGAACACTGTTCTGCTGTGTATCCTTTTAAATCAAATTTTCATTGTTTCGCAAAAATTCAGGAAAAAATATTTATTGTACGAAAAAATATCTACAACATCTAACGTATTTCATACCAACTTTTGTATCTATCTAGTCAATTTCAAAATGCAATTTTTATTCACCACCATCTTTTCCCGTCTCCTTGCAGATGCAACCAATTGTGATGTGACGAACAACGAATGTCAAAACGAGTGTAAATATTTTAAACGAATGCAAAAGGGATCATTGTGAAGATACAATCACAATCCCACCAGATTGCAGTGCCATAAATGTTTAAACCTTAAGACAGAGCATCGAGACCTCATCTAACAAATTCCGTCCAATTGTTGAGATTCAAAGTGCCTTCTAACTAAGAAAAAAAAAAAAACAACAACAAAAAGCCATAATCTTCCATTTTAATCTAATTAAGCTAAGAGCATCATTATTACGTTTAGAACAACTAAAAAGGACCTTTAAGGATACATCATCAATCATCTCTCTCACACATAAAAAAAAAAATTATATACTGTGCAATCAAATTGAAGCTTTAAGCAGATTCTAAGAATCATCATGTCATCTCCACTCACATCACAGGACCTATCCATGTCCGCTGTCATACATCAGCAACATAACCAACAACGCGTTCATCTTAACCAGACATCGCCATCGCCGCCACATGCTACGGCAGCATCACCGAACTCCGTTCATTCGAACGGCTTGCCATTGATTTCGCCAAATGCCATACATCGATCTCCAGAGAGTCCTCAGCCAGAACTAGCCACCATGACCAATGTGAATGTCCTGGATCTGCACACAGATTCGTCAAAGTTGTACGACAAAGATGCGGTCTTCATCTATGAGCCGTCCAAAGTCGAAGATCAAGTGATCGATGCTCGAATGGTGGCACAACTTAGCCATCAACAACCGCCGTCAGTTTCACAGCCGCTGGCCAAGATCGAATTCGACGAAAATCAGATCATCCGTGTAGTCGGCCCCAATGGAGAACAACAACAGATCATCAGTCGTGAGATCATCAATGGAGAGCATCACATCCTGTCGCGTAACGAGGCGGGTGAACATATTCTCACACGGATTGTAAGCGATCCGTCCAAGCTCTTGCCCAATGACAGTGCCGTAGCTGCTGCTTTTATCTCGCAAGGACACAAGCTTACCAACGATCATGGAGTCTATCAGACATCGCCATTGGACGCATCTGTCCTGCAGCATTATGATTCCGATCCGGTCAAGACCGAGGTGGATATGTACGATGACAGCAAGAAGGGACAGATCATCTACACCACCCATGATGACTCAAAATCTCTGTCGTCACACATGCCAGTCAAGCTGGATGGGGATATCTATCCTGACAACAAGCACATCGACTTGATCTACAACGACGGGAATAAGACCGTCATTTACACCACAACTACAGACCAGAAGGGCCTCGAAATCTATTCCGGTAGTGATTTGAGCGGCCTAGTGGCCTCCGCTGATGGCCAAGTCGTCGTCCAAGGAGGCCTGCAGTATGCAACAGCTGGGACAGCTGGCGGACAGCCGGTATATATAGTTGCGGACGGCAGCCTGCCACCAGGAGTTGAAGGCCATTTGCAAAGGTAAGTGGGCTTAGATACTTTTTAAGAAAATGGGGGAGAGATTTAGAACCGTGATTGCGGGCGCGAATTTATGAAGCATAACCGCGTTAGTACGTAGAGGGCGTGGGTGTCTGTTTTTCTTTTTTTTAGCTGCAAGGTTTCTCATGAGTTCCCCTCCCCCGCTAATGTGATTGCGCGAAACGATAAACTAGGCCACTGGTTGGAGTTGAAGTTGGTGTTGTGGGTTATGTTTACGAGGCGGTCGTAAAGTTTGTTTATTCGTGAGCTCTGAGCTTGCGTAAGAATATATGCCATGCACACGCGTCCTTGGGGAAGTGGCGCAGTCTGACAGTTCTTCGTTTGGGTTTTTCGTGACAGAAACACTCACTCAGGGCGGCTAGGTGTGAGTTTGAAATTTTATTTCAAATTTTAATTGATCGGTGCTGACTAAGTGGTATAATGGCTGAGTGAGTGGCACATTAAAGTGAATTATCGTCTGGGGGGACATAAATGTCGGTTGGGTCTACAATTCGTTGGGTAGATTGAGTTCCGGAAGAACAGCGCACTTTATAGCGCATGGCAATGAGACTTTCTCTAAGGAAATAATGGGGCATTGCAAGTCATGAGCCAGTCTAGAATGGAAAACCCGGTTTTATAAATCAGAATGTTAGACCTTCTTGAAGTACAATTGCCAAGTGATGGAAAAGAGATTTTCTGGAAATCGATCGACAAATGGGAATAGCGCGAGTTTTTAGAACTTTCCATGAAGCAGAACTTACTTTTAAGAAGTATTTTCCTAAGAGACAGTTCTTAACAAATCTGAAGAAAATGATGCAAAGCCTTATGTAGAGAGACCAACCAGCTTTCTGAGAAAGTGAATCATCACGAACATCAGATATTGTCTTTCTTATTTTTTTCACGATAGCTTGGCCATCAATCATTTAGTAGAACACATCACATACAACCAACTTATTAACCTTCTACCACATCTTTGTAGCTACATGAACAATTTTGCAAGTGTGGCTGAATTTCCTTCCTTCCTTAAGTAGCGCTACATTCCGGGATGAACCTGGGCCTCAACCAACATACCTCTCCGATTAGCCCGGTCCTTAGCTAACTACCTCCAGTTGCGCACTCCAAGTTGGTTGAAGTCGGTTTCTACTTGTGCGCGCCACTTAAGGCGAGGTCTTCCACTACTGCGTCCGACGTCTGGCTGGGAATCGAAGACTCTGCGAGCCGGAGTATTAGTGTCCATTCGTTCTACATGTCCTAGCCATCTTAAACGTCCAATGCGGAGTTTTTTGACCAGGGGTATGTCGCTGTACAGCTCGTATAGTTCTTGGTTGAATCTTCGTCTCCATAGCCCGTCATAGCAAACGGGACTGAAGATTTTCCGAAGAACTTTTTCTCTCGAATCGACCAAGGATTTCTTCATCCGCTTTTGATACGGTCCATGCTTCAGCGCCGTAGAGCAGGACTGGGATGATCAGGTTCTTATATAGGATCCCCTTAGTAGTTCGAGTGAGGGCTTTACTACTAAATTGCCTTCTTAGCCCGAAGAAACAGCGATTGGTAAGAGTAATGCTTCATTTGATTTCTGACGAGATGTTGTTGTCAGAGTTGATAGCGGAGCCGAGGTAGACGAAGTCTCGTTCTACTTCAAAGATTTTTGGAAAATTGTGCCTCTGGTATTGGCTCGGGAGTTTTGTACAATCCTCTCAAGAATCAAATTGAAAAAGTCACATGACAGCGCATCGCCTTGCCTAAATCTTTTTTTGGTATCGAATGTGTCGGTGAGGTCGTTTCCGACCCTGATGGTGCAGCGAGAATTTTCCATCGTCATCCTACACAAACGGACGAGCTTGGGCAGTATACCAAAACTAGACATGGCTCTGTATAGTTCGTCTCTATAAATGCTGTCATATGCGGCTTTGAAATCGATGGATAGGTGGTGGGTATCGATTTGGACTTCTTGGGTTTTTTCCAGGATCTGCCGAAGTGTGAAAATTTGATCGGTTGTGGACTTTTCTGGCCTAAAACCACACTGATAAGGGCCGATCAGGTTGTTGGTAAACGGTTTCAGGCGTTCTCATATTACGGCAGGTAGGATCTTGTAGGCGACGTTGAGGAGATTTATGCCTCTGTAGTTGGCGCAGTTCAGAGAGTCTCCTTTTTCGTGAATCGGACAAACGATGCTGAGGTTCCATTCTTCAGGCATGCTTTCGTTCGACTAGATATGGCTTATGAGTTGGTGGATGTTACTTACCAAGTCATCTCCGCCAGCTTTATAAAGCTCAGCGGGAAGGCCGTCATTTCCGGCGGCCTTGTTAAGCTTGAGTTTAGATATTCCTATCCTCACTTCACTTAGGTCGGGTGGTTGGCAGTTTTCGCTGTCCTTGCCAATATTAAATGGTTCGTTCTGCCTGACAGCGGAATGTTGTTCGTCATCGCCGTTTAACAGTCTGCAGAAGTGGTTCTTCCATATCATCAGCATCGACTGTGTCTCAACAACGATATTTCCTTGTTCATCTCGACAGGATTCTGTTCGAGCCTTGTATCCTTGGCTTTGACGTTTTACACTTTGGTAAAACTTGCGAACATCGTTCCTGGAGTGGCACCTCTCTATATCCTCGATCGCGCGCTTTTCTTGCTCTTTTTTCTTCTTTCTGAAATGCCGATGTTCTTCCCTTCTTCTTTGCCTATCGAGCTCAATGGCAGCTCTCGTCTTCACCTGCAGCTTAGCCTTGTAGGCCTCGGTCTTGGCTGCGAGCACCTGGCGGCATTCCTCATCAAACCAGGGGTTTCTTGCTGGTGGGCGCGAGAAACCTAGCACATCAGTTGCGGCTGATCTAATGGCCTGTTGGCATCGTTGCCATTGCTCTTCCACATTCGATGCTGGTGGTATGGTGTTAATCGAGAGGTTAAGGGATACGCGTTGTGCGAAGGTCTTGGCGGTCTCTTGCGATTGCAGTCTTCCGACATTAAATTATTTCTGAATTGTTGTGGCGTGGTGGACATCCGCATTTTTACCTTGGCTGCTACAAGGTAGTGGTCCGAGTCGATGTTAGCCCCTCGGAATGTTCGGACATCCAAAATACTGGATGCGTGCCTCTTGTCTATCGCAATGTGATCAATTTGGTTGACTGTTCGTTGATCTGGAATCCGCCATGTCCCCTTGTAGATATCGAGGTGAAGAAACTGTGTGCTGGCTATAGTAGCTTTTCGTTCCGTAGCGAAGTCAATTAGCCTAAGTCCGTTACCAGACGTGTTGTCGTGTAGGCTATATTTTCCGACAATACTGCTAAAGATGTCTTCTCTTCCTACCTTTGCGTTAAGATCTCCCAGCACGATTTTAACATCGTACTTTGGTAGTCGCTCATAGGTTTTGTCGAGGAGCTCGTAGAAGCAATCCTTGGTTTTATCACGACTTTTCCTCCGCCGGAGCATGAGCGCATATAAGGCTTATGTTGGCGAATTTGGCCTTGATGCGGACTGTTACAATGCGTTCGGTAATGTCTTGGAAACTTAAGACTTCTTGCCGAAGTCTGGCACTTATAACAAATCCGCATCCGAATAGGCGCTGTTTCTGCTCACTATAATACGGGTCCGTAGTAGATGTCACAGTTTTTCACCCTGTTTTTGCCGTCCCATCCCATCGTATTTCCTGGAAGGCAGTAATGCCTGCTTTGTAGCAGTTTAGGACTTCCGCTAGTTGTTCGCCTGCACCTCTCCTGTTTAATGTTCTCACATTCCAAGTGCAGATACGAACGTCGTTTTCCTTTTTTCGTTTAGCATGGTCGTCAACAGTAATATCAGTCCTTTCCGAGGCTATTGGTTGCTTCGTAACATTAGCTTTTTGCCGTGGATGGGTAGTAAACCCAAAGCACAACCCCCAACCTGTAGGGCCAGGTCCTTGTCTTGACCCTAGAACAGCGGGCCGGAAAAATACCGATGTCAGTAGCCCATTTTGGGATATGAGCGCTGTCGTTGACCCATTGAGGTCTCCTCCGCCACCAACTCTTTTCCAACACTCTGGCTCAGTATTGGAAATCCCTATAGACCTGGTGTTCACATATGTCGAAGCAGCTCATATAGGGATTACATTTCAAGTTTGAACAAACTGGGGCTGAAGGCGCCACCGTTGACTCCATCTAGGGAATTCCTCCGCTTTGCCCGAGAATGAGTGCCTTAGTGAGAGGACACTCCTTCCCACTCTCTCGTTTGCTGCCACCAACGACCTTCAACAGGGGTTTAATACCCCATCTCCAGTCGAGGTACTATTCACCCACCAGTCACCAGCGTGGAGGTGAGAGTAGGAGTTGATAGTGAGAGGCTAGAGTGAGAAAGCTTGTGTTCTCATGTAAACGCCTTATTATCCATAAACACCGGCAATCATTTTAAATTATGTGTTTGGAGCCAAGCTTAACCTGTCACATTATTAAAGGCCTATATAGGGCATAAAATCTAGCTTTTCCAGCGAGGTTATATTTTTATTATGAATGAACGCAAATATATGTTAACACTGATTCTGAAATGCAAATTTGTCAGACTCTTGCAAGGTGTAGTACATTAAAACGTGTTGTTACATTCTGTATTTCAATCAGGGACCATTTTGTAGATATCAACAACCAATTCTATCGTTTTAAATGCACTATTGTGGCTCCTTGTCTGGAATATCGAATGCGGACAGTATTTTTAGACCAAGCAAATCCTAGAAACCCGCAATGAATTTTAAATCGAGAATCACTCCATCAGTTCATCGATTTTAAAGCCACCATTGAATGTAACATATGGAAATTTTTGAACCTAAGCAAAATGCTTAATCCATCTTCTAACTAAGATGAGGATTGGTTTTATTTAATTTCAACTGATTCTGTATCATTACACGACATATCGGGCAGTACTCACAAAATTTTTAAAATGGTTTCAACATTCTTATAAGATACGCTACACTACTGCAGTAGTATCTGCAATATGAGCTTGCTACTCATTTAGTTATTTTCGAAAACCCACTTAGTCTGTCTATCTTTCCATTTACATGCCTTCCGCACTAAAACCTTCTACTGCTGCTTGCTTTTATATTCCGAAAAACCTTCTACTGCTGCTTGCTTTTATATTCCGAAAAAGATATTTTCTTATCGGAGTTGATTGGCATTAATGAAATTTTCGGAAGCCTCGTAACTACCTCTAAAAACTTATTGACAGGTCTAGTGTTTAAGCATGAAGTAGAAAACCCCCTTACACAACTGAACTACGAAGTTTTGTTCGCACATAAGATTCTGTCGTGGGTACAAAGTTTTCGCGAAACGTCTATAGCTCTAAACACTTCTTAGCCAGGGCCTAGCAGAGCATCAAGGACCATCAAAAACATTCAGGTGTGGGAACGAAGTTTACATGGAAAACCTACGTCTGTCTGTGCGGAAGAGAGTGGCCGGTTTGGCACTCCCGAAAAGACATTTCGAGCTTAATGTTTGGCCAATAGTGTCCGATATCACGTAAGATGGCTTTTCAATAAAAATTAAAATTTTCTTTAAACTTTTACAGAGCATAATCAGAGAAGTTTTAGCCTTCAAAATGATACCGAGGCTTCAGCTTTTGAGTTAGAGATCTTCATTCAAAATTCACAACAATATGGACTGCGAATGGCGTGGAATTCACTTACTTGACTCTTTTTCAACTAAAGCGCTTGCAAATACATTTTTAGTTTAGTAAAAGTACTGACATGCCGAAACACTGTTGAAGGCGGCCCATCCAGTTTCGTGTCAAGCGATGTAGTAGGTATGGCTGAATGTCGTGAATTTCACTGCGAATGTTTTACTTCAGCTCTGAAACAGAATGCGAGTTATTACATTACTTTTGAGGTACCTTATAGAAAAAAGTCCATGGGAGTCAAGTCTGGAGACCACGGTGGCATTGAAGCGTCTCCAAAGGCTGCTGACAAGCTTACGATTCGCGGATTACGTGTTCGTGGAGCCCAGTAGCGTCAATTTTGTTTATAGCTATTCAGGTGAAAGTGAGCCTCGTGTCGCTCCAAAAGATTCAATGAACAGTGAGAAATCTTTCCATCATTGTTGGACGGAAGATTCTGCGTAACTCAAAGTCATTTTCCATAGTGCCATGTTGGAAGGCTATTTTTGGCCCGAATTAAATCGAATTGACATCGGTAATATGTGGTTTCAATAAAAGGAAAATGGAACTATTGGAAATCGATTACAAAATTCAGAAGAAATCAGCTGATCCAGTTGGTTTATTGCCTATTTATATCGTGTACCATAAAACTGATAGGACACTCAACCGTAACGAACTCCAATGTCTCTCTCGAGTGTCTCCAGCCTTACACTCTTTTACTTCTATTATATCAAAAAAAAAAAGCTCAAGCGAAATGATCAGTTGCAATCAGCCTTTCAACATTTCAAACGCGATATTCGCCGTTGGCATGAAGTCGTACTAAAGGCACATTGAAGTACTTAGGTTAGGTTAGGTTAGGTTTACGGGTTGGTGGAGTAGAGGATTCTCTATTCCGCCACACTTAGGTCCATGTGGACCCATTGTGATACCCTTGGTGGGATTACGTCATTCCTTATCGTTACTACGGGTTACTTCACTCTGTCCAGCCATCCTGATGTTCGTAGGAACCTGTAAAGATTGGGTAATGGAATATCGGAAAGCTCTTGGATATCTTGGAAGTAGTAGCTTCCAAGTGTTCTGTTCCTCAGGTGACAGAGACTCGGGCAGTGACAGAGGAAATGAGGTGTATCCTCGTGTGTTTCTTCATCACCACAGCCTCTACAGATGTCGCCATCTCTGAGATTTAGGTTCATGGTATGGGTTCTGAGAAAGTTGTGACCAGTGAGAGTCCCTACCAGTTTAGACAAGGACATTCTGTCGTACCGCAAAAGTTTTTTAGTCCGGGTTCCGTTGTATTCTGGCCAGAGCTTCCGAGATATTTCGCAGGTAGTCAATGACTTCCACCTGGTATTGGCTTTCATTCGGGTTTTGTATTCCACTCTTTCTCTGAGGTTACAGAGTGGTGGTTCGACCGTTTGTAGTGCCTGGTCATGATCTGTAGCAGATCCATTTCTTGCCAGTTCGTCGGCCATCTCGTTGCCTTCTATGTCCCTGTGAGTAGGAACCCAGCAGAGATCAGCATTATGCTGTGAGCAGAGAACCTTAAGCTCTTCGCGACAGCGGCGAACTAGCTTTGATTTAATTTCGATAGCAGATACTGCTTTTATAGCCGCTTGCCAGTCAATGAATATGGTGATATCATTGTGTGGTATTTCCATTATTGACACCAAATGAGCCGCTTCAGCGATTGCTAGCACCTCAGCCTGGAACACACTACTATGATCAGGAAGCCTGATTGATTTGTGTATTACTAATTCCTCTGAGAATATGCCAGCACCTGTTCCACAGTCCACCTTTGATCCATCTGTGATCCATTCGTCTCTGCTCGGAAACGAGCAGGTTAAGGGTCGATCGAAGTCAGAGTTTACTACGCTCCCTACGTATTTCTTTGGGACCTGCGCATGCGCAGCGAGGCTCGGGATCCAGCTGTTCGTTTGGCTGATCCTCGAGGAGCTTTTGGCAGCTGATTCCTGCATGTATAGATCTAAGGGCAGCAGATTCAGAATAACCTCCAATCCAGAGGTTGGGGTTGTTCTCATCGCACTGGTAGTCCCTATACACGCTAGTCTTTGTATTTTTGTCATTTGCTTCAAGTTGGTTGCTCTGTCTTTGGCTTGCCACCAGACTATACTGCCATATGTGAGTATTGGTCGCACGATAGCCGTATACATCTACAGGATTATTTTGGGGTTAGGTCCCCACTTACTGCCGAATATTCGGTTACATGCGTAGAAAGCATTTGCTGCTTTCTTAACTCTTTCATTGACATTAAGTTTCCAATTGAGCTTCCTGTCTAGAATTATTCCCAGATATTTCGCACTTTCAGCTATTTTAAGGGGTATTCCCTCTATAGCTGGTGGTTCGAAGTGTGGTATTGTTCTTCTATTTGTGAACAGCACAAGCTCGGTTTTTTTGTGGTTGACCCCAAGTCCGCATTGCTTTGCCCACGTGTTAAGTGTCCGTAGTACTAAGATACAATTTTTGTATTTCTATAGTTACAATCAGGAGGAACTACAACTGGCCTACGTTAGTGCATTAAAAACCGCTGGGCAGTTCATTGCTAGGACGACGTTTATGTTTTTCAGATTTGGGTCATTTTTTTACTTACCCGACAGTTTTTCCATCTTAAAATAAAAGATACGCATGGACAGATAGCGTAATTTCACTAAAAACTCTCTAGCGGCTAGGCCTGCTTATTAACAAATAAAAAAATTCGGTCAACGACACCCCTCAGATACCCATCAAAGCTTTAAATAAAAAATACCACTCAGTCTATGCAAATCTACTTAAAGATTGAAAACGCCTCTTGAATGACATAAATTCCAGCCTAATCGCCTCTACAAAAATCAGTGGTCCGCCCCTACGCTGTACATGAATCACCAGTGTCCATACTTATCTCAGCTCATTTGGTTGCCCCAGTAAATCGTCCAGCAGAATCACATCTCGCTTCCCAAAAGACATTGTAACCCCATACAGTGTAGCTAAAAACATGTCACCCATTATTACCGTAATTACTCAAGCGTCCATGTATGCTCTGCATCTGTGCATCTACATGCTCCAGAGAGATACAATCCAAACAATCAGTGCAGCGCACATCCTTTCGCGCAGTTAAGTGATTAAGAACCATCGCCGAGATAGGACCTGCCTGCGTCCAAGTTCCATGTTGGTCGTGTATCTGCGCATTCAAAACAAACCACAGTCATTACGATGGCGGGTGTACTGCGATAGTAATAGCCAAATACCCCCTCCGGTCAAACGTATTAGCCATGGGACAAATAACAATCAGGCCAATGGTGTGTTGCGCAGGCGCGCACGCTCACTCACATCCTCCATCCAAGCCAATCCAATGGATTGGTGAAAATTATTTTCCCTAGCCCTCTAATAGATTGCGGATAATTCTGACTGTGCAATCTGGCAATTGGCATCTCGACTGATCGACATGGTCAGCGGTGGCAGTGCGGTGGTCCGCCTCGAACTGCCGTTACAGATGTGAGTGTGCACTTCACAAACCGATGGCTAGAAGGTTGAAGTTGAATGGGATTTTCTCTTATTCATCGAAGACGAAGTTCGCGTCGAATGGTAGATGGATTAGGTTCTACCTCAAGGGGGAATTTATCACCTGGCGCAGTGATTGGTTGGGGCTTGTGATCGATTTTGTAACTTGGCACGCGGTTGAATGGATTGCTTTGATGTCCGTTCAGATGTAGCTCAAGGTCACAAATTATCATTAATTTTCGCAATAAGGATGCAAAGGTATGATTGTAGTGGTGGTTTGTGATTACCCACGGTGGTAAAGTCTGAAATCTTTCAAGGAGCAACTTTTCTAACATAAAACGTCCTTTGAACGATTATAGCCTTCCGACCGACACGCAACATGTGCTGGTAGCCAAGATGTAAGACCTTGAATTTATTTGGACCTCCTGTCCAAATGCAGCCCCCCTTCATTGATTGGACAACACTCGTTTTCAAAGCTGACAATAAAACATTCAATTAAATTACACCACCACTACAAGGGGACACCAACATCTCTACACCAGACGTCACGCGTATTGTAGTGCGTTTCATGCGAGCGATAAAATTACCTAGAGGGGTCTATTCAAAGGCGTAGATTTCCGCAGAAGCTTTTCACCTGCGCAAAACGATCGCCATAAAGAGCCAATAAAATCTCTATCAAACGATTGGTTGGGTCCTCCCTTTCATCCGATGCGTCTCGGGTCGTTAGTCCACTGAAATGATGACGACAACCGTGATGATGATGCCGCCGCTGATGATGGTGATTATGTGAAGACTACGACGACTATACAGTTTCTCAGCACCCATCGAGTACAATGAAATAGAGGGACACTCGGATTCGATTAAAAAAGAAATCCTTGAACGAATGAACTCTTTCGCCGGCCTAGCTTTGGGTTCCTCTGCCAGTCATATGCATGATGCGGTGCGCAAAGACTGTAAAGTCGTTGGATTTATGGAATTCTTATCGCTGACCTTTCGCCGGTGATCATAAAATTTACTTACAGCCTAGGTCTTGCTCTTTTGCGGTGTATATGTCGTGGGGGGATGTCCTTCGTGGACGGATCGCTCGTAAAGTTATTAACTTTATGGATAAAATTATTATTAACGGTCTTCACTTGGGAAAATGGGAACTTGGGTTCTGTTTCGGCAAACAAACGAACCGCGATGAAATGGAGGCTTCGTGGACAGTTGGATTAGAATTTTGCAATTTAATGGAATCGTGGGGAGGTTGTCTGTTGGTGACTGGGTGGTGTGAGTGGTCTGAGGGAAAAAGGAGCAGGTGACAATGCTCACTAGATTGCTATTAGATTTGGACGTATCTAGAACAGATTTTTATAAAAATTTACCTCAGATATTGGTTTCTTAAGACTTTTCTGGAAAAAAGAATCCTCGACGGTGTAAATAAAGCGATTGATTGAGGTGTTGGATTATTGACATACTACGGAACGTTGACTTGAGTTGGTTTTTAAATTTTAGGAAACGAAACGATTCTCACATCTTGCCAAGATACCTCAGGAACATAAAATAGTCCACCAAGGGAAACTATAAGGATAAGGTTTAGAAAGGAGAGTTAGGATAGAACTATTCAAGCCGATAGTAAACATAACCTCCTGGGTACAGTCATAACCACCTTAGCACTGCCTCCAAAAAGGACGGTGTAGACTAAAAACCACACCTCCGTGGTGGACTAGCTTATTGTCAAGCATAAGGAAAGACTCTAGAAAACTTGTCACAAGATATGTCACGAAGATCTATGACGGCTGCAAAGCTAGTCAACAACGACTTAATTCTGAGACCCAGCAAATAAAAAGAAGCTCAAGAAGATTTTTTCATAGCAAAATAGAAAATTCACCGGTGCTTAAGGATAGTGATGCGATTACATGAGGACACAAGCGTTCTAACACTAGCCTCTCACTATCAACTCCTACTCTCACCTCCACGCTGGTGACTGTTGGGTGCCTAGTACCTCAACTGGAGATGGGGCATTAAACCCCCGTGGAAGGTCGTTGGTGGCAGCAAACGAGAGAGGGGGAGGAGTGTCATCTTACTAAGGCACTCACTCTCAGGCGGCAGCGGAGGAATTCCCTAGATGGAGTCAACGGTGGCGCCTACAGCTCCAGTTTGATCGAACTGGTAGCGTAATCCCTATATGAGCTGCTTCGACATATTTGAACACCAGGTCTATAGGGATTTCGAATACTGAGCCAGGGTATTGGAAAAGAGTTGGTGGCGGAGGAGCCCTCAATGGCTCAACGGTCAAATTGCCTCAGTTAGACTTAGAAACTTCGTATCCAAAGGGACTCCTGGTATAGTATCTCTCTGGACCAGTTCTTGGGGGCATGGTTATCCTGGTATCAGGATTAACCGAAAGCTAACACAATAAACATATTTTTTGTAGAATTGTATCCTGGGTTAACCAGACCTTTCCCGACATCTTGGGCAAGTTGACTATTATATGAAACTTTGAGTTTTTCACCTACCTAATGTCTACCAACTTCGATTCTCAGCCTTATAGTGGCTAATATGTTGACCGTAAATAAGGCTTCACTTTCAATCTCTGTGTAAAGTCTTGCCGGCAGCATATGAGAGCAGAGGAAGACGTGTATCTCTAAGGCACGCATTCCATTACAAAGGAGACAGCGGTTGAAACCTTATAAAGAGGTCAACCGTGTCGTCTATAGGATCAATTAGGTTGGAAACAACCTATTTGAGCAGCTTCAACTTGTTCGGACAACAGGTTATGTATTAATCTCAAGGATTTCTCATGGATTTTCTCAATTCGTTCCACTGACTTAGAAAAAACAATATTTTAAGCTACCGTG
This sequence comes from Rhingia campestris, assembly GCA_932526625.1. Lineage (NCBI taxonomy): Eukaryota > Metazoa > Arthropoda > Insecta > Diptera > Syrphidae > Rhingia > Rhingia campestris. The sequence continues at coordinate 12,597,819 of OW052185.1, read as the reverse complement.
GCATAATCAAAGGCTGATCAAATTAAAAAACGCTAAAAACAAAGTATCGAACCCAGACCTCCTGCGCGATGAACTGCCGCGCAGGAGGTCTGGGTTCGATTCCCAGCCGTAGCAACACCTAAATGATTTTTCACTGGCCCTCCTCTCGTGATGATCTGACAAATCATCCGAGTAGTATCAATTGTCAAGAATAGCTTATCTCAACTTAGCCGTTCGGAGTCGGCATAAAACAGGAGGTCCCGCCATCGTGCAAGAAGTACACACGCACACATGAATGGTTGTGAGAAAGCTAGGCCCTGGGTACTAACGAGCCTGTTGCGCCAAAAATTTGTATATGTATTTTTTTAAAAACAAAGTATATAAATTATTAAAAAAAGTCAAAATCTGGTTTGGACAAAAAACGCTGTTGCCAATTACGTCGCGAATATGAATTTTTGAATAAGTTCTTGTAAAACTGAATCTTATGTTTCAACGAATCCTAAAGCATTCTGGACATTTTTAAACAACAAAAGAAAGCAGAAGGTGTTCTGCAAAATATGGAATTCGAAGGTACTGTCTCCTGTAGCTTTGACTCAACCTGTGAGCTCTTTGCTAAGTTTTTTGAGTCAGTTTATGTCGATCACTCGAATCATTATGTCTCCTCCGATACTAATATAAATCCATGTAATGCCAATATAAGTGTTGCCAAACCTGGCAGCCCTACAAATTAATCAAATAGTGCCATCTATAAGCAGACACTTTAAATTACGCTCATTGTAATCACATCTAACTGCGGTCTGATATTTTGGCATTACTCTTTCTTACCGCATGTAAGATTTGCCTTTTTGGCAGAAAAAAGGCGGCAAAGTTAGAACGAAGACAATTTTTTTAGCACTTATAATTCAAATTTGATAAATTAATTTTGTAAGAAATAATTGTTAATTTAGAGTAAAAATAAATAAAATTTAATGACTTGCTATAAAATTTAAAAGTTTAACTTGCTTCCTAACAATAAGTTAGGGATCACTTAATCTTTCGATTGATGATATTTTGCAAGGCATAACTTATTTGAATACTAGCCAAAGTGCAGGCCCAGACCGTATTCCATTTCATATGCTTAAGCTATGCAATTTATCCTTGTGCCTTCCATTAAAATTAATTTTCAATTTATCCTTGGAGTCTGGGATGTTTTTAGATGAATGGAAATTTTCGTTCATAACTCCCATATGTAAAGCTGGATCTCGACAAAAAGTTGAAAATTATCGTGGAATTTCTAAACTTTCACTTTCTAAATTGTTTGCGTCTATTGTTACAAAAAAAACTTTACTTTTCAATAAAGGAACAAATGTCACTGCAACAACATGGATTTGTTTCTGGTACGTCCACATCAACCAACTTGACACTCTTTACAAAATATCTCTTTGACTCGGTGGAGTCAGGATATCAAGTGGTAGTTATTTTCACCGACTTCACAAAAGCTTTTGACACAATATGTCATAATATCCTCATTACAAAATTAAAATCGTTTGGCATACACTCGATGCTTCTTAAATGGATTTCTAGTTATCTTTCCAATAGGAAGCAGTACGTAAAAATTGGTTTTTCTCAATCTAGGCTCATTGAGGTCTTATCTGGTGTCCCCCAAGGCAGGCATTTAGGGCCTATGCTCTTTTTATTAATGAAATCCCCTCATTGCTTAGTCATGCTAACTGCCTAATGTATGCCGATGACCTTAAGATCTTTTTGCGTGTTAAAAGTATGTATGATTGTGAAAGTCTTCAAAATGATTTAAACAAACTTGTTTATTGGTGTGAGCTTAATCACCTGACCTTATACATAAATAAATGTCATTCTCTTTCTATGTATCGTATATTAGTCCCTATGATTTATGACTACACAATATCCAGAACCTGCATATCTCGTAAAACCGAAATAAAAGATCTTGTTGTGATCTTTGACACGAAACTTTCTTTTTCACTTCACATCGATTATGTTATTGCTAAAGCAAATTCAATGCTTGGTTTCCTGAAACGAACATGTGCTGAGTTCTCTAACCCATATGCCCTTAAGTCTGTTTATATGTCTATAGTACGTCCTTTCCTTGAATATTGTTCTATGGTCTGGTGTCCAATCTATGCGAATTGTCAAATGCGACTAGAAAGAGTGCAAAAGTCTTTTACAAGATTTGTTGTAAGACAAATAAAATGGAACCTTGACAGAATGCCGTCTTATTCAACAAGATGTGCGTTAATTGGTTTAGATTCCTTAGAAAAAAGACGAAATGTTCATTGTATACTATTTATTTATGATGTTTTTTCTTATCGTATAATATGTCCCGATATCCTTGAACAATTTAAGTTATATGCACCAGAAAGAATTCTTCGAACCAGACATTTGTTATTGAATCCTAGGCATTTTTACAATTATGGTCTTCATGAACCAATAAGTTTGTAGTGAAATAGATTTGTGTGATGATAGAACAAAATTTAAACTGTCAATTTTAAATATAAATATATCCTAAAAGATAAATGTTGAACTTGAATAAATCCGTTGATTGTTAATAATGTAATTTTTATGAATTAATTTAATTATTTATGCAAATATGTTAAAAAGAAATATTATTTAAATCCAAATCTGTTAGAGTTAAGCTCGGTAGATAAATAAATAAATAAGTAAATAAAAAAAGGATTCGGCATGCCCCTTAAACAGAGATTGTGGCGGATTAGCCAAAATTTGAACTGGTCTTCATGTTTAGGCATCGTGACATCAGGGTAACTTCCTTAGCACGGAAAATTACATCTTGTTATGAGAGGTACAATAGCCTCGGATAGCGGATCCCCTCACATACCAATAAGACCCGGAAGGATCGCGGACAACGACTTACAAGTATAGAACTTGGAACGTAAACACGCTGTATATGCCGCGTGGTACTCAAAAACATAAATCGGTCTTCTCGAAGCAAGGTACATGGAAGACATCACCGCGTTTCCGAAAATAAGTTGGTCAAGATCAGGAATACATACACTAACACAGGGATTTGAAGATGTAGTCATGGAGATTTTCTAGCAGCTCCCTAATGGGCATAATGTTGAGATAGTGATAGGACATGAAACCGGCCACCTGACAAAATTACTCTCCCTCCCAGTATTGAAAAAGTTAGAGCCACCACCAACAAACTAAAGACCAACAAGGCAGCCGGTTCTGATGGATTACAAGCAGAACTCTTCAAATATGGATGTGTTGCAACAAAATCTGGATGGCTGAGAGCATGCCCGATGACTGAAATATCAGTTTCATATGTCCCATCTATTTATAAAAAAGGCGTTTCCATGTCTTGCACTAACTTCCGAGGCATATCCCTGCGAAATGTTGCATCTAAGATCCTATCCAACGTGCTGTGTGAACGTCTTAAACCGTTCTGGTACACCCTTACCAGTGTGCCTTCCGATTCGACGGTCCCAATTTAGCGCGAAGTCTTAAAAGACCAACGAATTTCAAGTCGAGAAATAACTTCTTTTCAAGGCCGTTTAAGATTGCATCTATCCCCTAGAATTTCATTAAGCGATGCCAGAATTCGGATACCAACAAATTGGATACACATGTATCGCTTATCACTGGAGGTTACGTAATGCTACGTTCAGTTTGGAAACAGCTCATCTGAACTTTTCCAAACATGTTCCGGATTCCGTACCTAGGAAAAAATTAATTCGGCCGTGAACTCAACAACCTCTTAGGGCGGATACACAAACGCAGGCAAAACTGTCCGGTATGCCTGTTCAGGACGCCTGTGCAGTTTTACCGGACCGCCATAGCTCATTCACCCGCTCCGGTATTGATGTGAGGCACATCAGTTTGTGTGTTTTCGTCGTTCGACTATTAAATTTTCGATTTTACTTCGCGAAAATAACTGACAACTCTATCATACACACTTTCAGGTATAGCTGCACAGGCTGTCTGAACAGGCAAACCGGACAGTTTTGCCTGCGTGTGTGAAGCCGCCTTAACACCTTTTCAGGTAGAGACCGCACATGTTTGTCAAACTTTCGCATTAGGTGAGCAATGAAAAATCTTTGGTGTTGCCACCTTCGGGACTTGAATCAGGGACCTCGCGCTAGGTATTCGAATGCACTAAGCTCTAGACCCCAGGTATCACAAAAGCGGATTTGCAAAAAATATCTCTGTGGGTAAAAGTGTTTTCTATATCCAAATTGCCGTTTGCACTGACGATCAAATGAGATTTATCTACGAACTATACGAGCTGTTCATCGACTAAAACTTCGCATTCGCAGCGTAAGATGTAAGATGCCCCCAACATGCAGAGGGAATGGGCAACAATGCTCTTCAATTCAAGCCAAATTGTATCGGTACTAGAGGAAGACCAAGTCTTAAGAAAAAACCATCGTCAACCAATTAAAATTGCACAGCTAGATGCAGTTGGCTAGGAACCGGTCATATTAAAGAGTCATATTAGTTGGAGTCCGACGGGCTCAGTGGCACGATGGTAAGTGCGATAAACTGCCGGGCAGAATATCTGGGTTCGATTCCTAGCCAATATGATTTTTCACTTACAACTAAGCCGTTCGGATTCGGCATAAAACAGGAGGTCCCGCCATCAAGAAGTACACACGCACACATGAATGGCTATGAGAAAGCTCGGCCCTGGGTACTGCCGAGCCTGATGCTCCAAAACTTTGTATTTTTTTTTTTTAGTTGGGGTCCAGGTGCACCTCTTATTGTAGCATAATTTATCTGTCTGACTTTGTCAATGGCTACGAACCAATAAATTTGAAAACGTCTGTTAAAAAGGTTTGGATATCAATATTCGTATCGAGCTGAATCTTTGGAATATAGCCCCTGGGCAGCCCACCAATACGAAAGGAAAACACAGCCTACACGACAACACGTTTGGTAACGGACTTCGGCTAATTGACTTCGCCTACGGAACGAAATGCCACAATAGCCAGCACACGATTTCTTCACCTCGATATCTAGAAGGGGACATGGCGGTCTACAGATCAACGAACCAAATTGATCAAAACGAACCAACTTGATAGACAAGAGGCACGCATCCAGTATTTTGGATGTCCGAACATTCCGAAGGGCTAGCATCGACTCTGACCACTAGCCCAAAGGAACAGCGGTCGGTATGAGTAATTCTTTGTTTAATTCCTGAGGAGTTGTTTTTGTTAGAAGCAAAGTCCCGTTCCACCTCAAAGTTATATCTGTCAATGTTGACGTTCTGTCCAATTCGTACTTGGTCTTACCCACATTTACTTACTTACTTAAGTGGCACTACAGTCCGGGATGAACCTGGGCCTCAACCAACATGCCTCTCCAATTAGCCCGGTCCTTAGCTAACAGCCTCCAGTTGCGCACTCTAAGTTGGTTGAGGTCGGTTTATACTTGTGCGTGCCACTTAAGGCGAGGTCTGCCTCTACTGCGTCCGACGTCTGGCTGGGAATAGAAGACTCTGCGAGCCGGAGTATTTGTCCCCATTCGTTCTACATGTCCTAGCAATCTTAAACGTCCAATGAGGAGTTTTATGACCAGGGGTATGTCGCTGTACAGCTGGTATAGTTCGTGGTTGAATCTTCGTCTCCATAGCCCGTCAACGCAAACGGGACCAAAGATTTTTCGAAAAAATTTTCTCTCGAATCGACCAAGGATTTCTTCATCCGCTTTTGCTACGGTCCATGCTTCAGAGCCGTAGAGCAGGACTGGGATGATCAAAGTCTTATATAGGATCTCCTAAGTAGTTCGAGTGAGGGCTTTACTACTAAATTGCCTTCTTAGCCCGAAGAAACAGCGATTGGCAAGAGTAATTCTTCGTTTGATTTCTGACGAGATGTTGTTGTCAGAGTTAGTAGTTGAGCCGATGTAGACAAAGTCCCGTACTACCTCAAAGTTTTATCTGTCAATGGTGACGTTCTGTTAAATTCGTCGATGTTGTGTGTCCTTTCGTGTTGACAGCATATACTTAGTCTTACCCTCATATACTGCTAAACCCATTTTTGCAGCTTCCTTCTCTATACTAGCAAAGGTGGCAATGGCATCACGTTGAGTCCTACCAATGATGTCAATATCGTCGGCGTATGCAAGTAGTTGCAAAGATTTTTGGAAAATTGTGCCTCTGATGTTGGCTCGGGAGTTTTGCACAATCCTCTCAAGAATCAAATTGAAAAAGTCACATGACAGCCATCGCCTTGCCTAAATCCTTTTTTGGTATCGAATGTGTCGGTGAGGTCGTGTCCGACCCTGATGGAGCAGCGAGAATTCTCCATCGTCATCCTACACAAACGGACGAGTTTGGGCGGTATACCAAAACTAGACATGGCTCTGTATAGTCCGTCTCTATAAATGCTGTCGTATGCGGCTTTGAAATCGATAAATAGGTGGTGGGTATCGATTTGGACTTCTTAAGTTTTTTTCCAGGATCTGCCGAAGTGTGAAAATTTGATTGATTGTGGACTTTCCTGGCCTGAAACCACACTGATAAGGGCCGATCAGGTTGTTGGTAAACAGTTTCAGGCGTTCACATTTTACGGCAAATAGGATCTTGTAGGCGATGTTGAGAAGACTTATTCCTCTATAGTTGGCGCAGTTCAGAGGGTCTCCTTTTTTGTGGATCGGGCAAACGATGCTGAGGTTCCATTCCTCAGGCATGCTTTCATCCGACCAGATTTGGCTTATGAGTTGGTGGATGTTACTTACCAAGTCATATCCGCCAGCTTTATAAAGCTCAGCGGGAAGGCCGTCATTTCCGGCGGCCTTGCTAAGCTTGAGTTTAGATATTGCTATCCTCACTTCACTTAGGTCGGGTGGTTCGCAGTTTTCGCTCTCGTTGCCAATATTAAACGGATCGTTCTGCCTGACAGCGGAATGTTGTTCGTCATCGCCGTTTAACAGTCTGCAGAAGTGGTTTTTCCATATCCTCAGCATCGACTGTGTCTCAACTACGATATTTCCTTGTTCATCTCGACAGGATTCTGTTCGAGCCTTGTATCCTTGGCTTTGACGTTTTACACTTTGGTTCCTGGAGTGGCACCTCTCTATATCCTCGATCGCGCGCTTTTCTTGCTCTTTTTTCTTCTTTCTGAAAAGCCGATGTTCTTCCCTTCTTCTTTGCCTATAGAGCTCAATGGCAGCTCTCGTCTTCACCTGCAGCTTAGCCTTGTAGGCCTCGTTCTTGGCTGCGAGCATCTGTCGGCATTCCTCATCAAACCAGGGGTTTCTTGCCGGTGGCCGCGAGAAACCTCGAACATCAGCTGCGGCTGACCTAATGGCTTGTTGGCATCGTTGCCATTGTTCTTCGACATTAGATGCTGGTGGTGTGGTGTTAATCGGAGGGTTAAGGGATACGCGTTGTGCGAAGGTCTTGGCGGTCTCTGGCGATTGCAGCTTTTCGACATTAAATTCTTTCACAGTATTTCTGGTTTGTTGTAAACAGCGTGGTCAATATAAAAAACAAGGACCCATTGGTTAGGCTTCTGGTTTTCGGATTACCCATGTGTGGATGTACTTCTTGCATATAGGGGGGACCTATATCAAATCCAAATTGCTATGTTTGGATGAACTTTTCATGACAAAAAATACTACTCGGGTGATTTGTCAGATCATCAAGCATGGACAGCATAATACTTTTGCAGCATAACCCTTCGCACCAGCATCATCTATTTTGGCGTCATCGGTCCTTCCGCGAAGTAAATCATCGCACTTTCTACCGTGGAAGCGATCAATCTTACACTTTGGCGTTCATACATTTTGAGGAAGGTTTAGGAGGATTATATCTGTATGGTGTAGACCTATTCGTCCGGAAGTCATAGAAGCCGATTGTACATAACACCTATTTTGTGACTAACAAAACCACTTGGATCTGTTGATAATCTTTTGAATGTCTGATAAAGATATCCCTTTGAAACCATCCAAGCTGTTGATGAAATGTAGACCTGTTCAGTGGCATGAAAGATGTTTTTCATACTCCATTTCATCATTTTCTTTGCAGCTTCTGTGGAAGTCAAAGACTCTATTTTTGACATGAAACAGAGTCTGGTTAATACCTCCACGAGCATGCAGGTTTCTTTCAAAAGACTTGCGATACTTTGATCCGTTGTTGCTAGTGTCGGGCCACTGCCTATACGGGTTTTATCCCAACCACTAGTGATTTATCATTGTTACTTAGTCAATCTTATCGGGTCACCATTAATTAGACTCTTAGCGGTCTTAGCGATCGATAATACACGTCCGTCCGCTAGTGATAGTGATGGATTAAAATCTGTTTTGGGAAGTTTATCAGCTTTTTCGTTATCTTCCACTTTTTGGACAAAAACATAAAAAAATTGTTTTTAGGACACATTAACAAAACGGTCTTCCGAATTCTTGAAGAAACAAACTTATTGCGTTGCTTCAAAGATCCAAACCCTAGGTTTTAGCCCGGTAATCAACCACCGGTAATAAAATGCGAAAAGGTAGGAAGTCTCACAGAAGCGTTACCTCCCAAATGTTTTAATAACCTCATGATGAAAAGTACAAAACGTGGTAGTTTTAGCAAGTAAAAATCTCATACTACTGTGCCCTCAAAGTGTCTTATAGAAGATTTCCAGCAAGATGCGGAAAAAAACTTGAACTCTGTCGCTTTTAGGAGCCCAGCAGAGTAGTTACCAGAGTTCTCACTTACTTAAGTGAAGCTAAAGACCGAAGTGAATCTTGACCTCAACTTACATGCCTCTCCAATAAGACCGGTCCTTAGCTAATTGGCTCTATTACTACTGCATCCGACGTTTGGCTATAAATCGAAAACTCCGCTGCAAGCCGAAGTATTGGTGTCCATTCCCTCTACATGTCCTAGCCCTCTTAAACGTCCAATATGGAGTATGTCCCAGTACAGCACAGATTTATGGAAGATTGTGCCTCTGGTTATGGCTCGGGAGTTTTGCATAATCCTCTCAAGAATGATTGAATGTGACATTGCATCACCTTACCTAAATCCGTTTTTTGGTATCGAATGTATCAGTGATGTCGTTTCCAAGACTGATGGAGTAGGGAGAGATGGGAGAGATTGCGCGATAATCCAAAACGAAATCTGTCTCTGTATAGATCGTCTCTATAAATGCTGTCGTTGCGGCTTTGAAATTGATGAATAGGTGGTGGGAAGCGTGAAGATTTTATCAGATGTGGACTTTCCTGAGGTTCCCTGGTACCAGATTTCACAACGTTGAAATTGATCCCTTTAAGTGCACTTTGACTGTCCTTGAGCCTGTGTTCCAATCTTAGTTAGTAGATCCCAACTTGTGAATCCTATTGTTTAGTGCGTTAGACTACTAAGAACACCTCCAAGAAAGTCTGGAAAACATAGAAGTTTATCAAATTTGCCTTTAGGGGTGATTGTCATCCAGTGCCTCTAAGAATCTTCCAGCACCTGTTCCCTTCTCCGTCTTTAAATCATCTGTGATGGTTGGTATACCATTGATAGGTGACCCTCAGTACTGTATGCAAGCATAGAGGCTTTAAAACTTATAGAAGTCATACCTGCGTGTCTGCTACCTTTGATTATTGATTTCATGCTGCAACAGGCAATTTCTTGCCTCCTGTTTAGATACATCAGATGGGATTTTGTATTAACCCTCCTCCTACCAAACACCAACCTCCCATCAAACAACAACCGTAGGTCGCATAGGTCTCCCTACCTTAAAATATTGTCTAGCATAGATTGGCGTCTTTTATAGTTATTCACTGTCAAATTCCACAAAAATGTCTGTCTAGAAGTTAGCTCCTTAGCTCGAGTCTATCTGCTAGAGCTAATGTGCAAACCCCTTTACACCCTCACTTGAATACCAGCTCCAGCAGACCTTATTTTGATACATTCTCGCAAACTTTTAACTAAGATAGATTGTAAACTTCAGAAGCCTTTCCTCCCCCCAGGGCATCCCGAATAAACCAGCAAGCTCCCCCATATACAACCAACTTGTCCGAAATCCACTTTCAACTTCGCGTGTATACAGAGATTAAAAGAAAAACACCACCTTCCCCAACACTTGTTAAACCACCAGCCCTAACCTTAAAACACGTCAACTCGTTCGGTGTTTTAATTTATCTTTTGTTTGCCGCGAAAATATGTCCTCACAGCCATTTGTAATCTTGTTAACACAATGCACAAACATTCAACCATGCGACACCCATTGCACTTGCCATCGGTGGTGGTGGAATGGAATCTGTGCGCACAGAAACGTCACACTCCAAACATCTCTCACATATGCCACACCCATCAAATGCACTTTGGTTGGGTATCATTGTCAACCGCGCCACCACTATTTGAGATCAATCAAACTCCCAAGGCGGGTGATGGGGATAGGACGGCCCGACACATAACATACTCCATTCGCGCAGTCTATATGCACGCTGTACTTACTTTACGTGTGACATTTTACCGATAAATCACTTTAGCCTGGGCTTCCCCATGGGGGACGTTAATGCACGAAAAGCTTTCAACCGACACGCCAGTCTTGGAGACCAGCATAGTGCCAAATGGAACGACACACTCGTATGTGCAGCACCCCGTTCGAGTATGTCGCTCGGAACGCTGTATGCGCAAAGCGAGCAAATTCCTGGAAAAAAAAAAAACACCTTGAGGGTGGACGCCCACTTGCCGGCTAGAGTCTTTGTTGTCGGTTGGTTGCTGTCGGTGTACTAAAGGCATCAGATCTGGGCCATAAAGATGTGGACGAAAATGTGGTGCAATTTTGTTGCTAATGCTTGTGTGATCATTTTTAGATTGATTGTGTATTTTTCGGTGGATTTATAAAGTGGATAGATACGGTGTATCTACGGTATCAGGATTGACATCGATTTTGTTGATTTTTTTTGTACAGTATGACAATTTAGCCTGGAAGTGGGATATGAGTTCATTTATAACCTGATTCTTATTGATTGAACCACAAATGATTTGTTGTAACCAATATGATTCTGAATTTCAAGATCAAGGGTGTTGCATCGCGATTGATATTACCAAATACACAACTTCAATATTTTTTCACCCATAAGGTTGTAAGGTATTCACCTAAGGTTTAGGTTAGGTTGGAGTGGCTGCCAGCGAGTTCGCTAGAACACTTAGACAATTTTTGATCCATTGTGGTACCACGAGGATCCTGTACATTCTTGTTGTTATCTGTGGGAAAACCATTGAAACGGAGAAGGCTTTTCGCCTCCGTTTTTTGTCAAATCACTGAGATTTTGAAAATAGTAGGCTGCAAGATGGAGCTTGCTTTTTTTTTATCGGTCCGGTGTAAGTCACTTCGTTGATTGATTGTAGCACACAATTGAAACACCAGAGCTTTGCAGTATGACAATGATAACTGTTTATTAATCCAGGCACTAATTCTATCTTAAACATTAGGTCCCTTTACGTGACCGCGCGCTCAGCGGGAAGGCCGTCATTTCCGGCGGCCCTTTTAAGCTTGAGTTTAGATATAGCTATCCTCACTTCACTTAGGTCGGGTGGTTGGCAGTTTTCGCTGTCGTTGCCAATATTAAATGGTTCGTTCTGCCTGACAGCGGAATGTTGTTCGTCATCGCCGTTTAACAGTCTGCAGAAGTGGTTCTTCCATATCCTCAGCATCGACTGTGTCTAAACAACGATATTTCCTTGTCCATCTCGACAGCATTCTGTTCGAGCCTTGTATCCTTGGCATTGACGTTTTACACTTTGGTAAAACTTGCGAACATCGTTCCTGGAGTGGCACCTCCCTATATCCTCGATCGCGCGCTTTTCTTGCTCTTTTTTCTTTTTTCTGAAAAGCCGATGTTCTTCCCTTCTTCTTTGCCTATAGAGCTCAATGCCAGCTCTCGTCTTCAGCTGCAGCTTAGCCTTTAAGGCCTCGTTCTTGGCTGCGAGCATCTTTCGGCATTCCTCATCAACCCAGGGGTTTCTTGCTGGTGGCCGCGAGAAACCTAGAACATCAGTTGCGGCTGATCTAATGGCTTGTTGGCATCGTTGCCATTGTTCTTCGACATTAGATGCTGGTGGTATGTTGTAAGTCGAGAGGTTAAGGGATACGCGTTGCGCGAAGGTCTTGGCGGTCTCTGGCGATTGCAGTCTTTTGACATTAAATTTTTTCACAGTATTTCTGTTTTTTTTTGTGGCGTTGTGGATATCCGCATCCTTACCTTGGCTACAACAAGGTAGTGGACCGAGTCGATGTTAGCCCCTCGGAATGTTCGGACATCCAAAATACTGGATGCGTGCCTCTTGTTTATCGCAATGTGATCAATTTGGTTGACTGTTCGTTGATCTGGAGACCGCCATGTCCCCTTGTGGATATCGAGGTGAGGAAACCGTGTGCTGGCTATAGTGGCATTTCGTTCCGTAGCGAAGTCAATTAGCCTTAGTCCGTTACCAGACGTGTTGTCGTGTAGGCTATATTTTCCGACAGTACTGCTTAAAATGTCTTCTCTTCCTACCTTTGCGTTAAAATCTCCCAGCACGATTTTAACGTCGTACTTTAGTAGTCACTCATAGGTTTTGTCGAGGAGCTCTTAGAAGCAGTCCTTAGTTATATCATCCTTTTCTTCCGTCGGAGCATGAGCGCATATAAGGCTTATGTTGGCGAATTTGGCCTTGATGAAAACATAAGACTTCTTGCCTAAGTCTGGCACTTATAACAAATCCGCATTCGAATAGTCGCTGTTTCTGCTATATATAACACGGTCCATAGTAGATGTTTTTCATCCTCTTTTTGCCCGGCCCATCCCATCGTATTTCCTGGATGGCAGTAATATCTGCTTTGCAGCAGTTTAGGGCTTCCGCTAGTTGTTCGCCTGCACATCTCCTGTTTAATGTTCTCACATTCCAGGTGCAGATACGTCGAAGCAGCTCATATAGGTATAACAATACCAAGTCGATCAAACTGGAGGCGCCACCGTTTACTCCATCTAGGGAATTCCTACGCTGCCGCCTGAGAGTGAGTGCCTTAGGTAGAGGACACTCTCACTAATGATTTGCTACCACTTAATTCCGGCCTATGGTATTTGGTGTGTTTACAAGTGTTTGTGTTTTGCCACCTAGATTTTGTTACACTTTGCGTGTATTCTGTTATAGCCTGTTTTTAAAAAGCGAGTGGGGGTCTAACTCTATTGTCACACAAGGAGATGCAGCTGGACGAACCTGGTCTGGCTAGCTCGTCTGCCTTTTCATTTCCTGGAATATTATTGTGTCCTGTCACCCAGATGATTTTGACCTTATTCTGGTTACATAGAGCCTTTAGCTCTGTACGGCAGCGTCCAACCACACGTGATTTTATTACATTTGATGCCAGAGCTTTCATGGCCGCTTGAGTATCTACGTAAATGGAGACATCCTCTTGTGATAAGTCCAATACTCTTGCCGATACGGCAGCTTCGAGTATAGTTGGGATCTCTGCTTGGAAGACACTGCATGAATTTGCTAGTCGAATGGATGTGGTTAGTCCGATTTCATCGGAATAAACCCCAGAGCCCACTCCCATTTTCATTTTTGACCCATCGGTGTAAATTGATAATTCAGTGCTAGATAGCACCAACCTAAAATTTAAATGATGACACACTAACTCAGCTCGCTTTGACAAGCCATGAAGAAAACTTGTTCCAATCCAACGTACCAACCTAAGACTAAACCTAAGCCCCAGTTATTTAACGAACCATTGCTGTCAATGACTATGTCTACCGCGTTTACTTTTTATCACATCGTCAGGCCTTCCAACAAAGTTATGATGCGCAGTCTCTAGAAATCAAAAGCTCCGATAAGTTTAGAGTACAGATAAATACACAGACAAGACGTTTCAAAGCTGCCCCGCACTTCGTCGAACTTTTTAGTAAAAGATCATCCGAGGGCAGGCACAAAATGGCGCTACAGTCCGGAACGAACCTGGGCCTTAACCAACATTCCTCTCCAATTAACAGGGTCTGTAGCTTAAATTCAGTTTCCTGATGTTGTGGAACATATTCAAAGTACCTAAGCCGCGTCATTAAAAGATTGTCAATCTTATAGAGAGTGTCCAAACACTGTCAGCATCAATAATGTTACGCTAAACATGAAATATGATGGTGGAAAAACAGAGGTGCTCTAAGTTTTTGAGAAGTGCTGGGCTTGGCTTGAAACACGCTGTCAATTTTTGTAGACCATATGCCATTTATTCAAGTAAAATCCATCTGGCTTTGATGGGTTCTTGACAGTCTAATAAAAGTTCCAGCTCACATTTGTCTATAAGGACCCTTAGTACGACCCTCAATCCCGATCTTTTGCCAGAACGAATCATTTGGATTATAGCAACAATGTTGGATTGATCTGAAGATCGTTCTAGCAGTGTCTGTCATGCGGTTTTCTTCGATTGTCACTGATCTCGGGGGTGTGGCACTTACAATGCAAGCTACAAGGATGAGGATCACTGCATGATTATGGTGAGGATTACAAATAAAAAAATTTGGCGCAACAGGCTTCCTAGTACCCACGGCAAAGCTTTCTCACAACCATTCATATGTGCCTGTGTACTTCTTGCACGATGGCGGGAACTCCTGTTTTATGCCGACTTAGTGAGGACTAGTGCATGGTGCACAAAGGCTGACTTATTTGTTGGCTAATCCGATCTTTTCTGAGTAGACGGAGGTTTTCGTTTTTGATCCATCGTTGCTGTTTTCAAGCAATCGGAAGACCATTTGTCCCAGCTTGGCATTCTAATTCGAGTACTAAGGGATGATGAAGGCAGAAAACCCACCCTTATATTGTGTTTCGGCGGAGCGATTTTTTACTCAAGTTTCCAACCTGGTTGAGGAGTGCTAGAAAAGCTGGAGTTAGAATCTAAGTAGTCGGTGGCCTTGGTGTGATGGTTAGTGAATGTCTTTGTAACCTAAACCATAAGGTGGTAATGCTGTATGCTTCTAAATCTGTAGAGTCCTATGTATCAATAAATTCTATTTAGCGTGACATCTATAATGACCACCAAGCTAAGGACACCAAGCCAAATCCGTTCCACTTGCGAATATACACAATAGACCACATCATCGACCCTCCCATCTGAGGAATGTTTCCCATTTCTCTTCACAAATCAAATGAATGAACTCAAAACCGAAATGTCCATCGATTTGTCGCTAGCCTACTTTGTATGGGAAATCCAATTTCCTAATCACCTCCATCCCAGCGGACACTGGAGCCCAGCGAAAATCCACGAAATCAAGAAATCCACTCCACGACACTGGCCCCAAACATAATTCAATCCAACGAATTGCATGTCCACAGATACAACACCCAAACACGAGATAGATACCATGCCATTCTTTTCGCGTATATAAAAGATAGGATTACCTCTCTGCCCAAGTCCTCTCAGGGTCCCCGTTGTATGCAACGCAACCTCTCTCTTTCGCTCGCTCGTTCTATGTGTGTCTCCTCCTGAGAAACGGGGCAAAATGCGGAAATGCAATGCCGTCATTATTTATGGACCGCAATCCGCGTGCACAGCCCCAAAGAGTCACCTCGCATGGCCAATGAGACCGACCGCACATTTGTCCCGCGAGCGGGAGACACCACCTAGCTTACAATTTAGCTCGGGTTTTCTTATTTCTAACGGTTCACCATTAGATTAATTTCTTGAAAAATTATTAAAAGCCACCTCGACTTTCTCGAGACACTTGTGAGTATCTGTGTGTGCGTTTACGGATCATGTGTCGTTGTAAAATAATTAACACATGCAAATCCTTGGATAATTACAAAAAAAAAAAACCCGCCCGATGTGATACGATGCTGTGCCCATGCCGGGGACTGGTCGTAGGCAATAGTCCTCGCTGAAATTGGGAAGAAATGTGATTTATAGGTTCGGCGTATCTGTGGGAAAATTAACACCATACTTGGTGAGACAAATGCTTGTTCGGGTGCACTCATAACAAATCAAATCGCCAGTCATAAACCCGATACTTTATGCAGTGCGGAGTTGGACCCAACCCACACGACATGGTGTCCACCCCTCTGCATGCGCATGGCACCCCCGTCCGAAGCGTGAACACGACACGGATTAGTATTAATTGAACTTTTTTATGACATGGCATGCCAGGCGATCTTATCGCAAGGCTCCGAGCACCAGCGAGACTATCTGTGGCGGTATCGCGACATAAACTCTCGATATTTAGCGCCTCGGGTGAGTGAGCCTGGAACATTCTCACAGTACAACGAAAACACCATACCACACCACCTGATCCAGATATTTACAACTCCAGTTGTGATGACTTTCGAGAGTATGGCTCAGTCCCCCCCCATTCGGTGACTTGGATTGAATTTGTTGCGCGTGCCTGACACCTGAAGCACGTCCGTCCATACATTTGCATTTTAAGTGGCTTCCATCTAGCCCTCGCCCTCACCCTATTAGCATGCAGTGTGCAATGTGTGCGCCATGGAGTCCCATCGACAGAAGGGGGACGCATTCGACGCGTTGGCATTGGCGGCCGGTCTACGCTTTGTCATGGACGGTCTTCTGGGAAACAATTACCCGCCTCAGTGCCTTCGGTGAGCGAGCTTATAAAGCCGCAATGACGATGGCAGAGTAATTGAATGTTTTTGGCGAATTAATTGACCGAAGTGTGTTGCATTTGTAATTCCAAGCGGGAGAGGGTGATTCCCAAGTGGGGACACTTTTCCCCGGTCATGATGAGACGATTTGCACTTGACAGGTGGGAAAACAACATAATTTCGCAGTAGCCGCGTGAAGTCGGAGATAAGCATTTTATTACATGACAGGGGAATTTAAAAGAGGAGGAGTAGGATGTGTTGACAGGTGGATGAGTTCCTAGCGTGACCAAGTCGACGCACGATGGGCTACTTATCTGGGTTTCATGCACTGGGTTCATAAAAGCTGGGAAACAGCTAAGGCAGGGATAAAATTCGGTTCGGCATCGATATGGCCCGGATTATAAGAACACAGGGCCGAACTTTTTCTGATAACTCTTCTTGGGTACTTTTTTGATAAAGGCCGCGCATTAAATTACAGAATCCGAAGTGCTGAGTTGAGATGATGGCACTCGAGTGATTTGCCGGACCAATGGGTGAGAAGGGATCAGTGAAACTCAATAATCCGTGTAGCAACGGTTAAGATAGATCTTCTGCTCAGCAATTCGTTTCCCTTACCATTGCGCCTGACTAGATGAAGACGGACTTCAGCTCCTTCGAAGTTAAATTTTTCAATTGCTTTCAAACCTGCTCTGGCAAAAGAGCGCTTAGGTGTAACCTATTTCGTTCTAAGAAGGTTTGTCTTAGCTGGGCCAAAAGTAATGCCCATGCTCCACGATTTTTACAAATGGCGTCAAATGTTACTTATCGGGCTTCCGACACGTGAAAATTATCTGCCTGAGACACTGCAGCCCTTAACCCTCTACGATCCCAGGCTTGCTGCTTCCATTTGTCTAGACCAAGCGCTCTGGCATCCGCAATAGCTTGGTCATTGAAACGCAGATTCGGTCTATCCTGTCTTCTCGAACCTGGGTTTTGGGATTCAAATATCCTCTTAGCTCGAGGATTATTGTTCATTCGCTCGATGTGGCCGAGACAATGTAGTCGGCGTGTTTTGGCTTTTTGGTCTACATGCACATCTTGTTGCAGCTCATAGGTTTCGCGTTTGTATCTTCCTTCTCCTCCATTCGGGAGGACCAAAAATCCGCCGAAGTATTTGTCTTTCGAAGGAACCCAGTATCAGCTCTCCCTTCTTGGTTATCGTCCACCACTCGGCGCCATAAAGCAGAACTGGCAGGATAATGGTTTTCTAGAGCACAAATTTCGTCCTTCGAGTTAGGAGTTTTCAACCCAGTTGTTTCGCCAAACCGAAGGAGCAACGGTTTCCGAGGGTAATTCTTCGCCGGATCTCCACTAGGGTGTCACTCGTTGAGTCTATTTTGACCCCGAGGTTGGTGAACTCCTTAACTCAAAAGTGCCGCTATCAATAGTGACGTTTTGTTCTAGACGGTGGACAGATGCTTGTTTGTTTGTTGATAGCATGTACTTGGTCTTGTCCTCATTTACTTCAAGGCCAACGGATTTCGCCTGTTCTTCAATCGCCGTGAACCCTTTTATCACAGCACGCTGGGAGCGACCGAAAATGTCAATATCATCCGCATAGCCCAGAAGCAGGGTGGACCTGTTGAAAATAGTGAATTCCGTGTTGATATCTGCCCTGCGCATAATCAATATCGTCCGTCATAGGCCATAAGCTGGACGGACCTGTTGAAAATAGTGAATTCCGCGTTGACATCTGCCCTGCGCACTATCTGCTTCAGTACGAGATTGAAGAAGTCACATGATAGCGCGTCTCCTTGCCGAAATCCGGTGCATGTTTGGAACAGTTCGTAGGAGCTATTTCCAGACTGCACTTTGCAGTGCGTGTTTTCCAGCGTCACGCGACGAAGCTGAATCAGTTTTGCCGGGATCCGAATTCGGCCATCGCCATATAGAGCTCCTGACGAAGTATGCTATCATTCAAGGCTTTGAAGTCGATGAATAGGTGGTGAGTTTCGACTTGAAATTCGTTGGTCTCTTCCAGGATTTGCCTTAGCGTGAAAATTTGGTGTATAGTCGATCTGCCGGGGCGGAAGCCACACTGGTACGTGCCGATAAGTGTGGTGCAGAACGGTTTTAGACGTTCACCCAGTACGTTGGATAGGATCTTGTATGCGACATTAAGCAGGTATATGCCTCGATAGTTCTTGCAAGACATAGGATCGCCTTTTTTTGTAGATGGGGCATATTGAGCTGATAGTCCAGTCAACGGGCATGTTTTCTTCCACCAATACTTGGCAGGTGATGTTTTGGTAGGGAGCATACACCGATGCTCCCTACCAAAACATCGGTGTATGCTCCCTACCAAAACAACACCTGCCTGCGGCCTTGTTGTTCTTTAGCTTTTTTTAGAGCTAGGCCAACTTCTTCTATACTAGTTGGTGGAACTAGTTCTTCATTGACTGCACGTGGGTTCAAATGTTAGATTAAATCAAATTTTACTTAGGTAGCGTTACAGTCTGATGACCATGGGCATCAACCAACATGCCTATCCAATTGTCCCAGTCCCTGCCTCCAGTTGCGTATATCAGGTTGGTTAAAATCAATTTCAACTTGTGCTCGTCACTTAAGGCGAGGACTTCCTCTACTGCGTCCGACATCGTTCTGGGACTCGAAGACTCTGTGAGCCGGAGTATTGTTGTTCATTCGCTAAAATTAAAAACGTCCATATGCGGAGCTATTTTGAGAAAGTCTATGTCGCAGTAGAGCTCATAAAATTCTTGGTGAATCTTCTTTTCCATGAGCCAAACAGGATGCAAACGGGACCGAACAATTTCCGAAGAATTTTTCGCTCAAAACGACCAAGGATTTCCATATCCGCTTTTGCTATTTTCAACGCATCAGCGCTGAAGATGATCAAGGTCTTACAAATGATTTCCTTGGTTGGACTGAAGGCTTTATGACATTTTTAGCCCGAAGAAACCGCGGTTGGCAAGAGCCACTCTTCGTTTGATTTTTGACAAGATGTCGTATTCAGATTCAATACCGATGCCGAGGTAGATAAAGGTGACGTTCTGTCTAATTCGTGTATGTTTGGTTGGTTGTCCTTTCGTGATGACAACATATACCCGACTCAGCTTAACGCATTTTGTCCACTTCCATCCCTATACTAGAAAACGTGGCTATGACATCACGTTGAGTCCTAGCAATGTTGTCAATATCGTCAGCGTATGCTAGGTGCTCCATTGTTTTATGGAAGATTGTGCCTCTGGGGTTAGGTCGGGAGTTTTGGCAATCTTCTCAAGAATGATGATAAAGAAGTAACATGACAATGCGTGAGTCCTTATTTTCATCGAGGTATCTGTGAGGTCATTTCCGACTATGAGGGAGCAGCGAGAATCCTCTATCGTCATCCTACACAAAGGGACGAGTTTGGACGGTATACCAAAACTAGACATGGCTCTGTATAGTTCGTCTCTATAAATGCTGCTTTGCGGCTTTGAAATCGATGAATAGGTGGTGGGTATCGATTTGGACTTCTTGGGTTTTTCCAGGATCTGCCGAAGTGTGAAAATTTGATCGATTGTGGACTTTCCTGGCCTAAAACCACACTGATAAGGACCGATCAGTTTGTTGGCAAACGGTTTCAGGCGTTCACAATTTACAGCAGATCATGTAGGCGATGTTGAGGAACCTTATGTCTTTGTAGTTGGTTTAGTTCAGAGGGTCTTCGTTTTGTTGGATCGTGCAAACGATGCCGAGGTTCCATTCTTCAGGCATACTTTCATCCGACCAGATTTGGCTTATGAGTTGGTGGTCATCTAAGCCGACTTTATAAAAACCTTCATTCCGTTCAGCCTTGGTAAGCTTTAGTTAAGATTTTGCTATCCCCATTTACTAAGGTTGGGTGGTTAGTAGTTTTTGCTGTCGTGGTCAAAATAAATTGAAAGGTTTGTTCTGCCTGACAGCAGAATATTGGTAGTCATCGTCATTTAACAGTCTGCAGAAGTGGTTCTTCCATGTCCTCGCCATCGACTGTATCTCGACAGGATAGTTCGTCTTTACAAGATTCTATTTGCATTGTATATGCCTGGTGCTGTCGTTTTGGTAAAGCTTGACAATATCATACCTAAAGTTGCAAATCCCCTTATCATCGATTGTGGACTTTTCTGGCTCGTTTTTTTTTTCTGAAAAGACAGGGCTCTTCCGTCATTTTTTTGCCTTTAAAGCTCATAAGCTTTGTCAAGGGGCTCTTAGGAAGAAACCTACGCAATGTTAACACTTTTTTCGATTAGAGAGGAAGGCTTTCCTTGGCGAATTCGACCTTTATGCGGGTTGTTACAATATATTCCCTATCAGGTACAGATACGTACTTTCTTTTAGCATGATCGTCAAGAGTGGAATCATTCCTCTCCAAGGCTTTTGTTTTTTTTTTGGTAGCAATAGGTAACAATTTTCAGTCTGGATGGGCAGTTCCATTTTATAAAATACCCCTTGGCCATGCGGCCATCAGTATTGACCGCTGCCGTTTGCCCCTCAGATCATCCGTCACCAACTCTGTTCAAAAGGCTTGATTGACCATTGAAGTTTCTAGATGACCTAACTAACCTACTCAAGTGGCGATACGGTTAACCTGTGCCTCAACCAACATGCCTCTCCAATTCATAGATCAGCTGTAACAGTCCGAATATGTCGGAGCAGATCGTAAAGGTTGTTTACTCTGAACACCCTAATTGGCACTGTAGACACTACCGTTGACCACGCCTTGGACATGTTTGCTGTGCTGTCTTAGTAAGGTACGAGGTGCCTTAAGCCCGCCCAAAAGCAATTTCGACAGTAAAACAGTAGTCACCTCAATCCTTTTTAGTTTTTTTAAGCATTTTTCCCATCTGTATCTATAACCATCACCTTAGACCAAGTTTTGGCCTGGCATACCTTGCTAAATATGGCCCATGATTGTCTGATAAAAAAAAAAAACTCATCTGTACAACCACTCCATGATATACTACGCAGATGCCATTGTGATAGATGTATCCCAATGATACCCTAACCACAACTTTCTGCTTTTTACCCGCATCAGCAATTATAATCAGCTCCCGATTGTTGTGCCCCATAAATCGTCCATATCGCAGATCCCTATAACAGCAAACAATACCCGCGGATCTAAAAAAAAAAATTGTATCGCATACATTGTAGGTCGCCCCAACAAGCTTCTCTATGAGTATCTCATCGCAGACACATACTCGCAGATTGTCAACATAAGCACTCACCTCAAACGGCATACGTCTTGCTTCTCTATCTTAGAGATTTATGTTCCGTTCCAGCATCAGGCCAGAGAACACAGAACGAACTGCAAGTCGCTGACCATTTATTATGGCCGACTAAAAGGATCCCGGTACTCGGAGACTACTCTTGTTAGGTGTCACTTGTCGCCATGGCACCATACCACTCTCGGGTGATGTATACACTTTGGCGACAAGGAAGAGGTGTTTTATATTTTTTTTTTTTGGGTAAGTCTGTGTGTGTGTTGGCTAATCTTCCAAAAACATCGAAAGACTTGCATTTCTCTTTTGGTGGACATCTTCGCGGTGATAGAAGAATGGAATTCCCATCGAGCGATCAACAATTAAAAATGTAATCCATTCATAAGCTGACAAGCTAACGTAGATACAACTACAGAGCTCTGGCTTGAACCCTGATTAGCTTAACTACGATAAAATAGACGCGGCGCGCAGTCGTAAAACGGATTTTTTTTTAGAAAGTTTTATTGCCGCACGCAAATGCGATGTAATGATGAGCGGGCTAGTGAACATCAAGTGTCCCGTGGGGCGTTCGGGGCTCAACATTAATGTGTGATTGCACATCGAGGAGACGATGGTCTTATGATTGGGAAAGGATTCATAAATCTCCCCAACGAGACACTTATTATTCCTCGAAGTGGTTTTTACGACGCTTTGCCTTTTGTGTAGGCTCGGTAACAAGAGCCATTGGTGCCAGCGAGGTGAGGGGGTGTGGGCATTCAAACGAACATCATCATCAAGAGGTGCAAGTGCGCCCATCTCAGTGTAGCTTGCCATCAGCATAACCGCGCGTACCGTCGCCAAATTGGCCGCAAGTTTACGAGGTGAAATTTTATACATTCTGCCCCATTCAGCGCGGTGGTGCCTATGAATAGTCCGCGGGGGTAGACGAGGCTTAATCCCAGTCATCAGAAGGATACGATTTCCGGGTCTCTCGCACTCTAATGACATCTTCATTTGCAAATTTGCACATGGCTGGTGGTAAGTGAGTGTTGTGCTGTCGAACGGGGGTCCTTGAAATGCCTCACCTCGTTGTAACGAGCTACACAAATGCCAATTAAATTGGTTCACAGCAATTTGACCCCTGGGAGACATGCCATAGAACAACCGATCGACTGTAGAATTAAGAACCCACAATCACGCGAACGCTATTTATAATAACTCCATCATAGCGCGGCGGTAATAGAAGCCGAAGTCGGCTCACAGCCAGCTGTGTGTAGCATGCGCAGCTACCAAGCGGCCAAGTTGTGCGCGCACGATACCATGTCGAAGCCTAATTAATCACAAAACAATGAATTTTCGAGAGCAGCGCGGCGAGAGACATAAATGGCCTGGCTACTCGAATCAGGGTCATCGCCGTCCGTCGTCGTCGTCGTCGTCATCATCTATACCGACACTTAACACTCCAAGCTCCATCGGAGCTCCAGAGCACACAGTTTGATTATCATAATCGAACATTCGCATAACGACAACGATGACGCGACTGCGCTCAACAAACGTGCGAACGTTTCACCCACGAACTGTGTATTTGTATCTTTTAATGGCACAATCGCTCTCCTCTCAGATACATGGAATTTTTATTGAACAACAACAACAACAGATGGAGAAAAAAAAAAGCGTTATGACAATGATGCTGACGCTTGATGGTGCTGGCGTGCAACAATTTGCGTATCTGCGCGCAAGAGGTTGAAAGTTCCCACGGATAGCTGCGGTGTGCGGTATTCGTCGAGTGAACGCGCGCGCAGGCGCATATGGATTTTGTTTTAGTGGCGCTGTTTGAAGACCAAGCATCGATTACAAAGTGAGGTGGAACGGTCATTGCAACACCCACTGGCCGTACGAGAGTGGAAAACTCTCAACTCTATCGAGGACCGCACACATCGTGACGACGATGATGGAGATCTGACTGAGTGCGCCAAGATGGAGTACTCGTGCATATGGCGGAGACGACTTTACTTCATTTGATGTGAAAAGCGTAGAAATCTAAATGTCAAACTTTCCGATGGGATTTTCTATAGAGCTGGCTAATCCAAAGGAGGTGGTCACAGGAGTGAAGGGGTGTAGATGGACAATTTAATGGCGAAAGTAGCTGAGAGTGGATGTATGTTTAGGAGGAATCGAGGGGGCTGTATCGATTGGAGGCTCGAAGGTTAACCGTTACTAAATCAACTTTGGTTTGTCAGAATATACTGAACCGGGATCGGGTGTATTTTTTGACACATAAATGGCATTCAATGTGGATCAGGATGTTACTTGCAAATATTTGACCTACTTTTACTAAGATGGCACTATAGTTTGAGATGGAACTGGGCCTCAACCACCAATATTTTTCAGGCCGGCCGCGGTGCTCAGTTAATTGCCTCTTCCTTCTTTCCTTATCGAAGGTGGTACAAAATATAGCATTTGTGGGCGCTATTAGCGCAATGAGAACCACACCAACAGCGGTACTGGAAACCATCCTTAACCTGCTACCGCTAGAATTTTACATGCAAGAATCTGCAGCCAAAAGTGCTCTAAGAATCAGCCAGCTCAACTGCTGGAAATCGAACTCAGGAGGACACGCCCAAATTCTACACAGATATCTGGGCTCAGCTGTATCCTCTGACTACATGCACCATGACTTTCAAAGACCATTCTCCTGTATCTTTCCAAGCAGAGAGAAGTGGAAGAGGAACGAAATTGGGCACCGAAACCATATCCATCTACACTGATGGTTCAAAAATGGATGTAGGCGTTGGAGCTGGAGTGTTTTCAGAAACACTAAAGCTAACTATAGCAGCTTTCGTCTCCCTGAGCACAGCAGTGTCTTCCAGGCCGAGATATTGGCAGTAGCAGAGGCAGCCAAAGCGACCTCAATGCTGGCGATACCACCAGATGATATCACCATCTTTATAGACAGTCAGGCTGCAATAAATGCTATCTCTGCTGTCGAAATAAAATCTCGGCTTGTAAAACGTTATCGCGAAGAGCTAAAGGTTCTTGGCGTCCAACATAATGTTAAGCTCTGCTGGGTCCCCGGACACAGAGGCATACAGGGAAATGAAACTGCTGACGAACTGGAGTGAAAAGGAAACTGCTGACGAACTGGCTAGAAAAGGATCTGCCTCCAGCATTGACCAAGCAGACGAGTCTGTCAAAATACCACTATGTGACCTCAAATCTCGGGTGGAACAGAAAACACTGATTACTGCAAAAAACAGGTGGAACTCCCTTCCCACCTGTCCAACTTCCAAAAAGACGAGGCCTGGGGAAACAGGAAATCTGTCTCGACTTTAGTTGGGATTCTTACTGGCCACAACTTACTAAAAAGCCACAAACTGAAAATGTATCGCATAGATGATGACCTCTATAGAGGCTGCGGTGATGAAGAAATACACGAGGATACCCTCCACTTTCTGTGCCACTGCCCAGGCCTCAGCCAATTAAGAATGAGAACCTTAAGAAAATAGTTTTTCCATGACCGCACGGATCTATCCGAAATCCCGCTCCCTAACCTTTTTACAGGTTTACAACAACATCTGGATTGCTGGAAAGGGACTAACAACAATGGACAGTAACGGGACAACCACACAACTGGACCCCCCACGGGCATCACAATGGGTGTATATTGACCTGAGTGCGATGAGGAAAGACGCACACGGTCTGCCACAATAACCCACCAACCTAACCTAACCTATCGAAGGCGATTCGATCTCCAGCCCTATCGAGGTATTCGTTTGAAGAATTCCGAAATGAAAGCCAGTTTCTACCGAACTTCGTTTGCTTACGAGATATCCGTTACGGAATACAACAAATTAAGCTTTTGATGGCTTCCGGAACAATTCGTTGTCGGAAATTCAACACGGAGATGTCAAAAAATGCACTCTCGCGATCATGTGGGATAAATTTGATGCCAATCTGAGGACAGACTAGATTTGGTCTGCTTCCATGAATGATCTGAGTTACTTCTCCCAATTACCGGTTTTACATGCCCCTTAATACCATCAAGGAGGCTTCTTAGTTGCAGGAACCGCAGAGATTTAAAAAGTTTTAAGCTCATAAGAAAAGTTAAATTTTTATGTGGGAGGACCAAGCATGCTGTCTTGTGAAACTCTGCGTCTATATTACTCCTGAAGAATTCATTTAGATGGAAGTCAAGCCTGCTTGCATTGTGCTGTGCGAAGACAAATATCGTTGGTCAGTCAATTTATTGGACCGTTCTATATCCTGTATTAGTCCATTGGATGCCCAAAAAATATAACTTGAGCTACTGGACTGACAATGGTAATGAACCAACATTCATCACCAGCCCTAGATTGCCGATCATCTCTGCAGGAGATGTAAACGCATTTTAACATTCACCTATGGTGGGTACCTGGGCATAGTGACATTCCAGGGAACTGTAAGGCTGATGAACTCGCCAGAAATGGAACCAAATTACCAGTTGTACCCGACACGGGTGCACTAGGTATTCCTATCGCTACATGCAAAAGCTTATTAGCGCAACATGCTAACAGCAAATCAAACCTCAGATGGAGTCTTGGCACGACGTGTAAAACAACCAAACAAATTTGGCCAAAGCTAGATTTGAGAAGATCAAAGGGACTGATTTCGCTTGATATACCGTACATTTGCGATACCATAGGTGTCATCAAGGGACACTGCTTAATAGGTAGGCACGCAGAAAGGCTAGGCCTTCTTTCAAACGACTTCTGTAGGAGCTGCATGGACGAGGAGGAGGAGGAAACAATACTTCATCTCCTTTCTAACTGCCCGGCCCTATCAAACAAAAGGAAGCTACATCTTGGAGCTTACTTTTTTCAAAATCTCAGTGATTTGGCAAAAACGGAAGTGAAAAGCCTCCTCCGCTTCATAAAAAGCTCAAAATGGTTTACCCACGGATAGTAAGGAGATTGGACAAGATCCACGTGGTATCACAACGGACCAAAATGGTCTAAGTGTGCTGGCGAACGCTGGCAGCCACTCTTACCTAACCTAACCTACAGGAGTGACACCAATTACCGAGAATTGCCCAGTTTCGTGTTTTTGAAGACAATGAAGTCGGAGAATCTAGCCTAGTACGTGAACATGTTGGAGGACTTGACTCGACGACTTTATTAATTGGTCTAAGGAAACACTTTATGGAGCAAGGGCTCAGACTTCAAGAGCATCGTTGAATGTTTTGAGGGAACTCTTCACAAAGTGCTTAATCTCAACAAGAAGCGATTTGGAGTGCAAGCTCAGCCAATTAGGCCCTCTTGGGTTTTTTTGTGTTTTTTCTTATAAGATCCCTCATTTATGTCAACTATTGAAGGGTCCAACAAGGCCTGAAGTCAAACTAACTTCCTGCATCCTTCTATCATATTTTTACATCCTCACAGTTTATACATAATGCTTGAGTGATGCCAATCTGAGGACAGAGTTTATCCTTCTCTTACAAGACTGAGTACATGTGGACGGTACCCATATTAGGGCTGAATATAAGAATGGACTAAGGATTAGTTGACTAACTGTTGAAAGTCGAATTCTTAGTTGCTTTCTTGTTTTTTGTATGTTTGGCATTAGCTTTGATATTTCGTCAATTGTTCGACTGGCTTACTCACTTTTGTACTTAAGAAGTTCTGTAAACCTAAACCATTCGTCGAGGATTTTTCCTAGGTATGTTATAAAAAGCTTTGGCACGGTTGTGTAAACTTCCACCTCAACTCTTAAATGCTTTACTTTTGTACTGCCACGGCTGAGGACGGTATCTGCTTTATGGCCCGTTAGTTTTAACCATGATAAGCTGAGCCAAATTCCACGTCTGATGTTGTTAAAATGTTGGGCTTTTATTTTACATTACGATATCGTCAGCGTATCATATAGTAAAAAATACTCACTACGTTCAACATAGGGTCAGTTCGAAAACTGACCCCAACGTGGGATTTAACAGGTCGCTTACTCAATTGTAAAAAGCTGAGACCAAACAAAATTTCAAAGTACAACAGCGCCTATGTCTTCTCTTCATCTTCTCTCCAAACTAGACCGTTTTCACCCACCTCTTTCTGTCACATTTTTTTTTAAATTTTTAACTGTTTTAATCAATCAGTCCCACTTATAGTACAGAAGAATTCTTCCAATTCACCACAATTTTTTAATTGCAAATCCATCTTTTCTCCTAACCAACACGGATTTCTCAAAGGTAGGTCTACAACCACCAACCTAATAGAATTTGTATCTAACACTCTGTGCGCATTAAAGAATGGCAACGAAGTCGATGTATTGCCACTGACTTTAGTAAAGCTTTCGATAAAATTTCACATGAAATCTTTCTTCTTAAACCTACAGCACTAGGTTTTCAACCGAGCTTTATTGTTTGGATTAAATCCTATCTTTTCGAACGCCAATACAAAGTTCTGTTTAGATGCTCTGTATCGGACCCCTTTTTAGCCACATCCGGAGTGCCTCAACGTAGCCATCTTGGTTTTTCAATAAGAGCGCTACAAGTTTTTTTTTAAATAAAACAAAAACGGTTTTGGATATCAATGAAATTCTTTATTCCTGTGAAAGTACGTTCGATGCCATTATGTATGGAACTCAATTTCTTTTGCATGGCCACCACGGGCACGCTTGCAGAAGTCCAGACGCTGAACCCAATTTTCGACGCTTTTCAAGCATAAATCGGCCGATACTGCTGCAATTACACGTTCGATATTCGTACGAGTTCATCAATCGTCGCTGGCTTGTTGGCATAGACTATAGATTTGACGTATCCCCACAGGAAACAGTCTAACGGCGTCAAATCGCACGACCGAGGCGGCCAAGCGACTGGACCATTTCGTGAGATAACACGTTCTCCAAACTTGGTTTCCAATAAATTGATTGTGACATTCGCTGTGTGGCTTGTGGCGCCGTCCTGTTGGAACCACATGTCCTCCCAGTCCATATCATCCAATTGGGGCCAAAAATATTCGGTTATCATTGAACGGTAGCGATTCCCATTCACAGTAACGTGCCGGTCTTGATCATCACGGAAGAAGTACGGCCCAATGGCGCTGCCGGCCCACAAACCACACCAAACCGTAATTTTTTCGGGATGCAACGATGACTCATGGAGTACGTGTGGATTGCTGCCTGACGAATACCGCATATTTTGTTCATTCAGCCAGAAATGAGCCTCATCGCTGAAGATGATTTTTCGATGAAAATCCGAATCATTTTCAAGTTGTTGCTCAGCCCAATTCACGAACATAGGACGCTTCTGGTGGTCAAGCGGCTTCAGTTCTTGTGTCAATTTAATCTTGTAAAGATTTAGGCCAAGATATTTTCGCAAAATTCGCCACAACGACGTCACAGAGATGCCCAACGCTTGAGAACGACCGACGTGTGAGAGACACATTTGGGCTTTCTTCAACTGAAGCCTCAGCGGCAGCAATATTCTCGACACTACGGGCACTTCTTTGTCTCACTGGCACGGGAACATTTTGTACTGTGCCTGTGGATTCAAATTTTTCCACTAGACGCTCAATTGTTGATCTGCTAGGACGACTATGACGACCATAAATTGGACGTAGCGCTCTTAACGTTGAGGCCACTGGCTCCGAATTTCGGTAGTAAATTTTCATAATTTCGACTCGTTGTCGGCTCGTATATATTTCCATCATGGAATGGAAAACCTTACTGATGAGAAATGTCAAAAGAGCGGCAAGAAATATGGCGTCGTTTGCTGTCCCTGTCGCTCTACTTTTGTAGCGTCCATGTTGAAAAACCCCGTATATGGTGATCCCGTACCTAATGTGCTTTTCATGAGTGATCTGGGTTTTATCTGTGACAGAGAACTTAACTTTCGCTTTCATATTGATAATAGCATCAGTAGAGCCAACTCCGCACTTGGGTTTGTAAAACGCTGGTCTAAGAATTTCTCGAACCCCTATGTTACAAAATCTCTCTTTTCCACATTTGTTAGACCTATCCTTGAATATGCTAGCCAAGTATGATCGCCTTATCCCAATACCCATTCCCTCCGTACTGAGAGTGTCCAACGCAGATTCATCCGTTTTGCTCTACGCGGTCTCCCCTGGGTAGATAGTTTTAATTTACCACCCTACGAGGATCGTTTGAAATTGATAAACCTTCAATCGCTTCAAAAGCGTCGTGAAATAGCCGACATTCTAGCAGGAAATATTGATTGCCCCGCTCTGCTAGAAATTATATCCCTCGACGCCAGTTCCCGAAATCTAAGATCTGTTCCCCTCTTCCGACTAAACTTCCACCGAACCAACTACGGCAACAACGAACCGATGACTAGAATACTGCGCCTGGCTAATGGACATAACTCCTTTGATTTTCACTGTAGCAAACTTGCTCTACGAAACTCCCTCATGTCCACCTCATCTTCCAATACTCCTTAACCCTTTTTCTAATAAATAATTTTAATTAGGTTAGTTTAGTCTTAAGTTCAGCTTGTACTTAGCTTAAATAAACTGGGGATATACCCTACACAGTCAATTCTAAATCAGTTTAATTCTAGGGATTACCCCACAAGGTGTTAACAAAGCCTAATTGCTAGTGAAGCCCTTACACTACTAAGCTGTTAAGGTCGAAAGAAGTGTTTTTCTAAAATTACTACTTAAGGTGCACTTATCGAACATATGTTCTATTCTTTCCAAAAACGCTTTTATGTAGCCTCGTTGAGCTCTGTCCCGGACCAATAAATAAATCTTACATGAGTCCGACAAACCGCGAGTGTGACATCAGATCATCTGAAAACATTGGAGCAGAGAGAGCTTTAATCTTGCAATCTCTACAGTGTTCTGCACACAAGCTTTGAAATGTTTTCCCAATCGCATAAGACTTTGTAAACAAAAATCCACCTTTAGCATGACACATCTTCTCCTACTCCCCTCATCTATCACTAGGTCGAAGTAATAACTCATCCGTCTCTCTCCCCCTCCAACCTGATCCTGTTTTTCGGATCATAGAACAATCCGCCTGATGTCTTGATCTTCAGATAAATCCAAAAAAACAGACATCCACTCTTAGCTCCACCATCATCCGCCCACCACACCATCACCGTACATGCGCAACAAACACCAAAGTGAGACAGAGATCCTTCCCAGATACACACTGCGCACTGTTCCGTATGTCCCTCAATACCGAAAAACGAATATCAATTGCATCAGCTTCTGTTAAAGAAGCCCCACAGTACCACCCGATTTCATGTACACCCCATGCTGGGTCCACAAAACCAAAACAAATCCACATCTTCATCTCGAATCGTTGGCGCACGGATGCAATAAAATTGCAACGCAACAATGAAAGTTGGATCGCGCAACCAAGACCGAAACCGTCTCTTTCACCAAAAAATGTTCGCGTGGACATTTTCACCTGACCTTCTTCTTCTACTTGCTGGATCCTCTGATGGTAGTGGTGATGGTGGTGGTGGTGTTGTCCATCTTCCCCAACCATCCGACGATGAATCTCTGCCGGCAGGCAATTGTATACAGCGCCATCATCCATTATAACTGCGCATAAAAATGGAAAACAACCGAACGACGATTTATCCATCCGTTAAGCAATTTTTGTACCGTTGTATTGCTGCAGCGGCCTGCCTCTCCCTCTCCCCCGCATCCGTCCACCAGCGTCTACTTCAACTCCTTCGTCGATATTGCGTATAAAATTGTTTTGCGCTGTGCGGTGGATATACGCTCATTGATGATGGCTGCTGGCCCGTTGGCCAATAACCAATTTCACATGGGAGCACCCTCCCAACCCGGTCAAGTGAATGTGTGTGATGTGCGCAAGATTATGATGATGAGGATGTGTATATGTATACGTGGTGGTGGTAGGCGCTGCTGCTGTGGCATAGGATGCAGGTGTGTCTCGGATAGTTTGCTTTTTATTGAATCTATGTAGGAAGTTCTCTCATCTCACACCAGTGGGGTTCTCTAACAAGCTGGACCATCTATCGATGGGAGTGCGATGATGAAGAGGTACAGTGGAACTGTTGATAGGGATTGTCGGACAATTGGCGAAATCCATGGAGTTGTCGTGAAATGGGTTTGAAATTATTTTTAAACCTTCCTCTGCAGGATTGAAAATTTGTGTCAAAAATATAAATTCACGAGGCTACAAATGAATGGAGAAGCTAGTTTGAGGCCTTGTATGGACCGTCAGTCCCAGATGTATATAAAAAAACATTCTGAGTTTGCAGATGGAGATTTTGAATTAGGACATTTTGAATCAGGACATCTTCATACATGTGGTTTTGTTAGCTTGGAATTAGGTTGCCACAGATTTTGAATACAACTTCCTACTGGTAATTTAATGCCAAGGCCCTTACAGTACAATTTTGAAGATATGAAACCTGTGTCAAGGTAAATACCAACTTTGAAAAGGACACACCTCTAGAACCAGTGAAGCAATTATATTTTTTTTTAATTTGTTTCATTTTCCATGTAAGAAATACACAATTTAAACAGTTGGAGCAGCAGTGGTTACTCTTCCTTGATGCGTGCGCTCGCATTGGGGAAGCATAGGCAATAACCGATGTATAGCGGGCTGTGAGTGAACTTTTTTGTTGTGCGTATAATTTAACTTGTCATACGGGCATAACACCTGTGACAAGTTGTTATAGACAATCAACGTGAACCTTCACTTCTCAGCCAAGCTTAGTCTGTCGTCGGTATTGTGTTTTTTAATGTATGTGTTCTAATGGAAAGGAAATTTAGAGTGGACGTTTGCAATGTTCGTGGGTTAAAGTTTTTCTGCATACGTCCACATTTGTAAATACAAACCAGCTGTTTTGGCACTAAGTGAAACACAGGTGGGGGTGAATACTGACTTATCAGAATTAACCCTACCTGGATATAATTTAGTGCCATTATTCTTTTCTCACCGCGGTCTCGCCATATATATACGTAGTGACGTAGCCTACCAAATTCAACATCAATACTGCCAATGTTCCAATCCGGAATTTAATTTTATATGGCTGAAATTCCATGTCCGTAGGCATTTAATCCACTACTGTTTCATTTATAGAAGCCCAAACCTTGACAGTAATTCAACCCTTAATGAGTTTGATGCACTGTCTGACTCGATCTCTAGAATTGTATCCCTGCATCCTCACACTGAAATCGTCATTGCGGGCGATTTCAATGTACACAATTCTACGTGGCTTCAACATTCTGGACAGACAACACCCGAAGGAAGGTATGTTGAGATCTTTGCTGAGGTAAACAACCTAACCCAGCTTGTAAATGAGCCGAAACGCATAGCCCGGATATTAACAGTCAAGCCGCCAACACCTGGACTTGTTTCTTACCTCTCACCCTGATAAATACACCATCAATGTATTATCGCCTCTAGGTTCGTCAGACCACTGTATCATGTCAACAAATTTCTCGTACTCCAACCACACAGTTAAAGAGCAAATTCCCAAAAAAAAACTGTATGGCGATACGAGAAAGCCAATTGGGAAGCATTAAACAGTTTTTTTAGGAATTTTGACTGGTCACTATGTTTCCTCGATAGTGACGTGGATGCTGCTGCTGATATGATATCAAATATCATTCTCTTTGGTATGAGATCTTTTATTCCCAACAGAATTAAGAGTATCAGACCAAAGGCAAAAGGGTGGTATGACTTGAGCTGCAAAGAAGTTATCAGGTTGGGAGAGACAAACTTTCGGTTGTACAAGACCAACCCAACAGACGAAAACCGAGCAAAGTTCAAACAAGCCAGAAATTACTGTAATGCCCATTTAAAGCGTGTCAAATTCCTCTATGACCAAAAGTTGAAGCAAAAAATTCTACAATGTCCCAGAGGTATTAAAAACTTTTGGTCATATGTTAAAAATATAAAAAAATTCGGCCTCATCATCAATTCCGACGCTCATTCACAATGACATTCCAGCTGTCAGCTCTTTAGACAAAGCCAGTCTGCTTGCTGCGCATTTCGCAGCCAATTCTACATTGCCAGATTGTGTTCAGTCTCCTCCTGTACTTGAGAACGTAGATCATTCTATGGGACAAATTCACTTTCGTACTCGTACAGTTGCAAGAGTTTTATCTGATCTTGACATTCACAAATCCGCTGGTCCAGATGGTATATCCCCCATCATTCTGAAGAGGTGTTCTTCTACGCTAGCAAAACCACTGCGTAAGCTTTTCTATCTATCCTACTCATCAGGACTCTTTCCGAGTAGATGGAAAACAGCATTTGTCCAGCATGTACCAAAAAAAGGCGAATCTTCTTCTCTCTCCAACTACCGACCAATTGCACTTACGTCCCTTCTTTCCAAGGTCATGGAAACGCTGATAAATCGTCAGCTTATGAAATATCTCGAAACATGAAAACTTCTCAATGACCGGCAGTATGGTTTTCGCAGCAACAGGTCTACTGGTGATTTGATGATATATCTCACCGAAAAGTGGAACCAATCAATCCATCATGGTGGCGAAAGCAAAATTGTTGCGCTTGATATATCAAAGGCATTTGACAGGGTTTGGCATCAAGCCCTTTTGTCGATAATGCGTGCATTTGGAATCGACGAAAAACTTCTTCTATGGACTAGACATTATCTTTCGAAACGTTCAATTCAAGTTGTTTTGGATGGTTTCAAGTCTGTAACTCACCAGATAAATGCTGGTGTCCCTCAAGGCTCAGTTTTGTCTCCGACTCTCTTTCTCATTTTTATAAATGATCTCCTGTCTGCAACTTCTAATCCAATTCATTCCTTCGCTGATGATAGTACCCTCAGCTTCTCATATTCGTTTTCAGGTCCTCGTCCCTCACCTTCGAACGTGGACCCTAAACGCCAAAATATGTTAAGCTCATTGAATTCCGACCTTGACAGCATTATCAAATGGGGTAAATCCAACAGAGTGGAATTCAATGCTTCCACAACACAATGCTGTCTTCTGTCGTTAAAGCGAAATCAAAATCTAGAACCATTATCCATGAATGGCACTTATGTCGAAGAAACCGAAAAGCTTTCCATGCTAGGTATGTGTGTTAGTAACGATTTACGTTGGAAAGACCACATATTCGAAGTCGCTTAAAACGCAGCGAAATTTCTAGGTTTCCTAAATCGATGTAAGAAATATTTCACCCCCTCTGATCTGGCCACAATATATAAAGCGTTTATACGCCCAAAACTTGAATTCAACGCCCACGTCTGGTCAGGTGCACCAAAATCAACATTGCACCTACTAGATAGGATTCAAACGCGTGCGAAAAAACTTATAGGAGACATAAGAATAGCGAACTCCTTAGATTCGCTCGAACACCGTCGAAACATCTCCTGCCTTACCTTGTTTTATCGCTATTTTAACAACCGATGGTCAAATGCAATAGCCAGCTGCATTCCTCCCATTCAACAATTCAGCCGCAATACTCGTTACGCAATGAATGCAAATCAGTTTACCCTCAAGCCTATCTTCGGACGTACGCTGAGATTCGTACATAAACCGA
Source organism: Rhingia campestris (assembly GCA_932526625.1). NCBI lineage: Eukaryota > Metazoa > Arthropoda > Insecta > Diptera > Syrphidae > Rhingia > Rhingia campestris. The sequence continues at coordinate 12,562,611 of OW052185.1, read as the reverse complement.
ACAACACGAATGTGGAATGCTCTACCAAACTCTGTTTTTCCTTTCCATTATAACTTACAGACATTTAAAACCAATGTGCATCGGTATCTCCTTTCTTCTTATCCCTAATTTCCTTAACGCCCGCACTGTGCTAAAATATATAAAGGGTATTCATAACCCCTTGAGTGCGCGCAAATTATAAAAAAAAAAAAAATCCTTCTTGAGTGGTCCCATGAAAGCCAATTTGTCGGCAGCAGACTGGAAGCGACCATGACCCATCTTTGAAGATGTATCGATGAACTTCAGCTTGATTTGTTCCAATGAAGCGCGGCTAGTGTACACCAACAGTGATTTACGAAGGGTGATGACACGCTTCTTGGATCCAATACAACATCCCTTAAGCATGACGAAGTCATTGTTCACTTCACCATAATGAGGGAAACCACCCATTGGGGTGATGCTCTTGTCTGTTAAATCGTACTCAGTGGAGGCGTTGTTCTTGATGACCTTGCCATCCTTGGTGTGGATTCCAGCTCCGATGCGGTAGATTTTCTTGTTGATTTCAGTACGGTGATGGTAGCCTTTCTGACCGGCACGTGCAACAGTGAAGGACACACGACTTGGATGCCATGCTCCAATACAAGCAACCTTACGTAGACCCTTGTGCGTCTTGCGGGGCAATTTCTTTGTGTGCCAACGAGCCGTCACACCCTTACCCTTGGTAACACCAACGCAGTCAACGACTTCATCTTGTCCGAAGACATTGGATACTCGGACGGCTTGTTCCAAGTGTCCCTTGACCCACTTAACTTTGTCTTCAATGCTGCCACCGTTCAATTGGATTTCCATGGTATGGGCCTTCTTTTGGCGTTGCTTGATCAAACGGATCTGAGAGTGGGGAATGACGCGGATGACTTTGCAGTAGCGGACCATCTTCCTGAAGTCATTTTCAATGCTCTTCTTGCCAAGATCATCGCTCCACTTCTTGCTGGACTTGGAGAAAGCCTTATTCTTGCTCTTGTACCAGTTCTTGTAGAAGCGACGACGGCACTCTTCGGACAAATGCTGAGCCCAAACATTGACCAAAGCACGGAGACCGAATGGAGTCTCGATATAGCCGACAGCTCCAACAACCATCATTGGTGGAGTTTCCAAGATGGTAACGGCTTCTACGACCTCCTTCTTGTTGATCTTTGATCCAGGAGGGTCAGCTTCGCGGACGATATGGGTCATACCGGCCTTGTAGAGAACGAAGCATGTTAGATGCACTGGCTTTGAGGCATCATCCTTGGGGAAAGCCTTCACCTTACCACGGTGCCTAGCTGCACGATTCTTGGGGTAGAAAGCCATGGAACCATGGCGAGGCCCCGAAAACTTACGATGAGACATTTTTAAACTATTTCAACGCGTCCTATCAGCTCAGACGACGTTGAGAGAAAGGATAAAAAAAAACGCTTTGACTTAATTTTTAATAACTCGCATAGTGGAGTGAATTCAAAGCTTGTTTCGACACGTCTGGTCCAGCATTATATTGGTTTTTTGAAGCACCGGGCTTATAAGCAAATAAATTAGAAGCCAAATGCTTTACAAAATAATTTTCCGCTGGAATTCGCAGAGCAAACGGCTAAGCTATATTCCAGGTTTTGCTTAAACAATCCACACAATAGGGACTTGTGTGCGGTAAAACATCCTAGTGCCCTTTGTTTCAAAATTTCCTTTTAGACTAGCAGATCCCCATGGGATCTTTGGGTAGATCCAATCATAATAAAAAGTACAGACACTTGCTAGGTCCTTGAAATTTGAAACCACTACAGCTCTGGTAGAGTATCGTGGTAGAAGAAGAAATGCAGTCCCCACGGTTTATGGTTATCGAAAAGTCTGATGAGAAGATGAACCTCAAGCAATTTTACATAATTAAGCCAAGCAACTGGGATCTGCCTTGAAAGTTTTCATACAGGATGTAGAAACAACCTCGTTACCGTGACACAGGGAGCTGCAGATGCTTCAAAATATCAATTTCAAGAGTGAGTATAGCTTATCGGGTATAAAGCCGAGAATGTGATAGAAAAAAGAGACCCGCTACCTTCAGTTAATAAATCACTTTACGAACCGCGGTCGTGTAGTGAGCAAGCGAGTTGTCAAACCGTAGAAGGAAGCTAAGTTCTTTTTAAAATCTTTGGAATTCGTGACGTTTTAAAACAGCAATATGGGTAAAGGTGATTTTGATCCCGTTAGCTTCGCTAAGGATTTTGCCGCTGGAGGTATCTCCGCAGCAATCTCTAAAACTGCCGTCGCACCCATTGAACGAGTGAAATTGCTGTTGCAAGTGCAACACATTTCAAAGCAAATCACCCCCGACAAACAATACAAGGGCATGGTTGATTGCTTTGTCCGCATTCCAAAAGAACAAGGCTTTGCTTCATACTGGCGTGGTAACATGGCTAACGTCATCCGTTATTTCCCAATCCAGGCTTTGAACTTTGCCTTCAAGGATAAGTACAAGCAAGTCTTTTTGGGAGGTGTTGACAAGAACACCCAATTCTGGCGTTACTTCATGGGTAACTTGGCTTCCGGTGGTGCCGCTGGAGCTACCTCGTTGTGCTTCGTCTACCCATTAGATTTCGCTCGTACTCGCTTGGCCGCTGATACCGGCAAGGGAGGTCAACGTGAATTCACCGGTCTTGGAAACTGTATCGTTAAGATCAGCAAATCTGACGGTATTGCTGGTCTGTACCGTGGTTTCGGTGTGTCTGTGCAAGGTATCATCATCTACCGTGCTGCCTACTTCGGCTTCTACGATACTGCCCGTGGCATGCTTCCCGATCCTAAGAACACACCAATCTACATCAGCTGGGCTATTGCTCAAGTTGTTACAACTGTTGCTGGTATTGTCTCCTATCCATTCGACACAGTTCGTCGTCGTATGATGATGCAGTCTGGTCGCAAGGCCACTGAGGTTATTTACAAGAGCACAGTCCACTGCTGGTCGACAATTGCCAAACAAGAAGGTACCAGTGCCTTCTTCAAGGGTGCTTTCTCCAACGTTCTCAGAGGTACTGGTGGCGCTTTCGTCCTTGTCCTGTATGACGAAATCAAGAAGTTATTGTAAATTATTATTGTAACAACACACCAACAAAAATTAAATTAAAAATATAAAACAAAAGTTATAACAACCCCTCTCAGTGCAGAAGATTTCAGCCCAACTATTGAGAAGCTTAATAACAATAAGGCTGATGGTGTGAAACTGCGGAACTATTCAAATATTAGAATGATTTAAGGGATGATCTGTTAAGGCGCATTCATCAAATCATGTATCAAGGTTAGATTGATGGAATTTGAACAGCTTTTAACAGTCTTTTCTATAAGACACAGTGGAGGGCACATCTCTCGCTATCCCCGCCCAAACTTCTGAATTCTTTCTGCCACACACTTATAAACCCCACGAATGAGATGGATTGGTAGTTCGGACGAATAGTGACCCTCGGAAAGCAATGACACTAAGTTTGGCAAGCAAGTTGGTTCAAAAGACTTTACTCGAAGGTCCAAATATGTGCAATGCCGGACTTAATGTGGACATTCGACCAAAAAATTAAGGAAATGATGCCATTACCCTAACTCAGGTACACAAGCTTATAATTGATTATAGAAATTGTTGGTTAGTTCGTGCCCTATATATGCTTTACTTGAACCCCTAGCCTTATGATTTGTACCAAGTTGTGAATGCAGGAATTGTTCGTTGGTATACGTCTTACATATGTTTGACTTAAACCCCTAGACCTATGAGTAGTACCAAGTTGTGAATGCAGGAATTGTTCGTTAATATACGCCTTATATAAGCTTCGCTTAAATCCCAAGCCCTATGAGTCGTACCATGATGTGATTGCAGCCTTAACAGTGAAAACTTTTCGACTTCATTGGCTCTCGTCAAATGATCCAAAATTCTACAGTCAGAGGATCTTTGAGTCCTTAGTCCTACAAGTACGTTCAAATTATTGGTATACGTATGAGGGCTTGGATCGAATTCCTTGAAGCAGAGTGAATGAAAGCTGCCTTCTCTCAACCAAATCGAAAGCACTTGCTCTTCAAAAATGGAATCTGACTGAGACTTCTATGGTGGAAGATTACCGTCGCGTCGGTTAGCCAACTCGCCCGTTCCTTGTGACTTGTCTCAGTGGGTTCTCTTGTTTGTCCTTCTCAGCCATGGACTATTGGCCGGCAATCTTAATAAGCTCGCCCGCCCTCTAATCGATCAAACTTTGGCAGCTCGGACAGAAGGTCGTCAGTGTTTTTGACGAGAAATCAATCACCTACCTGGGAATTGATTGGAAGCAAACGATTTCCTTACGCCACGGCGATATTAGAGATTTTGACGTTAAACACCAAGCAAGAAGGATGATAAAAGCGGGATCCTACTGAACTTTTGACTATAGTGTCACCAGACCACGACACCACGAACAAGCCCTTTTGTTATGAGCTGACTGATCGAATTATTTAGGTGTGGCTACGGCAGACCATGCTCCCTAACCGTCGAGAATCGCTGGATATCCCTAAAACTGAATAACTTTTGAACCAAGTATTCACAGTCGATATTCAGCCTCATACGGTTGGCTCTGGGACACCATGTAACGCGGGAAGAAAGACATCGCAAGAATAAATCCAACGACGTCTGACTTGCTCTACATGTCCCACCCATCTTAGACGACTATTGCGCGGTACAGCTCGTATAGTTCTTGGTTGAATCTTCGTCTCCATAGCCCGCCGACTCAAACGGGACCGAAGAATTTTCCCCTCAAATCGTCCAAGGATTTCTTCATCCACTTTTGATGCAGTCCGTGCTTCAGTGCCGTGGTGCAGGCCTGGGATGATGATATAGGATCTCCTTAGTAGTTCGAGTGAGGGATTATTTCATAGCCCGTAGAAACAGTGTTTCAAGAGTAATTCTTCGTTTAATTTCTGACGAAATGTTGTTGTCAGAGTTAATAGCAGAGCCAAGATAGAAAAAATCCCGTACTATCTCAAAGCTTTTTCTGTCAGTTGTGACATTCTGTCCAATTCGTCGATGTTGTGTGTCCTTTTGGGTTGATACCATATACTTGATCTTACCCTCACTTACTGCTACACCCCAGCCGCTAGCTTCAAGAATACACGAACATCCAAATCATCGATATTAGGATGATGCCAGAGCATTTGGACAGAATGGAAGGAGTCATGATCATCAAGGGAATGGAGGGGCCTTGTCTGAACGAATACGGAAGCCTTGAAATCTGACTGTGACGCTTCTATTGTTGCTGGATGATTGCTGATCAATTTGAAACGTCAGGCAGCACTATGGCTGTGTAATCACCTCGCCCGTGCCATGTGACTTGTCTTAGTAGCTTAAAATGCCTAATAATCACCCAAACTCCCTTCTCTTGTTCGTCCTTCTCAGCCACGGTCGGTCTTTTTGAAAAGCATTTTGTCGATTTGCATGGCGATAAGGAAGAACTTGACGTTGCTAGCTTTCTTTGACAAAGCGAAATACCTAGTTTTCGTTTTACGTAGTGTGAATCCTAGTACTAAACTTAAGCTTAACTTGACCCTCAACAAATATCTCCTTCCTTAGCTACATTGCTGCCTTGAGTTCCGCACCTGGGAATCGGAGAATCGTCGTGCCGCAGCAATAGTTTTTTTTTCGCTCTTGTGTCCTAGGCTTTCTTAAAGTTCAAGGCGAAGTTTTTTTTCTGATGGTATAAGTTGCTGTTTAGTTCCTGAGTGTCGTAAAAAAGAGTTTCCGAAGAAATGTTCACTCAAAGTGACCAAGAACTTCTTCATCCGATTTTAATGCAGCGCCTCAGATCAGGACTAAAATGGTCGAAATATTAAACGGAATACCCGTAGTAGTTCTTGAAACGGCTTTCCTACTAAAGACAGAAAGAAAAACAGTGGGCTTCTGTGTGATTTCTTAGAAGATGTCGTTGTCAGTTGAAACCAGGAAGCCATTTTAAAAAGAGTAACACAGTCGATAGTTGTTCCCGTGTTTGTGTGTTCACCTTGAGTGGGTGTCCATTGCAAAGAGGCTTTGAGTCTCACACGATGCGGTCTGTTTGTTAAGAATATCTAAGGGGCACTAGATGTAGGATAATATCTAGGGCGGAGCTCTAAGAAGGGGCTGGTTCCCCCCTTCCCTAAAAAGGTGTGGTAAGCGGCTGTTTCTAGAGCTTGTTTCTGCTTGTACTGCATGTTAGTCTAATGGACGGCTCTAGAAAGTATGTGGTTTAATGATTGACACGTAAAGCCAGAATGTGATGTGTGGTTGCATACCCCATTTTACATGCGACTTTCTTAAGGCGTTCTTGGATATTGGCTTTCCAGTTCAGTTTCTTATCCAAGACCAGACTCAGGTACTTGGCTGATTCTGCGACCATGAGATTATCGCCATTAAGTTTTAGAGGGTCAATGTATTGGAATTTTCTGACCTGATCGGATTTTTGAAGGTTCGCGCCTAGTCCACATCTAACGTCCCATTTGGAGAGTACAGAGAGACCATTTTGTAATAGTTCTTTAAAGGTATTAAGATACTTCACTGATACAGCTATTTCCACGTCATCTGCGTAGGCAATCACCTTCCAGCCTTCTTTTCTCGAATTACTCGTTGACCACTAGGTTCCAGAGAAGAGGAGACAGGACTCCCGCTTATGGGGTAGCACAGCTTACAGACCTAAGTGGTGCGGCTGCGACGCCAAGAGTTGAAAGGTTAATCCATAAGAATTGCATCATTGGAACTATTTACAGAGGCCGTTACCAGTGTGTTGTTAGCGTCCATCGTCAGAATCCAACGCTAGAAGGTCCTCTTCTGATAGCATAACGGTAACACTAACTAACTCGAGATCTGCTGACTTAGTTCCAACCCCAAAAAGGGTAGCGTTGAGGGGTTCTGGATATATAACTGGGTTTGATGGAGTTTCCACCATCTCCGTGTTATACGGCTTACAGTCGACCCCCGGTAGAGATGACGGAAAACTGTATTGTGGGGTAGGTGCATGTTCCATCTCAATATCCACCAACTCCTCATCGACATCCAGATGAGGTTGTGCAGTTCTATGGTGATGCTGAGGATGCGTTTTGTCGCACCTATAAAAATTCTGCAGAAAGGAGCTGAACCCAATGCGTTTGACTCCATCGCCATTAGCCTCTTCAACCTTGCCAATTCCCCAATTATGGGTTAGAAGAAGCGGATTGCTGAACCTGAATATGTCCAGAATGTCATTTGGGTGGGATTGCTCCATTTTTCCAATGTTATACTTCCTTGCGGGTCATTGAGGTCATTTACCGCGAATTCAAGACGTTCTTTCAGCATCGGACTAAACGATATGTCAGTGGTTCTGCATTGCGAGGGTTTGGCCATTTTTTTTGCGTTTCTGAATATCTTCCACCGACCATTGCCTTTTGGACGCAGTTTCTTCAGGGGAGTTGGTGAAACGATGAAACTGCTCCTCGAACGAGCTCAAAGAAATTACTTACTAAATATTTGGTATTAACGGCCCATAGAAGGACTCAAACCTAGCTTCATCCTTTATTTGTGTCTGCAAAGTTATTATTTCTGCCACAATGAATATGACCTCCTTTAGGTCCTCATCCGATTGTCAAATTTGGGAAGCTTCTCATAAACAGTGTTACTCTTGGATGTTTTCCAGACTTTCGCAAGAGGTGGAGCAGTCAAAAGAGCTGTCACGTGTTTTTGTCACTTTTGGTATTTAAATCATTGACCCCGCAACACCTAAATGATTTTTGACTGGCCTGACAAATCATCCGAGTAGTCTCAATTATCAAGAAAAGCTTATCCCAACATAGCCGTTCTGATTCGGCATAAAACAGGAGGTCCCGCCATCGTGCAAGAAGTACACACGCACACATGAATGGTTGTGAAAAAGCTAGACCCTGGGTAATAACGAGCCTGTTTCACCAAACATTTTTTTTAGAACAAGCTGTCGAATCCCAGTGGTACCACTTCCAACACTCTAATAGTACAAAACGAAATTTCTGCTTTGACGAAAAATGACTATCAGGACATACACGCAGCTAAAAGAAGATAGAAGGCGGCGCTGCAAAGATGACAGAGACAGGAAGGGTTCTTCGGATGAAGAAAAAGTGGTTGTTTCTGCTTATTGTCCAGCACTTGACGCCCTAAAGTCGGACTTGTAGGATTATGGGCCGGTAGGTCAAGCATTTGGACTTTTGAGCTATAAGTCTCAATCCCATTTGTTTTAAAAAATCATAGAGTGGCTCCTGGTTTGATGAACTCTTTAAAAAAAAGTGGTTGCTACCATCGCTGACCTTTTATTTATGGTCTTGAACCACAGTTCTTCAGTCAGAAGGTCTTCTAGTCCTAATTCTTAGCTTTCCAATAGCAAGAACGATAAAAAAGTGGTTGCTACCATCTCTGACCTTTTACCTATGGCCTTGAATCATAGTTCTTCAATCAGAGGGTCTTCTAGTCCTAATTCTTAGCTCTGCAACAACAAGAATGATAAAAAAGTGGTTGCTACCATCGCTGAACTTTTCCGTATTGCCTTGAACCATAGTTCTTCAGTCAGAGGGTCTTCTAGTCCTAATTCTTAGCTTTGAAACAACAAGAATGATAAAAAAGTGGTTGCTACCATCGCTGACCTTTTACCTATGGCCCTGAACCATAGTTCTTCAGTCAGAGGGTCTTCTAGTCCTAATTCTTAGCTTTGGAACAACAAGAACGGTAAAAAAGTGGTTGCTACCATCGCTGACCTTTTACCTATGGCCTTGTACCATAGTTCTTCAGTCAGAGGGTCTTCTAGTCCTCATTCTTAGCTTTGAAACAACAAGAACGGTAGGGTTTACATCCAATTCCTTGAAGCAGCGTGTCCATGATCAAAAAGAATGAAAGCTGCCTTCTCTCAATGAAATTGGAAGCATTTGCTCTTCGAGAATGGAACCTGATGCTTCTATGGTTGGTGGAGGATTGCTGAACGATTGACTGATCGAATTATGTAGGTGTGGCTACGGCAGACCATGTTCTCCACCGACGGGAATTGCTGGATATCCTTAAAACTGGATCTTGTTTAACGTTTGCATATACTTTGTCTTAACTATAAGACCAACGCATTCACCTGTGCATAAAGTGCTGTAAATACTTTTAAAACGTCAAGATTGGAACGACCAATTTATTAAGAGGGTCCAGTTATGTCAGAGAGGCTACTCGATTTCAGCTTCAAAAATAAAAAGACATTCGACTTACCCTTCAAACATTCAATCCTTGCCCTGATAAGTTTCGCTCCTGCTAAAATATTCGACCCCAAAAGAATTGTCCACCTTCACCGTTCCACGTTCCACTGTCCAACACCCATCTGCCAGCGTCTATTTTCTCCCTCCCCCCAATCCCAGCACTCAAAGCTCTTTATCATTCCGTTCGCAAGTGTACGGTCCGCTTGTTAGGGAAGCAGGATATTATAAATTAAAATGTTGCTCTCTCTCGCTCTTGAAATGAGAAATCACTCCACTCCACGGCTACTGCTAGTTCTGGAGTGCCGACTGCCAACTGCCAACTGCCGTCTGCCGAGCGCCAAGGGGAATAGCCCCCAAAACTGAATGTGTGCGCACTAGAGCTCGGTCTTGTTCTGATTTATCTGCCAAGCAGCATCCACGGAAGTTATACGCCATAGCCGTCGCCATCCACCGCCTTCGAGGAACCATGTTGGTGGCATCACACACACACACACTCCCGTACGAAGAGGTGTTTACTAATGAGCCTTGTTGGGTGAATATTTTTGCCGCTCTCCATCCGCATACCGTCAAGCCTTTCAGGTGATCTGGTTTTAAGTTCTTCAGCGATCAACCAAAGCGATTATTAGCGTAACGTGCATTCCATGCAGATCGGTGTCGTCCCAGTGGGTAAAGTGGGCATTTTTGGCGCACCACCACCGATTAAGGATTTATCACCATCCCGCAAGAAACGGGGATGCGTCTCCATCGGATCAGGTCGTCTTGGTGTGCATAGTCAAATGCAAACTCCCAGAATCTCGATGAAGATAGCAGAATCCTGGGGTTCCAAGACAAATGTCGTTGCCCGTCCGTCGACGGACGCACGCCTATCTGCTGGTGGTGGTGTCGGTGTCTCGCCACAAAAATGTTTTTCCAATTATTTTGCAACATTGCTTCATTAATCATCTAAAATGATAAATCTGTGTAAGATGTCGCAACTTTAATTTTTTTTTTCGTTTTTTTGCGCATTTTTCGAGCGTGAGACGAACGGATAGCCTCCAAAGGCAGGGGCTTTGGTAATTTGTATATAATCCGGCTGGGAGAGCGCACTGTGCAACGCCCCGAGGGAGGTGAAGGCGGGTCTGTAAGCTTATTGATTCCGATTCGAGAGAATTAGTTACATGTGTCAACAAGTGCGCATATTTCAGGCGGGACGCAAGAGAGCGGGACGCAGGTGCGAGATAGTGCGAAACATACATCATCCGTAGTTGACACTAAGTGCGTTGAGCGGGACATGCTTTTGTGATTAAAAATGAAAAAAAAAACATGCAAATCATTCGACAGGCTGGAAGAGTGTTTGGAAGGCTTAAAGATGTTGACAGCGTGTTGGTTGAGACATTGTCTCTAAGATGCAGATGCAACATGGCAAAAGAATCGCTAAAACGTGTTCCGCAGATAAAAAAAAGATGAGACGATTCATAGGAATCGACATTCTCTATGAAGGTCTACAAGGCCTTCGACATGTCTTCGTGTCAACGGCGAACATGAGTTCTGCGCGCAATAGATTGGCAGACAATGGATGCCAATACTACCGCTCATTACTCATTGTGAAGCGGTCTTGCGTTGATTGTGCGACGATGCGAGTGGGGGTGTTGATGCACGCCGCTGGGAGCAGTTTAATTCTAATCAAGTAGTGACGGGCGATGGATTTTTATTGGGGAAGAGTGGGAAGGCACAGGTAGTGATGTCAACATGAGTATCTGGGACTGTTCTTCGTGCGGTCTGCACCTTTACTGGGTTAAAGGGTAATTCAAGTTGGTGAAACAGCAATCACCAACAGTGCCACCATGACTGTTTCACCTAACCAAAACCCTTAACTATGTATGTCGGCCATACCATAATTCAATATGTCAGTCAACTGTCTATAACTAGTCTTGTAGCCACCAGAACAGGTTACCCTGTTGCCATTTACTCCGACGATCCTAATCGGACCCATTCCTGCTGAACCGTAGGTGCTCTCCTACGTCGTATAGGAGCCGCCTGTCCACAGTTCATCGGAAGACGTGGTAGATGAGCGGAACTGCCGATCTATCGTGTATCAGCCCAAATATAGGAAAGCTTCAAGCGGAATAACTTACTTACATAACTTATCGGGCTCCCGACCCGTGAAGACCTGACGCACTGCAGCCTTCCATCCTCTACGATCCCTGCCTCGCTGCTTCCAGTTGTCTAGACCAAGCGCTTTGGCATCCGCGATGGCTTGGTCTTTGAAACGGAGGTTCGGTCTTTCTTGCCTTCTCGAGGGCTTGGTTTCGAAGATCCTCTTAGCTGGAGTATTATTGTCCATTCGCTCGATGTGGCCGAGCCAATGTAGTCGACGTGTTTTGGCTTTTTGGACTACATCCACATCTTGGAGTTCACGGTTATATCTTCTCCACCATTTGCCCTCCTCGTGCACAGGACCAAACATCCGCCGAAGTATTTTTCTTTCGAAGGAGCCCAGAATCAGCTCTCCCTTCTTGGTTATCATCCAGCATTCGGCGCTATAAAGCGGAACTGGTAGGATAAGGGTTTTGTAGAGCACACCGAGTTGTTTCGCCAAAACGAAGTAGCAACGGTTTCCTAGGGTAATTCTTCGACGGATCTCCACTAGGGTGTCACTCGTGGAGTTTATGTTAACTCCGAGGTAGGTGAACTCCTTAACAACCTCGAAATTGCTGCTGCCAATAGTGACGTTTTGTCCTAGGCGGTGGACAGATGCTTGTTTTGTGTGTTGATAGCATTACTTGGTCTTGTCCTCATTTACTTCAAGGCCAACGGATTTCGCCTGTTCTTCTATCGCCATGAACGCTTTTATCACGGCACGCTGAGAGTGACCGATGATGTCAATATCAGGCCAGAAGCTGGACGGACCTTTTGAAAAAAGTGAATTCCGTGTTGAAACCTGCCCTGCGAACTATCTGCTCCAGTACGAAATGGAAGAAGCCACATGATAGCGCGTCTTCTTGCCGAAATCCGGTGCATGTTTGGAACAGTTCGGAGGACCTACTTCCAAACTGCACGTTGCATCGCGTGTTTTGCAACGTCACGCGACACAACTGAATCAGTTTTGCTGGGATTCCGAACTCGACCATCGCCATATAGAGCTCCTGACAACGTATGCTATCATACGCGGCTTTGAAGTCGATGAGTAGGTGGTAAGTTTCGACTTGAAATTCGTTGGTCTTTAGCAGGATTTGCCTCCGGGCTGGAAGCCAAACTGGTACGTGCCGATAAGTGTGGTGCAGAACGGTTTTAGACGTTCACATACGTTGGATAGGATCTTGTATGCGACATTTAGCAGGGATATACCTCGATAGTTCTTGCAAGACATAGGATCGCCTTTTTTGTAGTTGGGGCATATGGAGCTGGTAGTCCCGTCATCGGGCATGTTTTCTTCCACCCAGGCGGAATGAAGCCGCTTTTTCAAAATATTCATTCGTGCTCGAGGCCATCGCTCTTCCAGTGTGAAACCGAAGGAGTTTCTCCAGAAAATTGTCTATTCTGTCTATGTAGGCCCCGTTGCATAGGACCTGGTTGGAATAATGTTTTGTGTAGTCAGATACTGGTGTTCTGTGAAGTTCAAGGCAGCTTATCTTTTCCATTTGATGGGGCAACGTTGAACCACACCGGCCACATAAGCTATCATCGGCCTGATGAGGACCATGCAGCAAATCACCTTCACCCTGCTGTCAAGGCGACTGCTACAAAACAATCGTCTTGTCAGCGCAAACGCTCCCCTAGCTCTCGCCAGAGCAGCATCTACATGTCTTCCGAAATATAGACACTGATACAGCCAGATGCCAAGGTACTTTACTTCAATTTTACTAGCCAGTGGCTGTCCGTTTGGTCAAACGATCACCAACTTGCGCTAGTTCTTTCTCGTATCCCTAGAGGCCCTTGACAACGGTGTCCTAAACAGGATTGTATCCGATTTCTAAAAGTTGATTTTCAACTTCCAGTCATCACAATATCTCTGGATATTGTCGCTGCAAAAGAGTTCGAATCACCTCGACAGTAGGAGCTGTTCTGTACGCGATAAGATCGTCCGCATACGCAATTGCCTGAGTAAGACTACCTATCATATCGCTGATGTAAAAGCTGAGTAGAATCGGCGGGCTTACAGCTCCCTGTTGCAGACCAATATTTTTTATGAAAAATTCTATGACAGAAGTTGCACTGCCATTTTTGGCAACAAATGTTCTACCAGTCGGCATGTCTTGAAGCATATATAGCAGTGGTTTACTTATGCCAAGTCTGGTCAGCTTTAGATAGAGGCGCACTAACCATACGGTGTCGAAAGCCTTCCCCAAATCAACCAGACATGCACCCGTGCACAATTTTTTGACTTTGTTCCATTGTATCTCAGAGAAGTGTTTGGAGGCATCATGAATACAGTCAGGTCCCGCATTGAAACCAGGCTGGCATAAAACAAGAGGTCCCGCCATCGTGCAAGAAGTACACACGCACACAGGAATGGTTGTGTAAAAGCTAGACCCTGTGTACTTAAGAGCTTGTTGCGCCAAAAATTGAACCACTTGAACAGAGCGCGATTGAGAATCTTTTCAAATACCTTGGTGATACTCGAAAGGAGACTTATCGATTGGAGTTGTCCTTTTCCTATGAACCACCGCCATCTTCCAACGAAGCGCGTTGTTGAACAGCGTAGCGTAAATGTCCACAACTTCAGGGGGTGTAAGTGTCGCAGTACAATATTGGATATACCATCTACTCCCGCTGGCGTCTTTTTCTTTATGGAATCGAAGATGATCTGGAGTTCCACCTTCGAGATTAACAGGGGACTAGACCCACTTCGCTCGACGACTATGGCCAAATTTTCGTCATCGAACCTCGTAAAACCGCGGTTCTCAGATCAATCTTTTGTCGTTTTGAGCGAACAATTCTTCGGTCCTGTTTGCGATGAGGGGCTCTTGAGATGGAGATTCAACCAAGCACTCACGTACTGCATAGCGCCATAGACCTGATCCAAAAAATTCACATTGGACGTTCAAGATGGCTAGGACAAGCACCGCTAATGGACACAAATATTCCGGCATTCAGAATCATCGATCCCTAACCAATCGTCAGAGGCTCGGCTTAAGTGGCGCCAAAAAGTCAAACCGAATTCATTCAACTTGATATGCGGAACTGGAGCACTAGGTTAGGTTAAGTTTTAGTGGCTGCACGCGTGTGCACACTTAGGCCAAAAAGGTCCGCTGTGGTACCACATGGATCTGTCGACTTTTTCTATATTCGTTCACCTAATTGAACCATTCTGAGCAGAATACATGGCGTAGGAGGTTTCTGTCATTGCCAGCTCACCTAGATTATCAAAGATGAAGGTTCCCAGATCAAGTTTTCTCATGTTGGGCAGAGCTGGACAAGAGCAGAGAAGGTGAGTAAGGCTTTCCTCCTCTTCTTCGTCCGAGCAGCTTTTACAGAAGTCATTGCTGAAGAGGTCTAGTCTTTTTGCGTGTAGGCCAACACCGATTATGGTGCTGATGTTTGATATGTTCAGCATTTTCAAGCCGATGGAGCGCTTCTGGTAAAGGTTTGGCCAGAGTTGCCTGGATATTTGACACGTTGTCCCGTTTATCCATCTGCGGTTTGCTTTCTTTGTCGTATCTTGGTTGATCAGTAATTTACATGTAGCAAGCCGCATACCTAACATATCTGCTGGCGATAGAAAATCAAGAGTGGTGCCCTGTCTGGCAAGCTCATCTGCCTTGCAATTCCCTTACATGTCTCTGTGGCCCGGCACCCAAAAAAGGTGAAAGGTAAAATGCTCTGCCATCTCATTAAGAGATATTCGGCATTCGTGGGCTGATTTCGAGTTGAACGAGATTGCTTCCAGGTATTTGGTTACCGCTTTGCAGAGGATGCTAATATCCTTCGTGGATATAAGATTCCTTTTTGCCAGGACAAGGCTTCTTTGATTGCCATGATTTCCGCCTGAAATCGATTTATATTTGTGGGGGCTATTTTAGACGGGGTCTTGCTGCGTCTGGTTGTAATGAGCCTCAGCCATCATAGAGGTAAAATTTGGAGTTTTACTTTGTGCTTGTCTATGTTGTTGTACAACTCGTGCTTAGATCTTCGTCTCTATTGTCAACCAACGCAAACAGATCGAAGGTTTCTTAATCGATATGACCAAGGATTTCTTTATCCGTTTTTCAGTACCATAGAGGAGGACTAGAAGGATCAGACGCTAAAGTAGATTTCCTAGGACGAAAAAGGGCTTAAATATGAAATTGCTTTCTTAGCCTTAGCCTGTCGTCAGAATTAATAACGCCGTCGAGGTAGATGGAGACTAGCTCAAAGTTGTACCTTTCGTTTGTGGCGTTCCTTACAGATTCATCGATGTTGTGAGACCTCTTTTACTACTTGCTAAATCCTCATAAGCGCCTTCCTTCTCATTACTCGAAAACGCGGTGTTAACATTGTATAGTTCGTCATACGAGCCAACATCTTCGACGTGTGGTAGTAAAGAGATTTCCAAATGGAATAGGTTTTTGGTTGGATTGTCGATGAGGAAGGCGGTTTTCGTCTTCCCATTGTGATGCACGTTGGGGATCCATGTGCATATGTGGTGCCTTCCTTTGTCCCGTTTCTGTCCACTTTTAGTCCCTTTCCAGCCATCCAGATTGCAAATCTGAAAAGGTCACAGAGAGGAATTTTGAATAGATCCCTAATGGTCATGACATCTAAGTTGACGGGGGTCTGGGAATTGGCACAGAAAGTGGAAGGTCTCCTCGTGTATTTCTTAATTACCGCAGCCTCTGCAAAGTTCATCAGCTATAAGATGCAGTTTCAGTTTGTGGCTTTTGAGTAAGTTGTGTCCATTAAGTATCCTTACAAGTGTGGAAACAGAATTCCTATTTCTTCGAAGAAGTTTGTGGGTTCTGAATTTGTCAGACTCAACCTGTGAAACATCCAAGACGATGTGATGTTTCACAGGTGTTTTTGGCGACATCAATTGTTGTCTGTCCCATAGTGGCGGTATGACATACCGTTCTGCCTGATCAATACTGGTGGCTGATCATGTCCTCGCCAGTTCATCAGCAATTTCATTGCGCTGTATGCCGATGAGGCAGAGCTAAACATTGTGCTGGAACCTTCAGCTCTTCACGAAAACACATTACAAGCTTGGCCCTTATTTTGGACAGCAGAGATTGACTATCAATAAAGATGTTGATATCATCTAAAGGTATCACCAGCGTTAAGTCGCTTTGGCTGCCTCTGCTACTGCTATCTCCGCCTTGAAGGCACTGTGTGATCAGTGAGAAGAACATTTCTGTTTAGCTTTAGTGCTTCGGAAAACATTCCCGCCTTCATTGTTAAATGTAGCCTGCAGCCTAGAAAAGGTTCTAGTGAAACTGACAATTTGAATGATGATAAACGTTCATAATTAACAAAGACTGCGTTCGCATATAACTGATCACACGTATGGCATGACTACGGCGCTTCATTAGAAAGGACCCCCCTGTGTAGGAAATACCATCCAAATGACCTTACAACGCACGATTCAAATTGTCAATTTTCAAATAAGTTCCCAGTCCAAACCATACTCTACACGACTGCCTAAAACTTCAAGAATTTATCACTCTTGCCCTATGGAATGCATCCAATCACGTCTCCAAATTAGGTTCTCAGGGAAAACCACGATCCGTTCCTTAGTTTTGTGTGTCCTATAACATCCTCGGGGGCAGACCAATACCAAGTGTATGTCTTCCCCAACACACAACTCAATCCCAGCCAAATCAATCACGAAAATAAGCAAATTCATTCTCCCAAACCCAATATTCACTTCAAATTTACACACACACACATACATATGTAGCAACCAACAGTTAGTGGTCATGACCCAATCACCAGAGAGTTCACCCATAACCAAAACCCAAGCGCACAACATCATTCCCAAACCCATATCTTCCGCATTTGTTATCTGGACTCGAAAATCTCACCTCATCATCTCAAGCCTCGGCCCAGCACCAAAAAGCTTATCGCGGTACTGTCCCGCTCGTATCTGAATTGGCCAGAGACCATCAGGAAATGCAGCAACGCAACACACACACACACATATGTATACACATCCCTGGCATCTGCCGGACCGACCAATTAATCAAGAAATTGCAAAGCGCCCTGCTGCGTAAGCCTACCCCCTCTCAGCACCCCGCGATCCATGTGCACAGAGACGTCGCGTCGACTCGCATCTCATTGGCAAATGGAAATCGCCCCAAGACACGTGGACCCGAGGTCAACTCAACCGAAATGGATGGCATTATGCGCCGAGTCATCATCATCCTCTCTAAGTGCGACAAGACAGAGAGGGAGATAGCGACCACGAGACTGAGGATAATGGGCCCGTCTCTCCAAAGCCTAGATAACAATATGTGTGCGCGAGATGTGCCCAATGACTCACTAACGCCGATCAATCAATCATTCAATTATTAGCCAACGGTCAAGCTGAGCACTTGAACCCTCTTCCGCGATGTTAATGAATTTCCCTCAACCAGTCATGGCGAACACCTGGCCATCACCGACTTCAAGTACCGAGACTGTGTACGTATGTGTATGTGTTCCGCACATGAACTATAACACCTCTTTGCCGGATGACACTGATTTATACCGTGCGACCAGCTTAGGTGTTGACAACGACAACAATGTGTCGATAGAAAAGCTCCACACTCTGATGAATGGTCATCCGCTCCAGCTTTGAGCTCGGGGACCTGTGTCAATGATCTAGGAGTAGGTTGCTCCGATAGAGATGTCCGTACACGCATCTTCTCTTCCGTTGACAATGCGGATCCGGCTTGCCTCTCTGATGGACCCCCATATATACAATGGGCTCCATCGTCCAGCAACGCTATATCCTCCTCCTGCTGAAGTAATCCGCACCTCGCGTTCCAACAACTCGAGGCGATTAAGTGCAAAAGAAGATCGTGCCCTGGTAGAGTGTATTGATTTATTGGCGGTTATTGTTCGTCTTTGTGCTGTTTTGTGCAGAGGCCGCCACCGCGCCGCTGGTCAGGCTGTCCGGGGAAGGAAGAAACAAAAAAATGGCCAAAATAAGAGGATACAACAGCAGCTCTCTGCAACTGGAACCCCCATCAACACAATTCGTGACCAAGTGGTTTTCCTTTTCTTTTTCGTTTGTCATCATCATCACTACGGCCCACCATCCAGGGGTGGAAGGAGTAAGGCTTTCAAAGTTGGTGCATTGTTGGTGATGGTTTTCTGCAGCCGCCGCCAGGACCGTACAATGACGGTGAAGAAATTACAATAATTTTGTAAAAAAAAAAAATTTACATTGTTACCTGGTCCGGATGGTTCGTCTCGGCACGGCCATAAGAGCAGAAGCGAAATCGCTACCAAATCGAGGTCAGAATTTAGCCGAATGTCGATTCGAATGATTTATACGATGATGTTGGCAAATTAGGCTATCGGAGGGTCGGTGTCGGTGGAAGGCTGTGGGAGTTTTAAAAAAAAAATTTGTTTTCGGGGCAATCAATCGATTTGAGGAAGCACAGGTTGTATATGCGCCTGCAAAACTGATCATCAAGTGTAATATTCGATCAGGAAGGGCATTTGGCAGAAACCGTTGTAATTTACACTTTTTGGTCGGTGATTGACTTTTCGAAGTGGTCTGAGAGGTTGAGGGTAATGGATTTTGCAGGAGTTCGAGGCATCAACTGGGAGATGATGTGGGATGGGAGGTAGGACCGACAACTTTTTAAAATCCTCTTATAGATACTTCACCAAAGATTTGCTTTTGAGATACTCTAACCTCACCAAAAACCTGAAGGCCATTTTAGGTTTGATAGGTTGCTATACGAAAAATCCTATTGGACGTACTGTCAGATATAGATCACTCACTCGGTGATTTGCAACTCATTATCCCTTAGCACTCCCCATTCGTAAGCCTACTGCTACTTCTCACTACTTGCTGCCATTAAGCTGGAAAGTGCGTTCGCATTTACTCGTTTTGACACACCCGCGTTCACACGTTGCAGGTCTTACTGCGCATTTTCACACAAGTTGGCTATTTTCCAGACGTGTGCTATCGCTGCCTGATACCTGACAATCACTCTTGCCATCCTTTGAAATTATTTTCATGTTGGGCTCAGGGCCTTCGTTGTTGATGCCTCTGATTCTTTGGCGCCACTTCGACTGATGTTGTCCATTGACAGTTGCCTTTGGACTTTCGCAATTACCTCAGGGACATCACCTTGTGTCTTTTATGTCAAACACATCCTTTGGTGAACTCCCATGTGTTTGGTATCCGTATCTGGTGTCCATGTTTGCGTTTTTGCTGTGGCGAGAGTGTTTAAACATGGCCGTCCGCCTGAATACCTCGGTTGCTCATCCGTTGCTCTATCGTTGGGGTTAAGAGACCGAGTTTGCTTGGCCGTAGATCTAGGCTTTCAAAGTTGCGGCTTAGCTGGAGAACTTTTTTTGACTGTCCGCTTCACGCTTCTGCTACTACTCCGTAGCTCCTCGTTGGATTAAAGGGATAACGCCTACTCAAGCCATCGAACCATAAACCGACATGGTGCAAATGAATGCTTTGTTGGAGTGTATGTTCTAAGGATCGTCCTCCCTCACCCGTCATCATTAGCAGGGATTGATGAGGGATCGTCGTCCCTCATTTCATTGAGACCGTCCTGCTACCCTTTGCGAGCCTCTCAACGTCCTTAATGAACCGTTGAGGGTCTCTGCTTGAGACAATGATCCTTTCATTTTTTTTGATGATGAGCATGCTGTTTCCAGTCATTCAGTCTAAACGCTCTGACATCCGCAATCTCTTGATTCTTAAATCGGAGATGCGTCCTGTCTGATGCTGCCCTTCGCGGGTCTCTCAACGTCCTTAAGGAACTGTTGAGGGTCTCTGCTTGAAACAATGATCCTTTCATTTTTTTTGATGATGAGCACGCTGTTTCCAGTCATTCCGTCTAAACGCTCTGACATCCGCAATCTCTTGATTCTTTAATCGGAGATGCGGTCTTTCTTTTCGTCCCAAACCTGGATGTTGTGATTCAAAGATTCTCAAAGACCAACAACTTCCGACTGTTCGTCAATTGACGCGTCGAATTTGTTCAAGACAATGCCTTCCCTGCTTACAACTGCCTAACGCACTATATACTCCAGCACGAGATTGAAGATATCGAGCGTCTCCTTGTCAGAAAAGTGGAAAAGTTTAGATGGTCTATGGTCTATGGTCTATGGTCTATGGTCTATGGTCTATGGTCTATGGTCTATGGTCTATGGTCTATGGTCTATGGTCTATGGTCTATGGTCTATGGTCTATGGTCTATGGTCTATGGTCTATGGTCTATGGTCTATGGTCTATGGTCTATGGTCTATGGTCTATGGTCTATGGTCTATGGTCTATGGTCTATGGTCTATGGTCTATGGTCTATGGTCTATGGTCTATGGTCTATGGTCTATGGTCTATGGTCTATGGTCTATGGTCTATGGTCTATGGTCTATGGTCTATGGTCTATGGTCTATGGTCTATGGTCTATGGTCTATGGTCTATGGTCTATGGTCTATGGTCTATGGTCTATGGTCTATGGTCTATGGTCTATGGTCTATGGTCTATGGTCTATGGTCTATGGTCTATGGTCTATGGTCTATGGTCTATGGTCTATGGTCTATGGTCTATGGTCTATGGTCTATGGTCTATGGTCTATGGTCTATGGTCTATGGTCTATGGTCTATGGTCTATGGTCTATGGTCTATGGTCTATGGTCTATGGTCTATGGTCTATGGTCTATGGTCTATGGTCTATGGTCTATGGTCTATGGTCTATGGTCTATGGTCTATGGTCTATGGTCTATGGTCTATGGTCTATGGTCTATGGTCTATGGTCTATGGTCTATGGTCTATGGTCTATGGTCTATGGTCTATGGTCTATGGTCTATGGTCTATGGTCTATGGTCTATGGGCCATAGTCCTACTGGTAATCCAAATGAACCGGATGGCTGTGCAAAGTTCTTCAATACTGGGATGGATCCTTACCTCTTGGATTGGGTCCATTTCTTGCCCTATCCCTCTCTTACCAACTGCTGAAAATGCTACCTGAATTCATCCACAATTCCCTGCCCGTCGGCGTTGGTAACTAGCTTCCCATTGTTGTTGGTAGAGTATGTGTTCCTACTTTAAAGTCAGCTGTTGTTGGCATTTGTTTGACTTTTTTTATAGGATTGACGGGTGTTGTTCTTGTCACGAGACTCTTCAATTTCCCTGAGCTGGAGTCTGGGTGTTCTCTTTTTTTTTTGTCCAACTCAGGACTTTTTTAACTTCCCTTTGTCTGGCTTGTTACTCATCCCACGAGGCGCTAGTTTTGCGTTGTAGTGCCTTGATATGTCCCTCTTATGTCACCTCTTTTGGTACTTGCAAACATATTCGTCTCCATAGCCCGACAACGCAAACGGGACCGAAGATTTTCCGGTCCTTAGCTAACTGCCTCCAGTTGCGCGCCACTTAAGGCGAGGTCTTCCTCTACTGCGTCCGACGTCTGGCTGGGAATCGAAGACTCTGCGAGCCGGAGTATTGGTGTCCAATCGTTCTACATGTCCTAGCCATCTTAAACGTCCAATACGCAGTTTTTGGACTAAGGGTATGTCGCTGTACAGATGGTATAGTGCTTGGTTGAATATTCGCCTTCATAGCCCGACAACGCAAACGGGACTGAAGATTTTCCGAAGAATTTTTCTCTCAAATCGACCAAGGATTTCTTCATCCGCTTTTGATACGGTCCATGCTTCAGCGCCGTAGAGCAGGACTGGGATGATCAGGATCTTATATAGGATCTCCTTAGTAGTTCGAGTGAGGGCTTTACTACTAAATTGCCTTCTTAGCCCGAAGAAACAGCGATTGGCAAGAGTAATTCTTCGTTTGATTTCTGACGAGATGTTGTTGTCAGAGTTAATAGCGGAGCCGAGGTAGACAAAGTCCCGTACTACCTCAAAGTTATATCTGTCAATGGTGACGTTCTGTCCAATTCGTCGACACAGGTCCACGAAGAAATAAATTCAGCACTTCCAGCCTTTCGATTTATCCGCCACACGCTTTTCAAGGGACAAAGCTTTGAGATTTTTAGATGACCTGATTGTTTGAATATGCCATAGCAGATTATTTAAGTTCTTCACTTTGTCCTTCCTAACTGGGACTATAGACCATGGACTACGTCTTGACTTTATTGCGAGGATCCTCGCTGTGATCTAATGCCGTCTAGACTTAACACAGGGCTGGCATCTTTCCAACAGACGAACTACTTGGCACCCAGTGATCTCCACGTGCATTCTGAGAGTTGATTTGCCTACCATTTGACCGCCAGATGCTAGCTATGATTCATAAATAAATCTTTAAAACGGTTTTCCACAAGGGTCCCACTCGGGTACTAAACTCTTTCCTTTGAATTGGGGACTTGCATACTTCAACAGTTACCTACTTAGATGAGGCAAGCTTCGATGTACACCAGTGAGGTTACAATGAAGTGGGAGGATTTTGATCTCCCACATCGAGATTTGTACGACCACTATAAAAATTGTAAAACAGTTTGAAGAGCTCTGTTTGAAACGTAATGCTCCCGAGAAGCCATCAGTATCTTTGGTTTCAAAAAAGTAGTTTACGCGAATTTCGAAAGTAAGACTGATCTGCATAGCCTATCGATAATCTTGTAGATGATATACACCCGGAGATAGACCGCCATTAATCCAAACTGCAACAGATACAAAGGAGCAAAAAAAAATCAGTGACCACATCCCATACCACATCCAGAACCAATTCGCCGCCAAATGATATTCATCTTTAGTTCTATTGTTTGGCAGCGTTTCTCCCTCGAAACGAAACCATTAGGATCCCACTACACATTTGCGCTCGTGCATTGTTCCAAAAGCCACTTAGGAGTTAAAGGCGTGCGCCAATTGACTTCATTCTCCGCTAAGCATATGCGCAAGGCAACTCCGGCCTCGCAAAAAAAAAAATCCGAACGAAAACATTGTGTTCCTTGAGATGTTTATCTATCGCATTGTGTGTGTTTGCGGGCTCGCGCAAGCGTTACTACACAATAGTAGTACTACTACTACATGGTACTACCACTCCACCTCTTTGAATGCAATCACCCTCCACATCTCGCTCTGACTCCCTCCGAAAAACAGCAGCAGCAGCAGGAGATATATTCTCGTATCCGACGTCGTCGTCGCTCATCAATGGAATCCACAATCTATCGTTGCGAGGGCGCGCATGCGCATATGCGGTAAAACCATTTAAATTTCTGCGATGGGTTTGGCGTGAATTCCTCCATCGAAGCGCGCACACGCTGCCATACGTCGAACTTCTCTCTTGCGCGGGCACACACAACCCGTAAGTGGGAATAAAAGGGTGATTAGGCATCACAAAATGGGTAATTGGTCAGTGAGTGCGTCTGGGAGTAATGCTGTGACATGAGCGATGCATTAGAGGCTCGCGCGCATATATGTCGATGCTGGAGAGAGATTCAAATGCGCGGGGTGACGAGAGCGGAGCAACCACATTTGAATGGCATTTTGGGATTTGTGCCGAGTCATTTGCGCCATTAACGTCACGCTGTGCCGAGTTGTGGGTGCATTAAGTGATGCAGAACATCGCGCACGGATTTAGCATGTGTGCGTGGTGGCATTTTAACAATCCGAACCGAGTTAGAGGCGTTAGGTGGTTCTCGATATTTTTTTTGGATTTTTTGTTTTTTTTTTTGCACATTTCGGATCGATGGGTATACATTGAAACGTGGGAAGTATCTGCGATTGCTGGTGGAAGATTTATACCTTTTGATTGATGCCTTCTGACAATGCGATCTTTACGGCTTTCAAAGATGGATTTGCCGAGATGATAAATGGCGAACGGAAATTGTTTATTTCGCAGCAGAAATTTTTCGTTTTCTAATGTTTTACATTCCAAATGGGGGTTTGTGGAATGAGGTATCTTGGGTGTTTGTTGATGTATTGTGGGAAAGGGAAGGGCTTGATGAATATCTGAAATTTTATCGAGAGCAGTATGGTATGAGGTAGATAGAGAATGAAACACCAAAGGCTGGATTATTCACATAGACACCGATTCCTTCAAATTTCGGAGTAAACGTGCATATAATCACATTTCGACACTATTTCTATCATTTTTAGCATTAATAATCAAATGCGTACTATTTGATCTAACGCCCAACTCGCTGTGAAAGAGAAAGTTGCGTACGACCCAGTCGTGCACCCACCACTCTTTTTTTTTTTTTGTTTTGCTTAAATCTCTTACGATGCTCGTATCTGCACCTGGAATGTGAGAACATTAAACAGGAGAGGTGCAGGCGAACAACTAGCGGAAACCCTAAACTGCTACAAAGCAGACATTACTGCCATACAGGAAATATGATGGGATGGGCCGGGCAAAAGGAGGATGAAAAACTGTGACATCTACTATGGACCGTGTTATAGTGAGCAGAAACGGCGACTATTCGGATGCGGATTTGTTATAAGTACCAGACTTAGGCAAGAAATCTTATGTTTCCAAGACATTAGCGAACGCATTGTAACAATCCGCGTCAAGGCCAAATTCGCCAACATAAGCCTTTTATGCGCTCATGCTCCGACGAAGGAAAAGGATGATATAACTAAGGATTGCTTCAACGAGCTCCTCGACAAAACCTATGAGCGACTACCAAAGTACGATGCTAAAATCGTGCTGGGAGATTTTAACGTAAAGGTAGGAAGAGAAGACATCTTTAGCAGTACTGTCGGAAAGTATAGCCTACACGACAACACGTCTGGTAACGGACTTATGCTAATTGACTTCGCTACGAAACGAAATGCCACTATAGCCAGCACACGGTTTCCTCACTTCGATATCCATCAGGGGACATGGCGGTCTCCAGATCAACGAACAGTCATCCAAATTGATCACGTTGCGATTGACAAGAGGCACGCATCTAGTATTTTGGATGTTCGAACATTCCGAGGGGCTAACATCGACTCGGACCACTACCTTGTTGTAACCATGGTAAGGATGCGGATATCCACCACGCCACAGCAATCCAGAAATACTGTGAAAAAATTTAATGTCGGAAGACTGCAATCGCAAGAGACCGCCAAGACCTTCGCACAACGCATATCCCTTAACCTCTCGATTAACACCATACCACCAGCATCTAATGTCGAAGAACAATGACAACGATCCCAACAAGATATTAGATGAGCCGCAACTGATGTGCTAGGTTTCTCGCGGCCACCAGCAAGAAACCCCTGGTTTGATGAGGAATGCCGACAGATGCTCGCAGCCAACAACGAGGCCTACAAGGCTAAGCTGTAGGTGAAGACGAGAGCTGCCATTGAGCTCTATAGGCAAAGAAGAAGGGAAGAACATCGGCTTTTCAGAAAGAAGAAAAAAGAGCAAGAAAAGCGCGCGGTCGAGGATATAGAGAGGTGCCACTCCAGGAACGATGTTCGCAAGTTTTACCAAAGTGTAAAACGTCAAAGCCAAGGATACATGGCTCGAAAAGAATCCTGTCGAGATGAACGACGAAATATCGTAGTTGAGACACAGTCGATGCTGAGGATATGGAAGAACCACTTCTGCAGACTGTTAAACGGCGATGACGAACAACATTCCGCTGTCAGGCAGAACGATCCGTTTAATATTGGAAACGACAGCGAAAACTGCCAACCACCCGACCTAAGTGAAGTGAGGATAGCAATATCTAAACTCAAGCTTAATAAGGCCGCCGGAAATGACGGCCTACCCGCTGAGCTTTATAAAGCTGGCGGAGATGACTTGGTAAGTAACATCCACCAACTAATAAGCCAAATCTGGTCGGATGAAAGTATGCCTGAAGAATGGAACCTCAGCATCGTTTGCCCGATCCACAAAAAAGGAGAACCTCTGAACTGCGCCAACTACAGAGGCATAAGTCTGCTCAACATCGCCTACAAGATCCTATCTGCCGTCGTATGTGAACGCCTGAAACCGTTTACCAACAACCTGATTGGCCATTATCAGTGTGGTTTGAGGCCAGGAAAGTCCACAACCGATCAAATTTTCACACTTCGGCAGATCCTAGAAAAAACCCAAGAAGTCCAAATCGATACCCACCACCTATTTATCGATTTCAAAGCCGCATACGACAGCATTTATAGAGACGAACTATACAGGGCCATGTCTGGTTTTGGTATATCGCCCAAACTTGTCCGTTTGTGTAGGATGACGATGGAGAATTCTCGCTGCACCATCAGGGTCGGAAACGACCTCACCGACACATTCGAAACCAAAAAAGGATTTAGGCAAGGCGATGCGCTGTCATGTGACTTTTTCAATTTGATTCTTCAGAGGATTGTGCAAAACTCGCGAGCCAACACCAGAGGCACAATTTTCCGAAAATCGGTGCAACTACTAGCATACGCCGACGATATTGACATCATTGGTAGGACTCAACGTGATGTCATAGCCACGTTTGCTAGTATAGAGAAGGAAGTGGCAAAAATGGGTTTAGCAGTAAATGAGGGTAAGACTAAGTATATGCTGTCAACACGAAAGGACACACAACATCGACGAATTGGACAGAACGTCACCATTGACAGATATAACTTTGAGGTAGTACGGGATTTTGTCTACCTCGGCTCCGCTGTTAACGCTGACAACAACATCTCGTCAGAAATCAAACGAAGAATTACTCTCGCCAACCGCTGCTTCTTCGGGCTAAGAAGGCAATTTAGTAGTAAAGCCCTCACTCGAACTACTAAGGAGATCCTATATAAGACCCTGATCATCCCAGCCCTGCTCTACGGCGCTGAAGCATGGACCGTATCAAAAGCGGATGAAGAAATCCTTGGTCGATTCGAGAGAAAAATTCTTCGAAAAATCTTCGGTCCCGTTTGCGTTGACGCGCTATGGAGACGAAGATTCAACCACGAGCTATACAGCGACATACCCCAAGTAAAAAAAATTCTGCATTGGACGTTTAAGATGGCCAGGACATGTAGAACGAATGGACACCAATACTCCGGCTCGCAGAGTCTTCGATTCCCAGCCAGACGTCGGACGCAGTAGAGGAAGACCTCGCCTTAAGTGGCGCGCACAAGTAGAAACCGACCTCAATCAACTTGGAGTGCCCAACTGGAGGCAGTTAGCTAAGGACCGTGCTAATTGTAGAGGCATGTTGGTTGAGGCCTAGGTTCATCCCGGACTGAAGTAATTCTCTTACATCGCATGAATACATAGAAGTAAGCCTTTTGTTAACATCCATAAAAAAGTATGTGACCCATGTTTCTCCCCTGTGGACCACCTATATCCTACACACATAAACATATTTTATTTCATTTTGACTATATACCTAATAAAATGCCTTCAATTCCACCATTAAATTCTAATTAAAAACATTTCCATTTGTATCTTTCCAGGTAAGCTTGTTCAAAAAGCATCCTCTTTTCACGACCTCATATTGCTGGTAAATATAAACAAAAATAAAATTTCTCCTTTCCACCATCCAAACTGATGATGATGATGACTTTTCTTCAATTAGATGCCCCTTCTGTACCACAAAAAAAAATAAAGAAAGATGAACGAAAATTATACACATCTTCATTTGCATAATCATTCGCAAATCATACCATAGCGCTGGAGCCGTTCAATTTTTACAGTCACATTTCTACCCTCAGGTTGGGAGCGAAACATTTTATGGACACTGATTGGTATCCACTTCCACTTACATGTGCATCACAAGCGCGTCATAATTGTCCAATTTGGTTGTGACTCCAGTGCGCGCACATTGATTTTTCCGGCGAAAACAAATTTCAATTTATCCGTAATGTTTACATTGGCATTGTTGAGATGTTTTGTTTTTTTTTTTTGTCGAAATTGCGTTGTAATTTTGTGGCAAAAAATTCCGTGAATTTTTGTTTGTTTGTTTGGTGCTATTAAATTGAGGTGAATGTCCTTTTGGTGTGTTTGTTTGAATAGGGGATATGGGTGTGAGAATTTTTTTTTTTGGTGAATTTATTGATGTTAAATATATCTTCAAAGTCTATTGTAAAAGTATTAATTGGTAAAATATTCAAAAATTTGGTGCTAACATCTGTAATATTTCAATTTTTATCTGATATGTAAGGAATCAATATTAAGTTTAAATTGGATAACCTATATTGAGATTGATATATTTATATGTCAGACATCGCACAATGTTTTGTTTCTATTTTGCAGTTATGGAAATATGTTTATTTTTATAACTTAGTACATTTTTTATGGCATAGCACATAAAAAAACCTACACGTCCATAAAAACCCTTTTATAACAATTTTATTAGAATGATTCGTACATTTTTATCTTCAATATATATCGCTTCTTCTAACTGAATTCAATCATCATCAAAAAATCGCTGGACAGGCACTAAAAAAATAATTTAATTTTCTAGACAAAAGAGTTCATGTACGAACTGAGACGGGTGGGATGGCTTTTGTATACCAGAATTGCATTTTATTGAAAAAAATCTGTTAAATTATGTTACTTAAATTAACATGACTTTATTAGTTAAAAAAACCCTAAATATCAACCTAGGAAGTATTAATGAAAACTGACGTAAGGTTAGGTTGCGGTGGCTGCACGCGATGCGAGAAATAAAAGCTGACGTTGCTATAACCTGAATTAATTGCTACAAATTGTATTCGAGAACTTTTTTGTTTTATAGCGGCATTTGCTTAGATTCGTAGGAATAATCGATAGAAAACAAAGCATTAACTATCGAATGTTAAAGTCTGATTCTTAGCTGTCTCGGAGACTTAGAGTAAACAGTTGAGGCAGCAAATTGTACAATTCTGGAATATCTTACAATTTGTTGCCTGTCAGTTGTAAGAAATATAAAAAAAATCGGCCTTTTTATTAAATCTGATGCTCATTCACAATGACATAGCAACTGTCGACTCTTCAGACAAATCCTTGGTGAACATTTCGCCACCAGTTCCACGTGTACTTGTAATTTTTGTACTTGTGAACTTTGATCATTCAATGGAAAAAATACACTTTCACACTCGAACAGTTGTAAGAGTTTTACTTAAAACCGATATTCATGAATCCGCTGGTCCAGATGGTGTATCCCCCATTGTTCTGAAAGGATGTTGTTCTACTACAGTTTTTCTATCTCTTCTTCTTATCACGACTCTTTCCGAGTAGATGGAATATTGCATTTGTTCAGCTTTTATCAATAAAAATGCAAATTTTCTTCTTCTTTGAGTTACCGACCAATTACACTTACGTTTCATAATTTCAATGATCATAGGAAAGCTGGGGTGGAATCGGCTAAGGTGATAGTTGATTGTCGCTTTGTTGATTGTCGTTTTTGATTATCAACTCTTCTTTGCTCTGCGTAAAGCGATCACAAAAAAATGATTTGGAAAGTCACTTCCTTGCCGACGCTGTCATTCCGAGCAGCTGATAGGTACAATTTTATTCGGTGTTTATATTGTGAAAAATGTAAGTCAACTCAGCATACTAAAATGTCAACAAAATACAATAAATTTGCATTTTTTTAATGACTGCAGCAGTATTTTCAGCCACCGTACTTTGACCCATTGGTGCAGTCCAATCAGCCCCAACTTGTTGAAGTTTCAAGACATTTGCTTTATTCCTCAGGTTTCTTCTTATCAGTTGGAAGTCTTTTCTTCATTTTCCTCTATGTTTGAGTAGAAAAGTTCCAATGAAGTAAACATTGCACTTCACGAATTTTCACTTTCACTTAAAGTTTTTTATTTTAATTTATTCAATATTTTCTTTTATCACTAAATTATTTAATTTATTTGGTGTAGAAGATTTCCCTGCAGCTTCTACCTATGAAATGGCACAAATGTATGAAAGCGACACCTAAATAGCTGTCGCATGAAATTGATAGCAAAAAAGCGATTGTCAATTTGATAATCACCTTACGTGGAGGTAAAGCGATGATTTTGATTGTCAACTATCAACTATCACCTTAGCCGATACCGCCCCTGATAAATCTCCAGCTTATGAAATATCTCGAAATGCAAAAACTTCTCACTGGCCGGCAGTATAACTTTTGGAGCAACTTGATAACTGGTGATTTGATGACTTACCTTAACGAAAAGTGCAACCAATCAATCCACTTCACCACCATGGTGCTCTTGATTGAAGTATGGTTTTTGACAGGTTTTGACATCAATGAGAAACTTCTTCTATGGATTAAGAAATTATCCATCGAAACATTCAATTCAAGTTGTTTTGGACGCATTCAAGTCTGCAACTTACCAAAGATTGCAGGTGTTCCCCAAGGAACATTTTGTCTCCGAATCTATTTCAAACCAATGTCTGGTTGGTTGCACCAACAACAATATTGCACCTCCTAGAGATTCAAATTAGTGCGGCAGCGGAAGAATTTCCAAGGTGGAATAAACGGTGCCGTACACAGTCCCAATTAGGATAAACAAAGTAAAGAACCTAAATTAACTGCTTCAACGATATCAACGAACGCTCAATCAAACTGATCACCTTGGGATTAACAAGAGGCACGCATCCCGAAATTTGATTGGCCGAACATTCCGAGGGGATAACATCCCAACTAACAATTTCGCTTCGATAAAGCACTATCGAAGCTTTTTCCCCCCAGCAATATTACTTGTAGGAAGTCTTATAAAAAAACATTTGGTGCACTTATAGGAAACTATTTACTTCTATAAGACTTCTAATAAACCATAAAGAAATAACTTTGTTTGCTTATAAAAGGCCATACAGAAGCAAATTATAGGCTTCGCAAAAAGTCATTCCGAAAATATTTACCAGCCTTATCGAAGTTGAAAAACATTATTTTTTTTTTATTATTTTCTTAAATTATTTACTTTTATTAATCTCAATTTCAATCTCTTATAGCTACTAAAACCCAATTCGTTATTATGGAAGTATGAAATTCAATGCAATTAGTTATATTTAAAAACTCTCATCTTACTGGGATTCGAACTCGCGTTCTCTCGCACGGTAGTCCAACACGCTATCCACTAGGCTGTACTCTCGAACATGAAAGACGAGTAAATACAACGCAGTACTTAAATCGTGTTGACTCATTCTCCGATAGGTTCAAGATCTTTTCACCTTTTTTTCAATCTTTACACCTTGTCCCGGTCTTTTCACCTTTTTCACGATCTTTTAACCTTGGCATTTTTAAGCCTTCATTCGTAAGCTCTATACATGCTATGCTTCGGATTAACTTCGTGCGAAGTTCTACCGAAACATCTTAACTTATAGTACATCTCGGGAAGCTTAAAAACGACCTTATAGAAGTTACGCCATCATAATTTCGGTTATGCTTGTGAATTTTCCTGCATAATGTCTTAAACAATCTTCTACCCAAACAATCGACTGCCAAAATGCTGAACCTCCGCTCACAAGTACTTTATAAGGCCTATAGAAATAATTGCTTGTGGGAATTAAATATTTGTACCTTATAGAAGAAAAATTGTTAGTTGGGATCGACTCACAACCCTTGGTAAGAATGCGGATTACTGCGAAAAAATTTAATGTCGAAAGACTGCAATCTCAAGAGACCGACAAGTTTTTTTCCAGAACGCGTATCCCTTAACCGTGGAAGGTTACTCTTCATTTTAGTACATTATAGTTAAAATTTTTATTTTTTATTTTTTTTTTTTTTTTAAATAATATATAGAAAAAACCTTTTTTTGTTTTTAGCCTTTTTTAAGCCTGAGACACAAAGTTAAACTTTGTATAATATTTAAAATTCCAAGAAATAGACACAATGGCCACCTGTTGGTTTTTGGAGAACAGGATACAACGCTGCACATTTGATCCAAAGTGTCGACACCGCCTTTTGTCTGATTATAAAATTCTAACATGTGAGGTTTCCCATTTTCGGATTTATGGTTCCTTCTTCATCGTAGCTTGATAAAATATATACAAGTTTTGGTTTTGGCTTGTAGGATAATAAAGTTAGTTCGTTGTTGTAACAAAACATGGATGTTCCAGCTCTTCGGCCTTTTACATTGCCCATCTCCTTT
Organism: Rhingia campestris; assembly: GCA_932526625.1. Classification (NCBI taxonomy): domain Eukaryota; kingdom Metazoa; phylum Arthropoda; class Insecta; order Diptera; family Syrphidae; genus Rhingia; species Rhingia campestris. Next base: position 12,530,350 of record OW052185.1, on the reverse strand, counting down.
GGAATTTCTCTCTTGTTTGACCGTAAAGTGCCAACCATAGTCATATATAGAGTTCCATTAGCAGTGATTTGGCTAGCGGAACTGGTGTTCATTGACATGTTTTGTCAGTTCTTGTACGTAATGTTCTCCCAGAGAAGTTTCGGTTGGATTAGAGCCAAAATACGAGGAAGCTTCTAACATATATTGTGTACCACTATCGCAGACCATTACCAACTTTAACCCATACTTAGCTGACTTATTTGGGATATACATTCGAAATGAGCAATATCCTCTAAAAGCCAGTAGCTGTTTATCAATTGTTAAATAAAAGACCGTTCTCGTAGTTCTGGCGGCAATTTTCTATAAAATGGTCCCAAACTATTCCTATAGGAGCAAATTTATTACACTTTTGACGTCAAAGCGAAGGCATGACATCAAAAATTTCAATTTTACCCATGGTCGACATGTAACGCGACCTGCAATAGGAAGGATCAAGAAGGAGTCCTAGAAGAGCATATATCTCAGATTCATCGGTTCTACCCATTTGCGAATTAGATCCCGAACGGCTCTGTATCTCGTAATGATGAACAATTTATAGAATTTAAGAGGGTCGTCCACTTCTATGCATTCTCGACAGGGACCCTAGCCTTGTCTTAAACCCGACAATGTAATTTTCTTTTTTTGTGGACCATTTATGCATCTTTTTTTCCGCTCAGATTTGTTTTGGGAAACTCAATAATAATTATTTTTGAGCGAAAAACATTGAGTGGTATGTAATCTTCATCTGAAAATCACTGTTTTCGCAACTATCGTAGCAATCGTCATCGTCTTCCTCTGAAGCTTCCAAGAAATTGAAATCGTCATCACAATTTTGTAAATATCATTCGATGACAGCTTCTGTTAGTACTTCTTAGAGCTCATTTTCTATTCGAAAAAAAAAACAAAATTTACAAATACGAAGACTCTATGACCCGAAGTGTTGGTGTCCATTCGTTCTATACTTGTCCTAGCCATCTTGTTTTTGCGGACTTTTTGACCAGGTCTTTGTAACTGTTCAGCTTGTAAAGTTCTTGGTTGAATCTTTGTCTCCATAACCCATCAACGCAAACGGGACCGATAATTGTGTGCTAAGAATTGTACATACCCTATATGAATCAACTAAATGAATGTTTTCAGAACTGAGGAGAGCAGAGTCGATAGAGCCATGCCTCTCCTTATGTCAGGCACTAGTTTTAGGCCATGCAAGTGAAACAGTGCATTTGAAAACTGGCACAAATACTTTTAAAAAATCGTTTCTTATTGTTTTTTGGTCCAAACAAATCCTGTCCATGTTTCGTCATGTTTTCGTTTTGGTCAAAACCAATCTTGTCCATGTTTCGTCAAAAGGCAGCTATTGGTTTTTTTTTATTGTAAAGCTATTTAGGTACTTCAGGGTATTAGGAATAATTTTAGACACTTTTTAGTGCCACAGCCTCATTGGATTCCACTTATTGGTAACATACGAACATACATTTGCAGGACACTCAGAGCCCAGTTTTGCCTTTGGTTCCATTCCCAGAGTTGTCCTCCAAAATGAAGCTTAGATTTTATTTGTAGCCGGACAACTAGCTGAACCACAAATTTGGTTAAAATGAGGCATTACTGTCATTCAGGAAATACGATGGTATGGGCCGGGCAAAAAGAGAATGTATACCTGTGATGTGGATTTGCTTGGATTGTTGTTCCGGACTTATTCGAGAAGTTTTATGTTTTCAAGACATTAGCGAATGCATTGTAACAATCCTCATCAAGGCCATCTTCTCAGCCTAAAGTAATCGCCTTTCTCTGACTGTTTTTTTTTTTGAAAACCTTTGAAAGCCTTTGAAAAGTTTCAAGGAGTCTTTGTTGGATTGAACTTCCAAGGTTGTATTTAACCTTTGAGATAAACTACCAGCTTTTCAAATTAATCTTCAATTACATAAATTCGTCATAAATCAAGGACATTTCGTGTTGATCTCATAAATTCCAAGAAATATCATCCGAATTGGTTTGATTAGGATCCATCAATACCGGTTAGCAATCTAAAACCCCCAGCATTAGCCTACATTCGCTCTATATGACCTAACACACCCAATGCGTCCACTTTTGCCAAGACCTTCGGCGCTCTACACCCCATAATTCATATAAATTAGCACCATTAAGTTCGGCCTCAATTAGCTTAAGACGTGATCTTCTACAACAGCCTTGGAGCATGCACATCTTGATTTTTCTTCTTCCTCTTCCTTCTTTGCAGAATTCCTGGTAATTATCCAAAGGCTGGGTCCACAGGGAGTCCACGTGTCACCTTAAAAGGAAGCCTTTAATTATTAACAGTATTTTTTTGTCCTACTCTCCCTCAATAGGATCTGCGATTCCTGACGATTGTTAACGCACCGACTTAACCTATTACACATTATCGTGGTTAGATTCATTACACGGTACTCCTTTATACTGTCGGAGCCTTAGAGAAGAAATTCAGCCCAAGGGGCACTGTGTGCACTCCGAGCCGGTACAGTTTATGAATCCGCTTAGGTGGTGCTGCGCTGCTCCAAGGGGGATACACATTCCACCGGCTCTGCTGAGCACACAAAAGCAATAAAGCCAACATTAGTCATTTATTGGTGCTTATCACGGTAATTGCATTCGCGCAGCAAAGTACTGACTCTGCAGCGGAACCGAACCATTGCGTCTGTACACAAACCACATGTGTGCCATAGGATGGGAACAACAACAGAAAAAAAAATGCATCCTCCAGCGCCGCTGCTGCTATACCAGAACAACCGCCTTCCAGCGCTGAGATTGATTTTGAATTGGAGATTTCCCATTGTAAAATATTCGGGGGGATACGCACTGGGAAGCCGACCTGGTCGGGCTGCTGCTTTAAGTGGAAAACGCACTTTAAATGCCTGCCAAGCCATATTTTTATGCAAATGGCTGGCTGTGTGCGTGCGCATGTGTGTGTGTGTGGTAAAACATTTCTCCGTTTTGGGGGGCTTACGGTTCGGTCCATTTCGGGTGTATCTTTAGGCACGATGAATGCATGTCGCTGGCCGATCAGCTAGCTGAGATAAGATGCCTTCAATGGGCAGATACCAGCAGAGATTGCAGGTCCTGGTACAATGCTCATAACAGATATTAAGGAAGAACAAATCAAATTGCATTCTCTGTGTGTGTGTGTACGCTCGTTTGTGTCCATTTGACATCGCGATGCGGCAGAGAGTGGGTTATTAAGACCCGCGAAGTACACACATTTGGTTGTCATTTTTGCGCTGGGCTGGCCTCTTAATAGGTGACATCCTAATATTTGCCAAAGGCTATCCAACCAAAGGGGTGCTGAGAAGAAACTCTGTTCGACAATAATTTGCATGTGTATGTGTGCCTTAACGAGTGTTATTTGCATAATTCCCAAGGCAGTGTCAGATCTCTGGAGATGGCAGGACTACGACGACGACTTCCTGTCTTCTCGGCGGTGGCAGTAATTAACTCTATCTGCATGCAGAAACTGCTAAATTGCTGCGAGGGTTTTTCTCTTCCGCAATTTTGAAGGTGGAGCGCACGCGCTATGAAGAGCTTTGCAGCGGGACTACTATTGCCACCACGGCTGGAGTAGCAGAGGGTATTAGAATTTAGATGGGAAAAGGCGCGGACAAGATAAGCGAATATTATACTTATTAGGCAAAGTACATGACATAGTCATGCAATAAAAGGTGCTTATCGACGGGGTCCAAGGATACTGATAAGGCAAATGTAGTTGACGAGCGGGAAAGTATCTGCGACCCATTTGATGGGAAGGAGGGTGCATACATTTTAGTTAATAGATGCGGTTTTGGCGGGATTTGTATTAGCAGTCAGGGTGGTCTTTGACTGAAATTGCTATTTCTAATGTAGCAGTAGGGGATTTTGAAAAAGAAAACCTCTAGCTGTCTCTAACCTCTAACCTCTAGCTGTCTCTAACCTCAACCTCTAGTTGTCATTTGAAAAGGACTTTAAGCAAATTAGGCGATTGGAGTAGTTTTAGCTATGGCGTAGCGGAATATCTAATTGTGACTCGATGGTCGTTGCTATTTGGTATGTTGATCTCCACTAAAGATCAGCAGGTCATAAAAGCCGTCCAAAAAAATAGCAAAGGTCTTAGTTTTATTCGCCACAACAAAAAAAAGGATTTTTTCTCAGATCTGCAGCTTTTGAGTCCGAATGTTATGTTACTCTTGCTTTTCAAATAGCAGATTCAGCTTTTTGATTAAAAAAACGAATTTATCGGATATGCTAGATAGATAGATAGATAGATAGATAGATGCGAGATAGATAATAATATAACTGCAGCTCTTTTGACAAATAATGTTCTCGGTATAGAACAACAGGGACACACACACTTTTATGAAAGCCTACCTGAGCCATTACAAATCAAAATGGTGTATGCGATTTTGAGCGAGTAATAGAAATATCTCTACGGGAAAACATAAAACCGAACGTGAAGAGTGATTACAAAGTCGACGATTTCCCTTGCGATTTCACGAATGAAAATAGAAGACTTCAAGACGTAGCTTACTTACTTACTTAAGTGGCGCTACAGTCAGGGATGAACCTGGGCCTCAACCAACATGCCTCTCCAATAACCCGGTCCTTAGCTAACTGCCTCCAGTTGCGCACTCCAAGTTGGTTGAGGTCGGTTTCTACTTGTGCGCGCCACGTAAGGCGAGGTCTTCCTCTACTGCATCCGACGTCTGGCTGGGAATCGAAGACTGCGAGCCGGAGTATTGGTGTCCATTCGTTCTACATGTCCTAGCCATCTTAAACGTCCTAGCCATCTTAAACGTTTTTTGACCAGGGGTATGTCGCTGTACAGCTCGTATAGGTCGTGGTTGAATCTTCGTCTCCATAGCCCGTCAACGCAAACGGGACCGAAGATTTTTCGAAGAATTTTTCTCTCGAATCGACCAAGGCTTTCTTCATCCGCTTTTAATACTTCAGCGCCGTAGAGCAGAACTAGGGTTATCAGGGTCTTATATAGGATCTCCTTAGTAGTTCGATTGAGGGCTTTACTACTAAATTGCCTTCTTAGCCCGAAGAAACAGCGATTGGCGAGAGTAATTCTTCGTTTGATTTCTGACGAGATGTTGTTGTCAGAGTTAATAGCGGAGCCGAGGTAGACAAAGTCCCGTACTACCTCAAAGTTATATCTGTCAATGGTGACGTTCTGTCCAATTCGTCGATGTTGTGTGTCCTTTCGTGTTGACAGCATATACTTAATCTTACCTTCATTTACAGCTAAACCCAATTTTGCAGCTGCCTTCCTATACCAGCAAACGTGGCTATGACATCACGTTGAGTCCTACCAATAATGTCAATATCGTCAGCGTATGCTAGTAGTTGCACCGATTTTTGGAAAATTGTGCCTCTGGTGTTGGCTCGGGAGTTTTGCACAATCCTCTGAAGAATCAAATTAAAGAAATCACATGACAGCTTGGATAAATCCGGATCCAGATACTGATCCAGACTTAATTGATTGTTTCTGCAAACTGGAGGGATATAGTTTTTTTCGATCTGATAGACTTGGGCGCGTTGGGGGAGGTGTAGCTATCTATGTTAGACAGACAAGGTCTTGAAGGGAAAATAATACGTAAATCCCCGGCTGGCTCTGAAATTCATTACCTTTTCATGGAAATATTAGGTGAAGAAAGCAAAATTCTTGTAGTTACAGTGTACAGACCTAATCAGAACATCTCCATTTTGCCCTTATTTTCAATATTAGATGAGCTAACAAATTGTATCCCCATTTATAATTGTTGCTGGCGATTTTAATTGCGATCTTCTAAGGTATTCATATCTGGTCGACGGTATGCGTTCTTTAAATCTACTGCCAGTAAATACATCGACGCCCACCCACTTTACCAAGGACAACAGTACACTCCTCGATGTTTTTTTCGTCAGTCATCTAGATAAGGCTACTTTTTTCGATCAACTCTCCGCTTCTGGTTTCTCCAACCACGATCTAATTCATCTTACTTTCCAATGTCTTCCCCCCTCTCTAGTACAACTTACAGTTTTCGAGATTTCAGAAATATCAATAGACATAATTTAGAAGAGGACTTGAGATCTGCTGAATGGTTTCGAGTGTTCAGTATGCCGTCTGCTATCGATCAGGTGATATTCCTACAAAATATCATTCTTGATCTCTTTAATAAGCATGTTCCTTACAAAACAAAACAAATTAAACATCAAGATCGACCATGGTTTTCAGCGGCGATTAAAAACCTCATCTCTTTGCGTGATGTAGCTTATAGGCGTTGGAAGTGTTTTCGTCTCGAAGAGCATCACAGCGCTTAAAAAGCCTTACGAAATAAGGTCGTTCGTGATATACGGGAATCAAAAAAACAATTCTACTCCTCACGACTAAACCCATCGCTTGCTGGGCAAAAACTATGGAGGAATATTAGAGAAATTGGTATAGGAAAACAGAAAAACATTACAGATTGCGACTTTGATTGTGATGAGTTGAATAAAAAATTCGCATCTGTGTCCACTGCTGACTCCACTGACCAGTGGAATTCGTACTCACGCTCCCATATCCATATTCAAAATGAACAACGCCTAAACACCTTTCAATTTTCTGCAACTGATGAAACCAAAGTGCTCGAGAGTTTTCTAGGCACAAAATCAAACTCCGTTGGCTTTGATGAAATCCATCCGACTTTTTTAAAAGCAATACTCCCATATTGCTTAAAATATATCACATATGCTTTCAACTCGATTCTCACGACCGGCATTTTTCCTTATGTATGGAAACAGTCTAAAATTATACCCATTCCAAAAAAGGGCACTAAAGAAGAGTATAGACCGATTGCAATTCTACCCCTCCTCTCGAAAATCCTAGAAAAGATAATGAACTCCCAGATTCGTGAATACCTTGATACAAATAGTTTGCTCTGCCCTGAACAGTCCGGTTTTCGTCCAAAACACAGCTGCACAACAGCTTTAATAAAAGTAGTAGAAGATATCAGGCAGGCCGTAGATGAAAATAATCTAACTTTTCTTACCCTGCTTGATTTTTCGAAGGCATTTGATACTGTTAATCACGGCATACTTTGCAGCAAACTTGTAGAACAATTCAACTTTTCACTATCAGCCGCGAACCTGGTTTCATCGTATTTAAGTGGTAGATCACAGGCAGTTGTAGGCAAAAACAACATCTCAACCTTTCTTCCCTTAAATAAAGGTGTTCCACAGGGCTCCATCCTTGGGCCACTTCTTTTTTCACTTTATATCAATGAGCTACCCAAATATATAAAGAACTCGTCCATACACATGAATGCTGATGATGTTCAACTATACAATAGCTGCCGAGTTGGTCTGGTTGAAAATGGTGCTTACGAAGTAAACGAGGATATCCAATCAATTTATATCTGGGCACAAGCAAACAGTCTTGCTCTTAATCCCACCAAGTCCAAATGTATGGTTATTTCAAGGGTTAAAGTAGACACGTCATTCTTACCTCCAATTGAGCTTAACGGTTCAGTTATCGAGTTTGTTGATATCGCAAGCAACCTTGGGGTCACATTCACAAATAATCTTACTTGGGACAATCATATACGTATCACTCTTGGTAAAATGTACGGAAGCCTCAGGATGCTTTGGGCCTCACAGCCCATAACTCCTCTTGCAACTAGAAAAATCATAGCTAAGACTCTACTCGTCCCAACCATGCTCTTTGGTTGTGAGATATTTAGTAACTGCAACTATGAGCTTAAGCGCAAGCTTAATGTTGCATACAACAGCATCGCACGTTACATCTATGGACGCAGAAGGTATGACCACATCTCCGCTTTCTCTAAGTCAATATACGGCATAACTCTCGATAACCTTTTAAAATTCAGAACAGTAATTCTGCTGCCCGTCAACCACTTTACTTATTTATCCTTATTCCTTTTTCGCGTTCCTTAAGAACTCTTAAACTTATACCGGTACGCTGTAACTATTTAGTTTCAAAGCGTCAATTTTTAATTTATGTTATTGAACTGTGGAATTCCCTACCTTTAACTATTCGATTAATGAATGATTATCGTTCCTGGAGTGGAACCTCTCTACATCCTCGATCGCGCGCTTTTCTTGCTCTTTTTTCTTCTTTCTGAAAAGCCGATGTTCTTCCCTTTTTCATTGCCTATAGAGCTCAATGGCAGCTCTCGTCTTCACTTGCAGCTTAGCCTTGTAGGCCTCGGTCTTGGTTGTTCTTCCGGGAGTCTGTAGTTAACCCAAAGTACATCACTCAACCTCTGGACACAGGGCCATCAGTTTCCACTTCAAAATACAATTTTAGCTCTCAAAGTGCCAAGCCTCTGAGACAATAGGTATGTATTACACTTTTAGCTAAAGCGGATCTTTCTTGTGGTAGCGAGTTTGACATTTCGTTGATTTCTGCAAAAACGATCGTAACCAATAATCTGCTTGAAAACCCGTACCTCTTGAGGAAAATTTCCAATTTGCAGAACTTCCCACCTAGTCATTTTTTGTTTAATCCAGTCTTGAGCATGCCCTTCCAATTACCAACCATCCATCTTCGCTAGCATCCAATTTAAAACTCCCTGCAATTAATCTAGCTGGGGATCTTCCCGATGCGAAGGCCCTTGTGAAACCTTAAACCGTCCCTGTGTATCAATTCATTCTAATCTCCCATTCTATGGAGGTGTTAAGCCTCTATTTTAGCTCCAAAGTGGCCACACCTAAACCACAAATCGCGCGTTGCATGCAATTAGCCTGCCAACGAGCAAGTAGCGCGCTATGTATCTCAAATTAATTATAATTAAACCTATGCCCCCGACAAGCGCTTTGTTCGCCTTTGTTCCACAAGCGGACACACACAAACACCCTGATCCTGTGATAAGACAAATCCACACTCACACATGCTTATGAAAAACACTGAATTCTGGTGCAACTGCAGCAATCTAAACCAACGCGACCTTAATAAATCATTTTTTCGCTGTTGATTCGGAGCATGCGCAACCGACAACCCTCCGCCTCATACTCAGGTGCGCTATATGCAGGTGTCGCGCACAACATTCCTCCCCAGCGCGCTCGCGTTTGACTGTGCATACACGCCATTTTGCGCTTGTAGTACAGTGGCATTTATGCGCACCGTGTAGTGTACTGTTAATCGATTTCGCGGGACTGTGTTATTACGGGAAAATTGGTCGCGGACAATTGAACGATAGAGATACATAGATGCAATGGACGATGTACGATGTTCGATGGACGACTGGACATGGTGCGCTAGCGACGGGCAATAAATAATAATTAGGAGGCCATTATGGTTCTAGCAGCGCCGCGGCATGCGCGCGTAAGTTCAGTTAGATAGGCTTTTGTCCTAACACCTACAGTTGGACCGCAGTCATCGCTCGCGGGACAATTGTCAGCGCTGGTAATTCTAATCGTAACAAATGCGGTTGACGGGAATTTCCAACATAATGCCAGAGCGCTCACACCCACGACTTGGGTTTTGGATTTTTGTGTGTTTGACCTCTTAATGGGCGCAAGCGCGCCGGGTTAATGGAGGTCTAGCCAAATCAAATAATTACAGAACCACGAAAAAAAAATTCAAGCCCAGCAACATGTGTCCGGAGTTAATCGCACCGCGCCACCTCCAAAGTGCTGAAGGGGCGGTATTCGACTGCGCGTAAAATTCATTACCAAATGCGCAGGCTAGGATGGCAAACAGAAATTCCAGCAGGGATTTAATTAAAACGACGGTCTTGGGGAGTTATAACCGGGTGCGGAGAGCCTGAGCTAGTCAAACACACGTATGGAAAGGTTAAAGGATGTCCGAGCTTGGTTTGTTAGGGAAGAGCTTCGGAGGCGTGATTACAATGGTAATTGAAAAAAAAAAACAACAACAACGATCCGACTCGACGCACGGATGGATAAAATATTCGCAAGCATTCGTTATTTGCGGTGCGGGTTAATTGTTTGTTAGATATTGCTAATCTGCAAGTCGGTGGAGATGTCTGGGAGTGTGCAATCAACATAACTCTGTTGCTCCACACACACGAGACTTATGACATAGGTTAAGGAGAAGAAGTGCTGTTTCATGATTTGGTTATGAAACTCGGAGAAAGTTTGGCAGATGTATCTTTTTGTGTGGAAAGGGGTGGTCTGGGTTGAGTCGATGAAGTGACACCTTCTTGGAGTAGAGGTAGTCGTTTTCAAGAACTGAGTTCATGTTCATCATCATCGCTAGGCGTGTTCCACTTGCGGATCCTTCAGAGATTTTCTTTGGCTGTCTCTGCTGAGATTTTTTGGTTCAGTCGAACAACATTCTCAGCAGAGGGGAAGTTTTTCTGTCAAACCACAGTTTTCTTACTTGGTAGCTTATAAAAATGATGAATTCCATTTATGATGCATGCAAATTAATCAGCTGTACTCTTTCAGCAGAAAGGATGTGGCGTCGATTTCATTATCTTGTTGTCACAACATTTTGCTGAAAATCTAAGCTTTGCCAAATGGCAGAGAGTACTTGTGAAGACCGTGATTTGGGCATCTCTTATGGAATGTTGTGGCGTGTTTTTAAGAGTGATTTTGGTTTAAAAACTCGTTATCCAAGAATCGACTTTGGATAACGTTTTAATTTCGGTCTGTCGGCCTTGGAACAGCTTCAAATTTTTTATCAAAAAATTGTTTTAGGGACGAAGATCATTTTTGGTTGACTGACACCGTAATAAGCTATATTGGCGTATTTATGCCGATGAACAGCCACAGGCAATTCAACAGCTACCAATGCAATCCCAAAATTGCACTGGGGTTGGTCGAAGATCATTTTTGGTAAATCTCTACGTTTATCAGCAAAATTTCCGTATTAGGGCCGATGAACAGCCACAGGCAATTCAACAGCTACCAATGCAACCCCAAAGTTGCACTGTTTGATACGGGTTATGGGTAGGTGGCATCATCGGACCGCATTTCTTTAAAAATGCGCAAGGTGCGCGTGTTTCTGTGAATGAAGATCGCTACAGAGTAATGATCAATGAATTGTTGTTGCGAAGAATTTAAGATATTGGTGTAGCTTACTCGTGGTTTCAACAGGATGGCGCCACTTGCTATACCGCTAACGAATTAATCGATGAAAACATCATCTCAAGAAATGGACCTGCCGAAGATCTTGTAATTTGACACCATTGGATAACTTTCTAAGAAGATAAGTGAAATATCTTGTTTACGTCGATAAATCTGAAATGATTGCAGCTTGGGAAGCCAAAATAACTCGTATTATTCATTAAATACCGGCCGTTGAAAAGTGGTCCGAAATTTTACCCACAGAGTGGCCATTCAAGAGCTAGCTCTTCCTCCAAAAGACATTTCCTCTACGATAGATATCCAAGAAGTGGATTCTTTCTGTCACAACATTCACACTTATTATTCTCCAATCGTAAGCCCACTGCGACTTCTCACACTTTCTGCCCTTTAGCTGGAAAGTTTGTTCGCGCTTAACCATTTTGAGATACCCGCGTTCACACGTGACAGGTCTTACTGCGCATTTTAACGCATCGACGTTAGGTATTTCCCCGACGTCTGCTATCGCTACCAATTGGATACACAATCATAATCACAATCGTTGTCAATCCTGGATAACTTTTTTCTGTCAATCAAACATTTGACCACGACCAATCCGAAAACCGAGCTACTCAAACTACGATAGAGAAGGTTGAATATCGGAAGGAAGGAAGTAGGACACAGCACTTTCTTAGAAGCAGTAACCTTTGAGGAAGGAGGAAAAGTTCAACTGTCAAACTAAAAAATCAACATTTCCGTGAACTAAGTTGGTGGTTTCGAGTTCAGATTTTGGGGTCAGGGATTTCCATTCGGGTGCCATCTTTACATTATTTTTAGGTTGGACTCTAGGCCTTTGATTTGGGTGTTTCTCGTATTAAGACCAGTTTCGCTGTGGTTTTCGACAGCCGTTTTGGCAGCTTTCGGATAATATGACAGCTGCCCTTGGAGACTTTGACAGTTGTACAATGTACATGTCCATGTGTGTTCGTTTTTGTTTTCGTGAAGGTGTTTTTAAATGGCCGTCAGCCTAAACTCCTCTGTTGCTCCTCCGTTGCTCCAGCGTTGGGATCATCGCGTTGGTTTCGAGGAGGGATCGTCCTCTCTCACCCATCGAACTTTTCGGACCACTCCTGCCCGATGCTGCCCGTCGCGAGTCTCTCACGTCTTTTGGACTTCGACGACGTCGTTTTCCCGTGGACTCTTGTCGCACGTTTTATGTGACGTTCCTCTGTAGTGAGTCGACCTAATCTCCCTAGGGCTGCACCAAACAGAGTTGGTTAATCTTGTTCTTTAGTGGATTCGTCTGTCACGCTCGTTATACCTGTTATTGGTTGCATTGCCGGATCTGAAGGTCGTGGACCAGTGGCTGATGGAACAATGGCTGCCCGCCACTTCTTACTTTTAAATTCGCCCCGAGTGGTCGCCCAAACTCGTCCGTTTGTGTAGGATGACGATGGAGAATTCTCGCTGCTCCATTAGGGTCGAAAACGACCTCACCGACACATTCGATACCAAAAAAGGATTTAGACAAGGCGATGCGCTGTCATGTGACTTCTTCAATTTGATTCTTGAGAGGATTGTGCAAAGCTCCCGAGCCAACACAAGAGGCGCAATTTTCCAAAAATCGGTGCAACTACTAGCATACGCCGACGACATTGACATCATTGGTAGGACTCAACGTGATGTCATAGCCACCTTTGCTAGTATAGAGAAGGAAGCGACAAAAATGGGTTTAGCAGTAAGTATATGCTGTCAACACGAAAGGACACACAGCATCGAAGAATTGGACAGAACGTCACCATTGACAGATATAACTTTGAGGTAGTACGGGACTTTGTCTACTGCTGGCATATGGTGGATTCGGATGATGGTTTTATGATATTGCGATACCGTTTCCATTGGGTGAAGATATTGGTGGAGGATGAGGGCACAGCGGGATGTCCCTCACTCAGTTGTTTCTATAAGACTCTCGCCATTTCCAGTTCATTAAGCCGACGAAATCTGAAGATTCTTTTATTTTACCATTCGTAGCTTCTTTTCGTTGAACAGTCGAGCTCTCCTTTTTGCTGCCACGAGAAAGTCTAGGATTGGTTAGATTGGTGCCTCGGATCTATAAGCAAATGGTTGATTTAGTTGGCATTTCGTCCATTTGGAGATCGCCAGATTTGATCGTGGATTCAAAGTTGTGGGAACATAGTGCTGCTGACTACAACGTCCTGCTGTCTATGCCTGTTAGTCGGAAGCTATTATCTGTTCTCATTTCGTGGAGGCTGTGCTTTCCAAGTAATCCCAGAAGTGGTTTTCGCTACCAATTTTCGCTTTGAGGCCGCGAAATGCGATTTTAACATCGAATTCCGAACAGGCTCCTTGGGTTTCTCTCAGGAGATTGTGAAATGTCTCCATGTACCCGTTCAGACTAATCAGTTAGGACATGAGCAAAGCCCGATGTTGCAAAACGTTACTCTGATGGGGATCACAGTTATCGATCGCTAACCTGCTATAAGTCAATTACTCCTGACCTGATTCGACTCCCCACAACGAATCCGCATCCTAGTTTGTGAAGCCTTTGGTAGCAGCTATAATAGGTTAGGTTAGGTAATGCACATGATGCGCGTGCACACTTAGACCAAAAATGTCCGTTGTGGTACCACGTAGATTCTTCGACTACCCTATATTCGTACGCCTAGATGAACCATTTAAAACTAACTATGTAGAGTAGGAGGTTTCTGAAACGACATTAGCCAGATCACCTAGATTATCGAAAAAGTAGTCTCCCAGATGTAGTTTCCTTTTTACTGAGAGAGCTGGATGTGGATCCTGTGGGGCTTCCGCCATCCCCGAGTAAACCGGTAGGGATGACAAAAGATTTTGTTGTGAGGAGTGTGCACTTACCATCTCTATGTCCGCCGACTTATCATCGACGTCTGGTGGAGATGGTGCAGTGCTAGGGAGAGACTGAAGTTGCGATTTGTCGTACCTGTAGATGTTCAGCAGGATGGAACTGAACCAATAGCTTATACCTCCATCGTCAGCTGCTAAGGGAGCAAGGGATTCCTCGTTTACAATAATACAGACGTTCCTAGAGTCTCCATTAGCTTCTTCAACCTCGCCAAATCCCCAGTTGTGGGTTGGAAGAAGAGGATTACTGAACCTGATGATGTCCAGAATGTCCTTTGAGTCGAATGGTTCGACCGGGATTCTTGCACGACTTCGAGGGCGGTTAGAAATCTGGTCCATTTTCACTAACTCCAGTTGTGCTCCTGGCCAAACTTCTCCAGCCCTATACACTGTATATGGATGTAGAGTGAGGATGGGGGTGTATCCCTTGCAACTCTCTGCTACGTATCGGACCAGGTTCCAAAACCAATGTCTTCCCCGATAACTCGGATGCGTTTACAGCCATAGAGGTTAAACCTTCCCTGGCACACCCTTTCACTACGTTTGGACCAGGTCTTTAAGTTGCGGCGGTGTTTCTGCTAGATGCGGGCTCTCAACGCGGTGCGAGCTCGAAGCCGAACAGCCGGTTGAACCTTTAAGTTTGAGTTGATTGGGAGTGAGTCCCCTTGCAACGCATGTCAAAGGTTTGATTTCGGACCAGGTTTTAGAACCAATGTCTTCACCGTCTCTCTTGGAGCAGAAGTGCACTCATCAGCCTTTGGGGTTCCTTCCTTTCCACAGTTGCCTGCTAGGCTCAGACCAGGTATTCCCAAAGTCATATTTGTCTTGACTGCGGCAGTGCTTTTAGGTGTCACCCCCGAGGTGCTGGAAAAGGTTTTTTTGGAGGACCAACATCCCGTATTTCGTTGTCTGTTTTTTTTTTATTGTTTTCATGTTAGGTCCCACGAGTAGCGGAGAAAGTCAGTACACCTACGCATAGATCTGCGATATGTAGGCAAGCCAGGGTAATCCGGAGGTTGCCTGGTATCTGGTTACTCCGTTAGCGACTGAGCATTTGGTATGACCCTCAGCCTGGTCGATTATCGGCACGGGTCGTGTAACACCTCAATCCAGCCATTTAGTTGTTTTTGGTCCGCTAGTGGTATTGAGTATTTCCACCAGCCCTGCGAGTATGTCGGCCATAAGGCTTACACAAACACAGGGGCCCCCTATCCGCCACCCGGGGACGCGCACCGATAGGAGAACAACTAAAATCCCAGCTATAATAAATGTCGCATCCTTTTCGTTTTTGTATTCCGGACGTGGACAGAATCATGTTTTTGAATAACACCCACCTGGTTGTACAGCGCGCTTACGTTCCAGGCGCATATTAGTCTAATTAATATTTGAGGGGATACGTTATCCGAGGATGCCATCATCTCATGCACATCGTAAGGAGGGAAACTTCCTTACGATGTGCATGAGATGACGCCACAATCCTTAAGCTGGAAGGCCAATTGCAATTTGTAACGTAACGCGGCCATCAGTATCTATTATGTAATTTCGCCTCATCCACCAGCATTTATGATCAAGGGTCCTGACTAACCCTAGAGATTCTTAAATGACCTGTGGTTCGAATATGTCGAAGTACCTTATGTGCCTCATGAGTAGCACCCATCCGAGGTGTACACAGTGCTATGGTTTCAGGCGGATACTTGGAGTCGCTGTCCGTATTAATTTCATGTTTCTTTGATGTTTTTAGGATACGTTACCCGAGGGTGCTTACTCCCTTTAAACCAGCAGATATTAACGTGGTAAAGATGTTATCCTGACGGCACAACCCCCAACTTAGAGAACCAGTTTCAATTTATTAGATACCTGGGACATGGGCCATCAATATCCACTACGGATGAGTTGAGATAAGCTTTTCTTTTCAGTTTATAACAAGATGAGGACTATTGAAAAACCTTTAGGTATTGCAAATGGCTTTGAATGTAACATAGACGCAGCATACACCGTATCTTCGCCGAAAAGTTTCCATTATTTCAGTCGAGAGTAATCATTATCAGCATGAGCCCTGATAAAAACAAAACAAACGACGCAGGATTCGAACCCACGGTAAGTCACATCCACGGGTTCATATCCTGCCCTATTTTTCCCATTTTTGTTCCTAAAATAACGCTATGTGTGTCGTTTCTCAAAATGTCTCTTCACCCGACATCGTAAACTATAAGCCTTAGTTCTTCAACAGCTTCATCGAAACATAGATACTTCCACCTCAATCTGTCTAATAGAGATTTAGTTTTTGACTTTATTAGATTTTAATACGCTTAACGAATTACATTTGTTTTTTGCCAGCCATTAGCGAATTCCATTTATAGCCAAACACAACAGATTCAACCAGTCTTCCTGCTATTTATTGTCTAGAATGCATCCGTTGAACATTTTCCACAGTTAGGCACAACAACAAAGCCCCCAACGGCATTTCCTTATAATCCGCGAAAGGCAATAATAAAATTTCCAATTTAATTAGACGCAAGGTCGTAAATTTCCGCAATAAATTCGATTAGTCCTCCGCTCGTGGTGTATTCTCGAACGAATGATTACTACTTCAAGATGTATCTAACGGATGCTTCTGCATCTTCCTTCAGCCCGATTGACTGTTATATTGTGCTTCTGTGTGTAGTTTGTCGTTTGGATGCAACATTTTGTTTCAATTCATTCAAATTGAATTGCACTTGAGATGCCGAGCCTTAAAAGCTTCTACAAGGTGCGCTTGGCGATGGTTTATTGTCCAACGCCAAGGCAATTTGTTTCTCTTTTAATTCGAAGAAATTGCATCTAAAAGTTTGTATTTATGGCGATGGTTGTAAAAATATAATTAGGTGGTCATACGCTTTTTTATTGATCAAGATGGATACTTTGTTATGAGTTTCGGTGAGTGAGAGAGAGAGAAATGGAGGGGGCGCCATGTTTATGTCTCGAATTGTGCAATTTTGCGGTAGGAAATTGCCAATTGATTGGAGTGATGATAGGAGCAGAAGGTATTTACGAGGTAAACATGGCGATCGATGTAGAAACGGTGTGGCTAGCAAAGGGTTGAGAGGCAAGAGATACACCTTTTTCGTTTGGGGTTGTGCCTAAATTGAATTTTTTGCTTGAGAGGATAAAAGCAGGATAAGTTAGCTTCGACTCGGGAGATCAATGTCTGCAAGGGTATACGAGCTCGAGAGAATCAAGGGTTTTTCGGGGTTTGTTTTTTTTTTTGGTCTCTGCTGTCTAGTAACGGGATTCTGCTTAGACATACTTATGAACTGCTATAAAACTGATTGTCACTTTTGGGAACTAAAGGAGAACTTTCAAATCCATAGATACATATCCATCCCATATGTAGAAACTTCAGCATCTCCATCTGTATTGGCATTATGGGCTGGGTGCTCCTAGGAACGTAGTTTTGTACGATGGAATTGACAATTTTTTAATTAAGGTCTTTCGAAAGGACATTGACCAGCTAAAACAACCTAATCTTCAGTGGTTATTGCCACAATGACCCATTTTCAGAGAGTACCTTAATATCAGGCTTTACCGCCTCTGAATCTTATACTCAAATTGACTATATAGCCTTAGAAAAGATTTTAAGTGTGTAACAGCACCTTAGGTTAGGTTAGGGTAGGTTAGGTTATAATAGCTGCATGCGATCCGCTTGCATACTTAGACCGAAAAGGTCCATTGTGGTACCACGTATATCTGACGAGTTTTCCTAAAATCATGTTTGCCCAAGTGAACCATTGCGAGGTAACTATATATCGGAGTAGGTTTCTGATATTAATAACAACCAGGTCACCTAAATTTTCCAAGAAATAGTCCCCTAGGTGGAATTTTCTTTTGATGAACAGAGCTGGACAAAAGCAGAGATTGTAAGGAATACACTCCTCCTCTTCCTCGTCATGGTTGCTCTAGCGGACATTACCTACAAGCAGGAATACGAAACAAATATTCTTCTTCGAGTTTTTAGTCCTGCTAGGCGAAGATACAACCAGGAACTATATGAGCTGTAACGAGATTTGGATGTAGTACAAAAAGCAAAATCACGTCGAACACATTGTCCCGGCCAAATCACGCGAATGAACAGTAATGCTACAGCCAAACGAATATTCGAACACCACGCCTTCAGACTCGAGACGGGAAGGAAGTCCGAAACGGTTGTTTAGGCATCAAACGATTGCGGACTGAATGACGAGGCAATGTACCCAGGATTGAATTTTTTTGTATACCCTATCCCATAGTTTGTAACACAGAGTATATGGATTGTCGACTAAACCATTTCTGTCAATCTGTCCGTCGCGTCGCACAGTGGGGAATTGCCTAAGCAGAAGCGGCGAGAAGTCATTTTTTCTATATGTAACAAATTTCATTAAAAATAACTGTTTCGATTAACCGATATTATGCCTCACATGATTCAAGTAATTTTTTTTTAGTCAATGGTACCATTGCTGTATCATTCGGATTCAAAGTTGACAGTTTAGTTAAATTTTTGTTCTGTGTTAAACTAACCGAAATAAGTGGTCTATATTGTGATACAAAAATTATATTGAAAATATTTTGTTAATAAAAATACATAGAGTTATTTGAATCAGGTATGTTTTTCGATTATAATTCGATTATGTAGTAAAATTGTCAAAAAAAAAATTAAAAAATGTCAGTACCATATTAAAACACTAAAACGTTTTTTAGATAACGGTACTTTTTGATAAGCCAAACATTAAAATTAGATTTCAAGTGTTTTCTTGGTAAAATAGATTCTTATTCGAAACTGGAAGTTAAAAGTAAAAAATGTTTGCCTTAAATATTTCTTTTTTAATTTTTTGCGTTCATAAGTAGGTAAAATATTAAACCATTTTCATTATGTTTAAGGCTCAACATGCAATTTTTCTCTTGCAAAAGGCAGGAACTCTGCGAAATCTTTTTTAACAGTAAATTTAAAACTGTTGACAATAAAATTGAAGATATTGAGACGTTTTTAATTACAAGAACAAACTCTACAGAAAATCATGTGTCAGAGCTAAGAAAATAATTTATACAGTTTAAATTTGAACTTAAATCTAAGTGGAAGAAAAGTCACCGTACAAGATCAGTGTTTGATAAAAATGAATCAAATTGGCTACAAGAAAAAGTTAAATTTAAAATGTATTTACTACCCTCTGGACACCCTCAGACTAGTTTTGATCGTTTAAGTAAGCGAAGAAAACGCGAAAGAGTAGCTGATCTTCGAGATACATCTGCAGAAGAGCTTCTTTTCGCTGCTCAAATAAATTTTCGAGCTTGTGGAAATAAAAAACTGCAGTTTTATTAAAAAAAAACTTGTCAATTCCACCTCCTGATACATCAAAAAGTTCGACATTTATGTTTACTCCTGGTCAAACTTTGTAAATGATTATAGAAGCAAAGTTGTCGCGGGATCAATACGAGACAATAAGAAAATATATCACCGATGTTTTGCCTTCTTACAAAATTGTGCAAAAAGAAAAAAGCAAATGCGAGCAGCAATGAACTTACGCTTTATTCTAAAGTGGGTTTTGATGGTAGCTCTGGGCACAGCAAATATCATCAAAGATTTGTTAGTACAACTGATGCAGATGACAAATTTGTATTTATAACTTGTCTAGTACCATTAAAGCTATCCAATAATTTAAATGTTTTATGGAAGAATCCTTGTCCTTCATCTCCTAGGTACTGTAGACCTATAAAGATAACTTTCGAGAAGGAAACGGATTTATTGGTCAACGGAGAGAACGAATCCATTCAATCGCAGATAAATGAACTGAAACCAACAAAAATAATTGTTGAGGATAGAGAGTACTTAGTCAAACACCAGTTGATAGTTATAATGGTTGATGGCATGTTATGCAATAGCCTGAGTGGTGTTCGTTCTGCTCAGAGATGTTATCTTTGCAGGCAACATCTAAAGACTTTAATAATATTAAATATATGGTATCACTACCAATTTCTTAACAGTTTTTATCATTTGGAATATCTGTTCTTCATGCATGGATACGAATGTTTGAATGCCTGCTTCACATTGCTTACAAATTGCTTGTGAAAGAATGGCGTAAATCAAAAACGACTGAAGATTGTGTTTCTCAAAATAATTCACGCATTCAAGAGGCATTTGAAAAAGAATTGGGAAGGAAGAAGTTGACCGACCCAAACCAGGATATGGCATTACAAATACGGGAAATGTAGCCAGGCGTTTTTTCAAAAACTATAAAAAATCGTGCGAAATAATCGGTATTGATGAAAATCTGATACGAAAATTTCATATGATTTTGCAGTGCTTATCAAGTGGATTTAGTATTGATGCTCCAAAATTTAAAATTTATTGTCTTGAGACTGCAAAGTTGTTTGTAATGCTCTATTCTTGGTATTATATGAGCACTTCAGTTCATAAACTTCTTATTCATGGACATGAAATAATTTCTCAAAGTATATTGCCCATTGGAGAATTGAATGAAGAAGCTTTAGAAGCCCGGAATAAGGATTTTAAAATGTACAGAGAATATTTTAGTCGAAAGACATCAAGACAAGACATATTAACAGACATTATGAACCGAATTTTAATATCTTCGGATCCATTTATTAGCAACCAGAGAGTTAGAAAACCTTCCAAAACAAATCCATTTGATTCTGAAGCTATCGAAATGTTTTTAGAGCCCGATTTAAACAACCAACCACAGACTGAAATTATTGACTACTTTTCGGGCTCAGAATAGTAACTACTACACAAATAATTTATTAACTACACCAAGCTAAGGTAAACGAAATGTTTTTATATATGTTCCCAGGTACACAAAATATTTTTGTTTGTTTTTTTTTTAGATATTAAATACATATTTCAAAATCTAACTTATTTGTCTTCAATCAAAATGTAGCTGTTGGAATGTTTAAATGTTTTAACTTAGGTATATATAATATAAGAATATTGAACTAAAAAATGATATAAGAGTGTTTAAAATTGAATTTAAAATAAGGAAAATATTAAATTCACAAATCGCTTTTTATTCTGTTAATCCAAATTCCTCACTCTAATATATACACCAAAAAAATATAAAACAAGCGTATTTAAGATTTTATAACGGGATTATCTCAAAAACCTGAAGTGGTGGAGTTTTTTTGAATTTAAATTCGAATTCAGCATACAAAAACTTTTCGAAAAGTATTTTTTTTGGTCCAGGCAACAAAAAGCTTTATAATTATCGCCGTTAATCACGCATTTCTGCCCCACTGTGCGTCGGCCCGTCTGTACGTCATTGATTTTAAGGCCTTAAATTTTGAGCTAGGAAAATGAAAATTGGTATATATAGGATCCTTGTCTATCCTTAAAGAAAAATTGTTAAATTTTTCAAAATCTGCCCTCTGCCACTCCCACTGTTACACCCACTTTTTAGAAAAACTTTGTTTTTGCTCAAATGGTAGAGAATTTTCAACAAGTATCTGAAGACAATCCCAATATCTATATTCCGTCTATATAAAGTTTTTTGCCACACCCATTTTTTGGGGGCAAAAAATACACAAATTCGGCTCGTTAGTATCCAGGGCCGAGCTTTCTCACAACTCTTCATGTGTGCGTGTGTAATTCTTGCAAGATGGCGAGACCTCCTGTTTTATGCCGAATCCGAACGGCTAAGTTGAGATAAGCTTTTCTAGACAACTAATACTATTCGGATGACTTGTCAGATCATCACGAAAGGAGGGCCAGGGAAAGATCATTTAGGTATTGCTACGGCTGGGAATCGAAGCCAGTCCTTCTGCGCAGCAATTCATCGCTCTAACCATCTCGACACTGAGCCCTTATTTTTGGGGCGTTTTCATTAAAAAAAACAATTTTCAGTCAAATACTAAAATATTCGAAAAATTTGATGCAAAATCATCCAAGAAAGCCATTGGACAGGTATCCTGCCTTTCATTTTGCTAAGCAGCATATCCCTTGCGAAGTAGAAAAAAATCTCACTCGCCTTTGAAGATCTTTAAGATAAATAATAGCCTCGAAGAGATAGACAACATCCCTCTCCCTCTCATTCCTCTCATACAA
Organism: Rhingia campestris; assembly: GCA_932526625.1. Classification (NCBI taxonomy): domain Eukaryota; kingdom Metazoa; phylum Arthropoda; class Insecta; order Diptera; family Syrphidae; genus Rhingia; species Rhingia campestris. The sequence goes on along the minus strand of OW052185.1, from coordinate 12,508,350 downwards.
CGCTAGCAACGAATTAGTTTAAGCTTAAGGGCTTTTTGACATATTTCCTTCGATTTCTTTCCGGGAATGGAGACGCACCAGCACGGAGACGTACAAAATTTAAATTGGTCATTAAGTCCGGACCGACAGGTATCATTTTACATGCCAACTTGAATATTTTTCAAAAAAAAAATCCGTTTCCTCATCTGAGTGATGGGTTGTCATGGTCACATTCGTAAACAGGAACTCTCTATCGAACGTACACACATGACAACCGCAGCCGAGTGAAGGTTGCGTAAATTCCCCTCCCCAACTCGATCCACAACGCCTTCATATCAATCCATCAAAAGCGAGGATTAAATAAAAAAAAATTGTTTTTGGGACCTCTCATGTCGCGCTTTTCTTTTAATCAAAATCAAAATCAAAATCTTTATTCGAGCGACTAGAATCAAAAAACAGCGCGCTTCACACTGTGCAGTGTTCCAGCTTCGAGATGCAGTGGTGACCAGGCCCAGTTACGTGATAACTTTCAGTTTTTCGTGCTGCATTCCCTTCATCGGGCGAGACATGTGCACACGGACGAACGGACGTACATTTAAATTAAACGTCAATCATGATCGCCCCAAAAATCCAGATTTCTTGTTTTTATTTCGCGATTTTGAGATTTTCTGTTTTTTTTTTTAGTTTTCGAATGTTTTTCGTTTCTTTAATTTCTCTTGCTGTGCAAATGTTTTAAGATAAGAACCGCAACCGAATGTGGATGCACTGGACAGAGTTAAGGTGACTGCGCACAGAGATCATTGGGCAATCGTGGGGCAATTGCGTAATGATGGTGTCGTATCTCAATGGGACACGACATGGCTTTGGGAGACTCTTTGGTTTATGTAAGAAGCGTAAAACAAAAATCGATAATTAGGGCTTTATCTGAAGCGAAAGATGTGTTTTACCATTGGCTTCTGATTTTGGGCATAATTTGGACATGACCAGAAGGAGTGAAAGGATGTGCACTTCTTTTTTTTTTGTGGTGAAGTATGGGACAGAATTTGTAGGAAAATGTTGGAAATTGTAAAAGGGAGAGAGCACCGTGACATAAGCAGATCTAAAGGTGTATTTTTGGGGCTTCTAGAGAGAATGAATCAAAAAAGGTGGTATGGGAGTACAACTGAGCCGTATGTTCATTCAAACAAATTGCCTGAACGCTGTTTATTTAAACTGAGTCACACCTTTTTTTTTCAAACTAAAGGCTCAGTATTACAATTTCTTCCCAAATTTCGACTTTTTCTGAAAGAGAAATTCATGACATTGTTTTAAAAAAAATCGGGCATTGTTGCCTACTGTACAAACTCCATGCGGTCGGTCCAATTTTAACCAACTTTCGCACAAATTTTGATCACTGACAGTATTTAACCGATGACACGTCCAATGCTGCCTTCCAAAATGTCTTAAATATTGGACCTCAATAAATATTGGCTCAATATTACAATTTCTTCCCAAATTTCGACTTTTTCTGAAACAGAAATTCATGACATTGTTTTAAATAAAATCGGGCATTGTTGCCACCTGTACGAACTTCATGCAGTCGGTCCAATTTTTACCAACTTCCGCACAAATTTTGATCACTGACAGTATTTAACCGATGACACGTCCAATGCTGCCTTCCAAAATGTTTAAAATATCGGACCTGTCGGCATACCCCGAAACTTGACAAATCATCACAGGGAATAGTCAGATCATACGATCGAAGCGACCAATTAACAGAACCAAAACGAAAAAAAATATGAGAAGGCTACAATCCGCTGTGCGGATCGTTGAATACCCTATCCCATCCCATCCTTCAAAAAGTGGGCGTGGGTAAATGTTATCTGTAGACGAAATGTTTTTGTTATCTTAACCAATGATTTTGCATCAACATTTTACGTTTTTATTAAAATTTAACCGAAATGCCATTTTTTACTGAAAACGGCCTTAAAAAGTGGGCGTGGAAAAATCTTTATACGGACGAAATATAGGTATTGAGATTGTCTAAATATGTTATTCAGACACTGTTTTGAAATTTTTGACAACGTTTTACTGAAAAGGGATTTTAAATTTTTTTACACTTGTTCTGCTTCGTCTGACAGAGAGTCTATATACCAAATTTCATCACCTTAGCTCAAAATTTAAGGCCCAAAATCGGTGACGTACAGACGGACAAGACGGACGGACAGACATCTTCAACTTTATATGGACGAAATATAGGTATTGAGATTGTCTAAATTTGCTATTCAGACACTGTTTTGAAAATTTTGGTCGTTTGGCCAAAAACAACGTTTTACTACTGTGCCGCAAGATAAAGCGGTCAAAACCTTGTGAGAATTCTCCGAAATGGTCACGCAGATCATGTGATGTTGCTATGTCGAGAACTTGCTTTTTCTTGGAAAACAAGGTGAAAATGGTAGCGGATTTAGAAGGAAAGTTGCCAATTGAAGTTTTCGAAACTTTATTTGATAAAGAAGTGATAAATTTGATTGTTGACCAAAGTTGCCTTTATGCATCAAGGGCTAATACGCATAATTTTTCATTCAGCGAAAACGATTTAAAAACGTTTTTGGGCATATTACTATATACTGGCTACCACTCTATGCCAAGAGAGAATATGTTATGGCAAATAGACGAAGATACTCGGACGCCAATCGTTTCTAACAACATGTCCCGGAACAGATTCAAGGACATCAAAAAATACCTCCACCTTGCTGACAATAACAATTTGATGACTACCGACAAAATGGCTAAGGTTAGGCCCTTAGGACCTGTAAGATTTGGTTTTAAAAATTGGATGCTGATGAGCAGCTGCGGCTACTTGTACCAGGTTGACACCTACTGTGGAGCCAAAGGCGTCAATATTGAGCCGATGCATTCCGTCAATCGATGGTGTTCGACAGCAAAAGCAAAAATAAATGTCAAACAACCAAAACTAATCGCCGAATACAACTCAGGAATGGGAGGGGTTGACCTTCACGACCAAGCACTCAATAATTATAGAACCAAAATTCGTGGTAAAAAGTGGTGGTGGCCGCTTTTCACAGAAATGATGACTTCTGTCATGGTCAACGCTTGGAAATTGTATAAAACGGCCAACAGTTCTAATATAGATTTTCTGGAGTTTCATCGCACCATTGTCCGCCACTACCTACGTAATTACACACAAACGTCATCATCATCTAAGCGATCAGTTGTAACTTCTGCAGCATTTACTCTTGGAAATCATTTTTCCAAAGAGAATAGAAAAACCATTGCGCTGTCGTTTATGCCACAATCGAATTAGATGGATTTGCGAGCAATGCGGAATAGCGCTCTGTGTGTAAAAAGACTGTCTTAAGATTTTTCATAAAAAAAAAAATTGAGCTCATTTGAGCCACATATTGTGCCATTGTACCCGCTTGGGTACAGTCCCAAAAACCCACTAATTAACTTATTTTTTTCTTTTTAGCATATTTTTTGAGTTTCTTACGTTCTTTTTATATAAATAAAATAAATGGATTTAAAAAATTTACGTTTTAAACACTCTTGGCTCTTAAAGGGTTAACTAGCGATTTTCAGTCGATCATATACTTTAAGGTATATCTGCCGAAATTATTTCTCTATTTTACAAACTTAATGTCAAAACTAAAATACCCCTATGGGATAGGATATAATAATACAGTCTCCGAAGACAGTCTTTGGAAAAAAAAGTCGACAAACGTGGTCGATGCATGAGGCAAAGATCCATCCTGTTGGAACCAAAGTTCTTATGGATCAATGTCGTAGATGTGAAATACGGGGAGAGGATACAAGCAGGACTAGTTAGCTTCGACTCGGGAGATCAACATCTGCAAAGGACAAAATAAACCCAGCTAATCTTCGCTCAATAAGCCTTCTGCCGAATGTAAGCGAGGTATTCGAAAAGATAGTCAATAGAGCTCTGTTTAAGTGGGTCAAGGAAACCAAGACTATTCCGGAAAATCAGTTTGTTTTTCGAGGGAGTCATGACACCATTCATGCCGCGTCGAAACTATTGTCCGACATTTAATGGAATAAGTCCAAAAAAAAAACATATGAGAGGCTACAATCCGCTATGCGGATCGTTGAAAACCCTATCCCATCCCATCCTTAAAATTAATATCCTCAAAATATAGGCCTTATGGCGATGAAATACAGAAAATGACATTGTCACAATATATTGCTCAGACAGTTTATCAAAATCTTTTGTGGTTCGACAAAAAACAACGGTTTTCTATTGCTAATGCCTTGGGATGGGGTATACAAATGTTTTTTGTAAGAAAACGCCCCCAAAATGTGGGCGCAGGTGAAAATGATCTATTGACAAAATGTTTATATTACTATTGCGGAAGTATTTGCATCAAAATTTTTTTCGAAAGTTTTAAAATTTGGACAAAAAACGTTTTTTACTAAAAACGCCCCCAAAAAGTGGGCGTGGCAAAAAACTTTGTATTGACGAAATATAGATATTAGGATTGTCTAAATATGTTGCTAATACACTTTTTTGAAATTCCTTACGGTTTGGCTTAAAACTACGTTTTTTCTAAAAGGGGGCGTGGCAGTGGGCGGATTTTAAAAATTTTTACACTTGTTCTGGTGACTCGGCCAAGGATCCTATATACCAAATTTCATTATCCTAGCTCAAAATTTAAGGCCCAAAAATCGGTGACGAACAGACAGACGGACGGACGGACACACGGACGGACGGACGGACGGACGGACGGACGGACGGACGGACGGACGGACGGACGGACGGACGGACAGACAGACATGGCTAATTCGACTCAGCTAGCGATTCTGAGTCGATCCATATACTTTGAGGTATATTTAGCAAAATTATTTCTCTATGTTACAAACTAAGTATCAAAACTAATATACCCCTATGGGATAGGGTATAAAAACAGTGCACAGGGGCCTGTCTGGTTGACTTTGAGAACGCCTTCGACACCGTATGGTTAGAAGGGCTTTTCCTCAAGCTGACCAGACTGGACATGCGTAAACCCATGCTATATATGATTTATGAAATGCTTATGGGAAAGAAGTTCGTTATCAAATGTGGCAACGTAACTTCGAGTAAAGTCTTTGAAATTAAAAACGGTTTACAACAGGGGGCGGTGAACTCCCCGATATTGTTTAACATTTATACAAGTGAGCTTGTAGGTTCTCTCAGACACGCTATAGCGTACGCTGCTGATCTAGTGGCGTACAGATCAGGTCCGTTAATCGAGGTCATCAATATACTTTTGCAACGTGACTTCGATCACATTGAAGGATATTGCAATGATTGAAAATTGAGGATCAATTTTCAAAAAACCGAAACGATTCTGTTTAGGACCCCATTGCTTAGGGCCTCTAGCGATACCAGAAAAACACTGGAAAAAATTGTGCATCACCGGACAATACGGACAGCCGTTGGCGGTGAGAAGTAAAGTCAAATACCTTGGCATCTGGCTTGACAAGTTTCTGTATTTTAACAAAAAAAATGTCGATGCTTGTGTGGCCAGGGCTAGTGGGGGTTATGCTCTGAGAAGAAGACTGTTTCAAATAGATTCAAGGGGAAAGCCATTTGCTACATGGCCTTCATAAGGCCAATCATCATAAGGCCTACATGGAAAGGATACGGCTATTTAAGAGGCGTTGTCTCGGACTATGCTAAGGATTGTACCGAACGCCGAACTCCGAGTACATAAAATATTATCGCAACGACGTCCTCTACAGTGGGTCTCAGCTGAATTGAATTGACAATTTACTAAGGTGATTCGTATAGGCACGTCTAAAGGGCGATGGCTAGCGACAACAGCCTGATTTTTGCGGCTTACTGCCCCAATGACATGTACATGGAGAGCACGCTTATGTCGGGCTTCATTCCACCAGAGGCATTCGTTCAAGAAAGGGAAGGTATCCCAGTATTATACCACCGCCACCGTGACGAGCGAACAAGCGGCTAATCCGCGACGGTACGTCGACAATGCTCTGGAGCTCCTCCGCTTTAGCACGGCGATATCAGATCGCGATAGGACCGATGCTGAAAAGCAGCAAACCAAATTTTGGTGGCTATATGAGGAAAGTGTTCCTGCATTTCCTCAGGACTTTGCGGACTTTTAGTCCACTCCTTAGTTTTTAAGAAAATTTAATTTTGGTACAAGGTCTGCTGTCGTATGTGGCTTTGAAATCGATAAATAGGTGGTGGGTATCGATTTGGACTTCTTGGGTTTTTTCCAGGATCTGCCGAAGTGCGAAAATTTGATCGGTTGTGGACTTTCCTGGCCTCAAACCACACTGATAATGGCAAATCAGGTTGTTGGTAAACGGTTTCGGGCGTTCACATATTACGGCAGATAGGATCTTTTAGGCGATGTTGAGGAAACTTATGCCTCTGTAGTTGGCGCAGTTCAGAAGTTCTCCGTTTTTGTGGATCGGGCAAACGATGCTGAGGTTCCATTCTTCAGGCATGCTTTCGTCCGACTAGATTTGGCTTATGAGTTGGTGGATGTTACTTGCCAAGCCATCTCCGCCAGCTTTATTAAGCACAGCGGGAAGGCCGTCATTTCCGGCGGCCTTATTAAGATTGAGTTTAGATATTGCTATCCTCACTTCATTTAAGTCGGGTTATTGGCAGTTCTCGCTGCCGTTGCCAATATTAAATGGTTCGTTCTGCCTGACAGCGGAATGTTGTTCGTCATCGCCGTTTAACAATCTGCAGAAGTGGTTCTTCCATATCCTCAGCATCGACTGTGTCTCAACTACAATATTTCCTTGTTCATCTCGACAGGATTCTGTTCGAGCCTTGTATCCTTGGCTTTGACGTTTTACACTTTGGTAAAACTTGTGAACATCGTTCCTGGAGTGGCACCTCTCTATATCCTCGATCGCCCGCTTTTCTTGCTCTTTTTTCTTCTTTCTGAAAAGCCGATGTTCTTCCCTTCTTCTTTGCCTATAGAGCTCAATGGCAGCTCTTCACCTGCAGCTTAGCCTTGCAGGCCTCGTTCTTGGCTGCGGGCATATTTCATCATTCCTCATCAAACCATGGGTTTCTTGCTGGTGGCCGCGAGAGTAAAAATCTAGTTGCATATATTCTAGAGAATTGCTGACTGCCTTTGTCTTGAAACATCACCGAAACTTTTGTCAGAATTTAAGGCACCTTTAGAGGCTGAGGTGATGAAGTAACACATGTTAGTGCAACGAGGTGCAGAACATCCAACTTCACCGACTCATAAGCCAAGCTTAACCTGCAGTATAGGTGACACACTTGCCTGGAAAAATAAAACAAAAGCACCAATCGAAGTGGATTGACATCATAAACCCAACGAGGTCATGGTATGCAAATACTACCACCCCTCTCCTATTCCCCCATTGCACGAGCATTTTTCCAATCAGCAATTTGCCTCTGTTTCAAATTCCAATCCAAAGCAGAAATTCATCACCTGGACACGGGGGGGAGGATTGGAGACACCGACCACCGGGGAATGGAAAAATAATTCAAAATTGATTGGAAAGTTCGTGCATCAACTCTTTTGTTTCCATTGTTTGTCACTGTACTCCGCTAGCCACGGCGACCAGCCTGCGAAATAGGATTCAATCGGGAAATTCTAATCAAATGTTTTCAATTATTCTGCACCAGCAATTTCCCCCCAATCAGGTTCATATCCAGGAGTGGTGCCGAGATTGTCAATTCGGTTGCACTCCGACACGAATGCCAGAGAGATGCAAATGGAAGAAGAAAAAATCCCGTCGACATCACGTTTGCATTTCCATTTCAAAAGGAGTCTGTGTGTGAAATTATGCAAGTGTGTACATATATATCGAACTTGACAGATTGAGGACATTCCCTTAATGTTGTAATGTTGACATTTAAGGGCATGTTGCCGCGCCGCCTTGAAAACCGCGGAACCTCATTCTGCGGGGCAGAAACAAAAAAATTGACTTATCTCCGTGGTCGTTCGGTACTTGGTGTGGTGAAAGACAGAAATCAGACACCAAGTCCATACTCCCGGTGGAACATGAAAGAAATTTTTTTTTCTGTTATCGCTGCCGGGCAGACAAACAACAGACAAAGTCCGTTCGCGTACTTTTTTTTTTGTTGAATTTTTGATTGTTTTACCAAGCTTCGCGGTGAGCCATGTCTTGAGTGCAGTGCTGATGAGAATGATGATTATAATTCGCCTAAATGAAATGCCGCGTGATCGTGGACATCGATAACAGGTAACGGTGCATGGAAACCATTTTTTTTTTATTTCAACATCATCGCTGTTGTTGTTGGCTTCCTGCACTTACATGTGAGTACTGCGAGGAGTACTGCAAGTACTCCATCCTCATATACGTACAAGTATATGGAAAATTATTATTTTTATTGATCGGCGATTGGATAGTCCGCGTTGCATGGACCGATGGACCATGAAGTTCTGGCTTGCGGGTACAAATGGTAATAGCATCGCTCTTGTCGTGGCGGCGGTAAAACTCTGGCAAAAAAAACCTCTCTGTGAGTGTGCGCACAAACGTTAACATATGCGTCGACCTTAAAATTAAATCCGGCGATTCTTGGACTTGGTGGTTCGGCGGAAAAAAATTGTATAAAATGCAAAAGATGCATTTTCGACAGATAGTGACTATTTTTATTGGATTTTAATGAATACTTTGTGTTTGGAACGCACAGGGGCTTTGGCAATGCGTTGAGTTGTCGCATCGCTTCGATGGAAAGGAAAGGCTTGAGATGCGTATATGAGAGGCATATGGACACCTGACACCTGACACATTTGTTTTTGTCCGCTCTGACTGGGGCCTGACTGTTTTTGGGCATTGTCTGTTGGTTATATTTCCATTTGATGATGGAGATGGAAATGTGAGAGTGCAGCAGTGAATTGTGAGGAAGAGCGCAGACGCACTCTGTTTGCATTTTTAATGGAAGTTGCGGGTTTCAGTTGTCGCTATGGGAATTTGACGCGAATTCTTCGGGGACCACCTGTTAATGTAAGAGAAGATGTTGTTCTTTTGTTTCGTTCTATTGATGCAGATGGCGAATATGCTGGAAATGTCCCAAAAAAAATGGAGTTTGCTTTGTTTGGTGTTGTCTTTGAGTGGCAGTTACTTAACCTTAGTGGGAAGACTGGTGCAATTAAATTTGATGTCGAAGTTAGCGAGGATAGCGATCACTAATGCACATTCAGTTCTCAATGTCGATGATTCGCTGATAGTGCTAATTAATCAGCTTCTTACGGGCCGAATAATTAATACAAAGCTTGGAGTCTCCTCCGCACGAAGATCTGTGAGTTGTGGCACCCCACAAGGGGGTGTTTTGTCTCCTCTTCTCTGGAATCTGGTGGTCAACAAGCAACTAGTAAATCTAAACAGAGAAAGGGATGCAAAGTGATTGCCTACGCTTATGACGTGGCAACAGCTCTATCAGGGAAGTACCTTAACACCCTTAAAGAACTACTACAAAATGGTCCTTCAGTACTCTCCAAATGGGCCGCCAAATGTGGACTTGGCGCTAACCCTCAAAAAACCGAACTGGTCCTCTTCAGCAGGAAATACAAAATCCCGCACGTCTACCCTCCAAAACTCAATGGCGTCAGTCTCAAGTTTGTTGAATCTGCCAAGTACCTGGGTCTGGTCTTGGACAAGAATCTGAACTTTAAAGCCAACATCCTAGAACGCGTTAAAAAAGCCACCGTAGCCCTATACAAATACAAATACAAATTTTCGGCGCAACAGACTCGTTAGTACCCAGGGCCTAGCTTTCTCACAACCATTCCTGTGTGCATGTGTACTTCTTGCACGATGGCGGGACCTCCTGTTTTATGCCGGCTCCGAACGGCTAAGTTGAGATACGCTATTCTTGACAATTGATACTACTCGGACGATTTGTCAGATCATCACGAGAGGAGCTGCTACGGCTGGGAATCGAACCCAGACCTTCTGCGCGGCAGTTCATCGTACTAACCATCGCGCCACCGTAGCCCTATACTCATGTCAAAAGGCTATCGGGAAAAAAGGGGAATGCTACCATATATCACATTCTGGCTTTACGTGTCTATCGTTAGACCCATTCTTCTGTATGGTGTGCCGGTCTGGTGGACTTCTCTTGAAACAGCCTTAAACCGCAACCTTCTGGGGAAAGTTCAAAGATCCGCCTGCATCTGCATAAGTGGATCTGTAAGAACCACCTCATCCGCAGCTCTAGATGCTATTCTACATCTAGTGCCCTTAGACATCTTCGGCAAACAGACCACAGCTTGTGCAGCTGTGCGACTAAGAGCCTCGTCACAATGGACACCCAGTCAGGGTGTACACATAAAGACATTAAATCATCTAAACATTACCGACCACTTCACTACCCAACTCAGCCGACTTGACTGGGAACAAGACTCGGTTAGATTGGACAACTCGATTCACATCTACACAGACGGGTCTAAAACTGAAGCGGGGGCAGGTGGAGGTGTCTTCTCCGAGATGCTCAACCTAAGCATATCCTTTCGCCTTCCCAATCATTGTAGCGTTTTCCAGGAGGAAATCATGGCAATCAAAGAAGCCCTGTCCTGGCTGATGTGTAATGTAATATCCACGAAGAATATTAGCCAATCGGCATTCAAATCCTTGAGATCTTTCACATTCACTTCAAAATCAGCCTACGAATGCCGACTGTCTCTTAACGAGATGGCAGAGCTATTTAAGATTCACCTGTTTTGGGTGCCGGGGCACAGTGATATCCCAGGGAAATGTAGGGCGGACGAGCTTGCCAGAAGGGGCACCACGCTTGATACTCCACCCCATGTAGAAACGTTAGGCATGCCCCTCGCTACATGTAAATCAACACTTAAACTAGATGCGATCAAAGAAGCTAATTGTAGATGGACAAACGGCTCAACGTGTCTTATATCCCGGCAAATCTGGCCCATATATAGCCAGAAACGCTCCTTCAGTTTAATAATGCTGAACAGATCCACAATCAGCACCATCATTGCTGTCCTTACAGGACACTGCCCCATAGGCCTAAATGCCAAAAGACTTGGCTCTTATAGCAACGACTTCTGCAGAAGCTTCATGGACGAGGAGGAGGAGGAAAGTATCACTCATCTTCTTTTTTCATGTCCAGCGCTCTACAGTAAAAGAAGACTCCACGTGGGAGACAACTTCTTTGACAACCTAGGTGACCTGATTAACATTGACATCTGGAACCTTCGCCGTTTTATTTGCAGCTCGGATTGGTTCAACTAGGCAGACGACTCATAGCAAAAGATGTTTGATCCATGTGGTACCACAACGGACCTTCTTGGTCTTAGTGTGCACGGGTTCCGCTTGTAGCCACCTAACCTAACCTAACCAAGCGAGGATTCGTAGAGTGACATCCCAAAAGGCTTGGGTATTTCTCCGTTTGTTCAATCCCGTCCAAAACCCCTGAAACCATAATTCGAAAGGAATAAAAATTAAGTCCGGATGATAATTGGCTAAAGGTAACACCAACTTTCGAAAAAGATGCAGCAAACTTACCGAATACAGAAACAGCGACACCTGTTGGTGTATTTATGGAAATCCCTTGGATCGCACATGACTGGAATTTAGCTTCTATACGGTGTTCAACGGTTTTTTTTATTAAGACTGCAGCAGCGCCTTTTCACAGGTTTTAGAATATTGGGAGCGGTATATCTTAAGTGCCTGAGATGGGCCATATGTCGATTAGGTTAATATCGAGAATGACATGAATCCCTTCATTGCGATTCTGGATACCATTACAAATCCATTCCAGTACATTTGGTGATTCCCTTAGACAAGCCTTTTTGAAAAACAGAAAAGCAATTCTTAAGATAGGAACTTAAGTCTTGTAATTTTCAACCACGCGTTTTCTGAATAGAGCGCTTTTTAGGTTCTGAAATCCAAACAGGTTCAAGAGCTGGTGCTATTATAGAGGACAATAAGCTGTACTTGAACAAGATTTCTTAACTCTACAATGTGTAAGATCTGCCAATTTGGAATTATAATGGCTGACTCGTTTTGGGACCGGTACCTTTTTTCAAAAAATATAATGTCCTCCAAAATATCCTGCAACTGAAAAAGTCTAGAGGTGTGATCAAGATGGCTAATTAACCAGTCTAAAGGATGAAATTAACTGTCCACCTTTAGGTATCTCTACAGCTCGGAATAAACCTGAGTCTCAATAAGCATTCCTCTACATTTAGGCCAGTCCTAACAGAACAGAACTGTGATGACCAGGGTCTTGTATAGGATCTCCTTAGGCATGCTTGGACCTCCCAATAAAAAACTTTTTAAATCTCTGTGGTTCCTGCAACTTAGAACCCTCCTTGATGGTATTAAGGGGCATGTAGACCGGTAATTGGGAGAAGTCACTCAGATCATTCATGGAAGCAGACCAAATCTAGTCTAAGTGTCCTGGTGAACCTGGTGAAGATCTTCCGAAGAAATTTATCCCACAGGATCGCGAGAATGCATTTTTTGACAACTCCGTGTTGAATTTCCGAAAACGAATTGTTCCTGAAGCCTTCAAAAGCTTAATTTGTTGTATTCCGTAGCGGATATCTCGTAAGCAAACGAAGTTCGGTAGAAACTGGCTTTCATTTCGGAATTCTTCGAACGAATACCTCGATAGGGCTGGATATCGAATCGCCTTCGATAGGTTAGGTTAGGTTGGTGGGTTATTGAGGCAGACCGTGTGCGTCTTTCCTTATCGCACTCAAGTCAATATAGACCCATTGTGATGCCCGTGGGGGGTCCACGTGTGTGGTTGGTTCATTCATTGTCCCGTTACTGTCCATTATTGTTAGTCCCTTACCAGCCATCCAGATGTTGTTGTAAACCTGAAAAGATTAGGGAGAGGGATTTTGGATAGATCCGTGAGGTCATGGAAAAAGTATTTTCCTAAGGTTCTCATTCTTAATTGGCTGAGGCCTGGGCAATGGCACAGAAAGTGGAGGGTATCCTCGTGTATTTCTTCATCACCGCAGCCTCTACAGAGGTCATCATCTATGAGATGCATTTTCAGTTTGTGGCTTTTTAGTAAGTTGTGTCCAGTAAGAATCCCAACTAAAGTCGAGACAGATTTCCTGTTTCTATGAAGTAGTTTATGGGTTCTAGCTTTGTCATACTCAGGCCACTTCCTTTTGGAAGTTTCACAGGTGGGAAGGGAGTTCCAGGGAGGAGTACTCTCACTCCTACTATGGTCTCTAGATATCGATGACCTACTTCAAGACCTAAGTAACGCAGGCTTCAATATAATTGGACACGCCGATGACGTAGTCATCATAATTAGGGGCAAAGAATCAAACGAGGTTACAACACGTCTGCAAAACGCCCTTAGGATAGTCATAGACTGGTGTAGAAAAGAAAGTCTTTCTATAAACCCCAGCTAGGCTCTCATCGTCCCTTTTACGAAAAGGAGAAACTTAAGTCTTAGCCAAGTTTCAATCAATGATACAGACATTGAGTACTCCATCACAACCAGAGAAGCAGGGATCGCAACAACCCACCAAACTGCCAAAACGGCCTAAAGTGGTATACGGATGGTTCTAAAATGGACTTAGGGGTAGGAGCTGGTGTCCATGGATCAAATTGCAACGTTTCAATACTTACTTACTTAAGTGGCGCTACAGTCCGGGATGAACCTGGGCCTCAACCAACATGCCTCCCCAATTAGCCCCGTCCTTAGCAAACTGCCTCCAGTTGCGCACTCCAAGTTGGTTGAGGTCGGTTTCTACTTGTGCGCGCCACTTAAGGCGAGGTCTTCCTATACTGTGTCCGACGTCTGGCTGGGAATCGAAGACTCTGCGAGCCGGAGTATTAGTGTCCATTCGTTCTACATGTCCAAGCTATCTTAAACGTCCGATTTGGAGATTTTTGACCAGGGGTATGTCGCTGTACAGCTCGTATAGGTCTTGGTTCAATCTTCGTCTCCATACTCCGTCAACGCAAACGGGATCGAAGATTTTTCGAAGAATTTTTCTCTCGAATCGACCAAGGATTTCTTTATCCGTTTTTGGTACGGTCCATGCTTCAGAGCCGTAGAGCAGGACTGGGATGATCAGGGTCTAATATAGGATCTCCTTAGTAGTTCGAGTGAGGGCTTTACTACTTAATCGCTTTCTTAACGAAAGTATCGGTGAGGTCGTTTCCGACGCTTATGGTGCATCGAGAATTCTCCATCGTCATCCTACACAAACGGACGAGTTTGGGCGGTATACCAAACCTAGACATGGCTCTGTATAGTTCGTCTCTATAAATGCTGTCGTGTGCGGCTTTGAAATCGATATACAAGTGGTGGATATCGATTTGGACTTCTTGAGTTTTTTCCAGGATCTGCCGAAGTGTGCAAATTTGATCGGTTGTGGACTTTCCTGGCCTAAAACCACACTGATAAGGGCCAATCAGGTTGTTGGTAAACGGTTTCAGGCGTTCACATATTACGGCAGGTAGGATCTTGTAGGCGATGTTGAGCAGACTTATGCCTCTGTAGTTGGCGCAGTTCAGAGGGTCTCCATTTTCGTGGATCGGGCAAACGAAGCTGAGGTTCCACTCTTCAGGCATGCTTTCATCCGACCAGATTTGGCTTATGAGTTGGTGGATGTTACTTACCAAGTCATCTCCGCCCGCTTTATTAAGCTCAGCGGGAAGGCTGTCATTTCCGGCGGCCTTATTAAGCTTGAGTTTAGATATTGCTATCCTCACTTCACTTAGGTCGGGTGGTTGGCAGTTTTCGCTGTCGTTGCCAATATTAAATGGTTCGTTCTGCATGACAGCGGAATGTTGTTCGTCATCGCCGTTTAACAGTCTGTAGAGGTGGTTCTTCCATATCCTCAGCATCGACTGTGTCTCAACTACGATATTTCCTTGTTCATCTCGACAGGATTTTGTTCGAGCCTTGTAGCCTTGGCTTTGACGTTTTACACTTTGGTAAAACTAAAACTTGCGAACATCGTTCCTGGAGTGGCACCTCGCTATATCCTCGATCGTGCGCTTTTCTTGCTCTTTTTTCTTCTTTCTGAAAAGCCGATGTTCTTCCCTTCTTCTTTGAGTATAGAGCTCACTGGCAGCGCTCGTCTTCACCTGCAGCTTGGCCTTGTAGGCCTCGTTCTTGGCTGCGAGCATCTGTCGGTATTCCTCAGCAAACCAGCACATCAGTTGCGGCTGATCTAATGGCTTGTTGGCATCGTTGCCATTGTTCTTCGACATTAGATGCTGGTGGTGTGGTGTGAATCGAGAGGTTAAGGGATACGCGTTGGCGGTCTCTGGCAATTACAGTCTTTCGACATTAAATTTTTTCACAGTATTCCTGGTTTGTTGTGGTGTGGTGGATATCCGCATCCTTACCTTGGCTACAACAAGGTAGTGGTCCGAGTCGATGTTAGCCCCTCGGAATGTTCGGACATCCAAAATACTGTATGCGTGCCTCTTGTCTATCGCAATGTGATCAATTTGGTTGACTGTTAGTTGATCTGGAGATCGCCTTGTCCCCTTATGGACATCGATGTGAGGAAACCGTGTGCTGGTTGTAGTGGCATTTCGTTCCGTAGCGATGTCAATTAGCCTAAGACCATAATCACGACGCATTGCATATTCTCGCGGCTTTAATTCTTGCACAAGCTGGATCTTGTAAGGTCGTAAGCCAAGATCTTTGCGCAAAATCTTCCATAAAATTGATGGACAAAGCTATAATTGCTGTGCACGGTGGCGAATGGCAAACCAAACTGAACATAAATGACATTAGAGTTGCCCGATTTGACCACAAAATGTCAGTCACACCCGTTAAATCGATGAATAGGTGGTGGGTATCGATTTGGACTTCTTGGGTTTTTTTTTCAGGATCTGCCGAAGTGTGAAGATTGGATAAGTTGTGGCCTAAAACCACATTGATATGGACCGATCAGGTTGCTGGTAAATGGTTTCAGGCGTTCACATATTACCCCAAATAGGATCTTGTAGACGATGTTGAGAAAACGTATGCATCTGTAGATGGCGCAGTTCAGAAGATCTCCTTTTTTGTTGGTCAAGCAAAAGATGCTGAGGTTCCATTCTTCAGGCATACTTTCCTCCGACCAAATTTTGAATATGAGTTGTTGAATGTGACTTACCAAATCATTTCCACCGGCTTAGTAAAGCTCGGCAGGAAGGGCGTCATTTTAGGCGGCCTTATCAACTTTAATTTTAGATATTGCTATCCTCACTTCACTTAGGGACGATGAATGTTTGGACATCCAAAATACTGGATGCGTGTGATATATTTGATTAACCATTCATTGATCTGGAGATTACCATATTCTCGAAGTCAATTAGCCTTAGCCCGGTGCCAGCCATAGCATCATAGGTTTTGTTTTCCAATAATACTTCAAAAGTTGTCCTCTCTTCCAACCTTCGAACTTCAGTGGTCGCCCATAAGTCCCATAAGTGAAGAAGGATGTAGATTTGTCGTAAGCGGTGGACTTAAGAAAGAAGTCTTAAGCTTCTAAGATGCATATAAGTCTATTTTATGCTATCGACGGAGCAAAGACTTAACCATGTTTCTACTAGCTCCGTCGAGAGCATTTAATAGGCTTAAATACATCTTAGAAGCTTAAGACTTCTTGCTTAAGTCCATCGCTTATGACAAATCCACATCCCTCAGAAGCTTTAGACTTCTTGCTTAAGTCCATCGCTTATGACAAATCCGCATTCCAATAGAAGCTGATTCTGGTCACTATAACATTGACCGTAGTAGATGTGACAGATGGTCAATCTCTTTTTGTCCGCCTCATCCCAACCTATTTCCTGGATTGCAGTAATGTCTGCTTTGTAGCAGCTTAGGGCTTTCTTTAGTTGTTCGGTTGCATCATTTCTGTTAACGTTCCAGCTGATGATACGAATGGAGTTTTCCTTTTTTTTTGTGCAGTATGGTTATCAACAAGTAAATCAGCGTTTGGTTTCTTCGTAGCACTAGGATTTTTTGTGAATACGTAGATACCCCAAAGCATAACTTACAATCAGCCAGGCCCATATTTTGGTTCCGCTAGCCAGTCTGGCCATGGACTCATATAGGTTGTGGTTTCCTTTCTGCGGATACGTGGACACAGTATCCAGAATGTTTTGCATCACCTCGCCGTGGTCAGGAAGAGACTACCCAGACTCTAAAGTCAACATTTCATCCACAGAAGCCACTACCTTAATCCTATCATGGTCTTGTCGGACTAGCAGTTTTTTTTATAACAAAAAGCAGCAACATAGGAGAGTTGACTCAGCCTCTAGTGTATCTCTGCCGATGTGTTTCGTTAGGTTGCTGTTGCCGAATGTTGACTGATTAATTTAAAATCTTTCCATGGATACAATTCATTTGCTAAAATGTCCCTCTATACCAGTTACACTGAGGGTTTTGTATAATACTGATACCTGTCTGCAAGTTATCGAAAGTCCGTTCTTAACCAATGAAGGTGTCTACGGGATAGTCCTTGCCTTTACTGCAAAGACTCTTCTATAGACACCTTCATTGATTTAGAATGGACTTTCAATTCTTCAAAAAGCATGAGGATAGCAGTGAGTCATGTCTTTTCTTTCTTCATAATAAATCTGGAAGCATCGCGGATTACAGGTTCACATAGGCTTGAACCCCAGAAGCGTGTATTAAACCATTTTTTTCTATTTTCTATCAAAACATTCTTAAGGAATACAAAAGTAATTTTTTTTGAGATAAAATAGGAAAACCTTGCTTCCTGCTAACAGTGTCATGAAATTGAATCATCATTTCCAAACTTAGAAATGTATCTACACCTACTGGTGGCCTTTTCCTACAGTGACAACTAATATATTCCATCACCAAAGCTTTCACTGCCCCTATGGATCATTTTACCTTCTTCAGTACATCTACCCAACGCATGTTAGCAAGTTTCACTTTATATCATAAATACCTATAAAACTGTTGCCCTTTTAAAGCCAGGTAGCACTGCCCAATTGACACATCAACCCGCCTCTTACCTATAGATACAAACTAACCAACCGAAAAAAGGTGTCAAATAACGCCGTCCAATTTTAAATAGAAAGTTGATTTAATCTTTGGCCATAAAAATAAGAAAAAAAAAGTTCAAAAAAACAATTTACAGCATCGCATAGGAATATCTTCATCCAAACGAATGTAATACAAAAGAGTTGTCGTTTGTTTTCTCCCTTCAGATAATCCGTGTAACTTAAAACGCTCTTTCCACAAGGCACACTGTTCTCAATCCAGCCCCAGTGCAGTGTCATAAAATTAGCAACCAAATCGATCAATTACTCCGAATAACATAATTTTCATTCACCATTCTCGGTGTCTGCCTTTCCTAGGCCAACCAGCGCGCAATCTAAAGAAAGCACACTCACCAACACCCGACAGATCTCTAGCCAATGAAAATGTAAATTTTATGGAGATGTATCTGCAGAGCATCACAGCGTCCGAATTCTCTTCTCATGCATATGCATACCATCCATGAAGGCTCTGGGTAGTTTGTAGTGGCGTGGTCGCAGATACAACACACACACACATAACCAATCGAAAGGAATGACCATGCACTGCACCGATTCGTGAAATGTGTCGCCCAACAATATCGGTTTAATTAATTCCTGTCAGATGTGTAGCAATGATAAATTTATCACGGGATGCAAATTATGAATAAATTGAAGTCTCTCTGGTCAATTTGCATACACTCACATCCTCGTGTATCCTTTTGAAGACGAGTGTTGGGTATTTTTTTTTGTTGCGCCTTGAGAGTGCGAACAAAAAAAAAAGGCGCATGCAATCTGATCAACGAGTCGAGGCGTTCGTTGTCCAGGCGTTGAACTACAAAATGCACTTAGATGTGGATGCAGTCGGGTGTTTGTTGTTGCGTCTGAATCTCTAGAGTGATAGACATAACAGCGTCAACTTTCCCTTCGGACAGATACACTTGCATGGAAATTGTTAATTATAAAAATCGTTTCATATCAAATGTATCTATAGGTGTATCTTTCATACGAAAATGTGAATAAATTGAATTGAAAACAGAAAGAAAGTCTCCTCTGTTGGATGGTGGCCTCATTTCTGCAGTTACACCATCTGCAGATGCCGGTATCCTTCGCCAAAGTGATGCACAAAAAAAGAAATCCCTCAAAAGTTTTCCTCTCCACACCCAAACCCAAACAATGGCCAATTCGCGGAGGAAATCAAAACCGAAAATGTCAATTAATTATTTCACCCGATATGGTCAGCGAACATCAAAACGGAGACAAAAACCGCGACGACAATCGAAAACGCTCGAGGAGAGCCCGCCTGGAGTTGGGGCAAAAAAAAAACTGTCAACTTGCGCCAGTCATTAAATTTGATAATACATTCCTGCATTGTAAGACGCACGTGAAATGTACCTACAAGATACTTTCAGTATTTCGCATGACATTTACCGTATATTTATGTACCCTACGGGTAAGCGCGTTCTCTCAAAATGGGTTCGGTTTGGCAGACAAAAAAATAAAAAAAAAAACTCGACTGATCTCGTTAATAAAAATTTCGACATCGAGCAATTTTGCAGAGATGGATCTGCACAAAAGGCGTCGTATTTTCTTTTTTTTTTCTTTTCTTTGGCGGGGGCTAACTTTTCATGTGACCATCGAAAATATGACTTCAACTTTCGCGTCAAAATTTTGTTGACTGGGGCATGCCTCGTTGTCAAAGTTAAATTGAATTCGTCTCTCCTTCTCGTCATAATCAATAACCATAAATAAAGTATCTCATGTGCAAGTTGTTCCCGATTTTTTTTTCGATCCGTTCATATTTCTGAATTTCTGACGCTCTGTATCTTTTTTTTGACATTTCTTCTTTGTTGGGTGCAACTGTCAGAAAAGTAGGCATCGCTTGGGTGAAAATTTAAATTAAAATTTCGAATCAGTGTCCATCCGTCAGGGTGTGCTTCGCGGTGGCTGTCCATCAACCTATATTTTTATTTCCATCTTAGTTCAGTTAATTGCCGAATACTTTAATGGATTTTTGCACCTACCACCGCGACGGAGAGATGGTGTTGTGAATTTTCGGTGCAACGAAATGAAATTCATTATGTTTCGCACAACGTCAATTTCGGTTTTGTGTTGTGCGGTGGATACGTGCGGCAGATATCTGTGAAAAATTGAGATTTTTTTTTGTCAGTTCGCCTTGCTTTGGCAAGCAGTTACATCTTGGTATGGATAGGAGCAGGTTTTGTATCTTTTTTTCATTTGTTGGAGTAGCTATACTGAATTTGAATGGGAATTCGATTTGACTACATGTTGCACGTCGGCTTGGGTGGATGTGAATTGGTAGCCGATGCAGTGCGGTATATCCTGTCACGCTTCTGGATTTTATTTTGACGGCGTGAAGGAGAGTGTCGGCTGCAACTGACTGTGGCCGATACGCGTCTTTTGAGGTGACATCAATGAAAGATTTCATTAAAAAGTTTGTGGAATTGGGACGGAGTTCCCGATTGACAGGGGAAATGTCGAGAAAAATTTCTTTCTGTCGAAGTCTGGAATGTTTCAGAATTTTGCAGTATTCCTAACAAAAGCGGAAAAATCCTGTTTTTTATAAAAATAAATAAATATAACAGGTGGCGCAAAAGTTGTCACCCGTCGCAAAAGCTGTCACCCGATGTTTTTTGGTTGCAAATATTTAAATTCTTCAGCAAAAAAAGTAGAAAAAATTATTCCATGATTCATGTATAATAATTGTTTCGATTTTTTTGCAAAACACTTTAAAAAATGGCGGCCAAAAAACATCGGGTGACAACTTTTGCGCCACCTTGTATATGGTATGCGGACCATTTCTTAATAGTTCTGGGAATTTCCAGGACAACGGCATGTCAATGGTAATAAGATGTCTTCGACCTTATTTAGAGAGCTTTCACTTTGCAATTAAAAGAGTTAAGACATCAGTTATACAAATTACGAGTGGTGAGATGGATTTTCCTTGCACATAAAGTATCTCATGTGCAAGTTATACTTTATTCAAAGAAGAATCCCGCAGATTTCTGCAGTAACGAAAGCTGCTGAAAAAGATGCTCTGAAGCCATATGGGTGAAGAGATCAGTGATGTTCATAAGCTCGATCCTTAAAAAAAAATACAAAAAAAAATCAATAAACCGTGCGAACAAGTTGTAGCAGCGAATTATATAGCATAAGGCGGGTCGCTATATATATATGAGCTGCTTCGACATATTTGAACACCAGGTATATAGGGATTTCCAATACTGAGCCAGGGTGTTGGAAAAGAGTTGGTGGTGGAGGAGCCCTCAATGGGTCAACGGCAGCGCTCATATCCCAAAATGGGCTACTGACATCGGTAGTTTCCGGCCCGCTGTCCTAGGGTCAAAACAAGGGCCTTGCCCTCCAGGTGGGGGGTTGTGCTTTGGGTTAACTACCCACCCATGGAAATAACCATTATTACGAAGCAACCAATAGCCTCGGAAAGGACTGATATTATTGTTGACGACCGTGCTAAACGAAAAAAGGACAACGACGTTCGTATCTGCACCTGGAATGTGAGAACTTTAACCAAAGCAGACATTACTGCCATCCAGGAAATACGATGGGATGGGCCTGGCAAAAAGAGAATGAAAAACTGTGACATCTACTATGGACTGTGTTGTAGTGAGCAGAAACAGCGACTATTCGGATGCGGATTTTTTATAAGTGCCAGACTTAGGCAAGAAGTCTTATGTTTCCAAAACATTAGCGAACGCATTGTAACAATCCGCTTCAAGGCCAAATTCGCCAACATAAGCCATATATGCGCTCATGCTCCGACGAAGGAAGAAGATGATACAACTAAGGATTGCTTCTACGAGCTCCTCGACAAAACTTATGAGCGACTACCAAAGTATGATGTTAAAATCGTGCTGGGAGATTTTAACGCAAAGGTAGGAAGAGAAGACATCTTTAGCAGTACTGACGGAAAATATAGCCAACACGACAACACGTCTGGTCACGGACTTAGGTTAATTGACTTCGCTACGGAACGAAATGCCACTAAAGCCAGCACACGGTTTCCTCACCTATCCATAAGGCGACATGGTGGTCTCCAGATCAACAAACAGTCAACCAAATTGATCACATTGCGATAGACAAGAGGCACGCATCCAGTACTTTGGATGTCCGAACGTTCCGAGGGGCTAATATTGACTCGGACCACTACCTTGTCGCAGCCAAGGTAAGGATGCGGATATCCACCATGCCACAGCAAACCAGAAATACTGTGAAAAAACTGAATGTCGAAAGACTGCAATCGCCAGAGACCGCCAAGACCTTCGCGCAACGCGTATCCCTTAACCTCTAGACTCACACCACACCACCAGCATCTAATGTCGAAGAACAATGGCAACGATGCCAACAAGCCATTAGATCAGCCGCAACTGATGTGCTAGGTTTCTCGCGGCCACCAGCAAGAAACCCCTGGTTTGATGAGGAATGCCGACAAATGCTCGCAGCCAAGAACGAGGCCTACAAGGCTAAGCTGCAGGTGAAGACGAGAGCTGCCATTGAGCTCTATAGGCAAAGAAGAAGGGAAGAACATCGGCTTTTCAGAAAGAAGAAAAAAGAGCAAGAAAAGCGCGCGATCGAGGATGTAGAGAGGTGCCACTCCAGGAACGATGTTAGCAAAGTGTAAAACGTCAAAGCCAAGGATACAAGGCTCGAACAGAATCCTTTCGAGATGAACAAGGAAATATCGAAGTTGAGACACAGTCGATGCTGAGGATATGGAAAAACCACTTCTGCAGACTGTTAAACGGCGATGACGAACAACATTCCGCTGTCATGCACAACGAACCATTTAATATTGGCAACGACAGCGAGAACTGCCAACCACCCTACCTGAGTGAAGTGAGGATAGCAATATCTCAACTCAAGCTTAATAAGGCTGCCGGAAATGACGGCCTTCCCACTGAGCTTTATAAAGCTGGCGGAGATGACTTGGTGAGTAACATCCACCAACTTATAAGCCAAATCTGGTCGGTTGAAAGCATGCCTGAAGAATGGAACCTCAGCATCGTTTGCCCGATCCACAAAAACGGAGACCTTCTGAACTGCGCCAACTATAGAGGCATAAGTCTGCTCAACATCGCCTACAAGACCCTATCTGCCGTAATATGTGAACGCCTATCAGTGTGGTTTGAGGCCAGGAAAGTCCATAATCGATCAAATTTTCACACTTCGGCAGATCCTGGAAAAAAACCCAAGAAGTCAAAATCGATACCCACCACCTATTTATCGATTTCAAAGCCGCATACGACAGCATTTATAGAGACGAACTATACAGAGCCATGTCTAGCTTTGGTATACCGTCCAAACTCGTCCGTTTGTGTAGGATGACTATGGAGAATTCTCGCTGCACCATCAGGTTCAATACCAAAAAAGGATTTAGGCAAGGCGATGCGATGTCGTGTGACTTCCTTAATTTTATTCTTGAAGGGATTGTGCAAAACTGCCTAGCCAACACCAGAGGCACACTTTTCCACAAATCGGTGCATCGGTAGTAGGACTCGACGTGATGTCATAGCCACGATTGCTAGTATAGAGAAGGAAGCGGCGAAAATGGGTTTAGCAGTAAATGACACACAACATCGACGAATTGGACAGAACGTCACCATTGACAGATATAACTTTGAGGTAGAACGGGATTTTGTCTACCTCGGCTCCGCTATCAACTCTGACAACAACATCTCGTCAGAAATCAAACGAAGAATTACTCTTGCCAATCGCTGTTTCTTCGGGCTAAGAAGGCAATTTAGTAGTAAAGCCCTCACTCGAACTACTAAGGAGATCCTATATAAGACCCTGATCATCCCAGTCCTGCTCTACGGCGCTGGACCGTATCAAAAGCGGATGAAGAAATCCTTGGTCGATTCGAGAGAAAAATTCTTCGGAAAATCTTCGGTCATCTTTGTGTTGACAGGCTATAGAGACGAAGATTAACCCAAGAACTATAGGAGCTGTACAGCGACATACCCCTCGTCGAAAAACTCCGCATTGGACGTTTGAGATGGGTAGGACATGTAGAACGAATGGACACCAATACTCCGGCTCACAGAGTCTTCGATTCCCAGCCAGACATCGGACGCAGTAGAGGAACCCTCGCCTTAAGTGGCGCGCACAAGTAGAAACCGACCTCAACCAACTTGAAGTGCGCAGCTGAAGCCAGTTAGCTAAGGATCGGGCTAATTGGAGAGGCATGTTGGTTGCGGCCCAGAGTCATTCCGCATTGTAGTGCCACTTAAGTAAGTCAAAGACCGTGTGATTAATTATAATGCATGCTATGGCTATTATTCTTCTCTTTGAAAAATTCACTTAACTGGGATTTATGTACACATTTCCCCTCTAGTATCAGTCTTGGGTTGCCTTAAGAACGTTTTGTATACGCGTTACGATCTTACTTGTCATTTCGCCATTGAAAATGAAGACTAGGTCATCGGGGTACAGAGTTGTGGTAAAGCCTAAATTGCGCAATTAATGACCCAGGTTGTCAGTTACCACGTGTTCGTATTCCTCCCTTACGGCAGATTAGGACACCGCCCCGACTTTATTTTTCGAAAATAGCTCAAGTCCATTTGGGGATAAAGCCTTGGTTAATCTTCCTACGAGTGATCGCTATTTAGTCCCAATCGAAACTGAACCTAAATATGCCAATAACAGAAATCTATTCCTTTTAAGGCTGACGTCTTGAAAAAATTAAGCCCAAGTGCTGCCTTAAATGTTTTAAATGTGTTAATAGCCCACTGAGCTTTATCCGGGTTTCCTAAGGCTAGTCATGTTTACAATTTCGATGCATTTGAAGTTTTTAGATCTCAGAAGTAGTGGCAGCCATGTTCCGACTCGAGATGATGCAGTTCAGCCTTGGTGCTTGCTAAAATATCTAGAAGCTGTGGTCCCAGAATGGAAGGGAAGCCATGTCTAAGGTAGAGAGCCTCAACTAGTCTTCCTTTTTACAGCAGGTAATGTTTTTTTCGGTTTTTTGATACCTAGTTCCTAACCACCTCACTGCCCCACCTCTTTCAAAAGTCTCGCAATGATGCGGTTCAGCTTTGGTGCTTGCTAAAATGTGTAGAAGCTGTGGTCCCAGAATGGAAGGGAAGCCATATCTAAGGTAGAAAGCCTCAACTAGTCTTCCTTTTTACAACAATAATGTTTTTTTTTTAGATTTCTTGATGTCACTTGCTAACCACCCCACTGCCCCACCTTTTTTAAAAGTCGAACAAGCATCCAAGGGTATAATGCTGAGGTTTCTCAAATAATTTTAAATATGAGGTCCTTTCCTTTGTTTGGTAAATATTACTATGAACGAAAAAGCTAGGTCTAATGAAATATTTTTATAATTAGAAAGCACCCTCTTGAAGCTCTCCAACTTGCAGTCACTTCTTACAAAATTAACTCCAACTTATCAAAAATCCCACCCCATAATCAGAATAGCCCACTCACATCGCCCCTCTACAACGCACAACAAGACTCCAAACTTGCAATTGAATTCCATCGCATTCCATAGCCCAGCTTCGGCCTTACATTTTATTTGATTATTTTTGACGGGCGTTAACATTTACCACCTTTTGCTTGGATCGGATACCTTACCATCTCCTACGAACAGCTGCCCCGTCTGGTTCCACCGATTTATGTGCACCAATTTATTCGCCTCACTCGACCATGCAATCTGGAAAGAGTTCAAACCGATTACCGAAGAACTCCTGGCCATTCGGAGCACATAGCGAGTTCTACATCCACTTCTACAGCGGCGGCAGGCATCGAAGCCTGCTCCAATATCCATTGATTTCATAATCATAAATTTGTGTAAAAGGCCCCCCGAATCTATAGATCTACGAGTGGCACGTACAGCGAGAGACCGGTAGACGCGCCAACCTGCGCTATGAGTTATTCTTCTGCAGCATGCCCGGTAGGAGCTATGCGCTCCGACTATGTCTATAGAGCCATCGATTTGGGTGCTCAACAAAGGTAGTCGCCATTTGAAGCCAATAATGGGCTTAACAGTGGTAGCTGCCGCTGATAATTGGAATTGATTAATTAGCAATCGGTGGATGTGTGAGTGTGTGCGTGTTCAAGGAGATGGAGTCCTCTCCTGTAGCCAAAATGTGGAGGGCTTATGTTTTAGGTAGTAGGTAGCACCACTCGTTCTTTGGTTAGTTAGACGTACGAAACAAATATGTTATCTGAGCCAATCGATCATTTGACATTCCAACATACACATTCGGGTCTGCAGCGCTAAGGAGTCCCGACCCGATGTGAAAATGCCAATTAATCTTAAATTGTAGCACCAATTGATTCAGGAGCACAATAGTTAACAGCGACAGATAGCAGACAGGCGATTTTGAATATCTATCGGTGGGCATTGTTTGTGCGGTGGCAAAATAGCGCTCCAATGGCTTTTGTCATAAATTCACAGAACGACATGTATAGTGTCAGACATTTTGGGCCTATAGTGTGACCAATTGACAATCAGAAACATGGAATAGATAAATCACACAGCTTCAGGCGGTATTGGTGGGTTGTTGGCTGTTTTTTTTTATTGTTGTTTGCACGGTCTTGCCAATAAGCGTAGGTCCGAGATTGAGCAGTTGTTGTTGTTGTTATTTTATAAAAGAGAGATATGTGGATGTAAATTGATTTTGATAACGAGTTGGTTCAAATCCGGCTTGAAGGTCGCTCAAGTAAATTTTTGTTGGCGATCCTTAGCAAAATTAAAAATTTATTGACCGTATAAGTCTCACTAGATATCCAATCATTGTCACATGTGCAGAGTTTTTCTGGAAAGGGAATGTCGAAAAGCATTATAAGGGCATTGGGGTATTGGTACTGGTATCAGAAAATGACATTCTGAAATTTCCAGCGGCTAATTCAATTTTTCCCAAACAAAGTGATAGTCCTTACAAGGAATGCCTCAATCTAATCCGGGGTAATCATTGGGCCTAAATGATTTTTCATTGGTTTTTCAATGTAAGCTCTGATGATGCTAAGTAAGTAAATAGTTCCACAACCAATCCTTTTCTCTTACTTACTTACTTACTTAAGTGGCGCTACAGTCCGGAATGAACCTGGGCCTCAACCAACATGCCTCTCCAATTAGCCCGGTCCTTAGCTAACTGCCTCCAGTTGCGCACTCCAAGTTGGTTGAGGTCGGTTTCCACTTGTGCGCGCCACTTAATGCGAGGTCTTACTCTACTGCGTCCGACGTCCGGCTGGGAATCGAAGACTGTGCGAGCCGGAGTATTGGTTTCCATTCGTTCTACATGTCCTCGCCATCTTCATCTTAAATGTCCAATGCGGAGTTATTTGACTAGGGGTATGTCGCTGTACAGCTCGTATAGTCCTTGGTTGAATCTTCGACTCCATAGCCCGTCAACGCAAACGGGACAGAAGATTTTTCGAAGAATTTTTCTCTCGAGTCGAACAAGGATTTCTTCATCCGCTTTTGATACGGTCCAGCGCCGTAGAGCAGGACTGGGATGATCAGGGTCTTATATAGGATCTCCTTAGTCGTTCGAGTGACGGATCTATGAATTGCCTTCCAAGCCCAAAGAAACAACGATTGGCAAGAGTAATTCTTCGTTTGATTTCTGACGAGATGTTGTTGTCAGAGTTGATAGCGGAGCCGAGGTAGACAAAGTCCCGTACTACCTCAAAGTTATATCTGTCAATGGTGAGGTTCTGTCCAATTCGTCGATGTTGTGTGTCCTTTAGTGTTGACAGCATATACTTACTGCTAAACCCATTTTCGACGCTTCCTTCTCTATACTAGCAAACGTGGCTATGACATCACGTTGAGTTGAGTCGTCGGAATATTTTAGTAGTTGCACCGCCTTATGGAAGATTGTGCCTCTGGTGTTGGCTCGGGAGTTTTGCACAATCCTCTCATGAATCACATTAAAGAAGTCACATGACAGGGCATCGCCTTGCCTAAATTTTTTTTTTGGTATCGAATGTGTCGGTGAGGTCGTTTCCGACCATGATGGTGCAGCGAGAATTCTCCATCGTCATCCTACACAAACGGACGAGTTTGGGCGGTATACCAAAACTATTCATGGCTCTGTACAGTTCGTCTCTTTAAATGCTGTCATATGTGGCTTTAAAATCGATAAATAGGTGGTGGGTATCGATTTCGACTTCTTGGGTTTTTTCCAGGATCAGCCGGAGTGCGAAAATTTGATCGATTGTGGACTTTCCTGGCCTAAAACCACACTGAACGGTTTCAGGCGTTCACATACGACGGCAGATAGGATCTTATAGGCGATGTTGAGCAGACTTATGCCTCTGTAGTTGGCGCAGTTCAGAGGGTCTCCTTTTTTGTGGATCGCACAAACGATGCTGCTTGCGGCATGCTTTCATCCGACCAGATTTGGCTTATGAGTTGGTGGATGTTACATACCAAGTCATCTCCGCCAGCTTTATAAAGCTCAGCGGGAAGGCCGTCATTTCCGGCAGCCTTATTACGCTTGAGTTTAGATATTGCTATCCTCACTTCACTCAGGTCGGGTGGATGGCAGTTTTCGCTGTCGTTGCCAATATTAAATGGTTCGTTCTGCCTGAAAGCGGAATGTTGCTCGTCATCGCCGTTTAACAGTATGCAGAAGGGGTTCTTCCATAACCTCAGCATCGACAGTGTCTCAACTACGATATTTCCTTGTTCATCTCAACAGGATTCCGTTCCAGCCTTGTATCCTTATCTTTGACGTTTTACGCTTTTGTAAAACTTGCGAACATCGTTCCTGGAGTGGCACCTCTCTATATCCTCGATCGCGCGCTTTTCTTGTTCTTTTTTCTTCTTTCTGAAAAGCCGATATTCTTCCCTTCTTCTTTGCCTATAGAGCTCAATGGCAGCTCTCGTCTTCACCTGCAGCTTAGCCTTGTAGGCCTCGTTCTTGGCTGCGAGCATCTGTCGGCATTCCTCATCAAACCAGGGGTTTCTTGCTGGTGGGCGCGAGAAACCTAGCACATCAGTTGCGGCTGATCTAATGGCCTGTTGGCATCGTTGCCACTGTTCTTCGACATTCGATGCTGGTGGTATGGTGTTAATCGAGAGGTTAAGGGATACGCGTTGTGCGAAGGTCTTGGCGGTCTCTTGCTTGCTTGCTTCTTTTCACAGTATTTCTGGATTGTTGTGGCGTGGTGGATATCCGCACTCTTACCTTGGCTGCTACAAGGTAGTGATCCGAGTCGATGTTAGCTCCTCGGAATGTTCGGACATCCAAAATACTGGATGCGTGCCTCTTATCTATCGCAATGTGATCAGTTTGGTTGACCGTTCGTTGATCTGGAGACCGCATGTCCCCTTATGGATATCGAGGTGAGGAAACCGTGTGCTGGCTATAGTGGCATTTCGTTCCGTAGCGAAATCAATTAGCCTAAGTCCGTTACCAGACGTGTTGTCGTGTAGGCTATGTTTTCCGACAGTACTGCTAAAGATGTCTTCTCTTCCTACCTTTGCGTTAAAATCTCCCAGCACGATTTTAACATCGTACTTCGGTAGTCGCTCATAGGTGTTGTCAAGGAGCTCGTAGAAGCAATCCTTAGTTATATCATCTTTTTCTTCCGTCGGAGCATGAGCGCATATAAGGCTTAAGGTGGCGAATTTGGCCTTGATGCGGATCGTTACAATGCGTTCGCTAATGTCTTGGAAACATAAGACTTCTTGCCTATGTCTGGCACTTATAACAAATCCGCATCCGAATAGTCGCTGTTTCTGCTCACTATAACACGGTCCATAGTAGATGTCACAGTTGTTCATCCTCTTTTTGCCCGGTCCATCCCATCGTATTTCCTGGATGGTA
Organism: Rhingia campestris; assembly: GCA_932526625.1. Lineage (NCBI taxonomy): Eukaryota > Metazoa > Arthropoda > Insecta > Diptera > Syrphidae > Rhingia > Rhingia campestris. Next base: position 12,478,582 of record OW052185.1, on the reverse strand, counting down.
GTAATGTCTGCTTTGTAGCAACTTATGGCTTCCGCTAGTTGTTCGCCTGCATCTCCCACGTTTATCTTCTCACATTCCAGGTGTAGATACGAACGCTTCACCTTCTTTTTACCCATCCCGCCCTGTTTAACAAATGGAAACTTCTCATCCTTTAACTATGGATATCCCTCGAAAAAAAAGTAAAAAATCGTTCCCTCATTTTCGACTTGAGCTGTTGTTACCTTTTTTTGCTCAGTCAATGAATGTCAAGACACTACCAAGTCGCAGGTCATATTGAATTATTCTTTCAACGTGTTAAGCCAATATCTCAGGCTTGAAAGGCACAACAAAGAGCTTCATAAATCACGAGCTCGACATAGTCGAAGCATTAAGAAGACAAAGAATCAGAAGTCTGATATTTAAAAGTCACTCCTTTCGATATGTGTTAATTCCCAATCCAAGTCATGCCTTGAGCTCGGACTGCACAACATCGCACACCTCACCCACTTAGCAGCTATCTAGTTGGTAAACCTTACTAGCCTTAGATTTCACTTAACCACATTGTTGTTGTTGTTGTATTTGTATCTCTTAATTAATGTGGATCGTATTTTGCGCTAGATAATTACCACCGCAATAGTGCGGGGGCACATACCGCAGATCATAAACGTGTGGCTAATTCGTTTGCCCCGTACCGGAGCAGGGGCACCGGTGGGGTGGTGTTGAGATGATTAAGCGCACTCGAGCGTGAGTGATTCAATTTTTTCCACTTGCCTGGCGAAGCTATGTGTTGCAGTAGCAACAATGTTTCCAATGAGATATGTGCCGCACAGCCATTCGCGCTTGCGCAGGGCGAATTGCAGGCCGCCTTTTATTTTTTTGTTGACTTACAACCAATTGACGATTGTCAAATAGTGCTTTAGAGCGCACACAAGAGTCAGAGCTTTGTTGGTGGAGGAAAAGTGTCCCCCGGTTAGGTGTGTCCAACGACGACGGTATGTTCCATTATTTATTGTTTCGGTTCACAGGAATTTTTTAAAGCCTCGAATCTCTAGAGGGGACTCTGTTGCGTAATGTCTTTTGTGACTCTTGGAATCATTCATTGGATAGGTAGCTACATCGATTGGCATGAAATTCCATGAGCACACCAATTAATTACACGGCTTCGTAAATCATTTCGATTTGAAACAGTAGCCGGTAGTACTCGCAGTTAGGATCGGTCCAATCGGTCCAGTCGGTCCACTCGGTCAGTGTAGGAGAAAACAAATCACACCGCGGCCAGTGGGTCCAGAATGTTTGCGTCACCAAATGCAACTGACATTCCGATCTTAATTGACATGATTGATGGATGTAATTATGATTAATAGCAAGCAGACGTTCGGTAATCATGAGCTGGTTATAAAGCGTCTCTCGCTATGAGGTAAGAGATGTTTGGGCACCTGTCTAAGGCGGCATGGCTTCCGCTTTTAAGGAGCATGTGATTGAAGAGCTTTCAATGCAAATTTCTCCCCAATGAGAGAATCCAGTAATTGTTGAGTAAGTGCTGGGCTGGATGAGTGATATTGGATAGGAGATTATAGTTGCACAAGTCGAAACGTCATTTGCATGCGAGAATTGATGGAACAGCAGGTCATCGGGCTGTGCCAGCAGTGATTGATGTTGCTCATCGGTGTTAATGGTGTACTAGCATACACCAACCCTTATATCCTGGTATCAGGTTTCAAAGAAAATGGAAATCCGGTCCATGGTTTTCACTGGCTTACCTATGGGGAAAGTCGGACGAACATCCGAATGTATACAACTTTGGTGTGAAGCTTCTCAAGATTGCCGTTTGGAATCTACGTTTAGCTGTAGGTCACATTCTTTGTGGCAAAAGTGTAATTTTGCGCACACAAATGAATGTAGAACCGATTAGAGGTCCTTTATCGGCGTTAAATACTCGAATACCTCGCTTCACAGAGGTGTAGTATCTTTGGTGTTGCAGCACGGATTAGCCTTTACAGCTGTGAAGTGGTTACCAACAGTTTTTTAAAGAGTGCCCTTATAAGGAAGCGGTGTCTGTCAAAACCCTATATATACACTGTTGGTTGGATATGCTTCCTCCTGGTGCATCAACTTAAATGTACCCATGAGGAGATATTTAGAATCGAATTGACAACCGACGATGAACAGGACTTGCATCAAGGAAGTGTGACTACATTCAAAGATCAATTCGAAAGTTTTGAAAAACTAAAACTTGTTTTTGCAACTCGAAGGCATTTCTATGATGCGGTGCTCAGTGGTGAGGGGGTTATTTTTCTACCCCGAAACAGGGCTTCTTGACTTTTTCTCGGGTGGATCAACCTCAGATGCAATCGTGTTCTAAGCCATCATGTTCATCTTGCATGACATTAGGTACCCAAGCAATTTGAAATTAATAGTGCTGTGCTTAGATCTCACAAAGGTTAATCAATGAACTACAAAGCCATTGTTTGCTTAACGAAAAAAGGACAACGACTTTCGTATCTGCATCTGGAATATGAAAACGATAAACAGGAGAGGTGCAGAAGTTAAGCGGAAGCCCTAAACTTCTACAAAGCAGATATTACTGCCATCCAGGAAATACGATGGGATGGGCCGGTAAAAAGAGGATAAATGCGGATTTATTATAAGTGACAGACATAGGCAAGAAGTCTTATGTTTCAAATACATTAGCGAACGCATTCGAAGGAGGCCCTCTGAGCCAACAACAGAGGGATAAGTATCCTCAACATCACCTACAAGATCCTATCTGCCGTAATATGTGAACACCTGAAACCGTTTACCAACAACCTGATCGGCCCTTATCAATGTGGTTTTAGGCCAGGAAAGTCCACAGTCGATCAAATTTTCACACTTCGGCAGTTCCTGGAAAAAACCCAAGAAGTCCAAATCGATACCCACCACCTATTCATCGATTTCAAAGCCACATACGACAGCATTTATAGAGACGAACTATATAGACTACAGTGCCATGTCTAGTTTTGATATACCCCGGCCAAACTCACCCGTCTGTGCAGTATGACGATGGAGAATTCTCGCTGCTCCATCAGGGTCGGAAACGACCTCACCGACATTTGATAAGAAAAAAGGATTTAGGCAAAGGGTTGCACTTTCATGTGACTTATTCAATTTTATTCTTGAGAGTATTATGCAAAACTAACGAGCCACGTCCAGAGGCACAATCTTCCATAAGGCGGTGCAACTACTAGCATACTCCGACGGTATTGACATCATTGGCTGGACTAAACGTGATGTCATAGCAACGCCTGCTAGTATAGAGAAGGAAGCGGCAAAAATGGGTTTAGCAGCAAAGACCAAGTTTATGCATAAAATTGACGAATTTGACAGAACGTCACCATCGACAGATAGAACTTTGATGTAGTACGGGACTTTGTCTACCTCGGTTCTGCTATTAACTCTGCCATCACCATTTCAAGCGAAATTAAACGAAGAATTACTCTTACCAACCGCTTTTTCTTTGGGCGAAGAAGGTAATTCGGTAGTCAGTCGAACTACTAGGAGATTCTATACAAGACCCTAATCATCCCACTCCTGCTCTACGGCGCTGAAGCATGGACCATACCAAAAACGGATGAAGAAATCCTTGATCGATTCGGGAGAAAAATTCTTCGAAAAATCTTCGGTCCTGTTTGCGTTGACGTTTGCTATGAAGACAAAGATTCAACTAAGAACTATACGAGCTGTACAGCGACATGCCCCTGGTCAAAAAACTCCACATTGGACGTTTAAGATGGCTAGGACATGTAGAACGAATGGACACCAATACTCCGGCTCGCAGAGTCTTCGATTCCCAGCCAGACGTCGGATGCAGTAGAGGATGACCTCGCCTTAAGTGGCGCGTGCAAGTAGAAACCGACCTCAACCAAGTTGGAGTTCGCAACTGGAGGCAGTTAGCTAAGGACTGGGATAATTTTAGAGGCATGTTGTCTGAGGCTCAGGTACATTCCGGACTGTATCGCCACTTAAGTAACTAAGTAGGTTTTTTTGGCTCTTTTGGTTCGTTTTTGCGTGAATCCATGTCATGATCTGACAGTCATTGGAGTTGTACCAATTGCAGGAAAATCTTACCTCAACTCAGCCTTTGACATTCGGCATCAAACAGGAAGTCCCGCCATTGTGCAAGAAGTATACACGACCACATGAATGGTTGTGAGAAACTAGACCCTGGACACTAACGATCCTGTTGTGTCAAACAGTTTTATTTCTATTAAGCGTTTCAGTAGCTTTTGTAATTAAGTGGAAGACGATCGGGAACTCTGTCGAAACTTATTAAGGTCGAAGGAGTAAAACTTGGTTAGTGCGACATTCTGTCGCATTGCACCAACTATCTTGTCTCTCTCTGCAAAAACAATTTTCCCGCTGATAATGCTTTCAGCAGCCATGCTTTTTGTTGTCTTAGAATTTCGAATTAAGTTCAAAATGGTAGGCCTTGCCATCGTGCAAATAGTTCTTATGCACATAAGAATGGTTGGAAATCAAAATGCAAAGCTCTGTGTCCTACCGATACTGTTGTATTCAAATTTTTCAAATTTCTTAGTTAAGTCAAAGGGTTACAACCCTTCTAGATCATTTTCTCAGGTGAAGGAACGAACAAAGCTTAAGCGGTATAGCCCAGGTCGGTGATTTTTGAAATAAAGTAAAGGATGTCGGTTTGAAGCTGAAACTGCAAAATTGTAGATTGTTTCATAAAGATCCTCTTATGTTCGAGTTATCAATTTCAAAGGCACCTTTCGAAAGGTCTGAAGTCTCAATTAATCGCCCCCACCAGAGCTGTTTCTCAATATTCCGCAACATTGTAAAAGCCTATCTTCGAAAAATGTCCACAGCTACTGTACGATCAAAGGGATCCTCCTCTTCTAAGGCGAAGTTCTTAGTCACTTCTCTCCATCCACTATTTCATTAAAGTCGTGTGTGTCATTCATTGCCGCTCACTAGGTCGCTGTGAGTCACGTTCACGTATCCCATTAAACTTTTTGCAAAAAACAAAAAAAAAACATCAAAACAAGAAGAAATAAACGTCTTGCTCAGCCGATAAATCCAGCACCTTCCTGCCTTCCATCATCAACCCCACCCATCCTTCCTCGCCTTCCCATAATCCCATCCAGAGCAATCTACCATCAACTCCACCTCCAGATGAAATATGATACCGCACCCGAATGTTCACGCACAACTTGTGATATGATTCGCTTCACATGAATTAGTGACAGGACTAGGTGCATCCGCTGTTGAGTAGCACAGCCCTCTCCGACCCCACATCCTCAATGGGATTTTCTAGTCCAATTCCATTTGATTGGCTTGGCTGCAACAAATGTTCATTCTAAATGGTCACGTCGCTTCCATGGAGGAAAATGTAAATTTTCCGAAAAGACAGGTGGACTTAATGAAAATCGTTTATTGTGAAGCACCACCAGTACCATCGTCCTCTCGCCGCGGATATGCCAAGTTATTATGGCCGCCGTGGTCCACCAGCAACAGCGTTTGTGGGTCGGTGTGCAGACGATGGCCATTTTAACAGTAGCACCGCAGAGCAGTCGCCTCTTGGTATGGCCGGTTAGCTAGTGAAAAATCCTCCAACTGAATTGCACATTAATTTTGCATTTGAAATTAAATCCTTAATGTTGCGGTCTCTCTTCCGTCCGAATGGTTAATTACATCAAATGAGCATTTGGCTCAAAGAGAATTTAATTAAGCCAAATGGACGCGCGCACACGAATACGAATACGAATACGAATACGGGAGTAGCTCGACTCGTAAATAAAATCGCGACTGGGAAGGACAATATTTCTCAATGATAATGAATTTCGTAAATGAGTCGCGGTGACATCGGCCAAATGGGAAGTTATAGCCAAAAGCCGGGAGCAAGCGCATTAGTTAGGAGCCGGTTCTATGTGACTGTGGTTGTGGTTATGTGTGTGGGAATGCATTAAGTTGGGAAATTGTGACACATGCATGTTGCAGGGAGCAGCCATTTGACAGCAGACGTGCTACAAAATACTTTTTAATGACATGCCAAAGGAATTACTTACTACGACCATTAGCCACCGGCAATGCACGATCGTTGCATTTGCGTAGACAATTAGGCGGGTCGAGTTCTTGTTTTGATGAATTCCCAGTTTTATTGCCAGCAATATTGGTGTGATCTTTATACCCTTGATTACAAGGTTGCGGTGTAGAAGTTTACGACAGCAACACACCCCTTCGAGTGGCGATAAAACGCGCCGAATGGTGGGGGCCCCATTTCATAGCTTCGCCCTAAGTTATTATTATTGTTTGTTCAAGCCCTCCTTGGGTGCCCCTTTACACCACAAGGTAAAGTGCCGCTTATTCTTTACAACACAAAAGAATCCAACGGCCTGTGGCGTGTATACACGCGGAACCTCAGTTTGTAGCTCAACTCTTTTGTTTCTCTTTTTCGAAATGAATTTTTTTTTTTCATTTTTTTGTTGGTGCCGCGATTTGGATGGAGTATACCCTATCCCCTGGTGGCACTGCCTTCCTTTGGCTCTCTGTACGTGTGAGTGTGTGTGGCGGGCAGCACTTAAACCTCACTCTTTCGATTTACGATGCCTTTAACTGATTCCATTTAATAGGACATCATTATCTTATTTCTTTTTAATGATTATTGGTTTTAACATTTTCGTTTTGTATTGGATTACATATTTACACAATCGTGCTGGACCGGCGACCGTCACCAGGAGAGAGAGATGGTTGCTTTGTGTCGTTGGGTTTCTCTTTTTTTTGGAATAAATTGGGCAATAAAGGAAGCAAATCAAAGATGCACACACAAATAAAATGACAGGCACCAACAATAAGGAAAGAACCAAAGCCCGAAATGATTTCAATTGGAGAAGGTGTGGTGTGGATTGCTCTGTAGAGGGCAGTGACAACCAAGATATGGGAACTCTTTGGATTGTTACGTTATGAGGCAGCACTTGAGATAGGAAAATATGTTTATGTTACAGATGAGAGGGAATAGTGGATTTAATTAAAATTGTGTTACCCAGGGGGTCTGAAGGGTTTTGGAGTTTGTTTTTGTTTAATGGGACATTACTCCGAATGGAAACAAATCATATTAGCAGACTTGCCCGTGTATCATATATTTTATACATCTAGGTGTAAATAGGTTTTTGAACCTCTAGGGAGATGAAATAAATGGCAAAGTATAGTTGGAGAAATGATTTCCCGGAGGAAGAAGCAGGGACAGATTCGCAAACAAAGGAATTCCATTGTTTGCAATCACCTCTTATAGTATGGTACATTTCCTAGTTGAATCAGAAGCAAAAGACTGCTTCTTCGAGCTCCTTGATTGTGTTTCGGTAGCCGCTCATAAGTATTGTATTTACGAGCGGCTACCGAAACACGATGCTAAAATCGTTCTGGGAGCTTTGAACGCAATGGTATGAAGAAAAGACATCTTTAGCAGTATTGTCGAAAAACACAGGACACTACATGACACCACTTCTAGCAAGAGACTTAGGCTAGTTGACTTCGCTGCGCTATCAAATGCCACGATAGCCTGCACACGGTTTCCTCACCTCGATATCCATAGGGGGGACATCGCGGTCTCCAGATCAACGAACGGTTAACCAAATTGATCACATTGCGATAGACAAGAGGCACTCATCCAGTATTTTGGATGTCCGACAATTCCAAGGGGCTAACATCGACTCGGACCACTACCTTGTTGTAGCCAAGGTAGGGATGCGGATATCCACCACGCCACAACAAACCAGAAATACTGTGAAAACATTTAATGTCTAAAGACTGCAATCGCCAGAGACCGCAAAACCCTTCGCGCAACGTGTATCCCTTAACCTCTCGATTCACACCACACCACCGGCATCTAATGTCGAAGAACAATGGCAACGATGCCAACAAGCCATTAGATCAGCCGCAAGTGATGTGCTAGGTTTCTAGCGGCAACCAGCAAGAAGCTCCTGGTTTGATGAGGAATGCCGACAAATGCTCGCAGCCAAGAACGAGGCCTACACGGCTTAGCTGCAGGTGAAGACGAGAGCTGCCATTGAGCTCTATAGGCAAAGAAGAAGGGAAGATCATCGGCTTTTCAGAAAGAAGAAAAAAGAGCAAGAAAAGCGCGCGATCGAGGATATAGAGAGGTGCCACTCCAGGAACGATGTTCGCAAGTTTTACCAAAGTGTAAGACGTCAAAGCAAAGGATACAAGGCTCGAACAGAAGCCTGTCGAGATGAACAAGGAAATATCGTAGTTGAGACGCAGTCGATGCTGAGGATATGGAAGAACCAATTCTGCAGACTGTTAAACGGCGATGACGAACAACATTCCGCTGTCAGGCAGAACGATCCGTTTAATATTGGCAACGACAGCGAAAACTGCCAACCACCCGACCTGAGTGAAGTGAGGATAGCAATATCTAAACTCAATCTTAATAAGGCTGCCTGAAATGATGACCTTCCCGCTGAGCTTCATAAAGCCGGCGGATATGACTTCGTAAGTAACATCCACCAACTCATAAGCCAAATCTGGTCGGATGAAAGTATGCCTGAAGAATGGAACCTCAACATCGTTTGCCCGATCCACAAAAAAGGAGACCCGCTGAGCTGTGCCAACTACAGAGTCTCCTCAACATCGCCTACAAGATCCTATCTGCCGTAATATATGAACACCTGAAACCGTTTACCAACAACCTGATCGGCCCTTATCAGTGTGGTTTTAGGCCAGGAAAGTCCACAATCGATCAAATTTTCACACTTCGGCAGATCCTGGAAAAAAACCCAAGAAGTCCAAATCGATACCCACCACCTATTCATCGATTTCAAAGCCGCATATGACAGCATTTATAGAGACGAACTGTACAGAGCCATGTCTAGTTTTGGTATACCGCCCAAACTCGTCCGTTTGTGTAGGATGACGATGGAGAATTCTCGCTGCACCATCAGGGTCGGAAACGACCTCACCGACACATTCGGTACCAAAAAAGGATTTAGGCAAGGCGATGCGCTGTCAGGTGACTTTTTCAATTTGATTCTTGAGAGGATTGTGCAAAACTCCCGAGCCAACACCAGAGGCACAATTTTCCAAAAATCGGTGCAACTACTAGCTGACGATATTGACATCATTTGTAGGACTCAACGTGATGTCATAGCCAAGGAAGCGGCAAAAATGGGTCTAGCAGTAAATGAGGGTTAGACTAAGTATATGCTGTCAACACGAAAGGACACACAACATCGACGAATTGGACAGAACGTCACCATTGACAGATATAACTTTGAGGTAGTACGGGAACTTGTCTACCTCGGCTCCGCTATTAACTCTGACAACAACATCTCGTCAGAAATCAAACGAAGAATTACTCTTGCGAACAGCTGTTTCTTCGGGCTTAGAAGGCAATTCATAGATCCGTCACTCGAACTACTAAGGAGATCCTATATAAGACCCTGATCATCCCAGTCCTGCTCTACGGCGCTGAAGCATGGACCGTATCAAAAGCGGATGAAGAAATCCTTGGTCGATTCGAGAGAATAATTCTTCGAAAAATCTTCGTTCCTGTTTGCGTTGACGGGCTATGGAGACGAAGATATAACCAAACTATTCGAGCTGTACAGCGACATGCCCCTAGTCTAAAAACACCGCATTGGACGTTTAACATGGCTAGGATATGTAGAACGAATGGACACCAATACTCCGGCTCGCAGAGTCTTCGATTCCCAGCCAGACGTAGGACGCAGTAGAGGAAGACCTCGCCATAAGTGGCGCTCACAAGTAGATGGCGACTTCAACCAACTTGAAGTGCGCACCTGGAGGCAGTTAGCTAAGAACCGGGCTAATTGGAGAGGCATGATGGTTGAGACCCAGGTTCATCCCGGACTGTAGCGCCAATTAAGAAGAAGATCTAACTCATAGTTAATGTCAAGCCCACGAAATAGACCATAGTGGATATACGACGAAGGATACGACGAAGGTAAATGGTAAATGGATCCGAAACCCTTACCTCAAAAGTCCAACAGTTCAGTAAACGATAAACCAACACCCCTAACGTCGGAAACTGACCCGAAGTTTCATCAAAAAATCATCTTCTGCGATGAGGCCGATTTCGGGATGAATGGGTACTTCAACGAACAAAATTGTCGAATACCAATCCATATGATACATCCCCGCTAACCACATATACGGGGTCTATTTACTGATGCTGTTGTCTCTCTCATAACATGATAGGTTTGGTATGGTAATGAAGTTGTTATTACGGCCCAACTATTAAACAAAACGGCAGATCTCAAGTTTTACCCATATAACGCGTCTTTTTGGTCAATTCTTTACCATCATTCTTCAAGGACCATGATCACTAGCTGACCGATTGCCCACAGCTTATGTAAACTGGTTCCATATTCCAGCCTAACTGAGACTCTCAGAGGCCCAGGTTCATCCCGGACTGTAGCGCCACTTAAGGAAGTACCTGAGACTCTATTTTCATCTTGAGAACTCTTCAGGTGTAGTCGGGAACAAAGGAAGAGGTGTTTTAGTGAAAGGATACATTGTATACGGTCTCATTTGCAGGTGCCATTACCCTTTCGAAGTGATTGCCTACCCAATCCATTTCCAAGGTACTTCTTCGTACCCGTAGATACTCTCAATCGGAGTTGATAGGGCACATCTAGCAAAAAATTGTTTTTAAGATTTCTAGCAATTCCCACCATTAGATCCTCCACCACTATTCCTCAGTTGATGAAATTCCGTAACCCCATCATGTCACTAAAACCTTTATAGTCCCCCCTCAGACATATGACCAAACCACCATTTTTCCTCCCCTTCAACTGTCTAAAGCCAATGTCCCTTAAAAGCCCCCACTCATCCGACACTTAACCAATTTTACTGCCAACAGGTGTCGGCTTACAAAGTAAACGCATGCCCCCGACAACACCCCTTCTCAGATATTCACCGCCTGTAAGGATGCTCAATTAAAAATTGACGCTCGCATTTCTATGCGCGACTAGAGAATCCGTTCGCCAATTTTATTCGTTTATTATCTAAAATGGCGTGATTAGCTGCAGCACTCAGAGAAACTATTGCCGACCATCATTACCCCATCGACTCGAATCCTTTAATGTCGACGCACAACGACACACGCTCTCCCCATACACTTGATCACGAGCCTAAGTGAGGCGCTGACTGACTTGAACCCTGAAAGTTTTATTGAAATGAAATTTAAATTTTAAATGCAGGTGAAGCGTTTAATGATAACCCCCCAAAGGTTTACCATTGCAGCCATTGAACGCTGCAATGTTGCAAACACACCGGGTGCCTACAACACATCTCTGCAGATGGCACTTGAAGCGCAACATTGTTGTTCCTGTTGTTGCACACTTTGGCTACTTGATCTATATGACCTGGAGGTGGTGGTGTTGGTGGACGGAAGCCGGGGAGGTGATTTTATGGCACGGCGCTGTTTACTGGTCATGGGTTATCGCAAAATGGTGAATAACTTCCGTGCATGGAGTGCGCGTTCTATGCGCCTTTAACGACCGAAGGGTGAGGATGCAGATTGAGGGATATCCTTTCGTGTAATTACGGGTGCCAATAAAAAATTGTGATCATGTGCAAAAGTGCACGCTAATTTGGTGTAAATAAAATGTGAAATTAGCATTCGCAGCGGGATATGTCATTCTGGGATAGGCATATCCTGCGACACTAATGGCGGTGTGAAGTGAGGTAAGCGTGGTTATATGTGCATTTGTGTGAGGTTTATGGGTAATAAAGAAACTTAAGAATGCTTATAATCTTGGATGACTTCGATGGTAAAGTTGTACCACAAGCTAACTTCAAAGCTGCAATATATTTATAGGAGAATTGCAAGCGAAGGGATGCACTTTGCAGACGCTGTAAAAGCAATATGTTGCGCAAAAGTTTTGAGTCTGAATATAAAAGTTTTAAAACCAAAATGAATAAAGAAATAACAGGACATAAGTCCATATTCTACAAAAATCAATTCAATGAAGTCAAAGCTGATCCTCGCAAAACATGGCGGTTAATAAATGAACTTTTGGGAAGGAAAAGGTTAAATATCGACGAATCCATGTCAGCGAATTTTTCAACGGATATTTCATTACTGACTAATGAATGTGCGAATCCTTTTTCAAAACAAACAACCAACATAATAGATCACTGTAATACCTTAACATCGGTTCACGCAAATAAAACCATAGAGCTACTGACATTGAAGAGGTTTTTCGGATTATTAGCGGAATTGGAGGAGTTGACATAAAGACTTTACTTAAGTGGCGCTACAGTCCGGGATGAACCTGGGACTAAACCAACATGCCTCTCCAATTAGCCCGGTCCTTAGCTAACTGCATCCAGTTGCGCACTCCAAGTTGGTTGAGGTCGGTTTCTACTTGTGCGCGCGCCACTTAAGGCGAGGTCTTCCTCTACCTCGTCCGACGTCTGGCTGGCAATCGAAGACTCTGTGAGCCGGAATATTCGTGTCCATTCGTTCTACATGTTCTAGCCATCTTCAAAGTCCAATGAGAAGTTTTTTGACCAGAGGTATGTCGCTGAACAGTTCTTGGTTGAATCTTCGTCTGCATAGCCCGTCAACGCAAACAGGACCGAAGAAATTTCGAAGAATTTTCCTCTCGAAACGAAAAAGGATTTCTTCATTAACTTTATTACGGTCCATGCTTCAGCGCCGTAGAGCAGGACTGGGATGATCAGGGTCTTATATAGGATCTCCTTAGTAGTTCGAGTGAGGGCTTTACTACTAAATTGCCTTCTTAGCCCGAAGAAACAGCGATTGGCAAGAGTAATTCTTTGCTTGATTTCTGACGAGATGTTGTTTTCAGAGTTAATAGCGGAGCCGAGGTAGACAAAGTCCCGTACTACCTCAAAGTTATATCTGTCAATGGTGACAGATCCTTTCGTGCTGACAGCATATACTTGGTCTTACCCTCATTTACTCTTTAACCCATTTTTTCCTTTTCCTTCTCTCTACTAGCAAACGTGGCTATGACATCACGTCGAGTCCTACCAATAATGTCAATATCGTCGATGTATGCTAGTAGTTGCACCGATTTTTGGAAAATGTTGCCTCTGGTGTTGGCTCGGGAGTTTTGCACAATCGTTTCAAGAATCAAATTGAAAAAGTCACATGACAGCGCATCGCCTTGCCGAAATCCTTTTTTGGTATCGAATATGTCGGTGAGGTCATTTCCGACCCTGATGGTGCAGCGAGAATTCTCCATCGTCATCCTACACAAACGGACGAGTTTGGGCGGTATACCAAAACTAGACATGGCTCTGTATGTTCATCTCTATTAATGCTGTCGTATGCGGCTTTGAAATCGATAAATAGGTGGTGGGTATCGATTTGGACTTCTTGGGTTTTTTCCAGGATCTGCCGAAGTGTGAAAATTTGATCGATTGTGGACTTTCCTGGCCTAAAACCACACTGATAAGGGCCGATCAGGTTGTTGGTAAACGGTTTCAGGTTTCAGGATACGGCAGATAGGATCTTGTAGGCGATGTTGAGGAGACTCTGTAGTTGGCACAGCTCAGAAGGTCTCCTTTTTTGTGGATCGGGCAAACGATGCTGAGGTTCCAATCTTCAGGCATACTTTCATCAGACCAGATTTGGCTTATGAGTTGGTGGATGTTACTCACCAAGCCATCTCCGCCAGCTTTATAAAGCTCAGCAGGAAGGCCGTCATTTCCGGCGGCCTTATTAAGCTTGAGTTTAGAAATTGCTATCCTCACTTGACTTAGGTCGGGTGGTTGGTAGTTTTCGCTGTCGTTGCCAATATTTAATGGTTCTCTGCCTGACAGCGGAATGTTGTTCGTCATCGCCGTTTAACAGTCTGCAGAAGTGATTCTTCCATATCCTCAGCATCGACTGTGTCTCAACTTCGATATTTCCTTGTTCATCTCGATAGGATTCTTTTCGAGCCTTGTATCCTTGGCTTTGGCGTTTTACACTTTGGTAAAACTTGCGAACATCGTTCCTGCAGTGGCACCTCTCTATATCCTCGATCGCGCGCTTTTCTTGCTCTTTTTTCTTCTTTCTGAAAAGCCGATGATCTTCCCTTCTTCTTTGCCTATAGAGCTCAATGGCAGATCTCGTCTTCACCTGCAGCTTAGCCTTGTAGGCCTCGTTCTTGGCTGCGAGCACCTGTCGGCATTCCTCATCATACCAGGGGTTTCTTGCTAGTAGCCGCGAGAAACCTAGCACATCAGTTGCGGCTGATCTAATGGCTTGATGGCATCGATGCCATTGTTCTTCGACATTAGATGCTGGTGGTGTGGTGTGAATCGAAAGGTTAAGGGATACGCGTTGCGCGAAGCTCTTGGCGGTCTCTGGCGATTGCATTCTTTCGACATTAAATTTTTCACAGTATTTCTGGTTTGTTGTGGCATGGTGAATATCCGCATCCTTACCTTGGTTACAACAAGGTAGTGGTCCGAGTCGATGTTAGCCCCTCGGAATGTTCGGACATCAAAAATACTGGATGCGTGCCTCTTGTCTATCGCAATGTGATCAATTTGGTTGACTGTTCGTTGATCTGGAGACCGCCATGTCCCCTTATGGATATCGAGGTGAGGAAACCGTGTGCGGGCTACAGTGTCCGTTACCAGACATGTTGTCGTGTAGGCTATATTTTCCGACAGTACTGCTAAAGATGTCTTCTCATCCTACCTTTGCGTTAAAATCTCCCAGCACGATTTTAACATCGTACTTTGGTAGTCGCTCATAGGTTTTGTCGAGGAGGTCGTAGAAGCAATCCTTAGTTATATCATCTTTTTCCTCCGTCGGAACATGAGCGCATATAAGGCTTATGTTAGCGAATTTGGCCTTGATGCGGATTGTTACAATGCGTTCGCTAATGTCTTGGAAACATAAGACTTCTTCCCTAAGTCTGGCACTTATAACAAATCCGCATCCGAATAGTCGCTGTTTCTGCTCCTTAGTCGGGGGAGTCGGGGAGCAGCACTGAGTTTCGACTCCACAGAGCCACCTGACGATCTCCAGATGATCGAACCACCAACCAAATTGAAAATGTGCTCGTAAATGTGAGGCACATCCTTGGTGTACACACATTCACAGGGGCAAACGTTGTATCTGACCATTTTCTCAGGGCGGCCGATTTCAGAGCCCGACTGTCCAACAGGAAGAAGCTGTGAATGGTGCAAAACAAGAGACTTTACGTTGGAAGCCTTAGTAAGCTGGAGATTGCCAGGGGAAACAAGTAAAAACTGAGTGAGAGGCTTCCACTGTGCCCTTATCCTTCACCAACAACATATCGCGAAATCGGCAAAGAAAGATGTACGTGACATGATGATATTTTCAAGTAGCAAACAGAGATGACAGAAGAGCCACATATCAAGGCGGTACAACGCAAAACTCGAGTCTCACAGGAATAATACCAAACCAGGAGGGTAGGAACAAATTATACCAAGCCTCCAAGGTCAAGAAAATCAATGAGTCTCGCGACAAGAAGAACATTCGTCAATTCTACAAAAAAACAAACAACTTGTAGCTCAAAGAAGGACCTCAGGTTCTGGCAACCGAGTCACCAACAAGCTAAGAATTGAAGATGTATTCAAAAAGCATTTCCAGCAGCCGCTTAATGGACATAATGTCGAGAGATTGATAGGGCAAGAATCCAGCCTACCTCCAATCAAGGAAGAAGTAACGCTTCCTCCCAGTTTTGAAGAAGTTAGGGCAACCATACAAAAATTGAAGAACAACCAGGCAGGCGGTTCTAATGGATTAACAGCAGAACTCCTCAATGCGGCTGGGATGTTTTTTTCATAGAAGTTTGCAAGCACCAAACCATCAAAAAATTCTGGATGGATAAGTGCATGCCCACTGACTGGAATATCAGCTCCATATGTCCCATCTAGAAAAAGGGCGATCCCATGTCTTGCATCCAACAACCGAGGCATATGCCTGATAAGTGTCGCCTATCCAACGTACTGTGTGAACGTCTTAAGCCTTCCTACCACATACTTATCGGCACGTACCAATGTAGTTTCCGGTCTGGCAGATCGACTTAAGACCAAATTTGTACACTTAGGCAAATCCTGGAAAAGACCGAGACACATCATATTTTGATCGACTTCAAGGCAGCGTATGATAACATCCATCCCCTAGCGATGGCGGAAATCGGGATTACCATCGAAACTGATACAGCTGTGTCATCTTACATTAGAGGACACGCGATGCAAAGGTTCAGTTTGGAAACATCCCATCTAAATTTTTCCAAACATGTAGCGGATTTGGACAAGGAGACGCTCTATCATGCGATTTTTTCAAACTCGTGCTGGAACAGAAAGTGCTGGAACATCCAGCTACTGGGGTTTCATTAAGCGCTTCCTATTCAAATAAAACAGAAGTGGGTGTCAGATATCATAAAATTCGTTTATTCATTTGGAATGCCTATCGATGCATTTGGTAAAGGATATAAATACGTTAAAATGTCCGCCGCGGATGGCGCGCATCCGAAATGTTCAATTTTCCACGACTCGCATAAATCAAGCTCGATTTGACCAATGCCATGGGTTTTGTTTGCTTTAAGGGTATAGCTATGGTTTGTGGCTTAATCGCATAGACCTACGACTCCAGAAAACTCTAAAAGGGTCAAATCGCACGACCGCGGTGGCCAGTTGACATCACCTCCACGAAAGATGGCTATGCGCTCGAATCGCTCGTGCAGAATTTCCAATGTGCGACGTCTTTTTGAAACCACATGTCGTTGGTGTCCATATAATCTAATTCAGGGCAAATGAAGTTGGTTATCGTCCACCAATATTGCTCATCGTTGACAGTGATGCCCTGGCCAACGTGCGTCGTTCTCAAAGGAATGATGATGCCGCCCGCTTAAAAGCCACACCACACGGTGACTTTTTCGGGATTCATTGGATGCTATTGGATCCCTGGATTGCCTCTTATAAGTCTGGAGGTGAAAATCATTATCCATCTCATCTGACCCACTCGGTTTTTACTTCTTCGAATTTTTGGCCGCCTTCTCAATTTAGTCGACTGTAGAGTGCCTCTTCGTAATAAGAAACTACTTCTAGAAACTAACAAACAAATTTACGACTGTCATTCCCTCCCGAACAAAATCGACTCTCGATTATCCCCCATCCCAAGGACCCCGCCATTTGCAAGTGATTTCCAACAATTTATTGCCTTACACGATCCATAAGACATATCAAGCAATTTAATTGTTTACCGCCGTTCCAGATCAGTTGCTAGTAAACAAATGCGATTCAAATTCCGATAAACCCTCTACACAAACAACAACCGTACTCGTACATTAATTTTTTTATATTCCAAACGAAAGAGTTGTCTAGCGAACTTGATACATTTTTTTCGCAATAAACAAACAAATATCTTCGACTATTTTATACGAGAGCGGGTAAATCGTGTACAAAAAATCGCTCCAGATATCGTGAATTCCTGTAAACTTCTCACTTAATCGTCTTATGTGTTCACGTCAAGCGCAAAACATCGCGTCTGCATAATTAATTCGAATAAATTACAAACGACACTCAATATAAAAATGATTTTACATCGCACGGCATGGCGGTGCACTGATTTTCTTTCCTCATGCGCCTCCATCTATATGTTTGGCAGGGGTCTGTTGTTGTTGTTTTTTTCTTCTTTTTTTTTGTAATCAGCAATTCTGCCCGTGGCATGGTTATCACACACTAAATTAATTTCCAGATACCAGATAGGTGTTCGCAGTGCTGCGTTTTCCCCAAGAGATGAACCACTTACGTTGATCGCACATATAGTAAATGGAAAGCACCCAACATCACCATGTCTGTCTGTATACCTACTTACATCCAAGGTGATTATGATAACCATAATTTCCCGGCAATTTATGATTTTTTTGGAGGCAGATCTGCCTCGCATTGACCATAAAAATAAACCATTCTGCGCGAATGATGATTAACTTTGGAGCAGATTTGTCCGGGGATGCTGGACGGGAAACCCAGATATATCTAAAGATGGAAATCTTTCTTTTCTCTTAATGGACATGGCCGGACTGGACGATTGCTTAATAATCATTCGATTAACCCGCAAGGTGGCAGCGACGACGGCGGCGGAGAGATCCATGTTTTCACTTATTTCTCTCCGGTGTATGGCCAACACCTTTGAGCCATAAATTGATCGGTTTATATTAAGTTGTTAGAGGATTGTTGATATTAACAACACGCATCATGAAGTCAAGTTGAAGTGCGAATTCGATTCGAAATGAAATGCGGGAATGCGGACCAAAAATCAATTTGCAATCCCCAGAGTGGCCAAAGAGAGTGGAAAACAATGCGACGGAGCATGCGCATGCGCGCAGTGTTAACCAATTTAACCTGAATGCGAATGCGAATGCGCTGCCATGTCCATTGATAGTGTTATTGTGCTGAACGCGCAAGAGCGCCTCATCACCCAACCTACCTCTCAGCAGCTATTTGACCACAAAACTAATTCCGATAAGGGGGACCTGGATGGTGCGCGTGCGCAACATGTACTGCTTAACGATGTGGTTAAAACGCGAGTACTCCATCGATAGAACAACCACCGAGCACAATACGAGAGCCACTTATCTCAGGCGCTTGTGGCGGAGCGGATGGTTTTTTTTTTGCTGTTTTACTTTGTCTTTCCTGACATCCTCGTTCGCTGCTGTCAGCGGGCGCGCACACAATGGATCTCATTTTCTTTTCAGCCCCAGTTGGCAATCGATCGGTTCGCTGGGTGTCTTGTAATAGTAACATTTGCTCATCTACACGAGGGTATCCGTAGTATACACCTCCTCGGGTTGTTCCAAGAAGTGCTGCGATAATTTTGCACCAACGAACCTAGTACCACCTTCACATAACATCCCGTCGGATGGACCGCATCCATCCGATCTCGAGCAGAAGGCAGCCACCACAAATCACAGCGTAATCAAAGGTAATCAACGAAATGGATTACACTAGTAGGCAAAAGGCTTCTGGTTATGTGTACTGGAAGGAGATTTTGATTGATTGATAATTTTAAATGGATCAAATGTGGCGGCGGGGGGGCTGCTCTTCCCTGCGCCTGTTTTGTGCTGCCTTTGTTTGCGCAAAACGGTTGGTGAGATGCTCGATGGAGCCCGATTGCACTTTGTGTGCCACTGATGATGATATGTGAATTAGAAAATCGCATGAGCAAACATTAGTTTTGTGCTGCACGGGTCGCTTAATTCGAGTTGAGCGATGGCTGGGATTCGTTTTTGGGGCGGCGAGGGGGGCTCCAAGGAAATGGATTGGAATTGCAAATTAATGGCGTGGAATGTGTTCGGAAAGGAGTGTTTGATGGAGTGTTAGCCCGCAGCGGGTGTTCTGTTCAACGTGAGAGTTCTAAAGGAATTTCAAACGGGTATAACAAGGTGTACTTTACTTTTGTTGGGTGGTATGGGAATGGTATCTAACGGTCTTTAAATACGATATTTACCTAAACATTGGTTTGGGATCGTAATAGGGAGATTTTGCTGACGATTTGGCCAAAAATTGTAACAAAACTCAATTATAGGACCAACTTTTTGTATGAACAAAAAAAAGCTTTATTGTCATGTATCTATCGTTATAGTTTTTAAAATGCCAAATTTTTTGGGTGTAATGTAACACATAGCAACAATTTTGAGGTATTAAAGCGTCCATCTAACTCATAGTTTGGGCGACTACCAAAGTACGATGTGAAAATCGGGCTGGGAGATCTTAACGCAAAGGTAGGAAGAGAAGACATCTTTAGAAGTACTTTGTCGGAAAATATAGCCTACACGACAACACTTCTGGTAACGGACTTAGGCTAATTGACTTCTCTACGTAACGAAATGCCACTATAGCTAGCACACGGTTTCCTCACCTCAATATCCACAAGGGGACATGGCGGTCTCCAGATCAACGAACAAAGTCAACCAAATTGATCACATTGCGATAGACAAGAGGCACGCATCCAGTATTTTGGATGTCCGAACATTCCGAGGAGCTAAAATCGACTCGGACCACTACCTTGTTGTAGCCAAGGTAACGATGCGGATATCCACCACGCCACAACAAACCGGAAGTACTGTGAAAAAATTTAATGTCGAAAGACTGTAATCGCAAGAGATCGTCAAGACCTTCGCGCAACGCGTATCTGTTAACCTCTCGATTCACACCACACCACCAGCATTTAATGTCGAAGAACAATGGCAACGACGCCAACAAGCCATTAGATCAGCCGCAACTGATGTGCTAGGTTTCTCGCGGCCACCAGCAAGATGATATCAGCAAAGAACAAATCTTACAAGGCGAGAGCTGCCATTGAGCTCTATAGGCAACGAAGAAGGGAAGAACACCGGCTTTTCAGAAAGAAGAAAAAGGCCCGCGATAAAGGATATAGAGAGGTGCCACTCCAGGGACGATGTTCGACGCTGGGGATATGGGAGCACCACTTCTGTAGTCTGTTAAACGGCGATGACGAACAACATTCCGCTGTCAGGCAGAACGAACTATTTAATATTGGCAACGACAGCGAAAACTGCCAACCACCCGACCTAAGTGAAGTGAGGATAGCAATATCTAAACTCAAGCTTAACAAGGCCGCCGGAAATGACGGCCTTCCCGACGAGCTTTATAAAGTGGGCGGAGAAGACTTGGTAAGTAACATCCACCAACTCATAAGCCAAATCTAGTCGGATGAAAGCATGCCTGTAGAATGGAACCTCAGCATCGTTTGCCCGATCCACGAAAAAGGAGACCCTCTGAACTGCGCCAACGACAAAGGCATAAGTCTCCTCAACATCGCCCACAAGATCCTATCTGCCATAATATGTGAACGCCTGAAACCATTTACCAACAACCTGATTGGCCCTTATCAGTGTGGTTTTAGGCCAGGAAAGTCCACAATCGATCAAATTTTCACGCTTCGGCAGATCCTGGAAAAAAACCAAGAAGTCCAAATCGATACCCACCACCTATTTATCGATTTCGAAGCCACATACGACAGCATTTATAGAGACGAACTATACAGAGCCATGTCTAGTTTTGGGATACCGCCCAAACTCGTCCGTTTGTGTACGATGACGATGGAGAATTCTCGCTGCAACATCAGGGTCGGAAACAACCTCACCGACACATTCGATACCAAAAAAATCGAAAAATCTTCGGTCCCGTTTGCGTTGACGGGCTATGGAGACGAAGATTCAACCACGAACTATACGAGCTGTACAGCGACATACCCCTGGTCGAAAAACTCCGCATTTGACGTTTAAGATGGCTAGGACATCTAGAAAGAATGGGCACCAATACTCCGGCTCGCAGAGACTTTGATTCTTAGCCAGACGTCGGACGCAGTAGAGGAAGGCCTCGCCTTAAGTGGCGCGCACAAATAGAAACCGACCTCAACCAACTTGGAGTACGCAACTGGAGGCATTTAGGACCGGGCTAATTGAAGAGGCATGTTGGTTGAGGCCCAGGTTCATCCCGGACTGTAGCGCCACTTAAGAAGAAGAAGAAGTCGACTCCCAACAACAAATTCGCATCCTAATAGGTGCAGCCTTGTGTACCAGCTGTAATAAATTCCGCATGTTGTTTGTTTGTTTATCTTTGATCCTGTCCCAGGTATTTCTGGATCACTGTAATGTCTGTACCACGGAAAGACAGATTCATATTTTTGAGTAGCACTCGGGGTGTACAGCGTGCGTACATTGCTGGTCCATACTCGTAAGTCGTTTTCCGTGAACGTGCCGGGTCTAGTTGATATTTGAGGGGATCTGACATCTGAGACTGCGGTCTCTCTCATAATTCGTTATATTTTATGAAGTTAGGAAATTACCCTAATGGGACCACCTCCAACTTGTAGGCCAGCTCCAATTTATTGGATACCCCTAGGACACTGGGTTATCCGTGTTCACTAACGGATTTGAGTGCTGCTGTTGACCTTTTGGCTCATCTGCCACCATCTCTGTTCAAGGGGCCTGAACATAGATAGTGATGGCTAACAGCAGGTCATCTAGGAATCAATAAGGTAAGTGATTCCAGATGACCTGCTGTCTGAATATGTCGAAGCAGCTCATTTAGGTTATTCAATTTGTACATCCTAACTGGGACTGTAGACGCCACCGTTGACTCCATCCTAAGGGTTCTTCCCCTGCCGCCTTTTGAATGGAAGAAGTGAGAATACGTCTTCTCCCGGTTTCATCTGATGCCGCCATGACTTTACACAAGGATTGAAACTTAATCTACGGTCATGATACTAGACACTCAGCGGTAGTCGCGGGAAGGCTGAGAATCGGAGTTAGGTTGAAAAATCGAGGTGTCAACTAATAGCATTGCTTACCATTTGACCGCCATATAAAATGCTTACCAAAGTAAAGCCCTTTACTGGGTCTCCGACCGACTACCCCCAGGTCCTTAAATATTAGTTGTACTCATTCCAATTTCTCCAGACAACCTTTCAACTTCCAAATTAATAATTTTTCTTTCATTCCTTTCATTTCAGGTGAGTGTTTCCAAGCTTTCTTTTAGTCCTCCCCAAACTACCAAGTAAGTACAACATAACCAACCCTCTGAAAGCAAAAAAAAAAAACGCACCACACAACCCATCACCACAAATTTATTTCACAAACTCATTTTAGCATTTAATTCCCCATTTAAACGGACACATTAATTGTATGTTGTGGCTGTTAGGCGGCTCCCCCTATGTAACACACCACAAGGGACGCCCCTAAATTTCACCTCATTCCTCACAATCGGAATTACTGCCACATAACCTACCTACCAATGTGCGCGTCCATACAACATTTTGTTGTACAGATTACAAATAATTAACACATTCTGCGGCAGCGTATACATCAACCGATTCCCGGGCCCAGCCTCTGATACCCTTCATTTAATGGCGGCCTATAATTAACCCCAGTGCGCGGCGATTGCACAGCTCGCAAAATGCCAATAAAACAGTGCTCCGGTGTTCGAATGTGTTTCTCTCATGAACATGAACGAAACACAAAAAAAAAAAATAATTATGGGTGTTGTCCCAGGCCCGTATATATGAGTATGAGATGGAAAATTTATGGAAACCATACTGATGATGGTTTCACCGGCCATCTGCAACACTTGACCGATTTTTTTTTCTGCAGTTTTTCGTTGCGTTTTTCTCTCGAGACTGAAATTTATTGATTGCATCGATTTATCAAAGACACAAAATGATGCGCTTCATCTTCGTCTTCGGCGAAGACGTCTCTTGTATCCGCGGATTGCTCTGCAAGACTGTTTTTTTTTTTTTTTTGGTTATCGTCAATCTCTTAATTGGTTTTACGGTACTTTTTTGTTCGACCAAAGGAATCCAACAACGAAAAAAATGGTAATAAGCACTCTCTGATGAGTTTTGCCAGATAGGACGAGCTTATGACCCATATCCTGGAAAACGATCGGCGGCGTCGCATTACAGCATTCAAATTCATGAATTAACTGCGCCAAGATTTATCGTGCCGCGAATTTTCATCTCATCTCGAATGTCGGCGGGGTGATGAGTTGGGCCCATGCAAGCAATAATGTATCGCGCCCGCTCGGGTCATGTGCAACAGATTTATGAGGACAAATTAGGTGATGAGTTCCATTCGTGTTCTCAGATTTCGCGCGCTGAGTAATGTCATTAGCATGCCCGATTTCACTTGGATTTCGTAATCGCAACGAGTGGTGTGGTGTGGCGGTTTATAAATGACGTTACCCCCTCCTCTGCACTATCGGAGAACTATTTAGTTTTACCAGACATCTAATTATCTCTTATATTAGATTAAATTCCAAGTCACGACGGCATGTACAACTTCGTTGCATTCCGCTTAATCGAATCCGTTAGTAAATTGACAGCTTTTCGCTTCTAGATATTGATTGTTCTTGCCTTTGTCTCTGGCCGTGCTACGGTACCATGTTAAGATTTATTTGTTTACACTCTACCAACAAGCCAGCTTGTGGAGTACTGTAAAGTTCAAGAGGCATCTCTCAGTGGGATGGCAGCGTCGACTCTGCATTGCCGCGCTTCTTCAATTATCGGCGATGTTTTGTTAATTTTATTCAATTGACTTAATGTGCACCTCCATTATGTGTAATTTCGCCTCGATAATGTCAAAAACTGTGTGCAACAATATCGGCAATAGAATATGATAATTTACTGGCAATTTGGCTAACAAGATGGGTTCGAGAATGGCAGAGGTATTGAACCAAATCAATCAGATGAGAGTGGCTGACGTGATTCCTACACCATGGGGCAAATAATTAAAAAAAAATGTAATCGCGTTTAATTATTTACCTCATGATTGTTGTTAGCTGATTTCAATTTAAGATATATTCGATGAAGTGCTTTGGGGAGCAGCAGTGCTGGTTTCTGTGGCGAGTTTTGTATTTTTCCCGGAAATGGCAGTTTGCACATCAACTCTTTCGTCTAGGTTGGCTGTTAATGTCGTGTTTTTTCTGGGAACCGCTTACCTGAGGTGTGATAAATGTTTATTAGCAAAGCTGCCATGGATGAGCGGTTCAGTAGCGTGTGGTCTTGACATTATTTTTTTTTTGATACACAGGCGATGAAGGGAATGGGTGCCCAGTGGTGTTCTGTGGAAAAACGTTTTTTGATTGATGACGCAAGGCGGGGCTATTAATTTAACCGTAGTTTTGGCTGAAGTTAGTTCGATCTAACCCTTTGGAAATGTAACAAGCATTGAAGTATGATCAAATATACAGTTATTTAACACTAGCTGACCTGACAAACGTAGTTTGAAATTTTAAAACGCATTTTTCAATGATCATTTGTATTTATGTAGTTTTGGGGTATGTATGGTATAATGCTGATGGTGATCCAACACGGGAACAGGCGACAAACGATTTACCATGCGAGAAGCATGGATTTTCAAGTTTAATGCCGCAAACACGCAATGATTGCCCTTCAGCTTTGTTAGTTGTCATTGCAACTGCAATCCGTACCGGAAACTGCAAGCGTTTAAAATGAATTGGCAAGTCAGTCGAAACCATTGGGATTCGGGTAGCAAAAAGTCTTCTCCTTTGTACTTCCCTTTGAGTATAGTTACTTCGATAATGTTGTTCATCATTACATTTTACCCACAAGCCGAGTGTAATTACAAAGATGTGGTTGGTTTATATTTCCTAACAATATGATTACCGATCCGTATTTCAGTTGGAGATTGTGAAGTGGTAATTCCAGCGAGTTTAAAAACTCGGTTGGATAGTTGACGATATTCACCCATATCGTGGTATTCGTTCGGAAGAAAATTTTCTCCGATCTGCCGATTCGATTAGCATCGAATCCTTTTAGTGAAATTGCCCTGATTTTGAGAAACCGCCAAAACACAGGAATTTCAATATGCCTCCAAAGTTCGATCCCACAGAAGTTAAATTAGTGTACCTCCGTTGCGTCGGTGGTGAAGTGGGAGCTACATCTTCCCTTGCTCAAAAGATTGGTCCATTGGGTCTGTCTCCAAAGAAAGTTGGTGATGATATCGCAAATGCTACCTCCGACTGGAAAGGTCTCAAGATCACCGTTTGCTTGACAATCCAAAATCGTCAAGCTGCCATCACAGTCGTTCCAACAGCAGCTTCCCTTATCATTAAGGCTCTTAAGGAACCACCAAGGGATAGGAAGAAGCAAAAGAACATCAAGCACAGTGGAAACATCTCTTTCGATGATATTCTCGCTGTCGCCACAACTATGCGCCCCCGTTCCATGGCAAGAGATATGTCTCTGGAGTCTGCAAAGAAATTCTTGGCACAGCTCAAAGTGTTGGCTGCACGGTTAACGGCAGGCCACCACACGACCTTATTGATGACATCAATGCCGGAGCCCTTGAAGTTCCACTAGAATAAACTCTTGCAAGTGTTTACAACTTCTAACGTTAAATAAAAGTGGTCTGGAGAATGTATTAATTTTTGATATTAAGGACAGATCCTCCGACGAAATGTAACGCAATTGATCGCGCATCGGTGATATGCGTTATGTCAAAAAATTTTGACAGCTATGCATTGAATTTCCTCCGAAGTTGTCCAGCGGAATCAGTAGATGGCGATTGTATGCTTTTTTTATTTTATTCCGTAACGGATACCTCGAACGAAAATAAAGTTCCGATTAGAACGGACCTTCGTTTCGGAAATTGTTCCGAACTGATACCTCGATTGGGGTGATTATCATGGGAAGTAACGGACTCCATCGATCAACCAATCATAATTTTTTTTAATTTGGTGCAATATTTGGATGCATTTTGGAAGCATTTTGGAAGCATTTTTCGGGTGAGTTCGGATTGATTCGATAAGCTGACAGAAAGCGAACGGGTAATTGATTACAACCGATCAAAATGTCAACTGGGATTTTGCCGTTGCCAATGTCCAACAATTGCTTTGAAATGAAGCTCAAATGAAGCGCAATCGTGAAGTCCAATTTTCGACGACTTTATTGAGCAACTGGGGTCGTATATCAGAGGGCCAATGAGAAACGTGTTGGTGCTCTTTAAATATGAGGAAACGAACCCAGAAGTTCTGCGCAGTATAGTTCATTTTAGGTTAGGTTAGGTGTACGGGTTGGTGGAGTAGAGGATTCTCTATTCCGCCACACTTAGGTTATTTCG
This sequence comes from Rhingia campestris, assembly GCA_932526625.1. Lineage (NCBI taxonomy): Eukaryota > Metazoa > Arthropoda > Insecta > Diptera > Syrphidae > Rhingia > Rhingia campestris. Next base: position 12,451,961 of record OW052185.1, on the reverse strand, counting down.
CAGGTAGTCAATGACTTCCACCTGGTATTGGCTTTCATTCGGGTTTTGTGTTCCACTCTTTCTCTGAGGTAACAGAGTGGTGGTTCGACTGTTTGTAGTGCCTGTTCATGATCTGTAGCAGATCCATTTCTTGCCAGTTCGTCGGCCATCTCGTCGCCGTCTATGTCCCTGTGACCAGGAACCCAGCAGAGATCAGCATTATGCTGTGAGCAGAGAACCTTGAGATCTTCGCGACAGCGGCGAACTTACTTACTTACTTACTTAAGTGGCGCTACAGTCCGGAATGAACCTGGGCCTCAACCAACATGCCTCTCCAATTAGCCCGGTCCTTAGCTAACTGCCTCCAGTTGCGCACTCCAAGTTGGTTGAGGTCGGTTTCCACTTGTGCGCGCCACCTAAGGCGAGGTCTTCCTCTACTGCGTCCGACGCCTGGCTGGGAATCGAAGACTCTGCGAGCCGGAGTATTGGTGTCCATTCGTTCTACATGTCCTAGCCATCTTAAACGTCCAATGCGGAGTTTTTTGACCAGGGGCATGTCGCTGTACAGCTCGTATAGTTCTTGGTTGAATCGTCGTCTCCATAGCCCGTCAACGCAAACGGGACCGAAGATTTTTCGAAGAATTTTCCTCTCGAATCTACCAAGGATTTCTTCATCCGCTTTTGATACGGTCCATGCTTCAGCGCCGTAGAGCAGGACTGGGATGATCAGGGTCTTATACAGGGTCTCCTTAGTAGTTCGAGTGAGGGCTTTACTACTAAATTGCCTTCTTAGCCCGAAGAAACAGCGGTTGGCAAGAGTAATTCTTCGTTTAATTTCTGACGAGATGTTGTTGTCAGAGTTAATAGCGGAGCCGAGGTAGACAAAGTCCCGTACTACCTCAAAGTTATATCTGTCAATGGTGACGTTCTGTCCAATTCGTCGATGTTGTGTGTCCTTTCGTGTTGACAGCATATACTTAGTCTTACCCTCATTTACTGCTAAACCCATTTTTGCCGCTTCCTTCTCTATACTAGTAAACGTGGCTATGACATCACGTTGACTCCTACCAATGATGTCAATATCGTCAGCGTATGCTAGTAGTTGCACCGACTTTTGGAAAATTGTGCCTCTGGTGTTGGCTTTGGAGTTTTGCACAATTCTCTCAAGAATCAGATTAAAGAAGTCACTTGACAGCGCATCGCCTTGCCTAAATCCTTTTTTGGTATCGAATGTGTCGGTGAGGTCGTTTCCGACCCTGATGGAGCACCGAGAATTCTCCATCGTCATCCTACACAAACGGACGAGTTTGGGCGGTATACCAAAACTAGACATGGCTCTGTACAGTTCGTCTCTATAAATGCTGTCATATGCGGCTTTGAAATCGATGAATAGGTGGTGGGTATCGATTTGGACTTCTTGAGTTTTTTCCAGGATCTGCCGATGTGTGAAAATTTGATCGGTTGTAGACTTTCCTGGCCTAGAACCACACTGATAAGGGCCAATCAGGTTGTTGGTAAACGGTTTCAGGCGTTCACATATTACGGCAGATAGGATCTTGTAGGCGATGTTGAGGAGACTTATGCCTCTGTAGTTGGCGCAGTTCAGAGGGTCTCCTTTTTTGTGGATCGGGCAAACGATGCTGAGGTTCCATTCTTCAGGCATATTTTCATCCGACCAGATTTGGCTTATGAGTTGGTGGATGTTACTTACCAAGTCATCTCCGCCGGCCTTATAGAGCTCAGCGGGAAGGCCGTCATTTCCGGCGGCCTATTAAGCTTGAGTTTAGATATTGCTATCCTCACTTCACTTAGGTCGGGTGGTTGGCAGTTTTCGCTGTTCTTGCCAATCTTGATTGGTTCGTTCTGCCTGACAGCGGAATGTTGTTCGTCATCGCCGTTTAACAGTCTGCAGAAGTGGTTCTTCCATATCCTCAGCATCGACTGTGTCTCAACTACAATATTTCCTTGTTCATCTCGACAGGATTCTGTTCGAGCCTTGTATCCTTGGCTTTGACGTTTTACACTTTGGTAAAACTTGCGAACATCGTTCCTGGAGTGGCACCTCTCTATATCCTCGATCGCGCGCTTTTCTTGCTCTTTTTTCTTTTTGCTGAAAAGCCGATGTTCTTCCCTTCTTCTTTGCCTATAGAGCTCAATGGCAGCTCTCGTCTTCACCTGCAGCTTAGCCTTGTAGGCCTCGTTCTTGGCTGCGAGCATCTGTCGGCATTCCTCATCAAACCAGGGGTTTCTTGCTGGTGGGCGCGAGAAACCTAGCACATCAGTTGCGGCTGATCTAATGGCCTGTTGGCATCGTTGCCATTGTTCTTCGACATTCGATGCTGGTGGTATGGTGTTAATCGAGAGGTTAAGGGATACGCGTTGTGCGAAGGTCTTGGCGGTCTCTTGCGATTGCAGTCTTTCGACATTAAATTTGCTCAGTATTTCTGGTTTGTTCTGGTGTGGTGGGTGACCGCATTCTTACTTTGGCTGCCACAAGGTAACATCCGAGTCGATGTTAGCTCCTCGGAATGTTCGGACATCCAAAATACTGGATGCGTGCCTCTTATCTATCGCAATGTGATCAATTTGGTTGACCGTTCGTTGATCTGGAGACCGCCATGTCCCCTTATGGATATCGAGGTGAGGAAACCGTGTGCTGGCTATAGTGGCATTTCGTTCCGTAGCGAAATCAATAAGCCTAAGTCCGTTAGCAGACGTGTTGTCGTGTAGGCTATGTTTTCCGACAATACTTCTAAAGATGTCTTCTCTTCCTACCTTTGCGTTAAAATCTCCCAGCACGATTTTAACATCGTACTTCGGTAGTCGCTCATAGGTTTTGTCGAGGAGCTCGTAGAAGCAATCCTTAGCTATATCATCTTTTTCTTCCGTCGGAGCGTGAGCGCATATAAGGCTTATGTTGGCGAATTTGGCCTTGATGCGGATTGTTACTATGCGTTCGCTAATATCTTGGAAGCATAAGACTTCTTGCCTAAGTCTGGCACTTATAACAAATCCGCATCCGAATAGTCGCTGTTTCTGCTCACTATAACACGGTCCGTAGTATATGTCACAGTTTTTCATCCTCTTTTTGCCCGGCCCATCCCATCGTATTTCCTGGATGGCAGTAATGTCTGCTTTGTAGCAGTTTAGGGCTTCCGCTAGTTGTTCGCCTGCACCTCTCCTGTTTAATGTTCTCACATTCCAGGTGCAGATACGAACGTCGTTGTCCTTTTTTCGTTTAGCAGGGTCGTCAACAATAAAATCAGTCCTTTCCGAGGCTATTGGTTGCTTCGTAACCATGTTTTTTTCTGTGGGTGGGTAGTTAACCCAAAGCACAACCCCCAACCTGGAGGGCCAGTTCCAATTTATTAGATACCCCTAGGACACGGGGCCATCAGTATCCACTACGGGATTGAGCGCTGCCGTTGGCCTTTCGGTTCATCCGCCACCATCTCTGTTCAAGGGGCCTGACTAACCCTTGAAATTCCTAGACAACCTGTTGTCCGAATATGTCAGAGCAGCTCATCTAGGTTCGCCTGGGACAGCAGGCCGGGTATTCATCCGTGCCATTCTCACCAGGGTGTTTATAGTGTTGCTGTTTTTCGTCGTGTTATCAACACTCGCACTTATCGTTTAGCAAGTCAAATCCGGTTGGATGAGACCAGTATCCGATGGTTACCACTTGGAGGTAAAGATAAGCACATTTGATGTGTAGTCAGAGTTGCAACACTGGACATTGCCAAGTTAACGCCAATCAGAGTCTACCCTCGTTCTACAACACACAACACAGCGGCGAACTAGCTTTGATTTAATTTCGATAGCAGATACTGCTTTTATAGCCGCTTGGCTGTCAAAGAATATGGTGATATCACTGTGTGGTGTTTCCATTATTGAAACCAAATGAGCCGCTTCAGCGATTTCTAGCACCTCAGCCTGGAACACACTACTATGATCAGGAAGCCTGATTGATTTGTGTATTACTAATTCCTCTGAGAATATGCCAGCACCTGTTCCACAGTCCATCTTTGATCCATCTGTGAAGATGAATATCGATTTCCTTTTTGTGGGTTCAATCTTGTCCCATTCGTCTCTGCTCGGAAACGAGCAGGTGAAGGGTCGATCGAAGTCTAGATAGGGAGATAGATAGTCAGAGTTTACTATGCTCCTTACGTATTTCTTTAGGACATCGGGATCCATCTGTTTGTTTGGCTGATCCTCGAGGAGCTTTTGGCAGCTGATTCCTGCATGTATAGATCCAAGGGCAGCAGATTCAGAATCACCTCCAATCCAGAGGTTGGGGTTGTTCTCATCGCACTGGTTGTCCCTATACACGCTAGTCTTTGTATTTTTGTCATTTGCTTCAAGTTGGTTGCTCTGTCTGTGGCTTGCCACCAGACTATACTGCCATATGTGAGTATTGGTCGCACGATAGCCGTATACATCCACAGGATTATTTTGGGGCTAGGTCCCCACTATCTGCCGAATATTCGGTTACATGCGTAGAAAGCATTTGCTGCTTTCTTAACTCTTTCATTGACATTAAGTTTCCAATTGAGCTTTCTGTCTTATTCCCAGATATTTCGCACTTTCAGCTATTTTAAGGGGTATTCCTTCTATAGCTGGTGGTTCGAAGTGTGGTATTGATCTTCTATTTGTGAACACCTCAAGCTCGGTTTTTTGGGGGTTGACCCCAAGGCCGCATTGCTTTGCCCACGTGTTAAGTGTCCGGAGCGAGTTTTCTAACAGGTTGGTAAGAATTTGCCTGTCGCAAGCAATACTACATCGTCTGCGTACGCAATTACGTTAACCCCCCTGTTTTTGAATTTCATTAGTATTTCATTAACGACAAGAACCCATAGTAGAGGGGAGATGACTCCTCCTTGTGGTGTGCCCCTTGAGGGGTTTACTTTTAGTTCAGTGTCGCCCAGTTTTGCCTTGATATTCCCTTCTTTGAGAAGACTTACAATCACGTTAGTGAGTGCCTGGTCAACGTTGGAATTCTGCAATGCCCTTTTCACTGCGCATGTTTTGACATTTTTGAAAGCTCCTTCAATATCTAGGAATGCTGCGAGTGTGTATTCCTTGTCTTTTAGAGACTTTTCTATAGCACTAACAACGTCGTGCAGTGCTGTTTCAACCCCTTTGCCCTTTGTATAAGCATGTTGGGCTGGGGAGATATCATTGTAATAAAGATTTTCACGAATGTATATGTTCATTAGTTTTTCAAAAGTCTTCAGAATGAAGGACGTAAGACTTATAGGCCTAAAATCTTTTGCAGTTGTATGGCTAGATTTACCTGCTTTGGGAATGAAGACGACCTTTACTTCTCGCCAAGCCCTTGGAATGTAGCCACACATTATACTGCTTTTGAACAGTCGTGTGAGGACTGGTATGATCAGGGTTTTTGTCTTTTGGAGCATTATTGGCTTCCTGGGGATTTGAAGGTAGTGAATGTATCAATTGCCCAGTTTATTTTTCCTTCAGTTATGACTTCTTCTGGAGCTGTGAAGAGAGTCGTTGAAGGGTTAAGGGTCACCTGATTACTGTCTCGACTCTGGGTACATCCCGGAAAATGGGTTTTTAGTAGGAGGTTGAGTGTGTCCGTACAGGATTGTGTCCAGTTGCCATCATAGTTCATTTTACTAACGACTGTACCACAGACCTTAGTTTGAATCCCACATCTTGGTATTTGGCCATTTTTTGCTGCAAGGATTGTTCTTGGCATTGGATTGGTGATGTCATGCAAGTTCCCTTTATATCTCAACAGTTGGTGGGGGACTTGACCTTTCCTCAATCACAAAAAAAAAGTTCCATTCCAGTCTTTTACGTCTAGTTCCCTCTATAGCTCATCGGTGGTTTAGGTTAGGTTAACGGGTTGATGAGGCAGACGGTGTGCGTCTTCCCTCATCGCACTCAGGTCAATATAGACCCATTGGGAAATACACAATACCTTGTCAAGTAACCGAAATTTCTATTCGAAACGGTCCTCCATAGAGTAAGCCAGAGCCCTTGGAGTTGGAGATGAAATATAGCGTCCACGAAAGCCAAAAAAAAAAGTTCATCTGAGGCATATCTGGGTTGTTCTCGAGCAGTCCAAAACTGGCTTAAGGCATGCTGAAGTCACGGCATAGCCAAATACAAAATTCAACAGACCCACGAGCTGAAGGTAAACGACCATAGACAACGTTGCTCTGTCGTAAGTAAGTTCGCTGATTGATCTCTGGAGCAGTGGGAAACTGACCATAAATTTCATCAAAAAATCATCTTAAGCGATGAGGCCCATTTCTGGATGAATGAGATACAAGATACAAGAGCGTCCAATTCATTCCGAAAAATTCACTGTTTAGTGTGGATTTTGGGCTGACGGCGTCATCGGTTCATATTTCTGTGGGAACGACGTTGGACAGGATATCAGCGTCAAAGGGGAGCGCTATAGGTCGATGATTACCAACTTCTTTAGGTCTGCTTTGGATAATATAGACAGGACGGTGGTATGCGCCATACAGTTCACTCGACTTTGGAGAATCTACGATTCGAGGGCATAGTCCTCTTACGTGGAGGTTGAGTGCCTTAGTGGTTGGTTCATTCATTGTCCCGTTATTGTCCATTGTTGTTAGCCTCTTTCCGGGCATCCAGATGTTGTTGCAAACCTGAAAAGATTAGGGAGACGGATTTCGGATAGTTCCGTGAGGTCATGGAAAAAGTATTTTCCTAAGGTTCTCATTCTTAATTGGCTGAGTCCTGGGCAGTGGCACAGAAAGTGGAGGGTATCCTCGTGTATTTCTTCATCACCGCAGGTCATCATCTATGAGATGCATTTTCAGTTTGTGGCTTTTTAGTTAGTTGTGTCCAATAAGAATCCCAACTAAAGTCGAGACAGATTTCCTGTATCTTCGAAGTAGTTTATGGGTTCTGGCTTTGTCATACTCAGGCCACATCCTTTTGGAAGTTTCACAGGTCGCAAGGGAGTTCCACCTGTTTTTGGCAGTAATCAGTGTTTTCTGTCCCACCCGAGATTTGAGGTCACATAGTGGTGGTTTGACAGACTGGTCTGCTTGGTCAATGCTGGAGGCAGATCCTTTTCTCGCCAGTTCGTCAGCAGTTTCATTGCCCTGTATGCATCTGTGTCCGGGGACCCAGCAGAGCTGAACATTATGTTGGACGCCAAGAACCTTTAGCTCTTTACGACAACGTTTCACAAGCCGAGATTTTATTTTGACAGCAGAGATAGTTTTATTGCAGCCTGACTGTCTATAAAGATGGTGATATCATCTGGTGGTATCGCCAGCATTGAGGTCGCTTTGGCTGCCTCTGCTACTGCCAATATTTCGGCTTGGAAGACACTGCTGTGCTCAGGGAGACGAAAGGTGCTGTTGGGTGGGCGTTGGACTTGATCCTTTCATAATCACGAAAAAAAAAATGTCAATGCCAGTAATTTGCTCCTAGGTGTGTGATTGTTGAACGAAATTCTAATTCTTGCCCTGTAACAGTTGAGTAGTTTTTGTGTTGGCCAATAATCGGATAGAAAGTCAGAGAGTTGAAGGGTAATCATCTCTAGAAATCGTTACCTAGGAACTACATCCTTGAAAATCTATATTCTACACAAACAAATCTTTTATGCGTGCAACGTAAGTTCAGCATTAGGGCAGATTTTGCTTATTTTCTTGACCTATGTAGGTGGTCACTACATAGGTCACTGCATTTTGTCGCCGGACAAAAGTCCTTTGCAGTGACTCAACTTTCCAAAGGTCGGGGCGTTTTGTGGGTCATTTCAGAGTGAGGTACTGAGACACATCTAGCACTTTTGTGGACTCTTCATCACTGATGTTCTGATGCCTATCACACTTACTCTTAAGGGAACATTTTGTGAGCGGAGAATCTGGTTTTTGTACTGTGCCCTGCTTATGCTTAGTCAACAAGGTTTGACTGCATAATTTACCAATCGCTTCTTGCATGTAATCTTCGATTGCTTGCAATCTTCACTAAAAGGACACTCATCACGACCCATCCTAAGTTCTTTACATGAAAATGCACCCTTTAATCCATTCTTATCACATCTCCAGCATACATTCCCGATTCAAATGCACTCGTACCTTGCATCGGACCACCTCTATCGTATCATTATTCTCTGCTAACTACTGGGAAGGGAAAATTAATTACCAAGACCGACCGCCACTGCTGCTGAAGAATCTTCGCCTCGCCTGGAGTCTTCACAGTTGATACCACACCCCAACAGCGGGAAATAGGCTATAGCCCGTCCAAAGCATAGCCCCCCATTACTGTACAATATATTGTCACTGTTAATTGCACAGCAATTACACTGATTACCACTCATCCTCTTTCTCTTATTTATCGACTCAATGACACTATGTTCGATTAATTGCTTCCCCAGAGGACACAGAAGAATCCTTACAAACGGACAGCCAACCATGTGGATAGACAAAGTGCACAGCGGATCCCTTAATTTATGTAACCAAGCTGCAATTTGCATAGCTGCCCCGCGATTCCCTTCTGACATGAAAAATTGACATAATTGCCGCCGAAGATGACCACGACCACGACCGATCAATCGATCGACGAAAGAGTGGCAAAGAGCCACCAAAAAAACTGCAAAAAAAAATTCGAACAATGTATCTGTGCGTACCAAGCATGTAATTTCTGGTGTGCTCCTGCTGCACGGATACTTTATCTTCCTCTTCGTGGTCGTGGTTGGTCGTCGTCATCGTCGTTGTTGTGCTGTTGGTTATTAAGCCCTCTGATTACGATGATTATTTCATACATTCGACAAATTATTAGCGAGAGTGCGGTCCACTCCACTCCATTCCGCTGATGGCAGCGGCAGAGATAGCGCTCATTGTTTTCCATACGCAGAAGAGGAGGTGCCCACCGAGAGATGCGCGATGCTCGTTGTGCTCTGCAATTACCAAAAGGATATGCGTACTTTGCTGGCCAAAACAAAGGATTCCCACTGCCCGAGAGTGCCCTGAATTAAGGGGCATCTACCCCCCGGAGGTATGAATTTTTGTATTTACCGCTAATTGCCCTGCTTTTCGCTTTTCGGGGCACACCGTTTCGTTTCCTGTGAAATTACATGGTCATCGTTGTGCGCCGGTGGGAATGTGTGTAATTCGTGACATACATTCGAGAGAATAATATGCGCACATCTGCTCTGTAGCTTTGTATCTTTTGCGCTGTCCGTTGTTGCGTCTGCTTGCACTCTCTTTGATTTGCTTGTTCGGGAATTGCCCATAGGGGAGGGCAAAAGTTCAACCCGATTGAGGTGCACTCAACTCTCGCACAAGTGAAGGCCTTCACTCTCTCTCTCTGGTTGCGATGTAATTGCGCGTATCCATGGTAATTACAAGTTGCACCCCAATTAATTGGCTAGGTAGCTCCGTCATTGTCGTTAACCAAGTCGTCCTCCAAGTCAATCTGAACCGCCGCCGCCTTCTGCTTCTGTGCTCTGGCGCTGTGCGCAGACGCGGTGTCATAGGGCGATCACTGCTCGCTGCATACTTAATGTAATAATTCGATCTCTCGGCTGCGCTCACTTATAGATAATGCATAACAACGAGCTGCGCCATCGATCAGGGTAATCTCGGAGACCGGCGATACCATCTATCCACATGTGTGCCGTGCTCGAAAGGGGACACTTTGGTGCTCTGTCTCCGCTAGTTCTCATTCATCAGGCGCGCACGCGCACTTGTTGCAAGCGAACGCTCTCTCGCTCCCTCTCTCTCTCTGGAGCTCGTCGATATATAAATCTGTCTATCTATGCAATCGATCTGGGCCTGGTGCTCTGTGCGCACAACGGGTAACGAGCCCGCAACAAAAGCCCCAGCCTTGACTACTACTTGAGATTGTTAACAAGATTGATTGCGCGCGACTAGGGTACACAAAAGAACACACAAAACATGGGGACGCACACACAATGCCGATGTAGTGCTCCACCGATATGCCATTAGGGTGTACGGAGTAAGCGGGGTCGGTGGTAACTCGCCAGAAAACCGCCATGATACTGAAGCAGGAACAGAATTAATTGCCAATATCCATGAGAATAATAATTATCCTAAATGCTTCATGCTGCAACCACCAGCCAGCAACAACAACGACACCACTTGCAGGAGCCAGAAGCTGTTACTTTGTGGCCGTGGTTGGTATGGCCGATTCCAGGAGCTAATGGGGAGGCGATGTCCGGAGGAAATTGCAAGCGGAAGGAGTGTACAAGTGCAAACGGTTGGAAAGATTTATGATTACAGGTAGATCTAGAAGATAGATATCCCACGTATTTGAGAGAAAATGCGTGCCTAGACCTGGAGGGTGATAGTAAAGCATATTTTTTGATGAGATTGCTTGGCTACCGTTTTGGGAGGATGGCTATTTTTTTTTTTCTAAGTTGATATTAGGCAGAGGCTTAGTTATGGTCCATTGCCGGTGAATTGCTTCCGTTTTGGATATCTTGTGTATCTACAACGATCTGAGATATTTTGTTTATCCTTACCGCTTAAAGAAGTCATTTGAAATGGCAGGTTTATCACAGCTTGCGTGCGTCGGCTGTGGATGAGGTGTATCTATATAGTTTTAGAGTTTATTGCGATAGTTTTTTGTTGTCATTTAAATACTTATGGAATCTATAGAAAGTCGTTTTAAGTCACTGCAATTCAAGTTCAGTCATATTCAGAACACTATCGGCGTAATGTTCCATGATGGCTGGCGAAAACCGTCGTCAAGACCCCCTAAGTAGCTTAAACTATCAAGTCTAACTCAAAACTAGGGAGTGGACTACTAGTTCCCAAAGACCTGGGAAAGTAAGTCGCTTTCCACATTGTTCAGCTAACAAAATTCGCTGTGGTGCCTTTCAGTATCGATTTTATCGCGAACCGATATCACCGTGCTAAAGCAGAGGAGTTCCTCTGCCTCTTGTCTCGCGGGGGCGATATAATACCGGGATACAATTCTGACATGCCTAAGCAGTAATATACACATCGACCTAAAAGATCTATTGTGCTTGCCGTCATATGTTTTTTTTTAGGTCAGTAGCGCTTCTACTTTCCTAATGTAGCTCAGTTCTTTGGGACTTAAAAATTCCCTGAAGAAAGATTCCCTTCTCATACCGTAAAGGGCCGGGCATTCACATATGATATGCTCGGCTGTTTCGTCTTCTTCTAGACATAGTCTGCACTCCGACTAGACGCATTTTGTTTAGGTTTTTTTTTTTTTTTTTTTTTTTTTTCCGTGGGCTGGTGGAAATCTTCATAGACACGATGAGCACGTGCCCAAAGTAGTGTGAGATTTTTACTCACTAAAACCACCACCCATTTGGTATTTCTATTGCAACTAAGTATTCGACTTATCCAGCAATTTTTTTATCACGATTATATAATATGTTTGGCAGATAACTTTCCTTTGAGAGTTCCTGCTTTTCCGCAATTATAGCGCGATTTGTTACTATCGGTCCAAATCTAAGGGTTTAGTTCTTTGAAGACGCCGCAATTTATTTGTTTCGTCAAGAATTTGGAGGACTGTTGTGTTAACGTGTCCTAATAAACGTTTTTTATGTTTTCGTGCAAAATTTTTTGTTTCATCTTTAACCGCGGGAATACCCAGATCTCTGCGTAGATCTTCGTTCCTTACGTACCACGGCGCATTGACGAATGATCTTAACATTTTGTTTTCAAAAGTTTGTTAAATGTTTAGATTCGTTTCACTGGTACAACCCCATAGTTGTATACCATATGTCCAAACCGGTTTTAGCACTTGCTTGTATAATAGCAGCTTGTTATCAAGGTTAAGCTTCGAATATTTTCCGAGTAACCAGTACAGTTCTCTGTATTTATTCTTAAGTTCTTCGCATTTCTTTTTTACATGCGACTTCCATTTTAATTTTGCATCAAGCGTCATACCGAGATATTTCGCTTCATTTGCAAACGGGACTCGAACCGTATTTAGAAATTCAGGCAAATTGTTTGCCCGTTTATACCAAAAATCTACATGGATCGATTTGGTCTCATTAAGTGCAATCCGCCAGGATTTAGTCCATTCATTAACCTCGTTAAGAGCGTTTTGTAATTTGATATTTGTTTCCTCTATTGTTGTGCCAACTGCTACTGCAAGTATAGCATTATCGTCAGCAAACGTTGCAACTATTGTATCGTTTGTTTGTGGGATATCAGGATTGGTCCAAGGACTCTTCCTTGCGGTACACCTGCCATTATTTCACGGAAGAGTCTATGCTCAAGATACGACACGAGGATTTTATATTATTGTTCTGGCAGAACTTGACTTAGTTTATACGTAAGGCCTTTGTGCCACACCTTGTCAAAAGCTTGCGACACGTCAAGAAATACGACTGAAAAAATTTTCTTTTCTTCGAAGGCTTTCTCAATTATAGTCCGTACCAAATCAGTTGGCCATTCTACTGCGCAGGTCTCTTAAAATTTATTTTAAAATATCTTAAATTTCTCTTAAATCCTCTCTCTGCGCAATCGACCGTTGGCCAACTGATTTGTATGGACTATACATCTGCAATTCGATGTACTTGGTCAACCGTTGAATGTTTACTTCTAAACCCAAATTGATGGTCAGGTAAAAGACGTTTCTGTTCAATTATGGCGTGTAAGCGACGGAGAAGTGAAATAGGCCTGTGAGATTTTATTTCATTCGGTGATTTTCCTGGTTTTAGAACCATAATCACTTCCGCGACTTTCCACTGTCTTGGTATGAATTCTAATCTGATTGCTGCATTTATATTAAAAAGAAGCTTTGTTAGTGCTTTCCGGAGCAACATTTTAAGAAGTTCTCCTGTAACCAGGTCATAACCCGGAGCTTTTTTAGGCTTTAGTTTCTGTATTTCCCGGTTAAGCTCGGCAATATTTGCATATCTTATTGTTATTATCGGTTTTACTCTCGAATAAATTAATGTTTTCATTTTGCGCTGGACCATCAAATGGCTTAAATGTTTCCTCAAGATGTGAGGCAAAAACGTCAGCTTTTTCCTTATCGCTTTTTGCCCAAACGTCTTGAGTTGCCCTAATTGGCGGCACAGCGATTTTTGGCCGTTTTATGACTCTAATTGCTTTCCAGAGCGAATAATTCGATTCCTTTCCAGCGGTTAGGCTTTGCAGATAAGTTTCTATTGAATGGTTTTTAAAGTATTTAATCGAATTTGATAGCAAATTACTCAACCGATTGAAATGTGTTTTATCTTGCGGGGCACGAGTTTGGTGCCATCTTTTACGAGCTTTTCTTTTTTGTCTTACTAAATCTTGTATTTCACGGGGGTACTTAATTTTACTATAGCTCACTATTTTGTTCTGTTGAGGAGTATTATTCCATGCTGCTTTTTGGATGGTATTGATAAATGAGTCAACAGCGACTTCGAGTTCCAATGGGGTTCTAAGCGATACACCCAGTCGGATATTATTTTCAATATCGTTTTTGAAAACCCATTTGTGGCGCTTCCTTCTCTATACTAGCAAACGTGGCTATGACATCACGTTGAGTCCTACCAATGATGTCAATATCGTCGGCATATGCTTGTAGTTGCACCGATTTTTGGAAAATTGTGCCTCTGGTGTTGGCTAGTGAGTTTTGCTCAATCCTCTCAAGAATCAAATTGAAAAAGTCACATGACAGCGCATCGCCTTGCCTAAATCCTTTTTTGGTATCGAATGTGTCGGTGAGGTCGTTTCCGACCATGATGGTGCAGCGAGAATTCCTACACAAACGGACGAGTTTGTGCGGTATACCAAAACTAGACATGGCTCTGTATAGTTCGTCTCTATAAATGCTGTCGTATGCGGCTTTGAAATCGATAAATAGGTGCTGGGTATCGATTTGGACTTCTTGGGGTTTTCCAGGATCTGACGATGTGTGAAAAGTTGATCGATTGTGGACTTTCCTGGCCTTAAACCACACTGATAAGGGCCAATCAGGTTGCTGGTAAACGGTTTCAGGCGTTCACATATTACGGCAGATAGGATCTTGTAGGCGATGTTGAGGATACTTATGCCTCTGTAGTTGGTGCAGCTCAGAGGGTCTCCTTTTTTGTGGATCGGGCAAACGATGCTGAGGCTCCATTCTTCAGGCATGCTTTCAACCGACCAGATTGAGTTTAGATATAGCTATCCTCACTTCACTTAGGTCGGGTGGTTGGCAGTCTTCGCTGTCGTAGCCAATATTAAATGGTTTGTTCTGCCTGACAGCGGATTTTTGTTCGTCATCGCCGTTTAACAGTCTGCAGAAGTGGTTCTTCCATATCCTCAGCATCGACTGTGTCTCAACTACGATATTTCATTGTTCATCTCGACAGGATTCTGTTCGAGCCTTTTATCCTACGCTTTGATGTTTTACACTTTGGTAAAACTTGCGAACATCGTTCCTTGAGTGGCACCTCTCTATATCCTCGATCGCGCACTTTTCTGGCTCTTTTTTCTTCTTTTTGAAAAGCCGATGTTCTTCCATTCTTCTTTGCCTATAGAGCTCAATGGCAGCTCTCGTCCTCACCTGCAGCTTAACCTTGTAGGCCTTGTTCTTGGCTGCGAGCATCTGTCGGCATTCCTCATCAAACCAGGGGTTTCTTGCTGGTGGCCGCAAGCTGGAATTTTCTGGTAAAACTCATTCGTGGTCACTACCCCAATGAGGAATATTTTGAGAGTGCTTTCACCTGAAGCTTTCCTATATTCGGATAGTCGAGGGCTGATACAATATAGATCGGCGGTTCCGCTTATCTCCTATACGACTGAGACATCATCGCTCAAGACGGAGAGGAGAGCGCCTTCGTTTTAATAGAAGTACGTCCGATTGGGACCGTCGGAGTAGGTTACAACAGGAGAACCTCTTGTGGTGCTTAAATTATTTATTGACTTAAGAAAATGTTATGGCCGACTTAAAAATAGTTTCAACAGTCGTGGTAGCAGAATTAAAAAACATAAAAAATGATTGGCAATTCCTAAATGATTTTCAACCTCAGAAGTCAGTGACGCGATGGTTAGTACGATGATTTGCCTCGCAGAACTCTGGCTTCCCATCCATAGCCATAGCCCACTGGCCCTCCTCCCGCGATGATCTAACAAATGATTCGAGTCTCATCAAGGAAAGCTTATCTCAACTCTGCCGTTCGGATTCGTCATAAAACAGGAGGTCCTGAAAGTGCGCAGAAAGTACACACGCACACATTTGTGAGAATAAGCTATGACTAACGAGCCTTTAGCGCTAAACTTTTTCTTTTTGGCATTTTGAAAGAATAAAGCCTGTGTTTTATACTTTGAGATGTTTTTTTTCAGATTTCGCAAAAGTTGGGGCATTTCTGGTTTTAATCCGGGGACAACTGGTGTAAAAAAATGCACGCATTACCTACACAGTCTCTGTTCAGCTTCATCATAGGATCATGAAAGGTTTCCCCACCGGCTGTCATATTAAAATATTTTTCAACTCAGCGGTAACTGAAATCTTTGCTGTTCTACTAAAATATCTGCCATTGTGCAAATTTTTTTTGAAGTGACTATCAATGAGCGGGAAAGAGAAGTGCAGTCATCATCAGATTCTTAGTCTTTTGGCAATCATACCAATGTGTCAGGTCAAGTTGAAATACGATTTTTGAAAACACTGCAAGTCGCTCAAAGACATTTCTATGCAACACTTGGTTCCCACATCTGTTTATTTGAAGTCATCAAATGTTCATGACCTCCCCACATACCTCATCCATCTCCATAAAATTAGATACAAATTGATTTATTGGCTTTCGCCCCGATCGAATGAGCAGCAGCCTGCGATTTCAGATTAACCGCTTTTGCAACATCATCTCGGTTAATCTGTTTATGTCTTAATCCCGAAGCTGCATTCGTCTCTAAGACAATCTCGAGAGTAGACCTTAAGAATATAAATCTACCTCCCACAGATTGTGGGCACACAACTACCACCATCAACATCATCACCACCACGCACTGGATCACAATTAATTGACTTTTCCACATGGGGAGTCACTTGCAGAGAGGGAGTCTGCCAGCATCGGTATCCAACCGATATCTTCAATCTTCGATTTCAGAAGACCTAAATGTTCATTGTGCTGCTAGGCGCTTCGTGCCGTACCAATTCCCGCGAGACAATTGACAGAGAGCACAGCACACAGCTTTGCGAGCTTTGACTCCAGCATCAAGTGTCAGAGAGATATGTGTGCTCGTATGCGCCGCTGCCGCAGCGACTTTACAAGAGAGAGACCTTCAAATGTTTTGAAAATCGATTTTTCATTTTTTTTTTCTCAATTGCACGGTTCCCGAGCACCCGTTGTCGCCCGCCTTCTGCGCTCCCACCTCAGCATCAATTCGAATGAAAATTGCCGCAATAAATTTCGCATAAAGTCGGACAGATCTCAGATTCAGTTGATGGTGGTGGTGGATTGAATTGGATTGGATTGGAGGTGATTGTGTGTTGCTCTCTATTTCTAATGCAACGATCATGAACTACTATCGCACATTTTATCAACTTCAATAATCTGACGATGCATATGTTTATCTAGTTAGAGGTTGCTACTCACACAGACATACACAGTCACAACGAGGACGAGGTAGCTGCTTAGGCTGATGCTAAGCGAGGAGCTTCCAATGATGAAGTGGTGCATTAGAGCAACCAAATGAGAAACTTGCACCGGAATCGCATTATTTCACCGTCGATCACGATTTTTCTATTTTCCATCCATCGGATTGCGCGGTACGGCGATTATCTTTCGCGCGACGAAAAACAGTTGTACAGAGCCACCAGTAACCCCCCTGATAGATTGGGATCTGGAATTCGTACATGTCGGTGTGAATAAGGTGCCAGGACTGGCATTTAACCGCTCGATTGTGTGCTGTCTCTCTCTCTAGGTCAATATGAATCGGTTTAGTGGCGGCTTTTCTTTTTTCATGGGTGTCGCGGTACAAAAATGAATCGATGCGGTGTTTTCACACACACACACAGATAGATACATCTATACTCCTTTTGAATTGAGATATTTCCATCACGTGTGAGCGATAAAACGTTTGCAAATGCGCACCTTTGAATGGGAGAAATGCCTGGACACGGTGAGAGATGTGCGATTTGGTCGAGTCGATAACTCAATTTGGCTGAGCGCGTCAAAAGATCGGATCGAATTATTTGACCGAGATTTCGGCACAAATCTGAGGCAGTAAATCTTCGGAGGCCTAGTAAACTATGAGCACAGCGAACTTTGAAATGGATATGGAATTGGCTATCTCTAGTGAGATGGGATAGAGATTTTCGTTGAATAGGTGGAGGCTTGCTGTAAAGTTGGGAATGGTTACAGTCACCTTTGTCTCATAAAATGGGTGTGAAGTTGTACTGAAAATCGGCAGCAATCAAAGAAGTATCAAGCTGCGGGAATTTCCTTAGAAAGGGAAATAGGAATTGTAGTCAACCCACCAAGTAGCATTTTGTTTATGTTATGTGGAAAGGATAGCACCAGCAGCAGCTCTATTTCCAAATTTTACAAGACCTGTGGTGGAAAAACCAAACGAAATGGGTTACTCTCTGTCAGGGAATTCCTTCGAAGTGGATCGTTTTTACATTTTCACCTCGTATGCAACCCTGGACTATAAAAGCAAACGGACTACATGTCAAAACGTGCCCCATCGAAGGCATGCCCTAACAGGCCTTTACCGTAGTGGATTACATGATTGGATGGCGCTACAGTCCGGGATGAACCTGGGCCTCAACCAACATGCCTCTCCAATTAGCCCGGTCCTTGGCCAACTTCCTCCAGTTGCGCACTCCAAGTTGGTTGAGGTCGGTTTCTACTTGTGCACGCCACTTAAGGCGAGGTCTTCCTCTACTGCGTCCGACGTCTGGCTGGGAATCGAAGACTCTGCGAGCCGGAGTATTGGTGTCCATTCGTTCTACATGTCCAAGCCATCTTAAACGTCCAATGCCGAGGGGTATGTCACTGTACAGCTCGTATAGTTCGTGGTTGCATCTTCGTCTCCATAGCCCTTCAACGCAAACGGGACCGAAGATTTTCCGAAGAATTTTCCTCTCGAATCTACCAAGGATTTCTTCATCCGCTTTTGATACGGTCCATGCTTCAGCGCCGTAGAGCAGGACTGGGATGATCAGGGTCTTAAATAGGATCTCCTTAGTAGTTCGAGTGAGGGCTTTGCTACTAAATTGCCTTCTTAGCCCGAAGAAACAGCGGTTGGCAAGAGTAATTCTTCGTTTGATTTCTGACGAGATGTTGTTGTCAGAGTTAATAGCGGAGCCGAGGTAGACAAAGTCCCGTACTACCTCAAAGTTTTATCTGTCAATGGTGAGGTTCTGTCCAATTCGTCGATGTTGTGTGTCCTTTCGTGTTGACAGCATATACTTGGACTTACCCTCATTTACTCTTAAACCCATTTTTTCCGCTTCCTTCACTCTACTAGCAAACGTGGCTATGACATATCACGTATCCTACCAATGATGTCAATATCGCCGGCGTATGCTAGTAGTTGCACCGATTTTTGGAAAAATTGTGCCTCTGGTGTTGGCTCCCAAGAATAAAATTGAAAGAGTCACATGAAAGCGCATCGTCTTGCCTAAATCCTTTTTTGGTATCGAATGTGTCGGTGAGGTCGTTTCCGACCCTGATGGTGCAGCGAGAATTCTCCATCGTCATCCTACACAAACGGACGAGTTTGGACGGTATACCAAAACGAGACATGGCTCTGTATAGTTCGTCTCTATAAATGCTGTCGTATGCGGCTTTGAAATCGATGAATAGGTGATGGGTATCGATTTGGACTTCATGATTTTTTTCCAGGATCTGCCGGAGTGTGAAAATTTGTTCGATTGTGGACTTTCCAGGCCTAAAACCACACTGATAAGGGCCGATCAGGTTGTTGGTAAACGGTTTCAGGCGTTCACATATTTCGGCAGATAGGATCTTGTAGGCGATGTTGAGTAGACTTATGCCTCTGTAGTTGGCGCAGTTCAGAGGTTCCATTCTTCAGGCATGCTTTCAACCGACCAGATTTGGCTTATGAGTTGGTGGATGTTACTTACCAGGTCGTCTCCGACAACTTTATAAAGCTCAGCGGGAAGGCCGTCATTTCCGGCGGCCTTGTTAAGCTTGAGTTTAGATATTGCTATCCTCAATTCATTTTGGTCGCGTGAATGGTAGTTTTCGCTGTCTGCCAATATTTAATGGTTCGTTCTGTCTGACAGCGGAATGTTGTTCGTCATCGCCGTGTAACAGTCTGCAGAAGTGGTTCTTCCATATCCTCACCATCGACTGTGTCTCAACTACGATATTTCCTTGTTCATCTCGACATAATTCTGTTCAAGCCTTGTATCCTTGGCTTTGAGGTTTTATACTTTGGTAAAACTTGCAAACATCGTTCCTGGAGTTGCACCACTCTATATCCGCGATCGAGCGCTTTTCTTGGTCGTTTTTCTTCTTTCTGAAAAGCCGGTGTTCATCCCTTCGTCTCTGCCTATAGAGGTCAATGGCAGCTCTCGTCTTCACCTGCAGCTTAGCCTTGTTGGCTTCGTTCTTGGCTGCGCACTTCTGTCGGCATTCTTCATCAAACCAAGGATATCGATTTGAGTAAACCGTGTGCTGGCTATAGTTGCATTTCGTTCCGTTGCGAAGTCAATTAGCCTTAGTCCGTTACCAGATGTTTTGTCGCGCAGGCCATGTTTTCCGACGATACTGCTAAAAATGTCTTCTCTTCCTAAATTTGCGTTAAAATCTCTCAGCACGTTTTGAACATCGTAATTCGGTAGTCCTTAGTAGATATTACAGTTTTTCATCCACCTTTTGCCCGGCCCAGCCCATCGTTTTTCCTGGTTGGCAGTAATGTCTGCTTGTAAGCAGCTTAAGGCTTCCGCTACTTGTTCGGTTGTATTTCTCCTGTTTAATGTTCTTACATTCCAGGTGGAACAACAGCGGCTGCTGCACTGGCAACAATCAAGATTCTGAAGCAGTTTATTCCAGGTCGGTGGGATAGTGGTTAGTGCGTTGGACTACTAAGAGCTAAGCCCTGAGTTCAAATCCCGAAAGTGTCCTGTCGAAGTATGTGATTTTACAACTACTTGCGTCTATAGAGAGGGCGACGAAAACCCTTTCTGAGTCTTTCTCTGCGAATGCAATGATTTCACATGGACCGATTTCAGTGCAATTCGTTACCGATAACAATCAAATATTGGTATTCCTGCATTTGTGTGATCCAATGGTAGGTAGCTAGGTATAGATGTGCCTTTTTGTTACCACGTCTCGTGTGACCTTTTTCCTATGATGATTGTTAAGAGTGTGATACAATCCGGATCTAGATCGTGTGTCATTTTACCCGAGATGTCGCTAAGGTTGTTGAGAAATAGTTGGTCTAATGCACGCAATCTGGCTCTTGCTAGTGCCGAACATTTACAGATGAAATGGGAGAGGGTTTCACTTACATTCGTGTTCCCACAACTGAGGCATTGAAGTTTGCGGCCAAACTAAGGATCCCATAGTTTGGCCGCATGGTCCTCCAATTGGCCAGTGCTCGGTGACTATCGTCGTAATTCTTGCGATATCTGAGCGGGTTCTATCCAGTGGTCGTTTGTTTTGTTCTTGTTGTAGGTAGGCCATATCTATATGATGCAATATGATGCAATTTGTTGACCTCCTTCATTTGGAGTCGGCCTTCTTTAGGAAATATGAGTGGATTTGTCTCTTCACTGTATCTAGCAGGATTTGGACCCTTGCCGCAAGTGAGCCATGTAGAGCTGAGCCTTCAATGTCACTGTGCCCTGGAACCCAGAGTGTGACCCTGAAGCGTTCGCTCAGACAGGCTAGTTCGTTCCGGCATTCCTGTACCAGCTTGGAGGATATGGTAGCCGAGTTGATGGCCTTAATGGCAGCTTGACTATCTATGAGGATAGCAATATTTTGCTTTTGTGTAGTGTCATGCCCTAGTTGTTTGCATGCCTCTCGGATAGCCAGTAGTTCCGCCTGGAATACGCCGGTAAAATCCGGTAGGCGGTATGATACTGATATTTCCGGTGATTCCGAATAGAAACCGTACACCTACACCAAAGTTCATCTTAGATCCGTTGGTGCAGACGACCGTTTCGAAATCCATTACTGCTTCGTTCCTCTTCCACTGAGCTCTGGTAGGAATGCTTACGTGGAAGCCTTTCTCGAAGCTTAGTGTGGGGGTGATGTAGTCTGTGGAAACGTTACCATGCCATTTTTAACGAGTCCAGGCCATGCGGACTTGCAGTCCAGCATCCTTACTCCTTGGGTCTTACTGCGCTTCATAGTGCCGATATCTTTAATATGTAGGTCGAGAGGCAAGCGAAGCAATGTAAGGGCATCACTTGGCTGTTGGAGCCTTTTTAGTTTTGTGAGGTTGTAACCTTTACTCGACGAGGGTCATTATACTAGTGAGCCTTATGTAAGAAGTGTACCTCCAATTCTGTGTACCAGCTGTGTACATCCACATGGTCATCTTTAGTTGAAGTCCCGAATTCTCTCGAAAGGTTTTGCTGCAAGGATAGAACCTTCCTTACTCTGTGGGTCAAGTATTCCTAGCGCTGTAAGATAGCGTAAGTGGTTGGCCATTTAGACGGGGCAGGGTGAAATCGGGTATTTTGGTTTTGGTGGTGAAAAGCAGCAATTCCGTTTTGCTCAGGTTTACATCGAGCTCACAACTTGCACCCCACGTGCTAAGCTTGTATAGATCAGCCCCCATGATTTTATTTATCACAGAGGGGAATTTTCCTGACACTAGTTTCACCACGTCATCCGCATATGCGACAACCTTTTCCCGTTCCTCGTCTAGTTTAACTAGAATTTTATTCATTACCAATTGCCAGAGAAGAGGGGAGATGACGCCGCCCTGTGGCGTTCCACTATGGGGAAATTTTGGTTAAATGACTGTTCCAAGTATTGTTTGGATAATTCTTGTTCCGAGCAATGAGACTATCCATTGGCTAATAGATTCCTCTATACCCAGCTAGATCAGAGATTCAAGAACAGCTCCAGTGATCCAAAAGTGTGTGCCTTCTGTCATTCTATAGGGATGCTGATGTCTTTTTGACCTGGCAGGAGGGTTTCGTCACTGACGTGTTGACTGCTGACAAACTAAGCTTCCCATCAATGAAGGGCTTTTCCATCTTTACAACGAAGTCGACGAATTTACAGCAAAACGGTTGTTTCTCCCTTTTATACCAATTAAGTCCTAATGGTACAAATTGACATTCATATCGCATTTGTCAAAAATCTATCTTCCAAGCCATTAAGCCACAAAAACCTTAGCGGAGGTAATTTTTCCTGGAACTGCTTGTGGAATCAAAATCCACATATCTTGTCAACGTTTTCACCATAAATCATGGTTTAGAAAACACGTGCGTTTGTCTCATATCGGGTGTTATGCAAACTGACGGTATGTTTCCGCCTGTTGCCTCGTGAGAAACAATAAATTTCGCCCTAGCATAGCGTCCGACAACATTTCTCAAAACGAGATTTTTTGTTTTTTTTTTTCGATAGAAATTCCGATTCCCTAACGACAATCGATTTGCATAATTAATTTCCAACCGCTTTTGATATTAACGCCCCTGCTTGGCATCCCATTTCATCTCGAATCTGCAATTATAATTCGAATTCGCCGTCGTGTTAGCATAATTTTCGATGAAAAAAATGGTTCGATAATATTTATGTCAACAGGAGATGGACGAAACACTTCGACTATAGTCTGTCACTGATTTGGCTACCGGGCTCTGGCGGTCTCTAGACGCGTGTGCCTCTGGTCCCGCATCTTTTCTATAAGGACTAATAGTTTCACGTGCCTCGAGTATGGCCATTTTTGGGGACAAGGCTCATGCCAGCAATGAATTTCAATTTTTTTTTTGGTCGATTTGAGTTTTCTACATGGATGGGATGGATACGTGTGCGCTCCTCTAAGTGCAATTTAATTGAAAGATACAAATACAGCGCGCGCTTCTTCGCCTTGTTTGAGTGTTAGATGTGGCTATCCGGGTGCGCGGAGAGATATCGCATTCGATAGCGAGTGTATGCACACCAGTTGATGGATATTGTTGATGGCATTATAAATGGTTTCGTCGTCTCTGGCGGACGAAGATGGCGCGATCGATTGGTCAGCAGCATCTGGCAGGCATATGGACGGACTGACCAAATTAGATTGCTCTATCGCACCTTATTCGGAAAGTGTCTCATTATTCAAGCATCCGACGAGCAAATTAGGTAGAAGTATGTTTATATGGACATTCCTGGCATTGGTTCGTCCCGTTCCCGTCAGATGGACACCGTTTGTGTGGTGTGAGAGAGGAGTGAATGAAGACGCGTTGATTGTTGGACGCTGATAATGATGATGCTGGTGCTGGAGATTGTTGTTGTTGGTGGTGGTGGTGGTGATGTAGCTGTTGCTTGATTGCTAATGACTCGATGATGCTGATGACGATGTTTGTAGATGACCTCTTCCTCGATGCGAATGGGTCAGATCTGGTGATGCATATTCATTTGGGTTTATGAGGAAATCTAGCCAAATGACCAAATCACAGAACCGGAGATATTCGATGGGGAAGAGGAAGAATTTTAAGAGCGTTAATTGGTGGTGATATGGAACTTTAAGCAGCTCCAGGCAACTACGTTCTACGTATTGGGGGTAATTAAGGAAGCATTCCGAAACTTAAGGAGATTATGGGAATTTTTAGAATTTGATTGTGGAAACGCTTAGATTGAGCAATTCGTCGTTATCCTCGACGTGTTAGAGGGGTATAAGCATTCAACATTCCCAATTAAGTGGTAGCGATTAGTGAAGAGGAGTTTTGGTGTTGTTAACGATTTCTCTTGCATTGTGGTGATTGACTAGAAGAAGTCTTACTTCACCGCAATGCTTCCACTTTGCACTAATCGGATGGACCCGTTTGCGGGGTTCGCCAGGTCAACCTGGCAGGTCTTGGGATTTTAGTGCAGTTTGTCACTGATATCAATGTTTTGTTGGTTTTTCTGCATATGTGTGATCCAATAGTTTCTTGGTTTACCTTCTGTTATTCGAATGGGATGCTCATGTCTTTTTGACGGGATTTGTATAAAATTTCCCTATTTGGGTTTGACAATAGTGAGGCAATCGATAAGCGTGTTTCCACAATTTTATGTTTTCTGGTTCTGATGCGATCTTATTTATGGAATACACATATCAAGCTTAAAAAACACAGAACTTCTGTTGAGATACCAGGGTTGGGGATGGACAGCAGCGGCTAAACCCTATGTTATGCCTTTAGAAAGATGAGACTTCGTAAAAATAAAAATCCGAACGTTTTGAAAACTGGACATAAAAATCCAAATATTGGCCCAAAGGCTCGTTAGCTCCCAGGGCCTAGGTTTTTTCTCACAACCAATTCTGTGTGGACGTGATGGACACCAACAAAGAGAAAATACGCGATATTTGACAGTTTTCCTTCGATAAAGGCTAAAATTTAAACCAGGCTGCTGAATAGTGTTTATGGTCCTTATACACGGCTGTTTACGAAAATAAGCTCGATGTATGGGTGCCGCCACATAAGTTAACGTAAAAAAACTTCACTTAGCGGATTTTGACTATTTTGATGGTCATCTTAGGTCATATAAGGAATATGAAGGGTTAGTCAGGGCCATGAACATTACGAAGCAACTAAAAGTATTTTAAAGGAATAATTTTACGGTTGACAAACATACCAAACGACGTTTGTATCTGCACCTGGAATTATACAAAACCTCACAGAAAATGTGCAGATGAAAAACTGGTCCGAATTTCCCATGACTCTGGAGCATAAATCAGCCGAATTTGACCGATGGCATGGGTTATGTTGGATTTATAGACCGCTATGGTTTGTGGCTTATTCGCATAGACTTGAGACTTCATAAAACCCCACAAGAAAAATTCGATTCAAATCCCATGATCTCGGTGGGCAGTTTACATCACCACCACTTGAGATTACCATGTCCTCAAGTCGCTCGTGCAGAATGCCCAATGATAGTGAGCTGAGTGAAAAGTAGAGCCTTCCGTTGTCGTTGGTGTCCATATCTTTGATGACAGGATTCTACACAGTTGGTGAATACATTTGAAGAGGTTTTCAGTCATTTGAACCCTGTTGGTTTACAGCTACGAAGGGACAAGTGCCAGCTTGACTTGTCTTCTACAACATTCCTAGGATACTATACCGACCATCGCGAAATTCACTTATCAGAGGATAAGATCCGTGTCATCCAGGATACGCATCATCCGTCCGTCCAGTTGCAAGCATTTTTTGGTCTCATTAGTTTTTAACACGCCTTCTTGAGAGATATGGAGGGCAAACATGGCTGAACCGCATCATAAGCTGTTCGATAAGAACGTCGGCTGGCACTGGAACGCCGCACATAGAAGGGTATTGACAAGGCTTAAGAATTTACTAGCAGGTGAGAATGTTATTATTCATTCCAGCGAAAAGCTTCTGAACGATTGTGGCTTATTTGCATAGTTATGCGACTTCAGAAAATCCCACAAGCAAAAGTCTAAAGGGCTCAAATTGCACGATCTCGGTGGTCAGTTGACACCACCTCCACGTGAGATGACCATGCCCTCGAAACGCTCGGGGAGAATTTCGAATGTGGCGTGAGCTGTATGGCACAAACCACCATCCTGTCTATATCATCCAATGCAGACCTAAAGAAGTTGGTAATCATGGCGCTAATGCGCTTGCCGTTGACTGCAATGATCTGGCCAACGTCGTTCTCAACGAAATATGTACCGATGACCTCGCCAGCCCGAAATCCACTCCAAACAGTGAATTTTACGGTATACATTGGACGCTCTTGGATCTCATGTGGATCGGTGTCGTCCCAAATTTGACAAAATGCCCAACTAACAATTATTCTTCTATAAGGTACAAATATTTAATTCCCACAAGCAATTATTTCTATAGGCCTTATATAGTACTTGTGCGCGGAGGTTGAGCATTTTGGCAGTCGATTGTTTGGGTAGAAGCTTGTTAAAGACATTATGCAGGAAAATTCACAAGCATAACCGAAATTATGATGGCGTAACTTCGGTAAGGTTGTTTTTAAGCTTCCGGATTTGTATGTACATGTACCATAAGTTAAGATGTTTCGGTAGAACTTCGCACGAAGTTATTCCGAAGCATAGCATGTATAGAGCTTACGCATAAAGGCTTAAAAAAGCTTAGGTTAGAAGATTGGGAAAAAGGTGAAAAGATCGGGACAAGTTGTAAAGATTGGAAAAAAGGTGAAAAGATCGGGAACCTACCGGAGAATGAGTCAACACGATTCAACTACTTCGTTGTACTTACTCGTCTTTCATGTTCGAGAGAACAGCCTAGTGGAAAGCGTGTTCGAATCCCAGTAAGATGAGAGTTCTTACATAATTAATTGCATTGACTTTCATACTTTCATAATAACGAATTGGGTTTCAATAATTATAAGAGATTGAAATTGAAATTAAAAAATAATAAAAAATAATGTTTTTCAACTTCGATAAGGCTTGCAAATATTTTCGGAATGACTTTTTGCGAAACCTATAATTTGCTTCTGTATGGCCTTTTATAAGCAAACAAAGTTATTTCTTTAAGGCTTTTTAGAAGTATTTAAAGAAGTCTTACAGAAGTAAATAGCTTCCTTAAAGTGCGCCAAATGTTTTTCTATAAGACTTCCTACAAGTAATATTGCTGGAGGGGAAATAGCTTCGATAGTGTTTTATCGAAGCGAAATCGTTAGTTGGGTGGGCCTTTATGCTGAAGATGATTTTTCGATGAAAATTGGGGTTAGTTTTCAACTGCTCAGAAGCCCATTCAGCGAATACACGTCGTTGTCTATTGTCGTTTACCTTCAGCTCCTCGGTCGGTCGATTTTTGGTTGTAGTCTGCGAAAGGCCGTGTTTTTGTGAGCGACGCGAAATCGACTAATTCGGATTTTCCTGCACTCATGGATAGCGGCGATGTTCTCGGCAGATCTAACGATTCGTCGACAAACGGTCATTTTTTTATTGTTAACTGAACCAGTGGACTCAAATTTATCCATCGCACTGCGAATAGTCCTCTCTGTAGGATGATTATGGCGACCGTTAAATAGGTGAACAGTGCGGAACGATGCCCCAACCGAACACCTATTTTGACGAAACAATTTTATCATTTGCAAATGTTGTTGATCGAAATGTTGATCTATGTGACAGATGTAGCTTCTACAATATGGCCGCTATCAACTTTGGAAGTCTCTATTGGAAGATCCTTTATAAGGTTTTACAAAACTCAGTCTCTCCTTCCATTATAATTTATAAAAGCCCGTGCTGAAGTTTGGTTATCCATGCGCTATATAACGTCCAGTAGCTGTTAGCTAACTACTACGCATTAGACGTTACATAGCGCATGGACAACCAAACTTCAGCACGGGATAGGCCAGGTCTATCTTGTCCTGTAGCTATTTTTTTTTGTGGCTGTATCTTACCTTTCAGAGACTCGATTTGTAAATGAAAATTTTTTGAGAAATGTTCAGGTTAACAATAAAGAGACGATGGGCAGATAACTCTTTCAAAAATGTTGCTATCAAGGACCCAGATCAATGTTAAAAATGACACTTGACAGAGCGCCATGTTTTTCACAATTTTTAATGTCGAACTTTCAGGGAGATTATTGGCGCCCGACCGATAATTCTTAGATGGATGGTTTTGGGCTTTGTATCAAAACTAGACATGTCTTTGTATTAGGTATTGATTTGGACCTCTTTCAGGATCTGACGAAGTCCAAAAATTCGATCAGCTGTGGACTTTTCTGGTCTTAAACCACATTGATGGGGACCAACAAGGTTGTTGGTGTAAAATTTAAGATTTTCAGATAGAATGCAGATAGAATCTTAAAGGCGATGTTGAGGCGTCTTATACTTTTATAATTTGCACAGATTAGAAGGACTTCTTCTTTTGTGGATCGGGCAATCGGTGCTGGGTCTTCATTCTTCGAGCATACTTTTATCCAACCAAATTTTGCTGATGAGTCAAGGGAGATTTTACAGCTTGACAGACAGGCCTTCATTTCAAGTCATATCTTCATATCTCCACTTTTGTTAAGAAAGTATTTTTCGTCCTATTAAATGGTTGTGCTCCTTAACAGCGGACTATTGTTGCCATCGGGTCAAGGGGTTATGAATATCCTTTTTATGTTTTAGCACAGTGCGGGCGTTAAGGAAATTCGGGATAAGAAGAAAGGAGGTACCGATGCACATTGGTTTTAAATGCCTGTAAGTTCTAATGGAAAGGGAAAACAGACTTTGGTAGAGCATTCCACATTCGTGTTGTTCGCTTTATGTACGAATCTCTATATTTCAGCGTTCGTCCGAAGTTAGGCTTAAGGGTAAACTGGTTTGCATTCATAGCGTAACGAGTATTGCGGCTGAATTATTGAATGGGAGGAATGCAGCTGGCTATTTTATTTGAACATTGGTTGTTAAAACAGCGATAAAACAACGTAAGGCAGGAGATATTTGGACGGTGTTCGAGCGAAACTAAGGAGTTCGCTATTCTTATGTCTCATATAAGTTTTTTTCGCACGCGTTTGAATCCTATCTAGGAGGTGCAATGTTGATTTTGGTGCACCTGATCAGACGTGGACGTTGAATTCGAGTTTAGGGCGTATAAACGCTTTATATATTGTGGCCAGATCAGAGGGTGTGAAATATTTCTTATTTCTTAGAAATTTCGCTGCGTTTTTAGCCACTTCGAATATGTGGTCGTTCCAACGTAAATCGTTACTAACAAACATACCTAGCATGGAAAGTTTTTAGCTTTCTTCGACGTCAGTGCCATTCATGGATAATGGCTCTAAATTTTGGTTTCGCTTTAATGACAGAAGACAGAATTGTGTTGTGGAAGCATTGAATTCCACTCTGTTGGATTTACCATATTAGATGATGCTGTCAAGGTCGGAATTCAATAAGTTTAACATATTTTGACGTTTTGAGTCCACGTTCGAAGATGAGGGACGAGGACCTGAAAACGAATATGAGAACCTGAGGGTACTGTCATCAGCGAAGGAATGAATTGGATTAGAAGTTGCAGACAGGAGATCATTTATAAAAATGAGAAAGAGAGTCGGAGACAAAAATGAGCCTTGAGGGACACCAGCATTTATTTGGTGAGTTGCAGTCTTGAAACCATCCAAAACAACTTGAATTGAACGTTTCGAAAGATAATTTCTAATCCATAGAAGAAGTTTTTCATCGATTCCAAATGCACACATTTTCGACAAAAGGGCTTGATGCCAAACCCTGTCAAATGCCTTTGAAATATCAAGCGCAACAATCTTGCTTTCGCCACCATGGTGCATTGATTGGTTCCACTTTTCGGTGAGATATGTCATCAAATCACCAGGTCACCTGTTGCTGCGAAAACCATTCTGCCGGTCATTGACAAGTTTTCGTGTTTCGAGATATTTCAAAGGGTGACGATTTATCAGCGTTTCCATGATCTTGGAAAGAAGCGACGTAAGTGCAATTGGTCGGTAGTTGGAGAGAGAAGAAGATTCGCCTTTTTTTGGTACAGGCTGGACAAATGCTGTTTTCCATATACTCGGAAAGAGTCCTGATGAGTGGGATAGATAGAAGCTTACGCAGTAGTTTTGCTAGCGTAGAAGAACACCTCTTCAGAATAATGAGGGATATACCATCTGGACCAGCGGATTTGTAAATGTCAAGATCAGTTAAAACTCTTGCAACTGTACGAGTACGAAAGTGAATTTGTCCCATAGAATGATCTACGTTCTCAGGTACAGGAGGAGAATGAACACAATCTGGCAATGTAGAATCGGCTGCGAAATGCGCAGCAAGCAGATTGGCTCTGTCTAAAGAGCTGACATCTGGAATGTCATTGTGAATGAGCGTCGGAACTGATGATAAGGCCGAATTTTTTATATTTTTAACAAATGACCAAAAGTTTTTACTACCTCTGGGACGTTGTAGAATTTTTCGCCTTAACTTTTGGTCATATAGGAATTTGACACACTTTAAATGGGCATTACAGTCATTTCTGGCTTGTTTGAACTTTGTTCGGTTTTCCTCAGTTGGGTTGGTCTTGTAGAACCGGAAGTTAGTCTCTCTCAACCTGATAGCTTCTTTGCAGCTCAAGTCATACCACCCTTTTGCCTTTGGTCTGATACTCTTAATTCTGTTTGGGAATAAAAGATCTCATACCAAGGAGAATGATGTTTGATATCATATCACCAGCAGCATCCACGTCACTATCGAGGAAACATGCTTCCCAATTGGCTTTCTCGTATTGCCATACAGTTTTTTGGGAATTTGCTCTTTAACTGTGTAGTTGGAGTTTAGTAGTCGATTTTCGGAAAATCTTTTTTTTTATAAAAAAAAGAATGCCTTCACAAAGTGGGCGTGCTTATAAGACTCCAAATATAACTGCCATAGGACAACACTGAAAGGATTCTTCCTGGGTAACAGTTGAAAATATTTGGAAACAATAAACAAAGCTCAGATACCATATACTAGTTTTTTTCCTCCAACAATCTCAATACACCTGCTAGCCTTAAAATCTCAAAAAGTATAAAATTAAAACAATATATGCTCCACGGAGGTCTAGAGGAAGAGTGAATATAATTACCCCGTCCAAAAGAAACATTGATAAGCTACACGATCATACGCCTTAATATTGAAATCTTCTCCAAAAGTTGGAAAATAAATTGATCGTAGGAACATTTTTCACCTTAGATTGAATTATCATGTTAAAAATATTTAAATGGGAAGACCGATCGTTTAAATGCGGTTGATAAATGGACACGAACAAAATCGATCAGCAAATACGAGCCAACATTTGTAATAGATGACTGATCGTCATAAAAGTAAAAGTGACTAATCGACAAATTTTAATTTTATATATGATCTCAGGTGGCTGGAAAATTGATTGAAGATGCAGTCGATAAGTGGCACGATCACGCGAAGAATGGTATCTGCTACCACTAAATGGTTCTTTGATTTTTTAAAAAATGTCATGCAACTGTTTGACAGAATGTTGCTTATCGATCGATTGATCTTCATCTAGCGAAAGCTGTTTTAATCTCCAAAAATGGAAGTGATCGCATAAATAATGCTCTGAAGATGGCTGATCGTACAAAATAAAACATTAAACGACTATTTGACAGAATGTCAGTTTTCGATCAGTGGCTGTTCATTTATTTCAAATGTTAAAAAAATATATTAAAAGGATCAGCAAGTGATCATTCAAGAAGCAGTTGATCGATAGAAAAATGAGTTCTGCAAAACTAAATTGTTAAGCCACCAAAAGTTAATCATAGTAATGACGGCTTAATAAGAAATTAACTAATTACATGTTTGATCATTCATATGATCGTGTGTCTTGATCTTGTATCTTCATCTCGAAAAAGTGATTTAGATCTTTAAAAAATTGAGTGATCGTACAAATATTGGCTGATCATACTAGAAAATATAAAGAGCGCAATAAAACCCTTGTGGATCAGAATATTTGTATTTTTTTATGTAATGGTGGTACATATCTAAAGTTTCATTTTACGTAGTTTTGAGAATTACATAATGTAGGTGATGTCCCCAATTGCTTATATACGGAATGGGAAGATTTCTAGATTTTGTCCACGTCTCTCACCAGCCAATCATCGGGTATGTTGTCAATTTATACCCGGATGATGGGTTTCAGATATTGTAATGTCCTTGGATGGTTGCCATAAACGCGGGATTTCAAAAAACTGCACAAAATAAAAATCGTAAGGTGCCAAATTTTGGCATCAATAAATGTAGGTAAACTGATTGAAATGAAGGGCTCCGGAAAGTGTTCTTTCAAAACATCCATCTATGTTAGACTTCAGGTCTGGACGGTTGACACAAATGCGGGATTTCAGAAAACACCACAAACAAAAAATTTCAGGGCGCCATAACTAGTGACCGAGAGCGGAAGCGTCCCATATTGAGACGAACGACTCTGAAATCTCTTAAATCACCCATCGATGTTTGCCGTAAGGTCTGGTAGAGTCTTAGGATGGTTGACATAAACGAGGGATTTCAAAAAATGCAAAAAAAAAATTCGCAAGTGCCCAAATCTGAGAATCGATAGCTGTATCTCACCTTATTCAGATAAAGGGCTCTGGAAAGTGATCTTTCAAAAAGAGCAATCGCGTATTGTAGAGCCTTTGGACATTTGATAGACACTGTGTTTGGCATTTCCCTTACAAGCCTAGTATGCTGTTGGCTATATTTTTGCAATTCAGGTCTGGTCCTTGGACGCATGATATAAACGAGGGATTTCAGAGAAAACATGGCAAAAATGGCAAGTGGCCATATCTAGCAATCGAGAATGGAGGCTCACCTTATTGAGATATGACTCCCCGAAAAGTGTTCCCTCAAAGCAGCCATCGATAATGTTGGGCTTGAGGTCTTGTAGGGTCCTTGGATGTTCAGTGTATCTGAATAAGTTGATTTCCATCGTTTGTAATGACTCTTACTAGTATTGAATGGTTATGTTGGCAATTTCTGCCCGGATGTTGACATTCATGTCTTTGAGAGTCGTAAACGTCTTTGAGAGTCGTAAACGCAGAACTTTAGAGTATACATAACAAAGGACGTTATCAGGGATTGATAGCGGGAGTATGCCTTAAAAAGATTGGGCGCTCTGGGATTTATTCCCTCAAAACAACCACCGATGCTCTTAAGTTTTAGCCGTTGCTCCATCCCGTTGGATCCACATGTCCCCTAAGTTCAAGTCTTGAAAAAAGAAATCCTCCAACATATTCACATGCCGGTCTGAATTCACTGTCAAGCAATCTCAACAGTGACCAACAGTCCCAGCTAAGGAAGTTGCACATTACACTACGACTTTAGGTGAAACTGAATTAATGACATTTGATGCAATTCTCAAGGATTGGTCTTTGATCAGTAGCGCATGTTCTTTTCGTCGACGCATCCATTCATTCGAAAATTGTCTTCATCACTGAAAAATTAAGTGTGCCCTCTAGAACGTTTTCCAGACTTGTTCGGAGAGATCTTGATGAACAATCGACAACTTGAATGGATAGTCATGAAGGACATCATGAAGAATTCGTCTTACTAAACGACCATAAAGTCCAAGGAGCATGTTTGTACGACAACGCCCTGTATATGACAAGACTTAAGCTATCATTGCCTATATTTTCTCAGCTGATCTGATTGGCTGATGAGCTGCTGGACTCCACTTTATCGTATTTTCACACTCGGTTTTTTTTTCTCAGCTGATTTGATGGGATGAACGAATTTTTTAATGCAGAACGCCATGCATATATAGTCCGTATCAAATCAGTTGGCCATTCTACTGCGCAGGTCTATTAATATTTATTTTAAAATATCTCAAATTTCTCTTAAATCCTCTCCCTGCGATATCGACCGTTGGCCAACTGATTTGGTATGGAATATAACAAAATTAAAGCTGTCACTGCCTCATTGTTCTCAGGTGATGTGATCAGCTGATGGACTCCATTTTATAGTCTTGCCGCACTCGGGGTTTTTCTGACTTTAGTGAACCATCTAAAAATTGATTTCTGATCCAGTATAGGACCCCAACAGGCTGACATAGAATTTCGGAAGGCCCGCTGCGGTACGATCACAGAATACTCTTTCGAAAAGTAGGCCTAGACGGCATATTCTCATTATCTAACTTATGATGGAGAAGGAACAAAACTTTAGAGCCATACCTGCCAAATGAGACTATTTTCACCGGACTACGAATTAATGGCGCTGCTTTCAAAAACAAAAAAGAAAAGAAGGAAGCGCACCCTGTATCTCGAAAGGAAAGATCGCTTTTAATCCAAATAGAGCCTGATCAATGAAAACGACTACTATCGATCAATATCCTGTACATTAAGTGCTTTCTTACGCCACCATTATTAAGAGATCAGTGATCATAAAATCGGTGATCGGTGATCATAAAATCTGTAATTAGAAAATCGGTGATCGGTGATCGGTGATCATAAAATCTGTAATTAGAAAATCGGTGATCGGTGATTGATGATCACAAAATCGGTGATCGCTAATCATTTATTCGGTGATCACAATAGTAAATGTAAATGATCATCAAGGCATAACTCAATCAGCTGTGCGATCGTACTGAAACTACAGTATCTACTCCAACAAAAAAGCTTCTTTTTAGAAAAAGAGGTGCACCCTGTATTTAACCCTAAAGGAAAGATCGCCATATCATCCAAATAGACACTGAGCAATGAAATCAACACCCGAGGATCAACATCGAATGCACGTAGTCTTATATAAGAATTATATTTGGAAGTGTTCATGAAATTTCAGATCATGAATTCGATTATCGATGATCGTGTTATCTAAGGCTGATATTTCTAAGTTATCGGCGATCATAAAATCGGTTATCGGTGTTCATAAAATCGGTGTTTGGTGATCAGTGATTGGTGGCCATAAAAGTAAAAGTAATTGATCGTCAAAACATAACTCATTAAGATTTCCGATGACGCAAAAATAATTAAAGATACATTCGAATATGTATGCGATAGTGCCAGAATCACTGTATCTACTTCCACCAAGAAGCTGTTTTTTAGAAAACAAATTATCACCCAATCACCTGCACCCTTTCCGCCTAGACCAGCCTTCACTTTTCGGGGAAACTAATTGCTCCAAGTGCCACTGGTTAGTCCCATAACCCAGGCTTAAGCCATCTTTCTACTTCTCGCACATTGAACACAATAAATACGAGAAATCGTAAATAACAACACCAAGAGGCGGAAAAAAGTCCACAGAATCATAATAAAAATCCGAAAAGACCGCCTGTAAATCATGGACTCACTTACAACCGCCCAATGGATGGATGGATGAATGTCAATAAATTTGATAAATGGCTCTTTAAGCTGTCCGCGCGCTCGCTGTCTGTGCGCGCGCAATCCTTTTGTGCGCGATGAGCGATGGCTCGTTACTTCTTGCTCGGTAATGGTCCGGTGCTTAGGCGAAGGTACTTAACATCTTTATGGGCTTTTCACGTCTATTGTATAGCCGAGGAGCGTGCGTCAAGTTTGTTTGTGGCGCCCCCTTTCTTGTTTTAGTGGCAGCACGACTTTACCGACCAAAATCACTAGCGCGCAGAAAACAAAACCGCAACGAATGTAAAATATTCGCCACAAGATAAACCCCCCCATGATAACCATCAAATCTACACCTTTCGATAAGCTCGTTGTGTATCTAACGCGCTGAGATACACCTGTTTGAGCGTGGGTAATGTGCTAATTTGTCATCACTATCCCCCGCTCAAGACGCTGTGTAATCATGGATCTATAAAACGATCGATTTGAAATGCATGCAAGTAGTTTAACATCACTTAGGCATTTTAAGCGGTGTACCCCCGCGTCAATTAATTAATTTACCACCCTGCCACCCACCGATTTAATCAGATATTCAAATATCTAGATGCACAGATACCGACTGCGCAACTGGTGTTCATTTGAATTGGAATTTGAATTTGAATTTGAATTGAAAATGGCGCACTATCCACCTGAATGAGGAGCATATGCAACGTTAATTACCCCAGGTAATCCATGAGTGTACGATTGTGTACCGCTCAGCACAGTGAAATGTCAAACGGCCAACATTGACTGCGCGCGCCATCATTGTGCTGGTTGTGGAAATTCTCATTAAAATTTTTGACAAGTGCTTGGCAGCTCTTCGAGGATAAATCGTGTTCCAATGAAAGACATGTGTGTGACCTTTTCTCAAGCTACAGTTGCTTTGATAGATTGGCTATGTTAACGTGCGCTATTGCTGGACCGTGTGAGCCAACAATGATTTGCTTTTGTATCTCGTATCTCGCTAAAACGTTCATTTTCGAATTGGCGAGTCATTAAGGCGTTTATTTCGTATTTGTACGGTTGTTGAACAAAAAAAAAAGTTATTCTCAGCCTAATCTCAAAGCTTGCAGTTAACGTACTTTTCCCGTTAAACATTTTTTTTTCTGTTAAATCATAAAATAATGTTATTCGCATTCGGAATGGAGGATGTGTGGTCGTAAAAGTATTTATATGTCGACGTCATCGTTTCAATTAGTTTTGCAACAAGAATGCCGCAGATTTGTGTTGTGGGGCGAATAAAATCGATACCACAACGAGATGTCATAGTATCTGAATATTTTATTATCGTTCGTGATTATGAGAGGTTGATCATTAAAATTGAATTTATCTTCGGGGGGTTTTTTAACGACCAGTATGGTGCTCCTATTGTGAGCGGAGAAATTACAGCGATTTGCATGTGAAGTATAAAGACGATCGGGTATGTCAGTTACTGCATGGGGTATGCAAGTGTATAAGACGGTCGTTAAAAATTATTTAAGCTGATGATTCATATGTTATATCAAAAATATTTTTTTTTTGTTTTTCAATAATTTTTAATATTTTTCGCCAAGTTGATTTTGGCACTGAAATATTATTGTTTTTTCAAAAGTTAATTGGGAATTACAATTCTTATAAAATTTTACATAAGTAAATCATTTTTTGAATTTCCAAATATATAACTTTGCCTCGAAAATTGCAAATCAATTTTCGCTGAGTTTTAATTTAAATGGGAAACTAGATTAGATTAGGTCAGGGAGTTGGAAGCATGTTACCATATCACTGCGGCCACGGTTGGGCATATAGAGATTTACTCCAATTAGAGATCACTCAATATACCAGACTTTGTGATGAATCCTAGGTTATGTTAGGTTAGGTTGGTGGGTTGATGAGGCGAACGGTGTGCGTCTTCCCTCATCGCACTCAGTTGAATATAGACCCATTGTGATGCCCGTTGGGGGTCCACGTTACTCTAGACAACCAGGGAAATACACAATACCTTGTCAAGTAACCGAAATTTCTATTCGAAACGGTCCTCCATAGAGTAAGCCAGAGCCCTTGGAGCCGGAGATGAAATATAGCGTCCACGAAAGCCAAAAAAAAAGTTCATCTGAGGCATATCTGGATTGTTCTCCAGCAGTCCAAAACTGGCTTAAGGAATGCTGAAGTCACAGCATAGCCAAATACAAAATTCAACAGACCCACGAGCTGAAGGTAAACGACCATAGCCAACGTTGCTCTGTCGTAAGTAAGTTCGCTGAGTGAGCTCTAGAGCAGTGGGAAACTGACCATAAATTTCATCAAAACGAGTGGTGGGTGCACGACTGGGTCGTACGCAACTTTCTCTTTCACAGCGAGTTGGGTGTTAGATCAAATAGTACGCATTTTGATTATTAATGCTTAAAATGATATAAATAATGTCGAAATGTGATTATACGAACGTTTACTACGAAATTTGAAGGAATCGGTGTCTATGGGAATAATAATGATTTTTTGTTATTGGCCAAAACTGAAAATTCCGTTTAGTGATAGTTGCGCTAAAACTAATTATGTGGAATTGCTTCAAGCTGTAATAGTAGTATATATATTAAATTTCATTCAATTTGACATAATAGTTTGCGAAAAAATTATCAATTTTCCTTATATGGCCTAAATGACAAAATCCGTTATATGGATTTTCTCGAAAAAATGGGTATGCAGTTTTGTTGGAACTAATATGGTTATAGTATATATAAAGTTTAATCAAAATCGTTAGAGCCGTTTTCGAGAAAATTGAGGTTATCTGTAATTTTTATATGGCAGGTACCCTTATTAACATGGCTAAAAGCAAACAAAAAAAAATGGCCTAGAATTATGACTAAAATAAGCTTGGATACGAAGTTTGAAGAAAATCGGTCTAGCCGTTTAGGCTGGGGAGACCATCACGGACAGACGGACCGACGGACCGACGGACGGAATTCCAAAAACCACTTTTTTAGGCTCCGCTATCATCGTAATGTTAGAATCAATCAAAATTTCGAGGTCGAAAATTTTCACGAAAACAATATCTTTCTCTTTGTAAGAGAAAGTTAAAAATCATCTTAAGCCATGAGGCCCATTTCTGGATGAATGAGATACAAGATACAAGAGCGTCCAATTAATTCCGAAAAATTCACTGTTTAGTGTGGATTTTGGGCTGAAGGCGTCATCGGTTAATATTTCTTTGGGAACGACGTTGGGCAGGATATCAGCGTCAAAGGGGAGCGCTATAGGTCGATAATTACCAACTTCTTTAGGTCTGCTTTGGATGATATAGACAGGATATGCGCCATACATCTCACGCGCCACTTTGGAAAATTTAAGATTCGAGGGCATAGTTCTCTTACGTGGAGGTTGAGTGCCTTAGTGGTTGGTTCATTCATTGTCCCGTTACTGTCCATTGTTGTTAGCGTCTTTTCAGCCATCCAGATGTTGGTGCAAACCTAAAAAGATTAGGGAGAGGGATTTCGGATAGATCCGTGAGGTCATGGAAAAAGTATTTTCCTAAGATTCTCATTCTTAATTGGCTCAGGCCTTGGCAATGGCACAGAAAGTGAAGGGTATCCTCGTCAGACATGGGAGTAATGCATTGGCATTGCGATTTCATTAGCATTGAGTGAAAGTAATGCTAATGAAAAAAATTTCATTAGCATTGAAAATAATAATGCCAATGGAAAAAAATTGCATTGGCATTGATTTTTTTAATGCCAATGAAAAGTAGTAATTTTGAATGAAATCTATTTTCATTGAGTAATAAGGCATTTTTTATTTATTTTTTTTTTTTGAAAAAAACCTCATGCAACTATAGAAGAAACACAATGTTTGTTGAGTTATTAATTAACTGTGTGAACCTAGTGGAATAAAATGGAATGTGCATGGTAGCAGCAACTGAAATCGTTGCTTCCAACTACAAACTCTCCATGGAACTAGAAAACAATAATTCCATTTTCCAAACAGAGGTCTATGCAGGGTTTGGGTCAAATTGCTAAGTAACAAATAAGAAGAGGACAGCACAAACGATTTTTTTGGGTCGCAGTGCTCTGTTGGGCTTACATATGATTATGGTATATCATCCCAATATCTTAAAAAAAAAATTAAAAAAATGGTGTAATTTATTTTTTTCATACTTTTCATTAGCATTGCAAAATGGTAATGAAAATTTATTGCATTGAAAATTTTCAATGGTAATTAAAAAAAATGTCATTAGCATTGTGTTACTCAATGCTAATGAAATTTTTTTCATTGGCATTACTTTCACTCAATGCTAATGCTGTTTCCAATTTCATTTGTGTAGTAATGCATTACTCCCATGTCTGATCCTCGTGTATTTCTTCATCACCACAAACTGATCAACATGTAATTTTATATGTGGCGAATGCAAGAAATCTACAGTCAATGCACATCTCCGCACGCAGTTTACACGTGGCATGCGAGACAGCGACATTCGAGAAAATCTCCTCCAACAAGAATCAAAGGTTACATTCGACAGAAATGGCATTCGGCCGATGCAAGTAAAGTAAGCTTTAATATTGACCAAATGGCCAAAGGATGTTAGCCAACTACGAACTTTTCTCGGATTGGCAAACTATAATCATAAATTTATATACCGCACTTATCGTCGATATTAAGGCCATGAAAGAAAGGAACAAAATTTGAGTGGACGAACAATTGTGAAAGATCTAACCAACTTTTAAAACAAGAAATAACAAAAACGGAGACACTTGCGTCATATAATCCGGAGTTACCACTTATTCTTGCAACTGACGCATCACCGTACGGATTCGGAGCGGTCATTTCGCATATCATGCCAGATAATTTGGAGCGTCTAATGGCATTGCATCGCGTTCACTCAGCAAAGCAGAAGCTAATTATTCCCAGATTGATAAGGAAGCTACAGCTATTGTTTGGGGTCTTAAAAAGTTCTTTCAGTACTGTTACGGAAGGAAAATAACTTTAATAACAGATCACTAGCCATGCCAACGCTGATTATCTTTCGAGGTTCCCTATAGCTAGATAAAATTGAGTCAAACAAACAAGATGTTTGTGCTACTTTCCAATTATCCAGGATCGAGATCTTACCAGTGACCTGTGAAGAAATTAGGCGAGAAACACTGAAGGATGCAGAATGTGTTCAACTTTACACAGCACTTCAACAAGGATCTGAAATGCCAAATGGAGAAGAGCCTATTCATTCTCTTCAAAACGGATGCATTTTGCGAGGTATTCGTGTCGTTATTCCCAAGACGCTAAGAACTCGTGTATTAAAAGAGCTGCATGAAGGTCATATAGGCATTGTCAAAATGAAGTTGTTAGCAAGAGGATATGTTTGGTGGAGAGGAATCGATGAGGATATAGAATCCCTTTGCCGCCAATGTTACAGCTGCAGTCGTGTTAAAAACAATGTTCCAAAATCGACAGCTCATCATTGGGACTATCCGAAGCATGCATGGCAACGCATTCACATCGATTATGCTGGACCATTTATGGAAAAAAATTTTCTAATCGTGGTTGATGCTTTCAGTAAGTGGGTTGAAGCCATACCCACTAAATGCACCAATTCGAGTAAGACAATCTATATACTTAGGGATATATTTTCTAGATTTGGATTACCTCTTTCAGTGGTGTCAGACAATGGTCCCCAGTTCCGCTTAGAGGAAGCGAAATATAGACCAGGACATTTTTGAAAAGCAGTATCCAGTTAACCCTCCAAATATTCGTGGAGTTTGAGGTGGGGGATCCAGTTCAAGTAAG
The DNA here is from genome assembly GCA_932526625.1 of Rhingia campestris. NCBI lineage: Eukaryota > Metazoa > Arthropoda > Insecta > Diptera > Syrphidae > Rhingia > Rhingia campestris. The sequence continues at coordinate 12,411,371 of OW052185.1, read as the reverse complement.
ATTATATGAAAACAAATGTTGTAAGTGGAAATTTGGAGAAATTTATTCAAAGAAAGGGCCATTTCATTACATGATACTGATAGATGATAAGACATTTATGAGACATGTTGATCAAATTATGAAAACGGGAAGCAATCACACTAACTTCAAACCACCAGATATTTCTTTTAAGAAGGATGATGCATTCGATAGGACGCCCGATGAACGTAAGGAAAACAATGATGTTCCATCAGCTGATTTCAGTAGGCAATCGTTAGATACACCGCCAGACTGCAACGAAGAAGCAATGCCATTGGAACCTTCGTCGCTGTCATCAACACCTCCAGTAATCGAGGCACCATTGCGAAGAAGCACCCGGACGAAGAGGCAGCCCAAACGTTCACAGTACGAGCACTCCGTCGTGAGAGAATAGCCACAATTGCTGACATAACTCGACAACACTTTGATAGGACCTCAGTACAGCCTTCCTATAGAAGGCACTACTTAACTCGACCTCTTTTAGCGCATTAGCTTTTAACAGCAATAGACGTCTCGTTAACTTGTCTGGTAATTAGTAATAAGCATAAGTGAAATATTCAACAATAAATGAATTACCGAATTGGATTGTAATCTGGCAATTTAATTTGTATCCAACAGAGGTCATCATCTATGAGATGCATTTTCAGTTTGGGGCTTTTTAGTACGCTGTGTCCAATTAGAATCCCAACTAAAGTCGAGACAAAGCCTGTTTCCTCAGGCCACATCCTTTTGGAAGTTTCACAGGTGGGAAGGGAGTTCCACCTGTTTTTGGCAGTAATCAGTGTTTTCTGTCCCACCCGAGATTTGAAGTCACATAGTGGTGGTTTGGCAGACTGGTCTGCTTGGTCAATTCTGGAGGCAGATCCTTTTCTTGCCAGTTCGTTAGCAATTTCATTGCCCTGTATACCTCTGTGTCCGGGGACCCAGCAGAGCTTAACATTATGTAGGACGCCAAGAACCTTAAGCTCTTCACGACAACGTTTCACAAGCCGAGAGTTTATTTCGACAGCAGAGATAGCTTTTATTGCAGCCTGACTGTCAATAAAGATGGTGACATCATCTGGTGGTATCGCCAGCATTGAGGTCGCTTTGGCTGCATCTGCTACTGCCAATATTTCGGCTTGGAAGACACTGCTGTGCTCAGGGAGACGAAAGGTGCTGTTTAGCTTTAGTGTTGCTGAAAACACTCCAGCTCCAACGCCTACATCTATTTTTGAATCATCAGTGTAGATGGATAAGGTTTCGGTGCCTAATTCGTTCCTCTCCCACTCCTATCTGCTTGGAAAGATACAGGGGAATGGTCTTTGAAAGTCATTGTGAGGCAGCATGTAGTCAGAGGATACAGCTGAGCCCAGATATCTGTGTAGAATTTGGGCATATCCTGAGTTGGATTTCCAGCAGTTGAGCTGGCTGATTCTTAGAGCACTTTTGGCTGCAGATTCTTGCATGTAAAGGTCTAGCGGTTGCAGGTTGAGGATGGTTTCAAGTCCCGCTGTTGGTGTGGTTCTCATTGCGCCCACACATGCTATCCTTTGTACCTTTGTAATATTTTTCAGATGGGTGACTTTATTTGTGGATTGCCACCAGACAAGCCCCCCATATGTTAATATAGGTCTTACAATGGGCGTGTACATCCATAGGAATATCTTGGGGTTCGGACCCCAGTTTTTTGCGAATATTCGGTTACACGTATAGAAGCGACTGTGGCCTTTTTAATCCGCTCGCGCACATATAGGGTCCAGTTGAGTTTTCTATCAAGAATGACAGCCAGATATTTTGCACTATCAGCTAGTTTGAGGGTAGTCCCATCGATAGCCGGTAGGTCGAATATTGGTATCTTCCTCTTGTTCGGGTTGATGCCAAGCCCACATTGTTTTGTCCATGAGTAACTTGAACTTGCAAATGACTAATAATGACCAACACAGGATATCAATACCATACCCATCCTAGAATTGGGTGTACTCCACTCACCTGACCCATTATCGCTCTAACATGAGTGCCATTGCGAAAATCCTCTAACTGGCACTTACTGTCGATGACAATGGATTTAGGGACGGTTTTCAGATTTCATTTCGCGGATTACGGTTGTAGTTTTGATCTGGGGATTTCATCAAACCCAATCCGTTGATGACAATCAATTTGGGGATTTTGGTTTTATGGATTTCGTTCCTGATATTGATTTTAGGACTTTTGGGTTGCGGATGGTAAATTGGCGGATTTCAGTCTCAGAGTTACCATTACGATCTATCTTTGTAAGAATTATATGACCGTGTATAGGAAGTCTCTTTATATGCTACCATATGAGGCCTTCTTTTGAATTCCAAATCGATACCCAATTATCGATTTGCAATTCTTTGGTTTTTATCGCAGGATCTACCGAAATGTGTATATTTACTCGACAGTGGACTCTTTCCTGTCTTATCCTACAAATTCCTATAAATTCCTGAATCTGTCAATCAGGTTGTAGACGAATTTACACATTCAGGTAGTAAAAACCCGGTTTTCCAGTTGAGGGGACCAATTTTTTTTAGTGCATCTGGTAAACGTTGATTAAGTCACATTTAAATCCTTAAAATAAGTTTTGAAACCCTCTTTTCAGCTGCGGCGAATCTGTAATGCTGAATCGCACCGAGACATTCACTCTACTCTTAAATTATTGGAGATTTTATATAAAGGCTTTATAGTGACTACTGAGTCATCTGAAGCCTCAACTAATAGACAGTCAGTCCAACCTATGTACCTGCTGGTTCACGTGGTCGTCCATCTGTGCTAGACATCTTTGTTACAAACTGTCCTAATTATGTGACTCAACCTATCACTTTTAACGAATTAAATTCGGATCATAACCCTGTATTATATAAACTTCCTTGGTCTGGAGTAGAGCATGTTCGTTACATCCAAGATATAAAAAATGCCAATTGGACACATTATAGATCTAGAATACATCAAAAGCTTGGTCATATTGATAATAATATAGATCTTATAACATGTAAACAGGATGTTGACTCTCTCGTGGATGATTTCACAAAATATATTCTTGATGCAGCTGATGAAAGCATACCAAAAGTAGCTAGGACAAATTTTTCGTTAAAGCTTCCAGCACATATATTAAATCTCATTAAGATAAGAAACATGTACAGAAGGAATTGGCAGAGGTACAGAGTAGAATTCTTTCGGAATGAAGTTAAATACTTCAGTAACCTCATTAAAGAACAAATTGTGTTTTGGCAAAATGTATCCTGGAACAAAAAACTGAAAAATTTAGACATTAACGCGAAACCTATGTGGAACGTAGTCAAAATAGTTCGAAACAAAAGTAGACAGGTACCTTGTCTCAGAAACCCATCAAATATCTTCTTTACAGACATCGAGAAAGCAAATGTACTTGCTCTCACTTTTAAGCGTAATCATAACATTTCGCAAAATTTGAGTGATATGAATACAATTTCATTGGTTGATAGCGCGGTCCAAACGCTCGCATCTTTAGAAATCGATCTACCAGTAGATACCTATGTATGTGAAGATGACATCAAGTTTTTCATAAATAATTTAGTAACTCGAAAATCTGGAGGGCTAGATCTAATTAGAAATGTCTACATCAAGCAGCTACCTAAAACTGGTATTAAAATATTGACATATGTTATGAACGCTTGTCTAAAATTGCAGTATTTTCCACTTAAGTGGAAGCTTGCAAAAGTGACACCGATATTAAAGGCGGGCAAGCCCCCAGATGATCCAAATAATTACCGACCAATCAGTCTACTTAGTAGTTTGAGCAAAATTTACGAGAGGATTGTTAAAGAAAAAATCATTAAATTTACCGAAGATAACCAAATTCTTCCCGATGAACAATTTGGGTTTAGGCGCTTCCATAGCACTTCCCATCAAGTAATGAGGATTTGCAATCATGTAAGAAGTAATCGGTTAGTAGGAAAGTCAACTGGCATGATTTTAGTCGATATAGAAAAGGCTTTCGACTCAGTTTGGCATAATGGTCTGATCTTCAAAATGACCAACCTCAATTTCCCACCTTATCTGTGCAAAATAGTTCTAAGTTTTCTGTCTGATCGATGTTTTGAAGTGCATGTCAACAGTGGTGTGTCTAATTTAATACAATATAAGTCAGGAGTACCTCAGGGCTCAGTCTTGGGGCCTATACTTTACAACCTGTACACGTCCGATTTTCCTGATTTACCAGGGTGCGAAGCAGCTATTTTTGCTGATGATACGGCTATATTTTCATCTCATGAGCTTGCTCTTAATATTGAGAACAATCTTAAAAATGCGATGGAAATCTTGCAAGAGTACTTCACTAAATGGAAAATTAAGCTAAATGAAGACAAATTGCAAGCAATCTTTTTCACTCGAAAAAGAAAACCTTGTTTTCTTCCTTCTTCTAGCTTACGTGTAAATGGAGTAAATCTGGAGTTTAAAAATTCTGTTAAATACCTAGGTATTTACCTTGACAGTAAACTGACATTTCAGGAACATATCAGACAGACTGTTAATAAAGTAAATATCGCAACGAAAATGCTTTACCCATTCATTAACAGAAAATCTGCATTATCTGTACCAAATAAAATAATAATAATGAAAGTTATTTTTCAAGCAATACTTCTCTATGGTTGTCCAGTATGGGGAAAATCTGCAAAATGTCACTTGAAAAAACTGCAAGTTGCTCAAAACAAAGTTCTAAAACTTATGTTGAACCTAGCGTGGGATTATCCCACTTTTCACCTTCACAAAAAAGCGGGTGTTGAACTGATATCTTCGAAAATACTAAAACAAACTAATAAGTTTAGCAATTCCTGCGTTTTTGCTGAAAATCGCCTAGTCAATTCCCTATTTGCTACAAATAGCAACTAAAGCTATTAAAACTATTATTTATTTGTTTATTTACTTATTATTTATTTATTTGTTTATTTGTTTGTTTATTTATTTATTTAATTATTTATTTATTTATTTACTTATTTATTTATTTATTTGTTTATTTATTTATTTATTTATATATTTATTTATTTATTAATTTATTTATTTACTTATTAATCTATTTATTTATTTTTTGGTTTATTTATTTATTTATTTTTTTTTTATATCTTTTTATATATTTAACTACTTTTACGTTTCTATTCTGTTTCTCTTTTTTTTTATTGAAGGTTTTTCATCGTATTTTCCTTCAAAACCTATGTTCATAAATGTCAATATTTAATGTGTCTATACTGTTGAAATCATTTTTCAGATGAAAGATATAAATGTATCATATCTCTGTACCTTATGCTGTGCGATTACTAAATTTATGTTAAAAAGATATGTTAATACGAAATAAAGAAATCTATCTATCTATCTAACTAATAGACAGTCAGACCCCACTCACCATATAACCAAAATAGCCTTTCAAAACCATTTACCAAGCACTACGATTGCGCCGATAAATAATTATTTTCCGTTTAAACCGTCATGAATCACTTTTGCGAAATTTCTCGCAAAGGAAACAAAATTAATTCCTTTGAAAAAAAATCCCGTAATCAATATCCTTCAAGTCGACACCCGGGCACATCTGATAAATTGCAATTCCCCATGTCTGATGGAAAATTCGATATTTCCACTCAATGACTTTGTGGTCGGGGTTTACCACTCTCCAACAACACCGATGATGGGTATGTCGCAGCGGCAACAATGTTACCTATCCACCGTCACTATAATGCATCGTCGCCAGCCTTGAAGTCAGCCTACAATGTAATCATTCACGACATCATTACCGCATTATTAACAAGATCTCAATTAGCAAAGTGCCCATCATCTCCTCCTGCGGTGCCATCAAAATACGACGAACCGTCCCACCGTGTACCGCAGAAGGTGATAAATTGCGACAGCACTGTGAGGCAAAAACACACACACACACATGCGGTCATATGTGTTGGAAGGAATTATAAGAAAAATGTATCCATCCGTATACTTAAATGAAGATCACCTTCATCCAAGCGCCCCGCTCCACCACTCACGCATGAGAAGGATTTACTTTCACTTTGCCGAGTCAGGCGTGTATGCGTACAAGGGATTTTTTTTCCCTCAAGGATTTCTTTATTTTATGATGTGCTGCTGCACTTTCATTTCTCTCCCCCACCATCGCGATCGACGAACCGCCTTGAATGACAAACAATCGAAAATCCGTTCCAATATGCCGCCAATAAATTTTATCGCGCACCCTTTTGATATCACAGCTTGGGAACACAACAACAACGAAGAGGGATCCGAAAAAGGAGGCTGGAAAATATGTTAATCGGGTTAAGCGTGGTCCAGCACGCCATTTGTAGTGGTTTTTGAATTCGATGATACCATGGACCGCGCATCCATCCATGGCCGGAGTGGCATAATATTGTTTCTCGAAGAGGTGATAAGGAATCAGGTGGAAGGCGTGCGAGCAAGGTGGAATGGTAGAGAAGATAAAGGTCCAGAGGACCCCGTTTCTTTTTCGTTTGTTCCTTCGTTTCGAATGAAATAAATTTAAAGCGATGCACTTTAATGTTCCCTGGAGGGAGGAGGACGCCGCGCCGTGGTAGCAGGGCCCAAAATGGAGATTGCTTTTAATTAAGGCTGTGCAAGTGAAAAGACATCTTTGGATGGTAATGGTATGGGGCTAAAGATCAAGGGATAATATCCCCTGTCATGGTTAATTATAATCTCTAATAGATGCGCGTTTAGTTGGAGCACAGTATGATGGGAATATTCCTACCTCCGGAGATCGGTTAATATGGTAATTTCGGGTGAAGATAGAAGTTTTGGCTATTAGATCTAGATTGACCAATTACGATATGGGATACGCTCGATTGGAGGGGAGACAGATGGGATCTTTGAACCCGGGCGTTTTTTTTGTTTGGTGTCAAAAATATCATTCCCTAGTTTTTGGAAACCCACTCATTTTCGAAAATAGATCATCTTGACGTTTAAAAAAGTCGCTCATTATTTTCTGAGCTTGCTTAGTAAATTTGAAAACTAGAGGGTTTGGTTCCAAAAAAATAGGTAAGATAATTTTGACACCACAAGGGGCGTTTTTTTACCCATCTGTATCAACAAAATATTTTTGACATAATTTGATCAGTGATCGGCAAAAAACGAAACTCTTCTGAAGAAAACTACTTGTGAGAGGTAGGTCATTAGATAGATCATCTCAAATAGAAATTGATTGCAGATAAAGTTGGGATACATTTTTAACCCCAAGCTTAGAAAGGGCGTTGCAATAACAGTCCCAGTTAGGATGGATAGAGCGAATAACTTTAAGGGGCAAGCTCTAAATATTCCGACAACAAGTCATCTAGGAATCAGGCTTCTTAAACAGAAATAGTAACGGATGAGCCAAATGGACCACGGCAGTGCACAGTCCCGTATTGGATAGTAATGGCCTCGTGTCCTACTTACTTACATACTTGGCACTACAGTCCGAAATGAACCTGGACCTCAACCAACATGCCTCTCCTCTCCAATTAGCCCGGTCCTTAGCTAACTGCCTCGAGTTGCACATTCCAAGTCGGTTGAGGTCGGTTTCTTCTTGTACGCACCGCTTAAGGCGAGGTCTTCCTCTACTTCGTCCGACGTCTGGCTGGAAATCGAAGACTCTGCGAGCCGGAGTATTGGTGTCCATTCGTTCTTCATGTCCTAGCTATCTTAAACGTTCAATGCGGAGTTTTTTTTGCCAGGGGTATGTCGCTGTACAGCTCGTATAGTTCGTGGTTGAATCTTCGTCTCCATAGCCCGTCAACGCAAACGGGACCGAAGATTTTTCGAAGAATTTTTCTCTCGAATCTACCAACCAATCATCCGCTTTGGATACGGTCCATGCTTCAGCGCCGTAGAGCAGGACTGGGATGATCAGGGTCTTATATAGGATCTCCTCAGTAGTTCGGGTGAGGGCTTTACTACTAAATTGCCTTCTTAGCGCGAAGAAACGGCGATTGGCAAGAGTAATTCTTCGTTTGATTTCTGACGAGATGTTGTTGTCAGAGGTGATAGCGAAGCCGAGGTGTACAAAGTACCGAACTACCTCAAAGTTATATCTGTGAATGGTGAGGTTTTGTCCAATTAGCCAATATTGTGGGTTCTTTCTTGTACTTGGTCTTGCCCTCATTTACTCTTAAAACCATTTTTGACGCTTCTGTATCTATACTAACAAACGTGGCTATGACATCACGTTGAGTCCTACCAATGATGTCAATATCGTCGGCGTATGCTAGTAGTTGCACAATCCTCTCAAGAATCAAATTGAAGAAATCACATGACAGCGCATCGCCTTGCCTAAATCCTTTTTTGGTATCGAATGTGTCGGTGAGGTCGTTTCCGACCCTGATGGTGCAGCGAGAATTCTCCATCGTCATCCAACACAAACGGACGAGTTTCGGCGGTAGACATGGCTCTGTACAGTTCGTCTCTATAAATGCTGTCATATGCGGCTTTGAAATCGATGAATAGGTGGTGGGTATCGATTCGGACTTCTTGGGGTTTTTTCCAGGATCTGCCGAAGTGTGAAAATTTGATCGAGTGTGGACTTTCCTGGCCTAAAACCACACCGATCAGGTGATTGGTAAACGGTTTCAGGCGTTCACATATTATGACTGATATGCGATGTTGAGGAAGCTTATTCCTCTGTAGTTGGCGCAGTTCGGAGGGCCTACTTTATTGAGGATCGAGCAAACGATACTGAAGTTCTATTCTTCAGGCATACTTTCATCCGACCAGATTTGACTTGAGTTGGTGGATGTTACTTACCAAGTCATCTCCACCAGCTTTATAAAGCTCAGCGGGAAGGCCGTCATTTCCGGTGACCTTAGTAAGCTAGAGTTTAGGTATTGCTATCCTCACTTCACTTAGGTCGGGTAGTTGGCAGTTTCCGCTGATGTTGCCGATGTTAAACGCTTCGTTCTACCTGTCAGCGGAATTTTGTTCGTCATCGCCGTTTAACAGTCTGCAGAAGTGGTTCTTCCATATCCTCAGCATCGACTGTGTCTCAACTACGATATTTCCTTGTTCATCTCGACAGGATTCTGTTCGAGCCTTGTAGTCTTGGCTTTAACGTTTTACACTTTGGTAAAACTTGCGAACATCGTTCCTGGAGTGGCACCTCTCTATATCCTCGATCGCGCGCTTTTCTTGCTCTTCTTTCTGAAAAGCCGGTGTTCTTCCCTTCTTCTTTGCCTATAGAGCTCAATGGCAGCTCTCGTCTTCACCTGCAGCTTAGCCTTGTAGGCCTCGTTCTTGGCTGCGAGCATCTGTCGGCATTCCTCATCAAACCAGGGGTTTCTTGCTGGTGGCCGCGAGAAACCTAGCACATCAGTTGCGGCTGATCTAATGGTTTGTTGGCATCGTTGCCATTGTTCTTCGATATTAGATGCTGGTGATATGGTGTGACTCGAGAGGTTAAGGGATACGCATTGCGCGAAGATCTTGGCGGTCTCGACATTAAAATTTTTCACAGTATTTCTGTTTTCTTCTGTCGTGGTAGATGACCGCATTCTTACTTTGGTTGCCACAAGGTAGTTCTCCGAATCGATGTTAGCCCTTCAGAATGTTCGGACATCCAAAATACTGGATGCGTGCCTCCTGTCTATCGCAATGTGATCAATTTGGTTGACCGTTCGTTGATCTGGACACCACCATGGTCCCTTATGGATAATGAGGTGAGGAAACCATGTCCTGGCTATAGCGGCATTTCACTCCGCAGCTTAGACTAAGTCATTTGCCAGACGTTTTATCGTGTAGGATGTGTCTACTCTTCCTAACTCTGCGTTAAAACCTCTCAGCACGATTTTAACATCGTACTTCGGTAGTCGCTTATAAGTTTTGTCTAGCAGCTCGTAAAAGCAGTCTTTTGCTAAATCATCTCGTTTCTCCGTCGGAACGTGAGTGCATATAAGGCCAATCTTAGCGAATTTGGCATTGATGCGGATTGTTACTATTGTTTCTATGTGTTCCCTTATGTCTTCAAAGCCTAAGACTTCTGTTTTGCCATTGTTTCTGCCCACAGTCCGTAGTAGATGTCACAATTTCCCATCCTCCTTTTACCATCGTATCTCCTGGAATTTAGTAATATCTGCTTCAAGGCAGCTTAGGTCTTCCGCTATTTGTTCGGCTGCAACAATCCTTCTTAATGTGCTCACTTTTCATGTGTAGATATGAACGTCGTTGTCGTTTAGCATGATCGTCAACAATCAATAATTGTAATAAACATTCAAAATCAAAATCATTTTAGTCTGCAGAAGCTTTAGGGAGCTGATTTATGATTTAATTAATTTTCATCTCGAACTAGTTTCGCATTTTCTTTTAAACACAAAAATGTAATTGGCCAAAAAAAGATAGTTAAAGCTGAACGGGGAGTATTCCATATGTCTTTACCGATACTATCCTCAACCAACATTAAGAGGCAAAACACAATCAAAAATAAGAATTATTCGGTGTTTTCTGAATCATTGTAACGTTGACTATGTAAACTGACTCTTGACTAGTTTTAGAGACCGATAGATCATTTATTTTTCCCTTTTTTTTTGGTCAGCTGGTGGATTCTTCAAATTACTTTTGGGTCTTCCAAGACTGCTTCTCTTCAAAGAGGTTTTTTTTTGAAGAATTGAAAATGCACTCTATAAACAGCCTTCTAACGCTGCTACTTATTTAGTTAAGACCCATTTTTTTCTCCAAATAAGGGATTTTTTTTCGACTGGTCAACGCACAGTGGATCGTCTCTGACTGTAATCCCATTTTATGCTTTAACCAAAAATTCGATCAAAACGCACAAAATCGCAATAAAAAATCGAATTTTAAAAAACTCTAAGAGTTCCTAGGTGCTGGAAAGTTACAGAAAGCGGTTTTACCTGCTGATGGGTTATCTAGTCCAACACTGCCTTACAAAATAAAAAAATAAACATTTTTTGCAGATATCAGTTTGGTGTTCAACTCTTTCGTCTTGATTTAAACATTTTTATTCTTTTGCCCTCTATTCACAATGAAGGCAAATCTTTTGTGTTTTTGTACAAAATAGGATACTTGGAGATGTGTATTCTTTCTAATCAGAGGTTATGGTTGGTTGTAGGCAACTGGCAATGGCAATCTTTTTACAAGGTGGCGCAAAAGTAATCCTCCTATCAGAAAATTGGCCCTAATGTCGATTGGCCCCTTATGTCATTTCTGTTTTGACATTTGTGTAGTAAACACATGCGAAATACACGTTAATAAACAATGTTACGCTACACTGCTCCAGAACGCGGAATATTGGTGACTATTAAGTTTTTCATTTTTTTTTTAAATTACAGCCAAAAACATCGGAAGGTTATTTTTGCGCCACCTTGTATAACCGATCAGATTTAGTCTT